>CM077161.1:89887959-91087959 GCA_039583875.1 Platanthera guangdongensis | reverse complement strand
GGAGCTCTGATGCAGTCCGAGAGATCCTTGCCTTCATCTTCAGAAGTGAGGACCCCCACATACGCTTCATCCTCCGATTGACAGCAGATTCCAGCTTTCTCTGACCCCCCCCCCCATCAGCTCTGAGATCATCACCCACATAGATTTAACCGTCCTACATTTTTCCAATCTAGAGCGAGAAGCTCCATACCAGATCTCCAAGATAATTTGACGAATCCTCTTGTCCAAGTTAAATAGTGACAGTTCCGTCTCTGACATCTCTGCAATGCTCTTGGGCACTTCGATATTCTTTCCAGAGCAGGAGGTCTTCATAGGAATAAAAGGACTCTCTTACAGGATGAAGGATGCTCGAGGATCGATGGCCTCCAAGTGATATGACACCCTCATCCTCCAGACGGGATAATACTCCTTTGTACATGCGGGAAGTATTAGTGGCGGTATCTCATAATCCAGCTCCATGCTTCTGACACCGGTGGCAGGATTCAACTCAAGGTGTTAACCTTTTTGACGAGTAACCTCCCTCTGATACCACTTGAAAGTCCACATAGTGTCAACTACGTTCACCTATGGAGGGGGGGGGGAATAGGTGACGTGCAGTGCTTTTGCGGAATTTAAATTGTACCTGCACACAAAAATAAAACAACACAGCACAACAGAGTACACAAGCGATTTATAGTGGTTCCCCGACCTGGGTACATCCACTTTCCCCCTTCGACCTATCTCCCAACCAGGGACGACTCGGTCTCTTCCCCAACGGGATTGAAATCCAATCCCTGCACTATCGGAAGGAACCCTTCCACACGTGGGAGTCAACACTCCCACAAACCGGGTTGCACCCAACCCTTACAACTAGGAACCAACGTTTCTTTACAACAAAAGTAAAATAGAATGTACAAGAAATACAAACTACGTGTGGAGACTACGGTGTCCCTCTTTGTTGACGACGTGATCTTGAAGTCTACAAAGAGTCCACAACCTTGGTCTCTCTTGGAGAGGATCTCCCCGGAACCGGCGGCGGCAAGATGGGCGGCGGCTAGGTTCACGGGATCTGCGGCAACAACGATATGCGACTGCTGTTCTTTAGAGATCCAAACTTCGTAGCGAAGCTAGCTAGGTCTACCAACGGTCACACTAGTATCAATCGTCTCGATCGATTCGGATGGGGAAGATTTTCCCGATCTACAAATCGAGAGACAAGAGATCTCCGGTTAGACACGTGAGACGCTGAGCTTAGCTAGGCTTCTGTCGCAGGAGGATCTGGGCGAAACCACGATCAAACGGCGACCAACTTGGCGAGATCGGCGACGGCGGCGGCGGCGGAACGAAAACGACGATGTAGGTCAAATCGCGGCTCGCGTTTTTCTTTTTCTTCTTCGCTAATTTTTACTGTTCAAAAATACCCGTGTATTTATACACTGTAGATCGAAACAATATGACCGTTGTGGGTCCCACAAGTAGAAACCCGAAATCTGGTTCAAAATAGTCCAGCGGCAGAATCCGGTCCAGCAGCTTCCAGAGAAATCGCTAAGTAAAAATCGGCGAGATTCGCAGGTGATTCTCGACGAATCGGCGAGAATCAGTTAGTGATTCTCGACGTAATCGTCGAGAATCACTTGTGATTCTCGCCGAATCACTTGTTGATTCTCAACGAATATAACTTGAATTCAGGATCTGCTCAACGATGGGTTCGGCGAGAATCACTAGTGATTCTCGCCGAATCTTACTTGGCACCATTTTGAGGTAGCCGGAAAGAGTCGGCGAGAATCACTAATGATTCTCGACGATTCGGCGAGAATCACTAGTGATTCTCGTCGAATTACACTTAGACGAATTTTCATCTTTCCACCCAAGAGCTGCTCCTTGACCCATCCTTGCTCCTTGTCTTCTCTTGCATAAACACGGCCCTGTACTTGAAAGTAAGTGCACTCCAATAGAGAGAGTACACGTAGGCCAACACACTGATCTGCTCAACGAGGGATTACGTCGTGCAGACCCGTGTATATTGACCTACTGCACCCTGACATTGGTGTGCACTTAGCGTGGAATAACTACAAGCACAACTTGAGAGGTTTCATCAAATACATTGTGAATTCATCTTAGCTTGACAGGTGGCTTCCTCAAATCTCGGTAATTGTGGATACAATACCCAACAAGGTCAGGGGTTGTCGATCCACAAGCCGGCCAAAAAGGCCTAACCCTCATGAAGTGATCTCTCTTGTTTTACTTATGTTTTGCTGAGTGCTTTGCTTCATGAACTGTGATCTGGCTTGCATGCCGAGATAGCTTAGGTGTGCTAAAACACGTTGATATGTTGACGTATTATTTCAGTATTTGGACTTGTGAATGTTGTAAGGCCTAAAGGTCGTTGGATACTCCTGTAGTAGTGGATAACTTCTAGTTTGGCTGTTTGTTTCCGCTGTGCTTATAGTCTGAGTTTTGAGTTGGGTAATTTATATCATCTTATAATGCTTAAGCTGTGAACTCTATATATTGTGGAACCCCAGCCGGACCCATATTATACAGACATTACATGTGAGACATTACACAAACCTTGTCGATTAGATGACTAAAATCATCTAAAAGTGTTCAAATATCGATTTGATGAACTTTATATCATCGTGACAGTTCATATATTCGAAATTTCAAATTGATGTCGTCGGCGATTGCGCCAATCAGAGCTGCCTCTTAAGGAATCATATTTCTATCATTAAATATTTCAAATTTGATTGTTGAGTCTCTCAATCATATTTGTAATGAAGAGATTCGTACATCAAACTCTAGTCTTGCTAATTCACTTGAAGTCATTCTCGTGAACCTTAAGCCAACAGATCTCCTAAGTCCAGAGAAAAAACATTTTAAAGGAGCCGTTATTCAAGTTGATTCATTCTTCACCTCCTAATTTGCTCCAAGTTTTCTCAATCGACTCAATCTCTCTTGAGTAAGAAAGGTTCTTAGTTAGAAGATCCAGATCAAATCTATTTCACAAGTCATGTTTCTTCTCTTTGATTCAAGAAGCCAACACCATAAAGAAGTCATTCTTCCATATCTAATTTGATAATCTAATTGAAGTTATTCACAATCAAGCTTCAAGAAGACTCAACACTTCAAAACTTATCTTTTGTGTCTAGAAAAACTATAAATCATTTTGTAAAAAATTATTTTGGTGAGATTTCTTTGAAATCTGATGGTGAGATTTCTTTGAAATCTGAGATAGGGATCTGTGTGATCTGAGGTAGGATTCCTCGTATGGAATCTTGGGTAGGATCTCGAGTTAGTGAATCTGAGGTAAGGAACCAGCTAGTGTTCCTGAGTTAGGAGATTTGTCTCCAACTTGTAAGATCTATATTGATTGATCTGAGTTTTGTTAAACTTACCGAGGCTAGCACATTACTAGACAGGTGAGGGGAAAATGGACGTACGCATATTGGGGAACCATTATAAATTTATATGTTTGTAATGTGTTTTCTTTAGTTCTTTTATTGTTTTATTATTCCGCTGTGAAACAAAAAATGAGACATCACCTATTCACCCCCCATAGGTGTGATTTATAGACATTCCCTAACTTACGTAGGCCACCTCTCTGTTTACAAGCATTGAATGCGAAGAGTGGATAAAAAAGGCTAAGTCCATGGAGCTGGAGCGTCCACGAGAGCATTCTTCTATTTCTTCTCCTGTACTTGTTGAAGTGTTCCCATGTGCGTTGAGAGCGAGCAGACTTACAAGCAAGGAGAAAAAATTGGAGCGAAGAAATGATCTAAGTCGCACATCCTCGTCAAAATATTTCAAAGTTATATCTAGACGCTCTGATTGCTCGTCTTCAAATGAAAGCCTAGGGACTTTGTATAACTTCCTTGAAGGAACATGTTGATAATTGCACCCAACTGGATCTTGGGTTGAAAAATGATGGTGTACTGTTTGTCATGGTGATCTCTAATTTTTTGAAAATGATGAACATGTCCCCCAGGTTGTCCGGGAGGCCCAGGCAAGTTGCCTGATGATGGTGGCATTCAGAAGCATCGGAGGCGGCTAGAGGTGGTGTAAATTGCAGTGGCACTGGTCGCACGCGTGCTGGCTGCGCGTGTCAGTGCGTTCACACTTGTTTTCATCCCCTTTTGGCGTGATTTTGATCCCTTCAAGTGGGTACAGCTCATGCGCATGGTTTGCTCAGTCAGGTTGGCTTCCTTGATTGTTTTGGTCAAAGTCCTACCGACTTGACTCGGGAATTTTTAGGGGTAAGCCCATCAAAGTAAATACCAAAGGAGGGCTTAATGGAATTAGAGTGGGCTTGATAGACTTATGATTAATCGTAATATTGGAAATAATATATATAGATAGACATAGACACGAAAACCAGGGCTGCAAACGAGTCGAGCTTGAATCCAGTATGACAAAATATTCAAGCTTGAGCTTGAACCAATCATTTTGAGCTCGAGCTCAACGAGCTCATTTTATCCTGACTCAAGCTCGAGTTTCGAGCTTGCTAGCTCGAGTCGAGCTCGAGCTGCTCACGAGCTTTTGAGCTGATGAGCCTTACTTTTTGTATGTTTTAAAGTTTGTCTAAAATGTAGAAATAAAAGCACACGAGCCGGCTCGTGAGCATATGTACATTATGTCAGCTCGAGCTCGACTCGTAATCGAGTTCGAGCTTGTCGAGCACGAGCTCCACAGGATCAAGCTCGAGTCGAGCTTTTTTTGAGATAGCACATCGAACTTTCGAGTCTGTTCAACTCAAATTGCATCGCTAATGAAAACTAAAAAAACCAAACTGAAGGCATTTGTTTTATCAGCAATCACTTTTTCATCATTAAGAAGTATTGATTTAGTTCATTCATCTCATTTATTAGTTATAGTTGAAATTTACAATTTTATAAACAAAACTTACACGAGTTGGGTCATTAAACAATACATACACAAGTCCATTCTCATCACCATATAATCATTAAATCTAATAAACGAGGGAAAAAAAGGGGTGCCATAATTGTCCCTCTTCAAATAATTTGGTCATCGAAGCTATTACAATAACTTAAAATTCCTCACAAAAATAGCTATGGTACTCCTCCCGTATGGTATGTTCTCACCCCTTTGAAAATACATCTTGATGGGATCGACCCCAATTTATAGAAAAATCCGGATTGCAAATAACTTGATCTCCCTCTCATCCCACTAGCGAAATGGGGACTTATGGGCGTAACCACCACTGATCTGCGCAGTAACCACCGCTCATGGGTTGATCCCAACCGCCGTGTGAGATACCATGCGCCGACCGCTCGCTCGGCCTCTCGTCGGCCTCGGCTGGCCCCGCCAGGGCCGGCTGTCCTCCTTGGCTGCTCGGCTCATGGGCGGCCTCGGCCGGCCCCACAAGGGCCGCCCACCCCTCAACCGCCCGACGCATGGGGGCCTTGGCCTCGGACAGCCCCGCAAGGGCCACCCGCCCCTAGGTCGCCCGACGCACGGGCGGCCTCGGCCAGCCCCACAAGGGACGACCGCCCCTAGGCCGCCTGGTGCACAGGCGGCCTCGACCGGCCCCGCAAGGGACGGCCGCCCCGAGACCGCCCGACGCTTGGGCGGCCTCGGCAGCGGCCGGCCCCGGAAGGGGCGAACGCCCCTAGGCCGCCCAGTGCTCGGGCGGCCTCGGCCGCGGTCAGCCCCGAAAGGGCAGGCCGCCCATTGGCCGCCCGCTGCACGGACGGCCTTGGTTGTGGCCGGCCTCGAAAATGCTTCCCGCCCCTTTCCCGGCCTCGGCCGGCCGTGACAAGGAGCCCCCCACCCTGCGCACGCAAGCGCGCGCGCAGGCCCGCGCCAGGCATGCAGGCGCGCGCGCTCCCTGCGAATAAGAGTGCATAGGAAAATCCCTCCCTGAGAAGGAGTTGAAAATAAATAAAGCACTCTTCTCACTGTCCACGCCTAAAAATTTACAGGGATTTTAATCTCACATCGCGTATAAATATTCATTAAACATATATAACATGACTACTTCACGCGAATTTGAAATGGTACTCTTATATGCTTCTTCGCCCCCTGAACCCGCTCGTGCCTATTATAATAAGGATGTCGTTATTAGCAAATCTAGTTTGGCTGTTAGCAAATCCAAAAAAACCACAGAATTTAAAAAAATCATTTTAAAGGGTTCTTTATACTACTAGCAAATCTGACCTAATCCTTCCCCCTCAGTTTGCGAACAGCCACCCCTGATTCTCCAGTTTCACGATTCTAGACCCTGCCCCCCCTCTCCGGCGACATCTTCCCTCTCTCGTTCTGGATTACAGTGGCTCTCCCCTTTGCGATTCCATCCCCTGCAGCAGCGATGGCACCTGTTCATCTCCTGTTCCGATAGAACTTCACAGCCAATAATTGTAGATTGCATTTTATCTGGCATATATTCTTCGCCTGCAAGTTATCTCTTAGTTATTAATCACAATCATGGTTGTACTGCAATTGCTCATTAATTTGCTCATGCACTTCATTTGGGGATATAGCATGTGGTCGTTGCCTAGAAAGTAGCTTTAGATTTTGCTATTATGGATCATAAACATTGAAGAAAAGAAATTTAATGGTGATTTTACTTCGATTCAGGTTGTCTTGTTCTAGTTTGGTGTTCTACTTTTTCTTGACGATATTCAATAATGTCTCAAATTAATTCTTACAATGCTTTAGTAGTTGAATAAATTTCAATATCAAAGTTATTTCTATATGTTTTTATAATGTTTCTCATTCACCTAGTGAATTCCTCTTCTTTTTTCAGATTTAATATCATATGCTATGACAAAAGTTTGTGGCAATTTGCCTCATTTCTAATGCTATCATAATTAGTTAAATGAATACATTTGAAATCATTTGTAATGTAAATATATATAATTGATTATTTTGAATGAATGAATGTTTAAAAAAACTTATTTTTTTTAAACCTTTTATGATTCTTTGCTAGTAATAAAAATATTTTCAAAAAATCATTTTCAAATATGAAAATTTTCTAATAATAATAATTCGCTAGAAATCAAATTGGATTTGCTAATAACATCAACTTATAATAATAAATTGGACCCTTCTTAGGGTGCAGTTTCTTTGAACTTTTATTACTTTGAGACTTGCTTTAGTGAAATTGTACACAACTTATATATATATATATATATATATATATATATATATATATATATATATATATATATATATATATATATATACGAGTGACAGGCACGGGCCTCCGGCCCGATTGCTACGCGGCACAGTACCCGGCCGGCCCCGGAGGGTTTGGCCCGCCCCCCGGCGGGCTTCGCAAAAGTAAATTTGATATTTATAAACAATTAATAAAAATAAATAAATTTGAGCCGGGGTTTCGCCCGCCCCCGTGACAGGCACAGGCCTCCGGCCCGATGGCCACGCGCCACAGTACTTGTCCGGCGACGGCGCACGCCCCCGTGAATACTGTTTTAAATTTAATGTTTTTAAATTGAAAACATTAAAATATAAAATAAAACAATTAATTAAATAAAATAAATAATAATAAAATCATTCGCGGGTGACACCCGCGAAATATTTATATACTATACTATATATTATTATATTATATAATATAATATAATATATTAATTAATATAATATATGAATACATTGCGGGAGGTGTACAAGTAACTCATGCCTTTTCATTACTCCCACACCGCCACCTGAAGTTGTATTTTCGAGTTTATATTAAGAACTTCTGCTATTAGACTTTGAAATAATGTGAGGTGTCATGTTTGTGGGCTGGCTGAATTCCTGATTGGGGGCCTGAATGGATTGCGTGCTGGCGGGCCTCTCTCGCCGTTGCTTTTACCGGGCCGGGTTTTCGCGTGTTGGCCAGCTTGCGGGTCCGCATGGGGGTCTTGCTAATTTAATTTTGAAATTAATGCACCTAGGTTTAGGACTGTCCTACAGTAGGTTTCGGAGGTCTATAAAAAATTCTGGAGATAGGGTTGGTTTGATCCAACGGTTCATGATCAAAACTCTGAAATCCGACGGTCACCTATTTATCCTTTAATTTCGAACTCATGCTATATGCAGACCACCATATTTCTTTATAATATGGTATATATATATATTTTTTATTTTTTATATTTTTAATATATTTTTTAAGCAATACATGGCTTCGTCTTCCCTCCTATAAAAGCCCATCCCATCCCTAGAGAAGTCATGTTCCTGTGCTTGGCGATATCTCCAACTGCCCTCAGCTCGATTAATTATCCCACGGTCCTCTTTTGGCCCTTAGGCCTGCATTAGTAAAGTGAAATCAACTTTTTTTTATTTAAATTTTGGTTATATGGGGCATTGTTGGGTTATATATGATAATAATATTGTATATACAGTCAGTGACGGAGCCAGAAAATAATGTCAGGGTGGGCAGACTCATTTCATAATGTAGTTAAAAAAATTAATTTAAATTATTCATATAACTGTATTAATACCAGAAAAATAACATATGAATATTTAAGAATATTTCAACTAAATTAAAATTAAAAACACATAACATTACCTTTCATAGTTGACCACGTAAACTTTTCATATTTTGAAAGCGTTTGAAGATAGTCTTATTATCAATACTTTTGAATATATCTCTTTCAATATATGTAATCAAGCAATCATTCATCATTGAGTCTCCCATCCAATTACGCAGAGGGTTTTTCACGATATTCATTTCAGAAAATTCCCTCTCAACTGTAGCTGTTGCAACTGGTAAAACCAATAATAATTTCAGGAGCAAATAAACCAAGAGATATAAAATATTCTTCTTTTTCTCAACCATCTTTACTGCAAGATCACCAATTCCATTTACTTGTGCAAAATCAATATCAGCTCGAACATCATAAACATAAGTTTGCAACTGACAATTCAGTTCCATAATATCTAAATTTGAAAATTCAGATGGATAAAACTCAGCAAGTCGTCTTAATTTTTTCTTATCAAATCCAGAAAATGAATTATTCGGACTCAAACATGCAACATAAAAAAGTAGTTCTGTATTTCTTTTCGTAAATCGGGTATTCAATTCTTGAAGCTGCATATCTATCACATTGTAAAATATCTCAACTCGATAATGATGTAAATTTGTCATTTCTTGAACCCTTCTTCTTGATCGGCCTCTTGCAACATATAAAGTATTTATATCTGGAATACTAATTTTATAATTATTACAGAATAAAGAAAATTCATCAAATAATTCTGTCCAACCCTTCACTGTTAACATAGCGCAAAGCAATAGCCATTTGCTCTTTAGTAGATATATCTCGTGACTCATCTGTCAGTAAATAAAAAAAGCATATCCAATATCCATTTTAATACAATTTATTGTCTCAACTGCCATTGCATTGATAATATCTTTTTGAATTTCTGGAGCATTTAACTTGTTATTTTCTGGTGCGTTATGCAAAATCACTTTTTTCACCTCTTCATTATGATCTCCAAGAAATCTTAAAAGCTCGAGAAAATTTCCTCGATTTGTTGAAGAATCAGATTCATCATTACCACGTAATGCTAAGCCCTGTTGTATTAAAAATCGAATGCAATCAACTGATGCAGTTAGACGTGTTTTATGCTCTTGTCTAGCGAGATCCGATTGTTTAAGAAACTGGACCTCAATATGCTGACCTGATTTCATTAAGTGCACATCACTGCAGCCTGATTGTGAATATTATTGAGACCTCCAACATGTTCTCGAAGTATACTTAAACCATCTTTCCAATTTCTAAAGCCGTCAACAGTAAATGAATCTCCCCCTGATTGTTGTCTCATTTCAGGCGTAAAAAGATAACAAAATATATAAAATGACGTGTCTTTTGCTATGCTATATTCCAACCAATAAAGAAATTGCTCAAACCATGCATAATTGAATCTTGTAGGTGTATTCCCAAATATTGTTTGTGTAAATTGATGATGTCGTGGTTGACATGGCCCTTTCAATAGATATTTTCTTCTAATTTCATCTCTATCATTAACATTATAATCTGATAATCTAACTCGTAACCCTGGATCGGCTATTATGTTGTCCAGATTAGTTTCAATCAGACCCCTCTTTTAATTTGATTCCAAATAATCTTGACAAATTTGTTTTTTATTAAGAGCTGATTCAGAAATTGGAAGTTTCGTAAGAGCTGATTTAGGGCCGGCTGGAGGCTGGAGCGGATATAAGTATACATATATATACAAGAATAGACTGCGGTTCTTTATAAAAACTGCAGTTTATTCTTATATATATATATATATATATATATATATATATATATATATATATATATATATATATATATATATATATATATATATATATATATATATATATATATATATATATATATGCGTATACTGTGCGGGCAACTTTCGGGTACGGGCGTACGTGCAAGTGAATTTGGGGTCAAGATTGTCTCAAAAAGAAAAGTGATCAATATGAAATTGTAGATCTAGGCGAGACGAACAACTTTCATGTTGATCACGTTTTGATTTGAAGCCGATTTGGACCTCGATTTGGGCCCCGAAATCGGGGGAGACGGAACTGCTATAGTAAACCGTTCCGCCTCCCCCGATTTCGGGGCACAAATCGAGATCCAAGACGGCTTTAAATCAAAAAGTGATCAACAGGAAAGTTGTTCGTCTCGCCGAGATCTACAACTTTCATATTGATCACTTTTAATTTTGAGACCATCTTGACCCCCCAATTTACCTGTCCGTACAGCCCGCATTTTAACCATGCCCGTATATTATATATATATATATATATATATATATATATATATATATATATATATATATATATATATATATATATATATATATATATATATATATGCATAGTCCATACACTGCGGTTATTTCTAAAAACTGCGGTTATATATATTAATATATATATATATATATGGGCGTATACTCTGCGGGCAACTTTCAGGTACGAGCGTACGAGCAAGTGAATTTGGAGGTCAAGATTGTCTCAAAACAAAAAGTGATAAACATGAAAGTTGTAGATCTAGGCGAGACGAACAACTTTCATGTTGATCACGTTTTGATTTGGAGCCGATTTGGACTTCGAGTTTGCCCCCTAAATCGGGGGCGGCGGAACTACTATAGTAAACATTTCCGCCTCACCCGATTTCGGGGCACAAATCGAGATCAAAGACTGCTTCAAATCAAAAAGTGATCAACATGAAAGTTGTTCGTCTCGTCGAGATCTACAACGTTCATGTTGATCACGTTTCATTTTGAGACCATCTTGACCCCCAAATTTACCTGTCCGTCTATATATATATATATATATATATATAAATGCATAGACTGCAGTTCTTTCTAAGAACCGCAGTCTATGCTTTCAAAGAACCCATAATCTATGGAAAATTTCACAAAATTCAGGGTCTGCCCACCCTGGACCATACTTAGATCCGCCTCTGTTAATACAGTTAACCAGCGGCAATCCACGATGTGTTTGACATGAGAAAGATTATGAATGCCACTAAAAATAATATTATGACGGAAATTGTAAGAGATTCGACAATCCAACGAGTTAATTCTTTCAACAATAATATTCTGGCAGAAAATGCAGGACATTTGACCATCAAATTGAATAACAATCACCGTCAATAGTCTTGAAATAATGAGAATCGGGCCATAGAATATCATTTAATTTTGCGAAGATATATTTGTGCATGCAAATTTTAACTATTCAATTCTTATACAATGAAGAAAGAATTGACTTTATAAGTAAAGTCACCAATGACATGATCACATGACAAAAGTGGTATTAATATGCTTCAATCATGAATAGAAACTATTCCCTATGAAATTTTCTCGCACTGCCTTGCTTGGTTCAATCATGGGCCAGGCCCAGGCAAGGCTTGGGACCAGGCTTAGCCTGGGCCTGGCCCGGGCCGGGCACCCGGCCAAGTAAAACACATATTTTGGAGCGTTTTTAGGCCCCTAAGGACCGGCATGGGCCAGGTCCAGACCTACCCGGGCCCTGGCCTAACCAGACTTTTGCCATGGCCGGGCCCAAACAAGCATTCCAGGCCTGGTCTTTTTGTGCACCACTATTTATAAATAAGTAGTTTGTCAAGCTTTGGTAGGAATGTATTTAATCTTTGGATAACTTAAGGGTTTATAACTTTTTTAATGTGAAATAATATTCACCACATTCATGCTCATATATAAAATACTTCAAAAATCCTAAATCCAACATCTAATATTTCTTCATTTCTTCCCTTACATGATTTGTTAACTCATTGCTTGATCCAATGATGATGAGATCGCCAACATACATACATAAAATCACATCGGCTGATTCATTCATTTTCTTCGCATACACATGATTCAAATGGGCATTTGACAAATGATTTAGAAATAATATATTTTTTGTGTTTTGGGGTCTAGGTGGTTACTTCGGCCCATGCAAGACTTTGTCGTGTTTGTACACCCTGCCTTCTTAGTTGGGTTTTTTTTTAAAAAAAAATCTTCCTTTGAATCCTCATTAAAAAAGTTGATTTAACGCCTAATTGGTACTCTGACATTTCTTCTGACCGGCTAGAGCAATCATAATTTTGATAGTCTCCACTCGAGCAACCGGGACAATTGTTTCTTTATAGTCTGCCCAATAAATTTATGAGTATCCTTTAGAAATGAGCCGGGCTTTGTGTTTAGTGAAAGATCCAATCTCATGGCTTTTAAGTTTATACACCCATTTAAAACTTGTTGCGATTTTATTAGTTGGTATACTAGCTCACATGTAGATTTTGTTTTCTCTCTGTCACAATTCTTCTCTCATAGCTTCAGCCCATTGTTCTTCCTCTACGGCTTGTCGGAATGAAATTTGCACTGACGAGAGAATGCTAACTCACATTTTTGATAGATTAGGATGGATAGATCAATGCATGTTCTTTGGTGAAGTCTGATCTGATGGCCATTCGATTCCAAGCTTCTTCTTCTCTGAATACTACGTGTACAACCCCATATTTGTTGAGTGGGTTTTTCCCCCAAGGGAGGTGCCTCAAGAGCCTTTTGCCAGGGTAGGAGAAAAGGCTTGCGCCTGGGTAGGTGAAAGGCCCTTGGGGTGGGTAGAACTCCGTGGACCTAAGGCGTTGAGTGAGGCTCTTCCACTCAATGCTCTCGACGCTTCTCGACCTAAGGTGTTGAGTGAGGCTCTTCCACTCAACGCTCTCGACGCTTCTTGGCTTAAGGCGTTGAGTGTAGCTATTGGTATTATATCCACAATAACCTAGATTTGTGTGAAGTCACCCTTGAACTAAGGTGAATTAAGTTTGTATTTGATGCTGTATTTTAGTTGAGTGTCTGCAGTTCATTATTGCTAAGTGTAGACCAATGTCAGTTTACAATGAGTCACTAAACACATGAACATGCAATGTAATCCCTCATTGTGTGATCCATTGTAATGCCCCGAAACTCAAAAGAGCGACGGGAGGCGTTTTGGGCCAAATCTGGAATCTGGCAGGGGGAACACGGTCTGGGACACGGGCGTGTCCCACGGCGTGTCAGGCTCCAGTCGACGATTTGGCCGCGATGTCGATGAAATTTAGAGTCGACGATCGTCGAGCAGGGAACACGGCCTGAGACACGGGCGTGCCTCAGGGCGTGTCGAGCCCGTGTCGACGATCGGCCAGGGAAGTCGACGATTTTCGCTCGACGATGTGTCGAGACAAGGCACACGACCTAGGACACGGGCGTGTCCAAGGCCGTGTCGAGTGGTCGACGAACTTCGCTCGACAAAGTGTCGAGACCGTGAACACGACATGGAGCCCAGGCGTGTTCGGGTGTGACACAGGCGTGGACACGGGCGTGTCCAAGACCCGTGTGAGTCTCGCGTTGTTTTCGGGGCTGTGTCGATGGAGACACACGACCGCCCACACGACCGTGTTAGTTGGAACACGGGCGTGTCAGGTCGAACATGGGCGTGTCGGATGCCCGTGAGCTGTTCCAGACGCGTCTATTTTGACGATGAATGGGGGACACGACCCTGGACACGGGCGTGTTGCAGGCCGTGTTCGACCCAGTTTTAGCATTTTAGATCTGGATCGTGGCCGTTCGTTTCTTTAATTTGGGATCCAACGGCTGGGGGTTATTCCTGATGGGATATACACGGGATTGGACCCTTGAAACCCTCATTTCTTTTGAGTGGTTCTCTTTCTAAGTCAAGAGAGAGAGGAGAGCAAATGAGGAAGAAGAAGCTTAGATCCGGCCATTGGAGGAGCTTCGAAGCTCCAAATCGCTAGCCGACTTCGGATCTACGGAGGCAAAGAGAGTGCGGTGCTTTTCATCCGCTTATATTTCCATGACGCCGAGGAAGAACGCTAGGGTAACGATTCTCTTCTTGAGCATGTAAAGCTCTCCTTCTTTGCATAGGAAGCCCGCTCTCGCGAGTTTGCGGTGAGTTGGAGGCGTTCATTCGGGTAAATATGTAAAGTCCCCGTTGTTTAGAGTCCGTATACGAGAACAGACATATGCATGATGTGTGAAGCCTACATGGACATGTTGGTCCGGATCGGTGATGTTGCATTGCATAAATTCCGGAGAAGACTCCGTGCGATTGTTTGTTTTTCGAGTTTTCTACGTGGTAGATTGCAACAGAGAGCCTTGGGGATTAACCCAAAGGTGCACCCGAAAAACTAGGCAGATGTGTGGTTCTGCCAAACTTGTGGGCCTGGGAGCCAACTTGAACATAACTAGGTTATGTAATATTGTGCGTTCGATTCACGGGCTTCAGGGAAACTTAACTCGTGCTGATGATATTAAAGTGTCGTGGCAAGTGAGCAACGGGTTGAGTGGAACCGTTCCTGCTTTATGCCGAGGGCATAGAGGTCGGGTCTTTGCTGTCGATGACTTTAAAGTGTCATGACTTATGCTTATAGGCTGTTGATGATGTTAAAGTGTCATAACTTTTGCCTAGAAGACTCAAGGCTGTCGATGATATTAAAGTGTCGTGACTACTGCCTTAATTACTCACGAGAGATTGCCGTCCTGCGGATGGTGGTGAGTCGGCAGGCTTAGACCGCGATCACCGAGAATGTGCCCTGAGAGCACGGGGCGTGTGGCCATGCGTGCCAACACCTGTGATGCAATGTATTTATATACTGCTTGGTTGTGCTAATAAAATGCAGGGAAGGAGCATCGCCGCCCCGAGTTGGGGGCGGGATCATTATAATTTGGTCAGCATTGCTGACCGTTGCTTTTGTTTGCCACCGTGCGGTGGTTTGTTGCTTGTAGGTGGTGCTGGACCAAGCGGTCAATAGCGGGCTAAAGCCCAAATTGCGAAGCCGGCCCTTGAAGGCCTAATCAAAGTGTTTACTTGCTTTTGTTCATGTATGACCGGCCTGCGTGCCGTGGTATGGAAAACATATAATATGAAGTAAACCATATGTAAGGCCTTAAGGCCAGTACTTGTGTATGTACTACATTCCTATTTGGTGTATAAGTGGACATTCATGTTTGTGCTGAGTTCTTTTAATTGCAACTTATATAACTGCTTTCGCTAGAATGCTCTGTGTAGGACGTTGGATTGGTTGGATGGTTTGCATTGAGTAACCACACGGTCTGTCTGTGGTATATGGCGTCGGGCCCCGGCCGGACCTACTGCTATATGCTATGCGACAGATAGGGGTGTTACAATTTGGTATCAGACTATTGGTTTCGGTCGGGCTTAAAATGAATTCGTGGACGTATTCTTTTTAAGGGGTGGTGAGCACATGTATGTGCGTCATCATTATAACAACAAAAGAACCCATGAATGTCCACTTAGGAATGAAAATACACGTGTTTGGGGAACCTGCGTGTTCCTATAATTGCTGTTTGCAATTCTTTTTGGTCGCTTAACAGTGTTTTGTACCACTATAGGTGACCAGAAGCAGCGCTGGGCCGCCAGAATGTCTGGTTTCTGAGGAGTATAGTGCACCCGGTGAGGTGTTTGAGACCTCTCCTTCGTATGAAACCGTTAGAAGGATCGTTGAAGTGGTGTTCGCTGTGACGGGTGCACAACATGGAAGAAATGTACAACCCTGCATCCCTGTTGTGGATTCAACGTCGGTTGGCGTGATGGAGCAGATGACTGTTGTTAGACCATCGGGGCAGCATCTGAATATGCATTCAGTGCAAGGAGCGCACACAGTTGAGGAATATTTGCAAGCATTTCTTATGATAAGCCGCTACCCATGCTTCGAGTTAGTTAATGAGCAAGCTACAGTCGATAGATTTTATAATGTCCTGCGCGCCGAGTTACGAGTTCTACTGCTAGGACCAAAGTTATTGGGATTCCGAGCCTTGGTGGAATCAGCTAGATCTTTGGAGGCAGATTTGAGAAAGACTCTCCCGATGCCAGCGACCATGGTATCGAACTATGCAAGCCCCATACGAGTTGCATCCGACGGAATGCTGGAGAAAGGGGCTACGACATCGACTAGCAAAGCTACTTACATATGTTTTACTTGTGGAACGAAAGGGCATTTTGCCCGAGAATGTCGGAATGGTGCTCAGAAGGCCAAGAAAGCTATATATGGAGCAGTCGAGGACTTTAGTGCAAAGGAGACGGCATTCAAAATGCCGAACACCTCAAAGTCTGGTTTGTTGGGTTTCTCTATGGGGATGGCACAACACTTGTGCACGCAGCCGAAGAATAAAACATTAAGAAAACCCAAAAGAAATAGGATCAGGCCATGATAGTTGAATCAAGAAGTTAACAAACAACTAGGCAAAAATTACCTCGGTGGCGTTGATTCACAACTCAACGGAGATGCTCCAAACTTTGTATTCTTGCTATGGTGAGTTCTACGTAGAATAATATCCACGTCTCTGCAGAAATCCACACGAGCGGGAGAACGCCGAGCTTTCCGTCACACGGAAGATCGGGAAGAACGATGACCGCACCTTGCTATTCCACGGACTACTAGGTCCGCGCCAGGAAAAGCAACACCAGCGACGATCGCCGGAGAAGAGGAGGTCAACGGAGCGAACACGGCGGCAGAACTCTTCCGGCGGCGGGAATCGGGATCGGCGGAACGATCGCGGAACGGAACCCTTCCGTCGCGGGTTTCTATCAGCCGATGAGAGAGTGTAAAATCCCGAAAAACCCTAAGTATTCTATTTATACCAAAGGCATAAATAAACCTAGGAATATCGCTATCCGCAGACCACCCAAGAATAAGGGTTTCAGAGTCGACGAGAATCACCAGCCGATCGGTGAGAATCGATCGTCGAGAATCACTAAGAATCGGCGAGTATCGGCTAGGACCGGTGAGAACCAGTCGGTGAGAATCGGTCGGCGAGAATCACCAGCAGATTCGACGAGAATCAATCGGCAAGAATGCCTAACGATTTACGTCGAATCGCAGGTTGACGATTCTCGTCGATCGTCGAGAATCACCGACGATACACGTCGAACAGAGTCGACGATTCTCGTCGATCGGCGAGAATCAGAGAACACTTCTCGACGATTCTCGTCGATCGGTGAGAATCCGAGCACCAATCCTCCAAGGCGACACCTTGCTCAACCCGACTCTTCTTTAAGGCAACACTTTGCCCATAACCTCATTCAGGTCGGTGATTGATAACCTTTACCAACACAGTCAATCATCCAACTTCTCCACATCTCTTATGTGCGACCCTGCAGGCTCATATCGCGTTGGCAGTGAGATTACATGTTTGATCACTTCCAGATCACAATGGTAACTCCAACAGACTCCCACTTGATCTCGAAAGTATCAAATCAAAAACCTCACAAACAATGAGCGGCATCTAGTAATGCATCATTGCTCCCCAAGCAATAAGAGTTAATAACTCATAAGCCTATATGACCAATGTATCAGCGTTGTCTTTGTCCCTTTGTCCCTTACATCCGGAAAGAACTAGAGGCATGGACCGTGTCACCCTCGTAATAGCTCAATCCAAGTTTCTTGATCCAGGACGGACTTCCAGAGAATGGTGAGTCCAATATCACATATTGACTCAACCAAGCATGGCCATGCATTTCTCAGTCCAGTTCCATCAAGGGGCCCATGGATGCAACTCCTGTCATACAGAAGGACAAATCCCATATCTGCTCACACACAAACACCCAAATGATTCGTAACATGCCCAACAACCACCCTTATCATCAACCTTTCTCAAGGAAGACTTTAGATGGCATCAGCACGCTCTTCCTCACGTGATGAATGCTGTGACTTCAGGTCAAAGGACCACAACACCATTGTCAATTGAGACCTACTCGTGACACGATTGGATGACAATCCACAGAGTAGTCTCAGGTTGGGTCTGTCCAGTACAACTTGTTCACTAACAAGTACCCACGTGATGACTTGATATCAGAATATCATGACCTGTGAGAACCGGTCATCAGTCAACACACGTGCTGGTATTCATGTACCATCATCACCCTTAGCTTCTATGATGATACTCGACCAGGGACCTTTTAAGAATGAAGCTTCAAATAAATCATAGGCTCTCACATTCAAGTCACGTACTTGATGTCCCATGGAAGCGAACATTCTAAGGGTATTTATTATGTAAACATTTAACTATCACATAGAAAAATTCATAATAAAAGAACTTGCCATTAATTGTAATAGAAAAACAAGGTACAATGTTCATCATATGAACAAATAGCCAACAAAATACAAGATTACATGCAATCCACAAGATTCTCACTAGAGTTGATCATTTAGGTATCGTATACCCATTGATCTAGTATGACCATCATGCTTTCTCTGCGCGAGAGGCTTTGTTAGTGGATCAGCAATGTTCTCCTCAGTCGGCACTCTGCAAATGTTTACATCTCCTCGTTCGACAATCTCACGAATAAGATGAAACCTCCGAAGTATGTGCTTGGAGCGCTGATGAGATCTAGGTTCCTTAGATTGTGCAATTGCACCATTGTTATCACAGTAGAGAACTACGAGACCAACAATGCTAGGAACTACATCAAGCTCGCCGATGAATTTCCTAATCCATACAGCCTCCTTCGCCGCATTAGCTGCTGCGATATACTCGGCCTCTGTTGTAGAATCAGCAACTGTCTCTTGCTTGGAACTCTTCCAGCTCACAGCTCCTCCATTCAGGCAAAACACAAAACCTGACTGAGAATTGGAGTCGTCTCTATCAGTTTGGAAGCTAGCATCCGTGTAACCACTTACAACGAGCTCTTCCTCTCCACCATACATCAAGAACGCATCCTTAGTCCTTCTCAAGTACTTCAGGACATTCTTGACTGCAATCCAGTGACACTCACCGGGGTCTGACTGATACCTGCTAGTCATGCTCAAAGCAAAGGAGACATCGGTTCGAGTACATAACATCGCGTACATGATTGATCCAATTGCCGAAGCATATGGAATCAACTTCATGCGGTCCTTATCTTCACAAGACTTTGGACACTGGTCCTTAGAGAGATTCACACCATGAGACATGGGCAAAAATCCTTTCTTGGACTCAAGCATGTTGAACCGCTTCAACACCTTTTCGATGTACGTACTCTGGGTCAAACCCAGCAACTTCTTCGATCTATCTCTATAGATCTTAATACCAAGTATATAAGTCGCTTCACCCAAATCCTTCATTGAAAAGCAGTTCCCTAGGTTGTTCTTAACAACTTTCAGGGTAGGAATGTCATTCCCAATCAATAGTATGTCATCTACATACAATATCAGGAAGACAACAATGCTCACACTGATTCGCTTGTAAACACTGTTGGGTACATTGGTTTAAATGTACCTGATTTGAAGAAGCCTCACCCAACTCAATGATATACATCAAAATGTATTTGATGTATTTTGAGTTACTTGTGCAGGTTAAGTATTTTTGGGACTGAAGCAAAAATTTCTAAGTCCATGTGTCGACACCCAGAGGGAAAGTGTCGACACTTAAGAATACTTGTGTCGACACCCAGGCAAGCAGTGTCGACACTTGGATTCATTGTGTCGACATCAGGGATGCTGAGTCGACACCAGACAGAAAGTGTCGACACAAGGAGCTGTGTCGACACTCAATGAAGAAAAGACAGTGAAGTAGTGTCGACACTTAGCAGTTGTGTCGACACCCAGAAAAATTGTGTCTACACCAGAAAGTGTCGAAACTTGGAGGCTGTGTCGACACTCAGCAAAATTCTGCAGAGACTAAGTATAAGTGTCGACACCCAGAACAATGTGTCGACACTCAATAGAAGAGTCAGCATTTGAAGTAAGTGTCGACACCCAGAACAATGTGTCGACACTCAACAGAAGAGTCAACACTTAAAGTAAGTGTCGACACCCAGAACAATGTGTCGACACTTAGCAGAAGAGTCAACACTGGAAGAAAGTGTCGACACAAGGAGCTGTGTCGACACTTAGTGAAGAACAGCAAGATCAACAAATTATTCTAAGTACAAGTGTCGACACTATGGGAATATGTCGACACTCAGCTGAAGTCTCAACAAGAAGAAGAATGTGTCGACACAAGGAGCTGTGTCGACACTCAACAAATATCAACACTGAAGACATGTGTCGACACCAAGAAGCAGTGTCAACACTTGACAGATTCAACACATGAAGATGTGTCGACATAAAGGTGTTGTGTCGACACTTAGAAGAATTCAGCAAAATTCTGAAGAACAAGTACTTGTGTCGACACTCAATTTCAGTGTCGACACATGCAGAAGAAACTGTGTCGAGACATAGAATCTACAGCACGAGTTGTGTCGACACCTTGTAGACTTGTGTCAACACTTACACAACTTGTGTCGACACTTGGTCTATAAGTGTCAACACTTAAAGACAGAAAGTCTCGACACTTAAAGACAGTTAGAGAATTTTCAAGAACTGACTGGATGACTTGACAGCTGCCGTTCCAGCCGGTCTACAGCACTTGTCAGAGTTGTCAGAATTCAGTTATGGACCGGACCAGCCGGTTACCATGAAGAAGGCCTATAAATAGGCATATGCTGTCTACAGAAAATGATTGATCAAAAGGTTGTTGAAGTTGTCAAAGTTCAAATTATTCAACAAAAAAAATCTAGCTATTACTTGAAGATTCAAGTGCAGATCTAAGAAGTTGGAGAGAGAGAGCTCCATCCAAGAAATCAGCCGTTGGAACTAGGCTGAGAAGAAGGATTCAGATTAGTCTGAATCTTAAGAAGCAGAGATCAAGGATCAACTACAGAAGGAGTCAATCTTATTGAGTTCTACTTTCAAGAAGCTTTGAAGAAAGCTAAGTCAGATTGATTCCAGCTGAGTTCTTCCAAGAACTCATCAAGAAACTCACAACTCCCCTCTCTTGTCTTTGGGTTGCTGAGTTAACTATTGTATAATCATTTTTATCTTGTAGGATCCTTTGGATCTGAGTGTTTTGTAAGCCTGTAAATATAAAGGCTGAGTGTAGGGCTTTGGGAGCCTGAGTGTAGGAGATTGGAATCTCTGAGTGTAGGCCTTTTGTGGCTGAGTGTAGGCCTGGGTGGCTGAGTGTAGTCCTTTGTGGCTGAGTGTAGGCTTTGTGGAAAAGCTGAGTTGTAGGGCCTTGGGCCTGAGGTGTAGGAACCAGTTTGGGTTCTGAGATAGTGGAGAAGTTTGGCCGAATCTAGTACACTGCTAGATAGGCGAAGGGGGAAAGTGGATGTACCCAAAGCTTGGGGAACCATTATAAAACTCTGTGTCTGCTGTGATTGTGATTTGCTGTGTATGTTGTGTGATTGCTCTGCAAAAGTAGATTAGATTCTGTGTTTAAAACTGATTGCTGCCATTAAAGTTCACAAAGCTTTTGGTCACCTATTCACCCCCCCCCCTCTAGGTGTTCAGGTACTATATCTTTCAAGTGGCATCAGAGTCAGGTTCCTCAAAAAGAACTAACAGTCTGAGGAGATCCTGATTGGCAGATTCAGTCTAAGTGATTTACAGATTCAAGAAAATCAAGAACCATGGGTTCCTCTGAAAATCACAAGGAATTGGGATCCATGAAACTACCTATATGTAGGAAGGAAATCTTTGGCATATGGAAGGAAAGGGTAAGGCTGTTTATGGAGGCCTCAGACCCAAGAATTTACATCACAGTAAAGGAAGGGTCATATGTGCCCATGAAGGTGTCAGTCCTAGATGCTAATCAGAGAACACCAAAGGATTTCTCTGAAATGACTAAGGATGAGATTGTCCTAGCCACCATGGACAAAAGGGCTCAAAACATCATTGTAAGTGCCATAGATGATGCCACTTTTCAGAATCTAATACACTGTAAGACAGCCAAAGAGATATGGGATACTCTCATTGTCTATATGGAGGGTTCTGAAGAAGTTAGGCAAGACAGAAAATCCTTGCTAAATCAAGAGTATGAAAGTTTTAGACAAGGAAAGGGTGATAACATAACTGAGTGCTACAAGAAGTTCTATAGGATAGTGAATGAACTCATGTCTTATGGAAGAGAGTTCAGTAATTATGAACTAAATGACAAGTTCTTAAGGTCCCTAACTAAAGATTGGGACACCAAGATCTGTGCCATTAGAGAAATGGCTAAGTTGGGAGAAATTCCTCCACCTACACTCTTTGGCAAATTGTTGTCATATGAAATACAGTTGACAGTGAAAAAAGAGGAGGAGAAATCAACAAGAAATGAACATAAGGAATGAACAGTAGCTTTCAAGACAGAAGCCACCAGAAAGTACAGAGGTAAGTCACCAACTCCACCTCCAAAGGTTGCTGAATCAGAGTCAGATGAGTCTGTCAGCACAAAGTCTGAAAGAAGTGGAAGTGATGAAGACTTTGCTGCCTTCACTAGACATTTTCAGAAGTTCTTGAGGAAGAAACAGTGGAGGTCAAGGCCTTCTACTTCTCAGGGAAAAGAAGACTTATATCAGAATAAAAAGGCTTCAAAGAAGGACAGGAAGAGGACTAAGTCTAGCAAGGCAACTGTTTCAAAAATAGTGTGCTATTGCTGCAATAGACAAGACCATGTTGTTGCAGATTGTCCAGAAAAGAGAAAGGAGTCTAGTTACAGGAAGAAGACTCATTTCAAAGGCAAGAAAGAGAAGTCTTTTGTTGCCAAGAAGGAGAAGACTCTGTCAGATATTTCTTCTTCAGAAACTGAGTCAGATGCTGAGGTATACATAGGGCTGTTTATTGAAGAAGAAGAAGAAGAGTTCATGCAGATTTTGGAGTCTATATATGAACAAGAAGACAGTCAATGTCAAGGGCTAATGGCATTGACAGAAGGTGACAAAATCCTGGAACAGCCAGGACCCAGTAAGGTACAATGTTCAACTCTAAGTTCAATTTCTTGTGCCAGTACAGATTCAGATTCATCATCATCAAGTGATGAGAGTGCATCTGAGACTGAAGCAGATATTCATCAGTTGATAGATGAATACAAGGTTCTGTTGTAAGCTTACAAGAAGAGCAAGTCCCTAGCCAAAAGTCAGGCAAAGGAAATTGCTGATCTTAAAGCTGCTGCAACTGAGGTTGAGAAGTTATTTGATCAAAAACTTAATGAGATAGCCAGACTGAAACACATAACAGTGATTCAGATGGGGACTATCACCTATAAGAATGATCAAATCAAGAGTCTGGAGATCAATCTTTAGAAGGAGAGAGAGCTAGTTGCTAGGTTTTCTAAACCTAAGTCAGTTCTACCTTTGATTGATGAATTTGTTCATCAAAAAGGTAAAGCTGGACTTGGTTTTACTAGACCTGCCAGGACTGTTCAGTCCAAGTCTAAGTCTAAGGGCAAAGCCCCAACATTCAACAAGTCAGCTGTAGATAAGACAGCAAAGACAGTACCTAAGCAAAGGTACAATAAGTTTGAATGTTGGTGTTGTGGCAAAGTTGGCCATTTTGCAATGGATTGTTGGCACAATGCTAGTGCCAAAGTGAGTACCAAACTGCCTATTGGAAAACCAGTAGGTAGCTTTGTCAGGTTGCAAACTAACAAATACCAAGGACCCAAGAATACTTTGGGTTCTAAGGTTCATTAATCTGTTTTGCAGGTGAGTCCAAGTTGACATGCCCCAATATGGTACTTGGACAGTGGATGTTCCAGACATATGACTGGAACTAGGGGACTACTAAAGCACTACATTCCAATCAAAGATGGTCCAAAAGTAACCTTTGGTGGTTCTGAAAAAGGAATCATCAAAGTGTTTGGTAACATTTCTAGTAACTTAGTTACCATTACTCAAGTGGCTTATGTTAAAGGGTTGAAACACAACCTAATAAGTATAAGTCAATTAAGTGATGTAGGGTATGACATCTCATTTGTTAAACATGGTTGTCATATCAAGAGGTCAAGTGATCAAGAGATCATTTTGACAGGTTATAGGAAGAGGAATGTCTACTGCCTAGATATTATGTGTGAGACCAATGGTTCTCAAGTATGTCTTATAGCAGATGAGAAAGTCTCTCATTGTGTCAAATGGCACAAGAGACTAGCCCATCTAAACTACAAGACAATTGGCAAACTCTTTAGCCAAGAGTTAGTGAGGAATGGTTCTCAAGTTAAGTGTGTTAAAGATGGTTTTTGCTCAGCTTGTCAAAAGGGCAAGCAGACTAGATCCATCTTTAGAAGCATAGAAAACAAGGATGCTGTGAGGTGTTTATACCTCTTGCATATGGATCTCTTTGGTCCAATGTCAGTTCACAGCTTAGGTAGGAAGGTCTATACCTTTGTAGTTGTAGATGACTACTCAAGGTTTTCCTGGGTGTTCTTCTTAAGACAGAAATCTGAAACACCTAGTGTCTTCCATAGCTTTGTCAAACAAATTCAGAATGAACTAAACAGTACAGTGGTCAAGATTAGAAGTGACCATGGTACTGAATTTCAGTTTGATAGCATGACAAAACTATGTGAAGAATTTAGGATATTTCAAGAGTTTTCTTCACCTAGAACACCTCAGCAAAATGGCATTGCTGAGAGGAAGAATAAGACCTTGATTGAGGCTGGTAGGACCCTATTAAGTGATACATCACTACTAGAGTATTTCTGGGCTGAAGCAGTTAATAATGCATGCCATGTTATAAATAGGGCTACCATCACTAAAAGCCTAAACAAGACCCCCTATGAAGTTGTGAAAGACAGGAAACCAAACCTATCCTATTTCAAGATCTTTGGCTGCAAATGCTTCATACTTAACAATGGGAAGTCTTACTTGACAAAGTTTGCTGCCAAGTCCCAAGAGGGAATTTTTGTTGGGTACAACAATAACAGTAAGGCTTATAGAGTCTACAACTTGTCTACTCAAGTTGTAGAAGAGTCAGTACATGTAGTATTTGATGAGACTGAACTTATTAATAATGAGTTGTCTAGACGTGTATGCAGCCCCACAGGTTTAGCAAAGAATATGGACAAGCTCACTCTAGAAGAAGAATCTACTGCAAGACAGCAAGTAGAAGACAGTGGCTGTTGTCCAGGGGGAGAACTACATGTACCTATTGCTGATGAAGTTCAAGGAGTACAGCATGTTGGAGATGCTGAAGAGGTTCAACCAGAAGTCAAGATGCCTCCAGCCAATAAGCATCTTAGAGATCATCCAGTAGAGCAGATTATTGGAGATCCAAGACAAGGGGTACAAACAAGGAGCAGAAACCTGAATGCAGCAATCTACTCCAGTTTTCTATCTCAAGTTGAACCAAAGAAGTTTGAAGAAGCCATACTAGATCCACAATGGACTGAAGCAATGCAAGAAGAGCTTAATCAGTTCAAGAGGTGCAAGGTCTGGGAACTTGTTCCTAAACCCTAAAGACCACAATATAATAGGAACCAAGTGGATCTACATGAATAAGATGGATGAACAAGGGGTCATCATTAAGAATAAAGCAAGATTGGTTGCTAAAGGATATAGGCAAGAAGAAGGTATTGACTTTGATCAAACTTTTACTCCAGTAGCCAGACTGGAAGCCATAAAGATGTTCTTGGCCTATGCAACCTATCAAGGATTCAAGGTTTACCAAATGGATATCAAGTCAGCATTCCTGAATGGTAATCTTAAAGAGGAAGTCTATGTGGAACAACCTTCAGGTTTTGTTGATCCAACTCTACCTCATCATGTCTATAGACTTAGGAAAGCTTTATATGGGTTAAAGCAAGCCCTTAGGTCTTGGTATGAAACCCTATCTGGTTTCCTCATTGAGAACAAGTTCTCAAGGGGGAAAATAGATAAGACTCTATTCCTTAGGGAATCTAGAGGCAAAGTTATACTACTCCAAATATATGTAGATGACATCATATTTGAGTCTACTGAAAGTAGCCTTTGCAAAAAGTTTGCAAAACTTATGCAAAGTCAATTTGAGATGAGTAGTATGGGAGAGCTGAAGTTTTTCTTGGGTCTCCAAGTTAAACAGACTGAGAGTGGTTTATCCATATGTCAGTCCAAGTTCACCCTAGCACTCATAAGGAAGTATGGTATGGATTCATCCAGTACCATGAAGACTCCTATGGGGTCAAATATGTATCTTTACAAGGATGATGCAGGGAAACCTGTAGATGAAACCTTGTATAGAGGGATAGTTGGCTCCCTATTATACTTGACTGCAAGTAGACCAGATATCATGTATGCTACATGTGTCTGTGCAAGGTATCAAGCCTGCCCTAAAGAGTCTCATTTGACAGCAGTCAAAAGAATATTGAGATATCTAAAGGGCACTCCCTATCTAGGCCTCTGGTACCCTAGGAATGGGGATTTTGAACTAACAGGTTATTCAGATGCAGACTTTGCAGGATGCAAAGAAGATAGAAAAAGCACTACTAGAACCTGTCAATTCCTAGGTGGGAGACTAATTTCATGGAGTAGCAAAAAGCAAACAAGTGTGGCTATCTCCACTACAGAGTCAGAGTATGTGGCTGCAGGAAGTTGCTGTGCTCAACTTCTTTGGATACAACATCAGCTAGAGGACTATGAATTTCAGGTAAGTAGAACTCCACTCTTCTGTAATTCTACTAGTGCTATTTCAATATCTAATAATCCTGTATCTCATAGTGGAACAAAACATATTGAAATTAAATATCATTTTCTTAGAGAGCATGTAGAAAGAGAAGATATTTTACTTGAATATGTTAAAACAGATGAACAACTAGCTGATATATATACTAAGCCCCTAGAAGAAGCTAAGTTCAATAGGTTCAAGATTGAACTAGGAATGATAAACTTAGAGTAAGTTTATAGTATTGAAATGGCTAAGTAAAAAGGTGTCGACACATAGAGATTTCTATGTCGACACAGAATAGTGTTGTCGACACTTCAGGAAAAAGGTGTCGACACATCTAGGAAGTTGGTGTCGACACGTCAGACTATTAGTGTCGACACATGACATGTAGGTGTCGACACATCCAATGTGGTGTCGACACATAGTATTTACTCAGAATTTTCAAAGTAAAGTCTCGACTATGTGTCGAGTTATGTTGTGTCGACACATAAACAAGTGTCGACACATAAAATCTGTTGACTAAACTTGTGTCGACACATATGTGTCAAGACATTATAAGTCAGTGTCGACACTTTTTGCCAGTGTCGACACAATTTTAGTTAGCTGTCCCGCCTGTTCATCTTCAAAATCAGAAAGGTATAAATAGGATTTTGTCTTAGTTTGTCGACACGCTTTCAAAGTTTCGAGACCAAACTTCAGTGTCGACACCTCTCTTCTCTCAAGACAAATTCTACAAACCCTAATGGCGC
Organism: Platanthera guangdongensis; assembly: GCA_039583875.1. Classification (NCBI taxonomy): domain Eukaryota; kingdom Viridiplantae; phylum Streptophyta; class Magnoliopsida; order Asparagales; family Orchidaceae; genus Platanthera; species Platanthera guangdongensis. The sequence goes on along the minus strand of CM077161.1, from coordinate 91,060,331 downwards.
CTAAGCTTGAGGAGAATGTCAATGAAGGATACGAGCTGGTGCGCGATGCTTTTGAGGATGCCGATCAAGAAATCCAGACTGTCGTAACCCTAGTTGCCGATTCAGGATTGGATTATCTTGTTTCAGAACCTACTAAGATATGGAAGAAAGAGGTACTTGAATTCCTCAATGGAGCTGAAGTGGACGAATCTGAATACAAAATCAAATCCAGAGTTCATGGAGCAAAGATTAAGGTAACCCCTAAAAGTCTGAGGAAGATTCTACAGCTTCCAAGAACTAAAGAGGAAAATGAGGTTACTGCTTCAAAAACCAGGGAAGCTCTAACCTGGTGTGGACTAGATTCTACAATAAAGATTGGTTCTGTTTTTAATCGAAAAGGCATGAACAGCCAAGGCAAATTCATGTCTGAGATTGTTAGAAAAGTAATACTCAGTAAGCCAAGAGGGCATGACAGAGTGTCTGCCTCTATGTTCAATATTATGACCAGAATTATCTTCACTCTAAGAACTGATTGGTCTGTTATAGTATTTGAGAAAATCAAAGAAAGCTTGAAGAAGCCTAATCTGGGCAGGATCATAAGTCTTTACCTTGCTGGTACCATACCAGAGGTAATGCAACAAGCTGCAGGAAGCAAAATAAATCACATGAGAAAAATGGACATGAGGTTGTTTTCTAGATGGGACAGGGTGTTGTCTAAAGAGATGCCAACCCATGAGAAGATAGTTCCTGAGAAAGAAATTCCTCCCAAGAAGAAAAGGAAGATTGCTCCAGTGGCACAAGAGTACACTAGTAGCTCTGACAGTGAAGAACAGGTTGTCTTCACTCCAGATGAGAATGAGGAAGGGACTGTTGAGAAGACTCCTGCTCCTCAAGATGATGCTGAGATCCAGGGGGAGCTACCTCAAGCTAGCCCCATACACAAGGATCAAAGCCAGGGGGAGCTTCTAGTTGTAGATTAACCCACTACACTGGAAAGTGAACAAGCAACCACCATTATCATAGAGGTAATCATTGAACTCAATACTTTAGATTTTCCTATGGAAGATACTGATTTGTCTAATGTTCATCAGCAAACTCAGCTGAATAGTCAAGTTCCAGATGCTGTTATAGAAGACACATCTGTTGTACTAGAAGTTGTTCCTGATCCAGTGGTTGAAGAACCTAGAATTACTCCAGCTCCTTCACCACAAGAGTACACTATGGAAGATCTATTTTTAAATCTAGATCAACAAGATTTTGACAAGGACCATGCTGCTACTGAAGAAGAGAATGCTGCTGCTGAAGGGGAGCAAGTGCATATACATGAAGTCCCTGTCAGGAAAGAAACTGAGAATGCACTAGCTGTGCAAACTGAGAGCCCCCCAAGCCCTAAGGAGAGGGTAGATATAGCCAGCTCCTCAGCATCTGAAGATGAGGAGGCTGCCAGGGAAAAGAAAAAGAAACTTTATGTCTTCAAGAGAAGGAGTCAAAGTTATAAGAAGGCTCTACAATCTATTGCACCACAGCCTATAGTTCAGCAAACACCATCAGTTGATTATAGTGATTTAATGGTGGCAATGCAAATTAAACTGGATGAGCACAGACAGGTAATTGAGAAGTATGTAGATGAAGGGCAGAAATCTTTGCAATTTGATCTGGCCCAAGATATCAAGTCAATAAGATTCGAGATGAATCTTAACAAAAAGGAAATGACAGACTGTTTTCACAAGGGTGGAAATGCAGTGGTGTACTCGGCAACACACCAAGAGAAGATAAAAGCACAAGTGGATGACATAGCATTGAAGCAAGGGTATGTTCTTGAAAATCAGATAAGGATGAATGACAATCTTACTGCTTCCCATAATGCTATTGTCACAGAATTAAAGAACCAGGCTGCTGGACCTTCTACCTCTACAGCTACTATTAAAGCTGAATTTGATAAAGTATTCCAAGAAGAACTCTCTGCTATTAAGACTGTCATTCAAGAATCTCAAAAACTCATAACTGACAAACTCCAAAGGTTAAAACCTTTCTTTAAAGATGGAATTAATTACTTGGATAATCAGGTGAGATTTCAAAAGGATGATGTGAGAGATCATATTGAAAGAGAAGTCATAAAGGGGGAGAGGGTTTTAGTCAAGGCAAGCTCTGATCATGTCAAATGAATATCCAATTTTATCAGAGCTACACTGGGTTATCCTCCTCTTTGTGATGATGACAATGTGGCAGAATCTGGAATTCAACCTGCATATCTAGGAGGAGAGCAACCTGAAGTGGCTCAAGTCATATACCCTCCTCCAGATTTTGACATAATACATGCTGATGTCCAGTCTATGTATAGCCCACCTGGGGGCAAGGACAATGTTATTATTGAAAAAGTTGTTCAGCCTCCTCCAGATTTTAACATGATACATGCTGATGTCCAGTCTATGTATAGCCCACCTGAGGGCAAGGACAATGTTATTATTGAAAAAGTTGTTCAGCCTGTCTCTGAAGCTTTACAGGAAGCCATCTTGAAGGAGCAAGCTGAAGAGGAAACCAGATTATCTAAGAAGAGGTTTAGGGAACAAGCCGAACAAAGACCAGATTTTGAGCAGTGGAGCCCTACCTCTAGAAACATTATATTAACTGCCTGGAAAGCTGGCAAGGATAACATTCAAGACAGGAACAAATGGTTTTCTGAAACTGAATGGAGAAAACATGAAACCAGACAGGAGGCAATAGTTCAATATAGAAGGAAGGCAAAGATGGAAAAGCTACCTCCTACTGCCCAGGAGTCTAGCAAGTACTTTCCAAAGCCATACCATTACTTTGAAAGACAAAAGATCAAAGAAGAAGAGCTTAAGAAGAAAGACTTGAAAGGCAAGAAGCCTGCTGATGCTGAAGTTGCTGATGCTCCTGTCCAAGCTAAAGTTCATGCTGGCAAAGGAATAGTGATTAAGGAGCCAGAACTGAAATAGATTTAGAATTTTCTTGAAGTTTACTTTGTAATTTTCTTGATGTAAAACATTTTGTGAACTTCTGAAAATGTATAAGACAGATATTAGAACAATATGTTATATGATTAATCTATTTCATGTTTGTTCTGTGATAATGTCTATGTCTATTTCATATTTGTTCTGTGATGATGTATATGAATACATGTGTGATTGATACATGTTTATGTTTACCCTGCTGTATATAATCCTGCTTTACATCATTTTGTAATTTTATTATGAATGGTGTATATCATTGACTAAGGGTTATGACTTCTCCAAATAGGGGGAGATTGTTGGGTACATTGGTTTAAATATACCTGATTTGAAGAAGCCTCACCCAACTCAATGATATACATCAAAATGTATTTGATGTATTTTGAGTTACTTGTGCAGGTTAAGTATTTTCAGGACTGAAGAAAAAATTTCTAAGTCTATGTGTCGACACCTAGAGGGAAAGTGTCAACACTTAAGAAGACTTGTGTCGACACCCAGGCAAGCAGTGTCGACACTTGGAGTCATTGTGTCGACACCAGGGATGCTGAGTCGACACCAGACAGAAAGGGTCGACACAAGGAGCTGTGTCGACACTCAATGAAGAAAAGACAGTGAAGCAGTGTCGACACTTAGCAGTTATGTCGACACCCAGAAAAATTGTGTCTACACCAGAAAGTGTCGACACTTGGAGGCTGTGTCGACACTCAGCAAAAGTCTGCAGAGACTAAGTATAAGTGTCGACACCCAGAACAATGTGTCAACACTCAATAGAAGAGTCAGCATTTGAAGTAAGTGTCGACACCCAGAACAATGTGTCGACACTCAACAAAAGAGTCAACACTTGAAGTAAGTGTCGACACCCAGAACAATGTGTCGACACTTAGCAGAAGAGTCAACACTGGAAGAAAGTGTCGACACAAGGAGCTGTGTCGACACTTAGTGAAGAACAGCAAGATCAACAAATTATTCTAAGTACAAGTGTCGACACTATAGGAATGTGTCGACACTCAGCTGAAGTCTCAACAAGAAGAAGAATGTGTCGACACAAGGAGCTGTGTCGACACTCAACAAATATCAACACTGAAGACATGTGTCGACACCAAGAAGCAGTGTCAACACTTGACAGATTCAACACATGAAGATGTGTCGACACAAAGGTGTTGTGTCGACACTTCGAAGAATTCAGCAAAATTCTGAAGAACAAGTACTTGTGTCGACACTCAATTTTAGTGTCGACACATGCAGAAGAAACTGTGTCGAGACATAGAATCTACAACACAAGGAGTTGTGTCGACACCTTGTAGACTTGTGTCGACACTTACACAACTTGTGTCGACACTTGGTCTATAAGTGTTAACACTTAAAGACAGAAAGTCTCGACACTTAAAGACAGTTAGAGAATTTTCAAGAACTGACTGGATGACTTGACAGCTGCCGTTCCAGCCGGTCTACAGCACTTGTCAGAGTTGTCAGAATTCAGTTATGGACCGGACCAACCGTTTACCATGAAGAAGGCCTATAAATAGGCCTATGCTGTCTACATAAAATGATTGATCAAAAGGTTGTTGAAGTTGTCAAAGTTCAAATTATTCAACAAAGAAGATCTAGCTATTCCTTGAAGATTCAAGTGCAGATCTAAGAAGTTGGAGAGAGAGAGCTCCATCCAAGAAATCAGCCGTTGGAACTAGGCTGAGAAGAAGGATTCAGATTAGTCTAAATCTTAAGAAGCAGAGATCAAGGATCAACTGCAGAAGGAGTCAATCTTATTGAGTTCTACTTTCAAGAAGCTTTGAAGAAAGCTAAGTCAGATTGATTCCAGCTGAGTTCTTCCAAGAACTCATCAAGAAACTCACAACTCCCCTCTCTTGTCTTTGAGTTGCTGAGTTAACAATTGTATAATCATTTTTATCTTGTAGGATCCTTTGTATCTGAGTGTTTTGTAAGCCTGTAATTATAAAGGCTGAGTGTAGGGATTTGGGAGCCTGAGTGTAGGAGATTGGAATCTCTGAGTGTAGGCCTTTTGTGGCTGAGTGTAGGCCTGAGTGGCTGAGTGTAGGCCTTTGTGGCTGAGTGTAGGCTTTGTGGAAAAGCTGAGTTGTAGGGCCTTGGGCCTGAGGTGTAGGAACCAGTTTGGGTTCTGAGATAGTGGAGAAGTTTGGCCGAATCTAGTACACTGCTAGATAGGCGAAGGGTGAAAGTGGATGTACCCAAAGCTTGGGGAACCACTATAAAACTCTGTGTCTGCTGTGATTGTGATTTGCTGTGTATGCTGTGTGATTGCTGTGCAAAAGTAGATTAGATTCTGTGTTTAAAACTGATTGCTGCCATTAAAGTTCAAAAAGCTTTTGGTCACATATTCACCCCCCCTCTAGGTGTTCAGGTACTATATCTTTCAAACACAAGGCTCATCTTCATTCTTGATGAAAACAAACTCTTTAATTTTCTCATCAAAACGAAGATTCCAACTTCGAGAGGCCTGTTTCAGTCCATAAATGGACTTATTCAGCTTGCATATTTTAGTGGCTTCATCTGGGGATACAAAACCCTCGGGTTGTGTCATATACACTTCCTCAAGGAGGTTTCCATTAAGGAAAGCCGTTTTGACATCCATCTGTCAGATCTCGTAGTCATAATACGCAGCAACAGCAAGCAATATCCTAATGGACTTCACCATAGCAACAGGGGAAAAGGTCTCATCATAGTCAATACCATGAATTTGCTTGAAACCCTTAGCCACCAGTCGCCCTTTGAATGTCTGTACATTCCCATCCATGTCGGTCTTCTTCTTGAAAACCCACTTGCACCCTATGGGTCGTACCCCTTCAGGTGGTTCCACCAAGTTCCAAACTTGGTTTGCATACATGGAGTCCATTTCAGATTTCATAGCCTCAAGCCATTTGTCGGAGTCCGGTCCATTCATAGCCTCTTGGTAGGTTGCTGGTTCATCATCATGATCCATAAGCAACACATTACCTATTTGAGACACGAGAAATCCATATCTCTCAGGCTCAAACCTCGGTCTACCAGATCTATGTAGGACTTGTGTTCCCTGAGCAGGTTCTCTAGCTACAACATCTTGTAGTCCTGTCTTAGAATCCAATTCCGGTTCATTCACTACATGTGGTTCTTGAACTTCTTCAAGCTCTACCTTTTCAGTCTTTCTTGATAAGAACTCTTTCTCCAAGAAGACACCAGTCCTTGCGACAAACACTTTGCCCTCAGACGGTAGGTAAAAGTAATACCATTTCGTTTCCTTAGGATATCCCACCACATAACATTTATCCGATTTGGGTTCCAGCTTGTCAGGCATTTGACATCTCACGTATGCCTCACAGCCCCAAATTTTAATGAACGACATACTAGGACGCTTCCCAGTCCCTATCTCATATGGTGTCTTCAGAACCGTTTTCGTTGGAGCGCGATTCAATGTCATTGCAGCAGTCTCTAAAGCAAAACCCCAAAAGGAAACAGGCAAGTCTGCATGACTCATCATCGAACGTATCATGTCTAACAGAGTACGATTTCTCCTCTCAGACACACCATTATGTTGTGGTGTTCTAGGTGGAGTGAGCTGTGATACAATACCACACTCTTTCAGATGATCACGGAATTCATGACTCAGGTATTCGCCACCTCGATCAGATCGGAGTGCTTTAACCCTTTTACCCAACTGGTTTTCTACTTCATTCTTGAACTCTTTGAACTTTTCAAAGGTCTCGGATTTGCACTTCATAAGACACACATATCCATATCTACTGAAATCATCAGTAAATGTAACAAAGTAGAAATACCCACCTCTAGCCATGGAACTCATGGGTCCGCATACATCACTATGTACAACACCCAAGAGATCCTCAGCCCTCTCGGTATAACCAGTGAAAGGAGCTTTAGTCATCTTGCCTAACAAACAAGATTCGCATCGCTCAAACGATTCATAATCAAATGAGTCCAAAAGTCCATCTCTATGGAGTTTGGATATGCGCTTCTCGTTGATATGACCCAAACGACAATGCCAGAGAAACGTAGGGTTCGAGTCATTTGTTCTTAGTCTCTTATTATTTTCTACATTACAGATCAGATGGTCCAAGTTCAAAACATAAAAACCATTAAACAATTGGGCTACAACATAACAAACATCATTCTTAAATATAGAACAACAATTGTTCTTAATTATAAAAGAAAATCCAATCATGTCCAAACATGAAATAGATATAATGTTTCTAGTTATGGCCGAAACAAAATAACAATTATCAAGTTCTATTACAAGCCTACTGGGCAAAGAAAGACGGTAAACTCCTACGGCTACAGCAGCAACTCTTGCTCCATTGCCGACGCGGAAGTCCACCTCCCCTTTACTCAGCAATCTTCTCATTCCCAGTTCCTGCACATTTGTACAAATGTGAGAACCACATCCGGTATCCAATACCCAAGATGAAGGAGCAGAAAGGTTTATCTCTATAACGTAGACATTTGAAGCGGAAGTCATACCTCCCCTCAATTTCTGCAAACCCTCAATGTACGAAGGACAGTTCCTCCTCCAATGACCAGCCTTGCCACAGTGGTGGCATTTCCCTTCCTTCACCGTGCTTTTCTTTTTCATCAGTACTGAAGACTTGGGCTCAAGGTATGACTTAGGTCCCACCTTCGTCTTCTTGGAGCCCTTGGCTTTGCCCTTGCCCTTATGCACCATCAGTATGGGGCTGGCAGGCTTGGCCTTCTTCATATTGATTTCGGCAGTTCTCAACATGCCTAGGAGTTCGGGCAGTGTCTTGTCTATTTCATTCATGTTGTAGTTCAAGACAAACTGCTCATAACTGTCCGACAACGATTGCAGGATCAGATCTATGGCTAACTCTTGACCAAGAGGAAAACCCAGCCTTTCAAGGTTCTCTATATACCCAATCATCTTGAGTACGTGAGTCCCTACTGAGTCTCGAACTCCCATCTTGCACTGAAACAACGCTTTTGTGATGTCGAACCTCTCTTGACGAGCATGCCCTTGAAACATTTTCTTGAGATGCTCGTCAATCTCCTTGCACCCCATGCTCTCATGTTGCTTCTGAAGCTTAGAGTTCATAGTGGCAAGCATAAGACATTCGACATCTAAAGCATCGTCAGTATACTTCTTATAAGTATCTTTCTCAGCACGGGAAGAATTCCCGGTCGGCACCTCGGGGCTTCTTCTTCCAAGACATAGAGCTTTCGCTCTTGCCTGAGAACAATTCTCAGGTTCCTGTACCAGTCCATGTAATTTGTCCCACTGAGCTTATCCTTCTCAAGGATGGCTCTCAGAGACAAGGTGGAGTGTGAAACACTTGCCATGGAATTCTACAAGAATTTATGCAGAATAAAATCAGTACCAAAATTTCAAATACAATTTATTTTAATTTGGACTTCAATTAAAAAACTCCCACTATTTTATTCGAAATGATAGCCCTCACTAACAATTCGGAGAGTTCATGCGAGCTACTCTCTTAGTGGACAAGATCCATATTTCACCAATACTATGAGTCCACTTTGGCGTTCCTCTCACGATGCGGTTATTTAGGTAGGCAATGCTTGCCAATTGCATCCTCATGCAATTCTTGTATGGTTGGTGAATAACTCCTTATTCGCATCCATCATATGGTGCATGCCAACCCTATGCCTCTAGGCACTCAACCTTTGAGGTCACCTAGTTAAGCTGGACCCGATGTCGACAGTGGGATATCACAATTATCCGCTCGCACCCTTACCAAGATAGATTAATGCACCTTGCTTTGGCAAGCCCACACTTCATCGATCAGGCAGGAAGAGTGTCATCCATCGGAAGGCATCCGAACACTTAATATTTGATGAAGGGATTTAATTATAGGTTAACAATTAACCATGATCAACATTTGATCAATGTGCACATCCAAAGAAAAACAATTCTTCTAAAACCACATGCATACCTTATGTGCACATCCTGATACCATCAACAATTGATAGAAGGAAGGGCTAAATCTGAACATCCGGAAATTTCCAAATCCTCAGATTTACATGCATTGGACAAAGGCAAAGACAACTCAACTTAAAGCAGTAGACAAGCTCATCTCTCTTTGTTGGATTCAAAATCCAAAACAAAATCGAGGGATGGTTACTGCTAAGGAGATCACAATTTCTAACAATTAGAAATTCCACGCAATTCCAGACGTTCTTGGCGGGGAACCAAGACTAAATCTAGACATTTAGAACACTTCTAAATCCCTAGGTTTACACGTACTGGAATAACAAACTTCCAATACAACGATCATGGCCGAAACCTCCCTCTGATACCACTGTTGGGTTTCTCTATGGGGATGGCACAACACTTGTGCACGCAGCGGAAGAATAAAACATTAAGAAAACCCAAAAGAAATAGGATCGGGCCATGATAGTTGAATCAAGAAGTTAACAAACAACTAGGCAAAAATTACCTCGGTGGCGTTGAGTCACAACTCAACGGAGATGCTCCAAACTTTGTCTTCTTGCTATGGTGAGTTCTACGTGGAATAATATCCACGTCTCTGCAGAAATCCACACGAGCGGGAGAACGCCGAGCTTTCCGTCACACGGAAGATCGGGAAGAACGATGACCGCACCTTGCTATTCCACGGACTGCTAGGTCCGCGCCAGGAAAAGCAACACCAGCGACGATCGTCGGAGAAGAGGAGGTCAACGGAACGAACACGGCGGCGGAACTCTTCCGGCGGAGGGAATCGGGATCGGCGGAACGATCGCGGAACGGAACCCTTCCGTCGCGGGTTTCTATCAGCCGATGAGAGAGTGTAAAATCCCGAAAAACCCTAAGTATTCTATTTATACCAAAGGCATAAATAAACCTAGGAATATCACTATCCGCAGACCACCCAAGAATAAGGGTTTCAGAGTCGGCGAGAATCACCAGCCGATCGGTGAGAATCGATCGTCGAGAATCACTAAGAATCGGCGAGTATCGGCTAGGACCGGTGAGAACCAGTCGGTGAGAATCGGTAGGCGAGAATCACCAGCAGATTCGGCGAGAATCAATCGGCAAGAATGCCTAACGATTTACGTCGAATCGCAGGTTGACGATTCTCGTCGATCGTCGAGAATCACCGACGATACACGTCGAACAGAGTCGACGATTCTCGTCGATCGGCGAGAATCAGAGAACACTTCTCGATGATTCTCGTCGATCGGTGAGAATCCGAGCACCAATCCTCCAAGGCGACACCTTGCTCAACCCGACTCTTCTGTAAGGCAACACTTTGCCCATAACCTCATTCAGGTCGGTGATTGGTAACCTTTACCAACACAGTCAATCATCCAACTTCTCCACATCTCTTATGTGCGACCCTGCAGGCTCATATCGCGTTGGCAGTGAGATTACATGTTTGATCACTTCCAAATCACAATGGTAACTCCAACATGGTTATCGGCGGTGGTATAAGAAGGCTAGGACTTCGGGTCCAGCCCCCTCTGCTGGAGCTTCTGGGGTGACTACGGGTCGAACCCCGGGCGCATGTTTCACTTGTGGAAAATCGGGACACTTTGTCTGAGACTGCTAGAGCGGACGTCCCAAGTCCGAGAAGAAGCATGCTGTCGTGATGACCGGTATGGTTTAAAGTTATAGCAGTTTAGCCTTGAATACTTGTCACCCTTGTGCATGTTAGAACTACTTGTGCTAAGCTTTGTTATGATTTTTCGTTTATTCGGCGAGAGCACCGTTCGTGTAAACGAAGCTTCGCATTCCTTTATTTAGGAATTATTTTACGTGTCAGAGTACCTCCTTTGTTGGTAAAATACAAATTGGATGCTCTATGGTCCAATGGCACTCAATACGCGCGGGTAGTATCTGTTGCGTTTAGGTGTGGTCGGGGAGCCAAGACTTTGACTTCCAAGTATCGTTACTACCGTTAGGGGAGCTCGACGTGATGTTTGGCATGGATTGGCTCTCGGAGCAGCAAGCTTATATTGATTGCGGTCTCAAGGAATTCAAGCTGGGAGCAAGTCGTGAGACGACTTTTACGGGATTGAAGGGGGTCGAGCAAGATGTTGATGTCTGCTCTTCAGGTGGTGAAGGCGGTTCGTGCCGGTGCAGAACTGTTCTTTACGCTAGTGGAGGTTGCAAAGCCGAAGCCCGTGTTGGATAGTATATCAGTGGAATCGGAGTGCCCTGATGTGTTCCCTAGAGATCTCCCTGGAGCCCCGCCTCAACAGGAGATAGATTTTACGATAGGGCTCGTACCAGGTGCAAAGCCTATGTCACGCTCTCCATATCGGCTAGTGCCTAAGGAAATGGCGGAGCTGAAGGTTCAACTGCAAGAGTTGTTGGAGCAAGGGTATGTGCGTCCAAGTTCGTCGCCTTGGAGCGCGCCAGTCCTCTTTGTTAAGAAGAAGGACAGAAGCTTGAGGCTATGTATTGATTATCGGGAGCTCAACAAGTTGACGGATACGAACAAGTACCCGATCCCCCGGATCGATGATCTTTTTGGATCAGTTGGTTGGGTCGACGGTGTACTCGAAGTTGGATCTCAAGTCCGGGTACTATCAGCTAAGACAACGTTCAGTATAAGATACGGACATTTCGAGTTTACGGTCATAGGGAGAGTGATATCCCTAAGACAACGTTCAGTACAAGATACAGGCATTACGAGTTGTCTTAGGGAGAGTGATATCCCTAAGACAACGTTCAGTACAAGATACGGGCATTACGAGTTTACGGTCATGCCGTTTGGGCTGACGAATGCGCCGTAGGTGCTCATGGATTTGATGAACATGACGTTCAGGGAGTACTTGGACCGTTTTGTGATCATCTTCATCGACGACATTTTGGTGTACTCGCAGAGTGAGGAAGATCACTTCAAGCATCTTCATTCGGTTTTGGAGACGCTAAGGAGGAATCAATTGTATGCCAAGTTCTCGAAGTGCGAGTTTTGGTTATCCTCAGTGTTGTTCCTCGGTCATATAGTGAGTGGAGAAGGTATTGCAGTGGATCCGACGAAGATTGTTGCGATACGGGAGTGGCCTGAGCTTTCTACGGTAGCGGAAGTCCGGAGCTTTCTGGGGCTTGCCGGCTATTATAGATGCTTCGTAGAGAACTTCTCGCGGATAGCGTTACCTCTCACTACTTTGACGAGGAAGGAGTAAAAGTTTGTTTGGACGCCGGAGTGCGCGCGAGCTTTTGAGGAACTGAAATGTCGGTTGACCACGACGCCTGTGCTGAGTTCGTCGTATGGGACCGAAGGTTATGAGATTTATAGTGATGCTTCGGGCAGCGGTTTGGGTTGTGTGCTGTTACAGCATGGAAGCGTTATAACATATGGCTCGAGACAGCTGAAGGTCCACGAGAGTAACTATCTGGTCCATGAATTGGAGTTAGCGGCCGTGATTTTTGCCTTGAAGCCGTGGAGACATTATTTGTACGGTGTGAAGATTGATATCTACACCGATCTTAAGATTCTGAAGAATTTGATTGATCAGAAAGATTCGAATATGCAACATCGTAGATGGATGGAGTTCCTGGGGGATTATACATTCAAGATCCACTACGTGCCTGGTAAAGGTAATGCAGTTACGGACGCGTTGAGTCGCCGAGCCCCAGCTCAAGCCAATTGGCTGTCGATCCATGACGAGCGGTTAGTTCGGGAGTTGGAGGAGTTGGAGATTGTTTGTGTAGATAAGCAAGCAAGTGCTGAAGCAGTACTGAATTGGAATGAAATTCAATATGACCTGGCTGATCGGATTCGGCAGGCATTGGATTTGGATGACCACATGCAACAGTTCATGGTAGAGGCTCTGGATGGGTCAAATTCCCAATTCGTTGTGGAGGACGGATTGCTTTGGAAACACGGTCGTCTGTGCGTCCCAAGTGTGGGCAATTTGCCGGTGGAATTATTGTACGAGGCACATCATACCAAGTACTCGATTCACCCGGGGAGCACAAAGATGTACTGCGATGTAAAGAAACTGTTTTGGTTGCCGGGTTTGAAGAAGGATATGGCACCCTATATGGCGAAGTGACAAACTTGCGCCTTGTTGAAGGCGGAGTGCCAAAAGCCGAGAGGATTTCTGAAGTCCTTGCCTATTCCGGAGTGGAAATTCGACGACATCTCTATGGACTTTGTGCACGGGTTGCCAAGGTCGCAAAAGGGGAACGACGCCATTTGGGTGGTCGTAGATCGGCTAATGAAGGTGTCGCATTTCATTCCGCATAGGGAGGATGATCCGGTGGAGAAGTTGGCAAAACTATATGTGGATAATATAGTACGGCTTTACGGTGTGTCGCACAGCATCGTGAGTGACCGAGATAGGCGGTTAACGTCCAATGATTGGAGGCTAGTGCAGCAAATGTTGGGAACAAAATTAAAATTCAGCATAACCTTTCATCCGCAAATGGATGGGCAGACCGAGAGGGTCCATAGAACTATGGAAGACATGCTCCACATGTGTGTCTTGGACTTTGGAAAGCAATGGGAAGACCATCTTTATTTGGTGGAATTTGCATACAACAATAACTACCAGACGAGTATTCAAATGGCGCCCTTCGAGGCCCTTTATGGTAGAAAATGTCGCACGCTGTTGTCCTGGTTGGAAACGGGTGAGTCAAAGTTGTATAAGCGTCAAGAGGTGGAGGATGCTACTTCTATGGTGAGAACCATTCGGGAGAGGCTGCAAATCGCTCAGGACCGTCAGGCGAAGTACTATAACGCCAAGCACAGGAACGTGGAGTTCGCTGTGGGCGACTGAGTGTACTTAAAGATCAAGCCGTTCAAGGGTGACTCGCGGGTGCGGCAAATGAAAAAGCTAAGCCCGAGGTACCTTGGGCCATTTGAGGTTCTGGAGCGAGTTGGTGAAGCAGCCTATCAGTTGAAGCTTTCAGTGGAGCTTAGTGGTTTACGTGATGTATTCCATATATCAGTGCTACGGAAGGCAGTGCAAGAGCCTTCGCAAGTGATCGCGATTGATCAAGTGCCGGTGGATAGTGGGTTGACGACAAAGGTCAAACCCGTGCGGATCGAAGACTCGGAAGTCAAGCGGCTACGCAATAAAGAGATCAGGATGGTCAAGGTCCGATGGGACAATTACGGTCGAGAGGAGCTCTCTTGGGAACGAGAGCAGGCTATGCTTGACGAATATCTGGAGTTGTTCCGCTCAGGTACAATTTTAGTTTTGTGTTTATCTTTCCTTTATGAAATTTCGAGGACGAAATTCTTTTAAGAGGGGGAGAGTTGTAACGCCCTGAAACTCAAAAGAGCGATGGGAGGCGTTTTGGGCCAAATCTGGAATCTGGCAGTGGGCACACAACCTGGGACACTGGCGTGTCCCAGGGCGTGTCAGGCTCTAGTCGACGATTTGGCCGCGATGTCGACGAAATTTGGAGTCAACGATCGTCGAGCAGGGAACACGGCCTAAGACACGGGCGTGTCTCAGGGCGTGTCGAGCCCGTGTCGACGATCGGCCAGGGAAGTCGACGATTTTCGCTCGACGATGTGTCGAGACAAGGCACACGGCCTAGGACACGGGCCTGTCCAAGGTCATGTCGGGTGGTCGACGAACTTCGCTCGACGAAGTGTCGATACCATGAACACGGCCTGGAGCCCAGGCATGTTCGGGTGTGACACGGGCGTGGACACGGTCGTGTCCAAGACCCGTGTGAGTCTCGGGTTGTTTTCGGGGCTGTGTCGATGGAGACACACGGCCGCCCACACGGCCGTGTTAGTTGGAACACGGGCGTGTCAGGTCAAACACGGGCGTGTCAGATGCCCGTGTGCTGTTCTAGACGCGTCGATTTTGACGGCGAATGGGGGACACGGCCCTGGATACGGGCGTGTCGCAGGTCGTGTTCAGCCCAGTTTTAGCATTTTAGATCTGGATCATGGCCGTTCGTTTCTTTAATTTGGTATCCAATGGCTGGAGGTTGTTCCTGATGGGATATACACGGGATTGGACCCTTGAAACCCTCATTTCTTTTGAGTGGTTCTCTTTCTAAGTCAAGAGAGAGAGGAGAGCAAAGGAGGAAGAAGAAGCTTAGATCCGGCCATTGGAGGAGCTTCGAAGCTCCAAATTGCGAGCCGACTTCAGATCTACGGAGGCAAAGAGAGTGCGGTGCTTTTCATCCTTTTACATTTCCATGGCGCCGAGGAAGAACGTTAGGGTAACGATTCTCTTCTTGAGCATATGAAGCTCTCTTTCTTTGCATAGGAAGCCCTCTCTCGCGAGTTTGCGGTGAGTTAGAGACGTTCCTTCGGGTAGATATGTAAAGTCCCCATTGTTTAGAGTCCGTATACGAGAACGGACATATGCATGATGTGTGAAGCCTACACGGACATGTTGGTCCGGATCGGTGATGTTGCATTGCATAAATGCCGGAGAAGACTCCGTGCGATTATTTGTTTTTCGGGTTTTCTACGTGGTAGATTGCAACAGGGAGCCTTGGGGATTAACCCAAAGGTGCACCCGAAAAACTGGGAAGATGCGTGGTTCTGCCAAACTTGTGGGCCTGGGAGCCAACTTGTGCATAACTGGGTTATGTAATATTGTGCATTCGATTCACGGGCTTCGGGGAAACTTAAATCGTGCCGATGATATTAAAGTGTCATGGCAAGTGAGCAACGGGTTCAGTGGAACCGTTCCTGCTTTATGCCGAGGGCATAGAGGTCGGGTCTTTGCTGTCGATGATTTTAAAGTGTCATGACTTATGCTTATAGGCTTTTGATGATGTTAAAGTGTCATAACTTTTGCCTAGAAGACTCAAGGCTGTCGATGATATTAAAGGGTCGTGACTACTGCCTTAATTTCTCACGAGAGATTACCGTCATGCGGATGGTGGTGAGTCGGCAGGCTTAGACCGCGATCACCGAGAATGTGCCCTGAGAGCACGGGGCGTGTGGCCATGCGTGCCAACGCCTGTGATGCAATGTATTTATATACTGCTTGGTTGTGCTAATAAAATGCAGGAAGGAGCATCGCCGCCCCAAGTTGGGGGCGGGATCGTTATAATTTGGTCAACATTGCTGACCGTTGCTTTTGTTTGCCACCGTGCGGTGGTTTGTTGCTTGCAGGTGCTGCTGGACCAAGCAGTCAATAGCGGGCTAAAGCCCAAATTGCGAAGCCGGCCCTTGAAGGCCTAATCGAAGTGTTTACTTGCTTTTGTTCATGTATGACCGGCCTGCGTGCCGTGGTATGGAAAACATGTAATATGAAGTAAACCATATGTAAGGCCTTAAGGCCAGTACTTGTGTATGTACTACATTCCTATTTGGTGTATAAGTGGACATTCATGCTTGTGCTGGGTTCTTTTAATTGCAACTTATATAACTGCTTCCGCTAGAATCTCTGTGTAGGATGTTGGATTGGTTGGATGGTTTCCATTGAGTAACCACCCGGTCTGTCTGTGGTATATGACGTCGGGCCCCGGCCGGACCTACTGCTATATGCTATGTGATGGATAGGGGGTGTTACATCCATGGTGTTTACTCATGTGTAACCTCTCTATTGAGATGCACTTCATTTTCAAGTACTAGGACAATAGAAGAAAGGAATGGTTACTGGTGTTCAACAAAGAAGAAGAGAAAATTTTTCTGAAATTTTTAAGTCTATTTCTCGAGAAATAAAATATGTTTCTCGAGAAGTCTAAGTATATTTCTCGAGAAAGCAAAGCTGTTCTCGAGAAACCATAAGACTTCTCGGGAAAGTGTCTGAAAATATTCTAAGTCCTTTTCTCGAGAAATGCCCTGAAGATTTCTTGAGAAACCAAGTTTGTTCTCGAGAAGTCAAAATCATTTCTCGAGAAGCTAAGTATTCTTCTCGAGAAATCAATTCTTTCTCGAGAAATCATTCCATTTGTTCTAAAATTATTTTTCTCGAGAAAACTAGGCCATTTCTCGAGAAAGCAATTCTTTTCTCGAGAAATCATATCCTTCTCGAGAAATCAGTACTTCAGTTCAAAATTGGAGCTAAGTATTTTTCTCAAGAAATCACATCCTTCTCGAGAATTCTATTCCTCTATTCAAAGGAATTTCGTTAAGTCTTTTCTCGAGAAAACCACACCATTTCTTGAGAAAGCGAGTTCTTCTCGAGAAATAATAACTATTCTCGAGAAATAGACTTGTCGAAAATTCTTCTTAATTCCATCTGACGGGATTTCGAAATTTTCTAAGTTCTTCGTGATTGGTCCACGTGGATCATTCCTTAATGATTTCAGACCGTTAGACAATGTTCTATATAAAGTCTTTTCAGAAGAATCGTTAACCCTAATTATTACAGAAATCAGAATCACACCACTATCTAAAATTCGGGAGAAGCCGCACCGTCTTCATCGTCGTTCTTCTATGCCGCTCATCTCTCGATCCAGTGATTCAAAAGAAGAAAAGATTCGACAGATCCTAGATTCAAAGATTCTTCAACATCTACTTAATCGTGTCGGATCCAAAGTTTTAAGATCAAGCTTTCTCGAGTTTTCTTCCTCAACCTTCTTCACCGAGATTTTCAGTTTTCAAGAAGGAAGATCCTTGAAGATTTCAGATCTGGCAGAGTAAAATTCTTATTGTTGTTGCAAATATTATTTTAACTTTTGTAGGAGCTTTGTCTCCGAGATTGTAGGAAGTTTGTTCTTCCGAGTGCAGATCTGTTTGTGGATCGAGAGTTTGTAGATCCGGTCTGTGGATCGAGTTGTAGATCCGGTTGTGGATCGAGGTGTAGGAGTGTGTTATCTCCGAGGTGTAGGAGCGTTTCTACGAGTTGTAAGATTGTGATAATCTGAGAAAGGTGAAGTAGCCGAATCTTACCCTTCGTGGTAGATAGGCGAGGCGGGACAGTGGACGCACCGAATACAGGAAACCACTATAAATCTCTATATTTGTGTGCTTAAATTTTTAGATAATTTTTATTCCACAAAAAGACACAAACATCACATATTCACCCCCCTTTAAGTGATTTAGGTAGACGATAGATACTTTCAATTGGTATTAGATGGCGGTTTTGTTCGATAAGGCTAATACCTTGAACAAGATCCCAGATCTAACGTTCAGAGATTCCGCATATTCACCACAGATCAAAGCAAAGATATGTCATCTATGAATTTACCGATGTGCACCATGGAAAACTTTCCCATGTGGAAAGAACGAGTACGGTTCTTCATGGAAGCTATTGATCCGAGGATTTTTCAGATAGTGGAAGAAGGACCACACATACCTATACAGACTTCAACCATAAATCCAGCAATTATGAATCCCAAGAAAATGATGGATCTCACTAAGGATGAGATTGTCTTAGTCTCCATAGACAAGAAGGCAAAGAATATCATAGCAAGTGTCGTGGACGATTCAATGCTCCAGAACATATTCCACTGCAAATCTGCCAAAGAGATGTGGGACTTGTTGAAACTGAGAAATCGTTCTCTGTGGAGTTCGGGGTCCCTAAAAAGGGGTGACCTCACACTTACTACACTCAGGCGAATATCACAGACCAAAAGGCTCAGGAAACTAGGAACAGACCCTCAGCTCTAGCGTGGAGGTCCCACCTCACTCTCGAAAGACCTTGGTGATCTCCCCCTCCCTAGCCAATACTGAGCTAGGTGCCTTGGAGGATGAAGAAAGGGGATCCAGAAGTGATGCCCTCCAAGGCACCCCTAAGGGTCTATTTATAGTTTTTTGGGAACGGCCTGCAAATAGCCAACCTCCACTACTCTTGAAATTACTATCATACCCCTGGGCTGGGCGGGAACTTGGTCAGGCGAATGCTAAGCTAGACGAGTTGAACGAGCTAAGCCGGGCGAGCTGGCCGGGCAAGCGGGCCTAGCGAGATAGGCGGGCTGGCCGGGCGAGCTGGCCTGGCGAGCTTGGCGAGCTAGCCGGGCGAGCTGGCGTGGCGATCCGGGCGAGATGGACGGGCGAGCTGGGCAGGCTGGCCTGACGAGCTGGGCAGGCGGGCCAGGCAAGCTGGCCGGGCAAGCTGGCCAGGCAAGCTGGGTGGGCTGGTAGGGCGAGCTGGACTGGCGAGTTAGCCGGGAGAGCAGGGCGGGCTGGCTGGGCTTGCAGTCCTGGCGAGCTGGGCCGGCTGGCCGGGACCCTTGAGTCTTCCTCTTGCCGCACCCGCCCCCTGAAAAGGGCCGGGGCTGTTGGATCCCTAGTTGGATTTGGGCTAGGTTCACTAAGTTAGGATGTTTGTCCCAACATGTATAGCCAGGGTCATGTATGAGTTCTAGAGTCTAGGCCATGTCCTTAGAGTCAACACTACATGGACCAGCCATCAACAGACTGCATAAGACTCAAGACTTAGAGAAATTCCAAACTCAGAAAATGAGTTCGACGTTCGTCGAACTCAGGTCGTCGAAAGTCGTGCTTAGCTCGACGAAATCAGAGACAATTCTCTGAGCTGAGCTCGACGAACCTAAATCTCAGGTCGACGAATACCAGTGTCGACAAATTCCAGAGTATACTTCAACACCAAGTCCAAAATTTTTCACTTAACTCCAGTCGACGAACTTAGTTCTTAGGTTGACGATCTCTGGGCATACTACTTCAACATCTTATTCCCGAAACATCTAAGTATTTGAAGACCAGCTTCACACTCCATTCAACGAAGTTAGAATATCAGCTCGACGAATTTGGGTCTTCATTCGATGATTTCTGGATCATCTACTTCAACACTATAAGACCAGAAACAACTAAGTATTCTAAGTCCAGAACGATACTCCAGTCGACGAACTCAGCTTCTCAGCTCGATGAACTTATACCACAGTCTTGGCAAGATTTATCTAGCAGTTAGAAGTTCTTAGCTCGACGAAACTAGTTCTCAGGTCGACGAACCCAGTTCTGAAGTCGACGATTTCTGGACATGTTCAACATTCTAAAGTCCAAGAAACATGGAGTTCTGTTATTTAGTCGACGAAGTTATATTCTCTGCTCGACGAACTTGATGCACAGAATTGATGGGTCTAGAGAAAGCAGTTGTCAGTTCTTAGATCGACGGTCTTGGATCTCAGCTCGGCTAACAAAGATTATCTGGTCGACGAACTTGACTTCTCTGTTCGACGAACTCTGGACACAGATCGACATATTCTGCTCAATGAATTCTGTAAAGTTCCAGACTTAGAGATTTTCCTCCCTCTGTCTCTTTTCTATTGCAATAATTACTGAGTAATCAATGCTTAAATATTCTCTGAATATTACCGTTAGAAGCAAGCATTGATTACGGTCTTCATCAGGATTATTGCTTGCCGTTTTTTCCATGGGACAGTTGGGGAAACCAATCAATGCAAATATTCTCCAGGTCATCAGAATTCAATGCAGAGAAAAATTCAAATTTCAAAAGGAAATTCATATGGAAAATATAAAAGGGATTTTCTTTCTCTTCCTGAGTAACTCTCAAACAGTAGTCAGAAATATACAGTGAACAAGGATTTTCTTCATCTCTCTCGACAGCACACAGAGAAACAATAGAGAGAGATACTTACAAAAAAATAAGCCCTAGACCAGAGAAAGAACATCAGGCTGAAGAGGAAGAAGAACATACATTCAAGATCAAGAGTCTTCTTCCTTCTACATTCCAGGACTCTTCAAAGGACAACAATTACAATATATGTCAAGAAGTTCCTGGAGTTCATCTGGTCAAAGCAAAAGTCTGAAGACCTATCACCCTGCAGCAAAGCTTCACCTTCTTGAACCATTCCATATCTTCTGGGGAGCCTTTGCTAACATCTAAATCCACAAGTGTCTTCTCAGTTGTTTTGAGAAAGAGAAGACATAATCACTCTCTCATCACCCACTATATAAAAGGTTCTTAACTCCCTTCAAAAGTTATTCCTGGTTGCAAGTCACCTGATCAAAAGACTTGAGGTTTGGTTTTTGAGCACCTGATCAAAAGCTCATTGGTGACAGTCACCTGATCAAAAACCTGAGTGGATTCCTACCAGGGTGGTAGAAGAGTGGATGTACCCAGGTTGGGGAACCACTATAAAATTCTTGTGTTGTCTGTGTTGCTCTTTTCTTTTGTTCTTGTTGTGGCTGTGCTAATTAGGTTTGTTGTGTTTGTGATATTTTACATTTGTTGTACATGTGTTAGATCAGATTACTTTAGGACTAAGTTTTATTTACAGCAAAAAGTTTAAAAACCTAAAGATACTCTATTCACCCTCCCTCTAGAGTATACCAGATCTAACCCCTAACTTTCAGGGGCGAGTGTCAGCCTCCGCCACACTCGCTCCCCTTAAAATAGGTCGGGGGAGGTAAATATTGCATCCCCCTACTAGTATATTATGAAGATAGACCATAAATTTGCCTCCACGAGTACAAAATCCTCAAAAAGCTTAAAACTGTGTAGCAAGCCTTGCGCTTTGTTTGAGGGCCCCTTTTCGCGAATATGGGGTTATGCACAATCCCCGCTCATTTCGAGCGAGTTCCATGCACTGAAAGAAACATCCAACCCAACATATTCGCTGTGTAGCCTTCTTGGAGCCGAAAACACTTGGCCTCCCGGCAGGTCAACCTGTCACGCTAGCTAATGGGAGCCTGAGTGATGAGATGGCCTGGGGGTAAAAAACACTTGGCCTCCCTGAGGGGTCAACCTGTCATGCCAGCTAATGGAAGCCTGGGTGATGAGATGGCCTCAGGGTAGAAGACACTTGGCCTCCCCGAGGGGTCAACCTGTCATGCCAGCTAATGGGAGCCTGGGTGACGAGACAGCCTCATGGTGGAAAACACTTGGCCTCCCCGAGGGGTCAACCTGTCATGCCAATTAATGGGAGCCTGGTGACGAGACAGCCTCGGGGTAGAGAACACTTGGTCTCCCTGAGGGGTCAACCTGTCATGCTAGTTAATGGGAGCCTGGGTGACGAGATGACCTCGGGGTAGGAAACACTTGGCCTCCACGAGGGATCAACCTGTCATGCCAGTTAATGGGAGCCTGGGTGACGGAATCATCTCGGGGCAAGGCCTACTCGCCCCTCAGTGACGGAATCATCTCGGGGCAAGGCCTACTCGCCCCTTCGAGAGATCAACCTACCCTGTCAGCTAGTGGGAGCCTAGTCAGTGGAATAATCTCGGGGTAAGATCTACTCGCTCCTCCAAGAGATCAACCTGCCCTGCCAGCTAATGAGAGCCTGGTCAGCGGAATCATCTTGGGGCAAGGCCTACTCGCCCCTCCGAGAGATTAACCTGCCCTGTAAGCTAGTGGGAGCCTGGTCAGCGGAATCACCTCGGGGCAAGGCATACTCGCCCCTCCGAGAGATCAACCTGCCCTGCCAGCTAGTGGGAGCCTGGTCAGCGGATTCATCTCAGGGAAATGCCTACTCGCCCCTCCGAGAGATCAACCTGCCCTGCCAGCTAGTGGGAGCATGTTTAGTGGAATCATCTCGGGGCAAGGCATACCCGCCCCTCCGAGAGATCAACATGTCCTGCTAGCTAGTGGGAGCCTGGTCAGCGAAATCATCTCGGGGCAAGGCCTACTCGCCCCTCCGAGAGATCAACCTGCCCTACCAGCTAGTGGGATCCTGGTCAGCGGAATCATCTCGGGGCAAGGCCTACCCGCCCTTTCGAGAGATCAACCTGCCCCGCTAGCTAGTGGGAGCCTGGTTAGCGGAATCATCTCGGGGCAAGGCATACCCGCCCCTCCGAGAGATTAAGCTGCCCTGCCAGCTAGTGGGAGCCTGGTCAGCGGAATCATCTCAGGGCAAGGCTTACCCGCCCCTCAGAGAGATCAAACTTCCCTACCAGCTAGTGGGAGCCTGGTCAGTGGAATCATCTCGGGGCAAGGCCTACTCGCCCCTCCGAGAGATCAACCTGCCCCGCCAACTATTGGGAGCCTGGTCAGCGGAATCATCTCGGGGCAAGGCCTACTCACCCCTTCAAGAGATAAACCTGTCCTGCCAGCTAGTGGGAGCCTGGTCATGTTGGAGTTACCATGGTTATCTAGAAGTGGTCAAACATGTAATCTCACTGCCAACGCGATATGAGCCTGCAGGGTCACACATAAGAGATGTGGAGAAGTTGGATGATTGACTGTGTTGGCAAAGGTTACCAATCACCGGCCTGAATGGGGTTATGGGCAAAGTGTTGCCTTAAAGGATCGTCGGGTTGGGCAAATGTTGTCTTGAAGGATTGGTAAGAATAGTCGACCGAGGGTCGACGTGTATCGTCGACCGTGGGTCGACGAGTATTGTACTCGCCGAATGATTCTCGCAGACTGAGTATTGTACTCGCCGACTGATTCTCGCCGACTGATTATTGTACCCACGTTCGACGTGAATCGTCGAGTATTGTACTCTGATTCTCGCCGACTGATTCTCTCCAATCCTAGCTGATTCTCGCCGATCCTAGGTGATTCTCGCCGATTGATTCTCACCGAATCTGCTAGGTGATTCTCGCCGGGAATAGGTGATTCTCGCCGATTGATTCTCACCGAATCTGCTAGGTGATTCTCGCCGATTCTGGAACCCTAATTTTCTGGGTGGTCTGCGGATAGCGATATTCCTAAGTCTCTTTATGCCTTTGGTTTAAATTGATACTTAGGGTTTTCGGGTCTCTCTCTCTCTCTCGATGATCGAATCGACGGAAGGGTTCCGCTGTTCTTCGTTCAGTTCCGCCGATCCCTAATCCCGCCGACGGAAGGGTTCCGCCGCCGTGCTCGCTCCGTCGACCTCCTCCTCTCCGGCGATCGTCGCTGGTGTTGCTATCCCTGGTGCGGACCTATCAGTCCGTGGGAAAGCAAGGTGCGGTCATCCTCCTTCCCGATTATCCGTGCGACGGAAAGATCAGTGTTCTCCCGCTCGTGTGGATTTCTGCAGAGACGTGGATATCATTCCACGTAGATCTCGCCACCAGCAAGAAGACGAAGCTTGGAGCATCTCCGTTGAGTTGTGACTCAACGCCACCGAGGTAATTTTTGCCTAGTTGTATGTTAGCTGTAAGATATGGTACCTAAACACCTAGAGGGGGGGGGGTGAATAGGTGACCTAATCCTTTTCTAACTTTGTTGGCAGCCAAACGGTTATATCACAGATTTCTAACTAGTCTATTACAGCAATCAGCAATAATCAAACATACACAGCACATTCACAGCACAGCACACAGTGATTTATCGTGGTTCCCCAGGATATAGGTACATCCACTTTCCCCCTTCGCCTATCTAGCAGTGTACTAGATTCGGCCAAACTCCTGCACTGTCTCAGAACCCAAATTGGTTCCTACCTCAGGCCCAAAGCCTTACAACTCAGCTTTATCCCAAAGCCTACACTCAGCCAATCAAGGCCTACACTCAGCCAATCCAAGGCCTACACTCAGCCAACAAGGCCTACACTCAGAGATCACAATCTCCTACACTCAGGCAAACAAGCCCTACCCTCAGCCTTTATAGATATAGGCTTACAATCACTCAGATCCAATGGATCCTACAAGTTACAAATGTAATACAGATAATAACTCTACAACTCAGAATTAAAGGAGGGGAGTTGAGAGATTCTTGATGAGTTCTTGGAAGAACTCAGCTGGATTCACCCTAACTTAGCTTTCTTCAAAGCTTCTTGAGTAGAACTGAATAAGGCTGAATCCTCTGCAGTTGTTCCTTGACCTCTGCTACTTAAGATCCAGAATTGATTCTGAATCCTTCTTCTCAGCCTAATTCCAGAGGCTGATTTCTTGGATGGAGCCCTCTCTCTCCAACTTCTTAGATCTGCAGTTGGACTGCCAGATCTTCTTGTGTTGATTACTCAGTATACCACTTTAATGATTACTTCAACAATAATCTGAACTCTGTTAACAATTTGATCAACAACCTCAACAATAGTTTCTGTAAACTGTAGGTGCCTATTTATAGGCATTCTTCATGGTAACCGGTTGGTCCGGTCCATAACTGACTTCTGACATCTCTGACAGGTGTTGTAGACCGGCTGGATCGGCAGCTGTCATGTCAACCAGTCACTTCTTGAAAATCTCTAACTGTTTATAAGTGTCGAGACTTTCTGTCTTTAAGTGTCGACACTTATAGTCCAAGTGTCGACACATGTTGTATAAGTGTCGACACAAGTCTACAAGGTGTCGACACAATTCCTTGTATGTCTCGACACAGATTCTTCTGCATGTGTCGACACTAAAATTGAGTGTCGACACAAATACTTGTTCTTCTAGCTTTTGCTGAATTCTTCTATGTGTCGACACATCTCCTTTGTGTCGACACATCTTCTTGTGTTGAATCTGTCAAGTGTCGACACTGCTTCTTGGTGTCGACACATAGTCTTCTATGTTGAATCTTGCTGAGTGTCGAGACAGCTCCTTGTGTCGACACACCTTCTTGTTGTTGAGACTTCAGCTGAGTGTCGACACATTCCCATAGTGTCGACACTTGTACTTAGAATAATTTGTTGTTCTTTCTGTTCTTTGCTAAGTGTCGACACTGCTCCTTGTGTCGACACTTTCTTCAAGTGTTGAGTCTTTAGCTGTGTGTCGACACATTGTTCTGGGTGTCGACACATACTTCAAATGTTGACTCTTCTGTTGAGTGTCGACACATTGTGTTGAGTGTCGACACTTACTTCAAGTGCTGACTCTTCTGCATAGTGTCGACACATTGTGTTGAGTGTCGACACTTGTACTTAGACTCTGCAGACTTTTGCTGAGTGTCGACACAGCTCCAAGTGTCGACACTTTCTGGTGTAGACACAGCTTCACTGAGTGTCGACACAGCTCCTTGTGTCGACACTTTCTGTTTGCACTTTTCTTCACTGAGTGTCGACACAGCTCCAAGTGTCGACACTTTCTGTCTGGTGTCGACTCTGCATCCCAGGTGTCGACACAATGACTCCAAGTGTCGACACTGCTTGTCTGGGTGTCGACACAAGCTTTCTCAAGTGTCGACACATTCCCTCTGGGTGTCGACACATGGACTTAGAAACTTTTTGCTTCAGTCCAGTACTTTCTTAACCTGCACAAGTAACTCAAACATACATCAAATACATTATGATGTATATCATTGAGTTGGGTGACGCTTCTTCAAATCAGGTACATTTGACCAATGTACCCAACAATCTCCCCCTATTTGGAGAAGTCATAACCCTTAGTCAATGATATACACCATCCATAATTAAAATTACAAAATAATGTACAGCAGATTATAAACAGCAGGGTAAACATAAACATGTAATGAATTCACACATGTATACACATTCAGCATTACAGAAAAAATAAGAAATAGACACATTTACAGAACAATCATGAAATATATTTATCATATATTGTTCTAACATTGTTCCTTATACATTTTTCAAGGTGTACAAAAATATTTTTCATTTAACAGATTACAACAAGCTTCAAGTTTAATTCCTAATCTATTTCTGATCAGGTTCTTTGATAACTATTCCCTTTCCAGCTTGAACTTGAGCTTTGACAGGTGCTTCAGCAGGTTCAACAACAGCAGGCTTCTTTCCTTTTAAGTCCTTCTTTTTCAGCTCCTCTGCTTTGATTTTCTGCCTCTCAAAGTAGTGATATGGCTTGGGGAAGTACTTGCTAGGCTCCACAGCAGTTGGAGGTAGCTTTCCCATCTTAGCCTTCCTTCTATATTGAACAATGGCCTCTTATCTGATTTCATGTTTCCTCCATTCTGCTTCAGAGAACCACTTGTTCCTTTCATGAGCATTGTCCTTGGCAGCTTTCCAGGCAGTTAGAATTATATTCCTGGAGGTAGGGCTCCACTGTTCAAAATCTGGCTTTTGTTTTGCTAGTTCCCTGAACCTCTTCTTTGACAGCCTTGTCTCTTCTTCTTTTTCTAATGCCTCTTGCATAGCAGTAGAAATAGGTTGAACAACCTTCTCAATATGAACATTTGCCTTGCCCTCAGTTGGGCTATACATTGTGCTGACATCTGCTTGAACCATGTCAAAATCTGGAGGTGGATATATTACTTGAGCTACTTCTTGTTGCTCACCTCCAAGATATGCAGTTTGTATTCCTGATTCAGCCACATTATCATCATCACAAAGTGGAGGATAGCCCAGTGTAGCTCTGATGGAGTTAGATATCCATTTGGCATGGTCAGAGCTAGCTTTGACTAATACCCTCTCCCCATTTATGACTTCTCTAGCCATATGGTCTCTGACATCATCCTTTTGAAACCTTATCTGACTGTCCAAGTATCTGATGCCCTCTTTAAAGTAAGGTCTGAGCTTAGTAAGTTGTTCAGAGATGGCCTTCTGGGAATCTTTAATTGCAGTCTTGACAGCAGCAATCTCAGCCTGAAATACTTGATCAAAGTCAGCCTTAGCAGCAGCAGTAGATGTTGAAGGTTCAGCAGTCTTATTCTTCAACTCAGTGACGATAGCATTATGGGAGGCAGTCAAATTATCATTCATTCTTAACTGATTCTCCAGCACATATCCTTGCTTTACTGCTATATCATCTACCTGAGCCTTGATCTTCTCCTGGTGAGTTGCCAAATAGACTACTGTATTCCCACCCTTGTGGAAGAAGTCAGTCATCTCCTTCTTGTTCAGGTTCATCTCAAACCTGATAGACTTTATATCTTGTGCAAGGTCAAACTGTAGGGACTTGTGCCCTTCATCCACATAAGCCTCTATTGCCTTCCTTTGTTCATCCATTTTTATCTGTAGTGCAATCAGTAAAGCACTATAGTCAACAGTTGGAGCCTGTTGAACTATAGGCTGTGGGGCAATGGATTGCAAGGCTTTCTTGTAACTCTGGCTTCTTCTTTTAAAAACATATAGTTTCTTCTTCTTAACCCTAGCACTCTCCTCATCTTTAGAGGCAGAAGTGATGGCAATATCAACCCTGTCCTTAGGGCTTTGAGGTTTGTCAGCTGGCACAGTAGTGGCCTTCTCAGGTTCTTGCCTAATAGGCTCTTCCAGAACTTCCATGTGCTCCCCCTCAGCAGCAGCACTCTTATCTTCAGCAGCAGCATCCTTATCCATATCAAAATCTTCTTGATCTAGATTTAGGAATAAATCCTCCATTGTATATTCAGGTGGAGATGGAGCTGGAGATGTTCTTGGTTCTTCAACCACAGGATCAGGAATAACTTCTTGTACAGCAGATGTGTCTTCTCTAACAGCATCTGGTGCTTGAGTGTCTAGCTGAGTTTGCTGATGGACATCAGACAAATTAGCATCTTCTATAATATAGTCTAAAGTTTTTAGGTCAGTGAGTACCTCTTGGATAATGATGGTGGCTTGCTCACTGTCCAGAGTAGATGGTTCTTCTACTACTGGAAGCTCCCCCTGGCTGTGATCCCTATTGATGGGGCTAGCTGGAGGC
Source organism: Platanthera guangdongensis (assembly GCA_039583875.1). Lineage (NCBI taxonomy): Eukaryota > Viridiplantae > Streptophyta > Magnoliopsida > Asparagales > Orchidaceae > Platanthera > Platanthera guangdongensis. The sequence goes on along the minus strand of CM077161.1, from coordinate 91,032,139 downwards.
AGCTCCCCCTGGATCTCAGCAGGCTCTTGAGGAGCAGGAGTCTTTACTATTGTCTCTTCCTCTTGCTCATCAGGTGTGAACACCACCTGTTCTTCACTCTCAGAACTGCTTGAGGACTCTTGTGCCACAACAGCAGTTTTCCTTTTCTTCCTGGGAGGAGTGACTTTCTCTGAAACTGGCTTCTCAGGGGTAGGCATGTCCTTTGACAACACCCTTTCCCATCTAGAAAAGATCCTCATATCCATCTTTCTCATATGATTGATCTTGCTTCCAGCAGCAGTGCTCATTACCTCTGGTATTGTACCAGCCAGGTAGAGACTTATAATTCTGCCCAGATTGGGCTTCTTCAGACTTTCCTTGATCTTCTCATAGATTACCATTGACCAATCTGTTCTTAGGGTGAAAATAATTCTTGTCATGACATTGAACATTGAGGCTGACACCCTGTCATGCCCTCCAGGCTTACTGAGAATGACCTTGCCCATAATTTCAGACAGGAATTTTCCTTGACTGTTCATGCCTTTCCTGTTAAAGACAGAACCTATCTTCAGCTTTGGATCAAGTCCACACCAGGTAAGAGCTTCCCTGGTCTTGGATGTAGAAACTTCTTCTTCATCTTGAGTCTTAGGTAGCTGGAGTACCTTCCTCAGACTTTTTGGTGAGACCTTGACTTTGGATCCATGCACTCTGGATTTGATTCTATATCCAGAGTCATCAACTGCAGCTCCAGTAAGGAATTCAAGAACTTCCTTCTTCCAAATCTTGGTTGGTTCTGAAACCAGATATTCTAGTCCAGAATCGCTGACTAGGGTTACCACCGATTGGATTTCTTGATCTCCATCATCGAACGCGCCGCGCACAAGTTCATAGCCTTCGTTAACGTTCTCCTCGAGCTTGGGAGCCATTAGGGTTTGGAGAATTAGTCTTGAGAAAAGAGAAATGTCGACACAATAGTTGTGGTCTCGAAACTTTGAAAGCGTGTCGACAATCAGAGACAGAACCCTATTTATACCTTTCTGATTTTGAAGGTGAACAGGCAGGACAGCTAGCTTAACATGTGTCGACACTGGCAATAAGTGTCGACACTGACTTATAAAGGCTCGACACACATGTGTCGACACAAGTTTAGTCAACAGATATTATGTGTCGACACTTGGTTATGTGTCGACACAACATAACTCGACACATCGTCGAGACTTTACTTAGAAAATTCTGAGTAAAACATAAGTGTCGACACCATATTGGATGTGTCGACACCTACTTGACATGTGTCGACACTAACATTCTGAAGTGTCGACACTACATTCCTAGATGTGTCGACACATTTGTCCTGAAGTGTCGACACCACTATTCTGTGTCGACATAGACTTGTCTATGTGTCGACACCTTTTTACTTAGTCAATTTTCTAGTCTGTAAACTTAGTCTAAGTTTATCATACCTAGTTCAATTTTGAATCTATTGAACTTAGCTTCTTCTAGTAGCTTAGTAAACATATCAGCTACTTGTTCATCTGTTTTAACATATTCAAGTGAAATATCTTCTCTTTCTACATGTTCTCTAAGAAAGTGATATTTAATCTCAATATGTTTTGTCCTACTATGAGATACAGGGTTATTAGCTATTGAAATAGCACTTGTAGAATCACAGTAAAGTGAAGTTCTACTTACCTGAAATCCATAGTCCTCTAGCTGATGTTGAATCCACAGAAGTTGAGCACAGCAACTTCCTGCAGCCACATACTCTGACTCAGCTGTGGAGATAGCCACACTAGTCTGCTTTTTGCTGCTCTATGAAATTAGTCTTCCACCTAGGAATTGACAGGTTCCAGTAGTGCTCTTTCTATCCTCTTTGCATCCTGCAAAGTCTGCATCTGAATAACCTGTTAGATCAAAGTCTCCATTCCTAGGGTACCAAAGGCCTAGATAGGGAGTGCCCTTTAGATATCTCAAAATTCTCTTGACTGCAGTCAAGTGAGACTCTTTGGGGCAGGCTTGATACCTGGCACAAACACATGTAGCATACATGATGTCTGGTCTACTAGCAGTTAAGTACAATAGGGAGCCAACTATCCCTCTATACAAGGTTTCATCCACAGGTTTCCCTGCATCATCCTTGCTAAGAGACATACTTGACCCCATAGGAGTCTTCATGGTGCTGGATGAATCCATACCATACTTCCTTATGAGTTCTAGGGTGAACTTGGACTGACAAATGGACAAACCACTTTCAGTCTGTTTAACTTGGAGACCCAAGAAAAACTTCAGCTCTCCCATACTACTCATTTCAAACTGACCTTGCATAAGTTTTGCAAACTTTTTGCAAAGGCTGCTTTCAGTAGAACCAAATATAATGTCATCTACATATATTTGGACAAGTATGACTTTGCCTCTAGATTCCCTAAGGAATAGAGTCTTATCTATTTTCCCCCTTGAGAACTTGTTCTCAATGAGGAAACTAGATAGGGTTTCATACCAAGCTCTAGGAGCTTGCTTTAACCCATATAAAGCTTTACTAAGTTTATACACATAATGAGGTAGAGTTGGATCAACAAAACCTGAAGGCTGCTCCACATAGACTTCTTCTTTCAAATTACCATTTAGGAATGCTGACTTGACATCCATTTGGTATACCTTGAATCCTTGATAGGTTGCATAGGCCAAGAACATTCTTATGGCTTCCAGTCTGGCTACTGGAGCAAAGGTTTGATTAAAATCAATACCTTCTTCTTGCCTATATCCTTTAGCAACCGGTCTAGCTTTATTCTTAATGATGACACCTTGTTCATCCATCTTATTCCTGTAGATCCACTTAACTCCTATTACATTGTGGTCTTTAGGTTTAGGAACAAGTTCCCAAACCTTGCACCTCTTGAACTGATTAAGATCTTCTTGCATTGCTTTAGTCCATTGTGGATCTTGTATTGCTTCTTCAAATCTTTTAGGTTCAACTTGAGACAAAAAGCTGGAATAGATTGCAGCATCCTGATTTCTGCTCCTAGTTTGAACTCCTTGTTTTAGATCTCCAATGATCAGCTCTACTGGATGATCTCTAAGATGCCTGTGGGCTGGAGGCATCCTCACTTCTGGTTGAACCACTTCAGCATCTGCATCATGCTGTATACCTTGGAATTCTTCAGCAACTGGCACATGTAGTTCTCCCCCTGGATAGCAGCTATTCTCCTCTCCTTGCTGTCTTGCAGCAGGCACTTCTTCTATAGTCAGCTTGTCCATTGTCTTTGTCAAACCTGTGGGGCTGCATACATTGCTAGACAACTCATTATTAATAAGTTTAGTCTCATCAAAAACTACATGCACTGATTCTTCTACAACTTGTGTAGTCAAATTGTAGACTCTATAAGCCTTACTATTATTGTTGTACCCAACAAAAATTCCCTCTTGGGACTTGGCAGCAAACTTAGTTATGTAAGACTTCCCATTGTTAAGTATGTAGCATTGACAACCAAAGATCCTAAAGTAGGATAGATTTGGTTTCCTGCCTTTCACAACTTCATAGGGGGTCTTGTTTAGCCCTTTAGTGATGGTAGCCCTATTTATCACATGGCATGCAGTGTTAACTGCTTCAGCCCAGAAATACTCTGGTAGTGATGTATCACTTAGTAGGGTTCTACCAGCCTCTATCAAGGTCCTATTTTTCCTTTCAGCAATGCCATTTTGCTGAGGTGTTCTAGGTGAAGAGAATTCTTGAAATATCCCAAAGTCTTCACATAGTTTTGTCATGCTTTCAGATTGAAACTCAGTACCATGGTCACTTCTAATTTTGACCACAGTACTATTAAGTTCATTCTGAATTTGTTTGACAAAGCTGTAGAAGACACTAGGTGTTTCAGATTTCTGTCTTAAGAAGAACACCCAGGAAAACCTTGAGTAGTCATCTACAACTACAAGGGTATAGACCTTCCTACCTAAGCTGTGAACTGGCATTGGACCAAAGAGATCCAAATGCAAGAGGTACAAACACCTCACAGCATCTTTGTTATCTATGCTTTTAAAGATGGATTTAGTCTACTTGCCCTTTTGACAAGCTGAGCAAATGCCATCTTTAACACACTTAACTTGAGGACCATTCCTCACTAACTCTTTGCTAAAGAGTTTGCTAATTATCTTGTAGTTAAGATGGGCAAGCCTCTTGTGCCATTTGACACATTGAGACACTGTCTCATCAGCTACAAGACAAACTGGAGAACTATTGTTCTCAACCATAATGTCTAGGCAATAGACATTCCTTTTCCTATATCCTGTCAAAATGATCTCTTGATCACTTGACCTCTTGATATGACAACCATTTTTAACAAATGAGATGTCATACCCTACATCACTTAATTGACTTATACTTATTAGGTTGTGTTTCAACCCTTTAACATAAGCCACTTGAGTAATGGTAACTAAGTTTGAAGAGATGTTACCAAACCCTTTGATGATTCCTTTTTCAGAACCACCAAAGGTCACTTTAGGACCATTTTTGATTGGAATGTAGTCCTTCAGTAGTCCCCTAGTTCCAGTCATATGTCTGGAACATCCACTGTCCAAGTACCATGTAGGGGTATGGCTACTTGAACTCACCTGCAAAACAGATTAATGGACCTTAGAACCCAAAGCAATCTTGGGTCCTTGGTACTTGTTAGTCTGTAACTTGACAAAGCTACCTACTGGCTTTCCACCAGGTAGCTTGCTACTCACCTTGGCACTGGCATTGTGCCAACAGTCCACTGCAAAGTGGCCAATTTTGCCACAACACCAACATTCAAACTTGTTGTACCTTTGTTTAGGTACAGCCTTTGCTGTATTATCTACAGCAGTCTTGTTGAATGCTGGGGCTTTGCCCTTGGACTTATACTTGGACTGCTCAGTCCCTGCAAGTCTAACAAAACCCAGTCCAGCCTTGCCTTTATGATGAACAAATTCATCAATTAAAGGTAGCACTGATTTAGGTTTTGAAAACCTAGCGACAAGCTCTCTCTCTTTCTGAAGATTGATCTCCAGTCTCTTAATTTGATCATTCTTATAGGTGATAGTTCCCATCTGAATCACAGTAATGTGTTTCAGCCTGGCTACCTCATTCAGTTTTTGATCAAATTGTTTCTCAAAATCTGTTGCAACAGCCTTGAGATCAGCAATCTCCTTTGCCTGACTTTTGGCTAGGGTCTTGCATTTCTTGTAGGCTTGCAACAGCACTTTATATTCATCTATAAGCTGATGAATATCTTCCTCAGACTCAGATGCATTCTCATCACTTGATGAAGAAGAATCTGATTCTGAACTAGAACAAGAATCTGAATTTAAACTTGAAATTTGTACCTGACTGGGTCCTGGCTCCTCCAGGATTTTGGCACTGTCTGTCAAAGCCATTAGCCCTTGGCAATGACTGTCCTCTTGTTCATAAATTGACTCCAAGATCTGCATGAATTCTTCCTCTTCTTCTTCAGCAAACAGCCCTATGTAGGCTTCAGCATCAGACTCAGATTCTGAAGAAGAAATGTCTGATAGAGTCTTCTCTTTCTTGGCTACAAAGGACTTTTCCTTCTTTCCTTTAAAGTGAGTCTTTTTCCTGTCACTAGATTCTTTCCTCTTCTCTGGACAATCTGCAACAACATGTCCCTGTCTATTGCAGCAATAGCAGACTATCTTAGATCCAGTTGCCTTGCTTGACTTTGTCCTCTTCCTGTCTTTCTTTGAGGCCTTTTTCTCCTGATGAAAGACTTCCTTTCCCTTTGAAGAAGAAGGTCTTGACCCCCACTGTTTCTTCTTCAAAAACTTCTGAAAGTGTCTAGTGAAGGCAGCAAAGTCTTCATCACTTTCACTGCTCTCACTCTTTGTGCTGACTGACTCATCAGACTCTGAATCAACTACCTCTGGAGGTGGAGTTGATGACTTATTCCTGCACTTTTTGGGAACTTCTGTCTTGAAAGCAACAGTTCTCTCTTTGTGCTCAGTCCTTGTTGATTTCTCTTCCTCATTTCTCACTGTTAACTACATCTCATATGACAATAGCTTGCCAAACAGTGTGGGAGGTGGAATTTCTCCCAACTTAGTCATTTCTCTTATGGCACAGATCTTGGTGTCCCAATCTTTGGTTAGGGACCTTAATAACTTGTCATTTAGTTCATAGTTAGTGAACTCTCTTCCATAAGACATGAGTTCATTAACTATTCTGTAAAATTTCTTATAGCACTCAGTGATGCTATCACTCTTTCCTTGCCTAAAGCTCTCATACTCCTGATTTAGCAAGGACTTCCTATCTTGCCTAACTTCTTCAGAACCTTCCATAAAGACAATGAGGGTATCCCACATTTCTTTTGCTGTTTTACAGTGAATTAAGTTCTGAAAAGTTGCATCATCAATGGCACTCACAATTATGTTTTGTGCCCTCTTGTCCATGGTGGCCAGGACAATTTCATCCTTAGTCATCTCAGAGAAATCCTTTGGAGTTCTCTGGTTTGCATCCAATACTGAAATCTTCATTGGCACATAAGGCCCTTCCTTAACTGTAATGTAGATTCTAGGGTCAGAGGCTTCCATAAATAGCCTTACCCTCTCTTTCCAGATCCCAAAGATCTCCTTTCTGCATATGGGTAATTTCATGGAACCCAATTCCTTGTGATTCTCATAAGAACCCATGTTTCTTGATGTTCTTGATTTTCTTGAAACTGTGTAATACCTTACTCTGAATCTGCCAAACAGGATCTCCTCAGACTGTTAGTCCTTGTTTTGAGTAACCTCCCTCTGATACCACTTGTAAGATATGGTATCTAAACACCTAGAGGGGGGGTGAATAGGTGACCTAATCCTTTTCTAACTTTGTTGGCAGCCAAACAGTTATATCACAGATTTCTAACTAGTCTATTACAGCAATCAGCAATAATCAAACATACACAGCACATTCACAGCACAGCACACAGTGATTTATAGTGGTTCCCCAGGATATAGGTACATCCACTTTCCCCCTTCGCATATCTAGCAGTGTACTAGATTCGGCCAAACTCCTGCACTGTCTCAGAACCCAAATTGGTTCCTACCTCAGGCCCAAAGCCTTACAACTCAGCTTTATCCCAAAGCCTACACTCAGCCAATCAAGGCCTACACTCAGCCAATCCAAGGCCTACACTCAGCCAACAAGGCCTACACTCAGAGATCACAATCTCCTACACTCAGGCAAACAAGCCCTACCCTCAGCCTTTATAGATATAGGCTTACAATCACTCAGATCCAATGGATCCTACAAGTTACAAATGTAATACAGATAATAACTCTACAACTCAGAATTAAAGGAGAGGAGTTGAGAGATTCTTGATGAGTTCTTGGAAGAACTCAGCTGGATTCACCCTGACTTAGCTTTCTTCAAAGCTTCTTGAGTAGAACTGAATAAGGCTGAATCCTCTGCAGTTGTTCCTTGACCTCTGCTACTTAAGATCCAGAATTGATTCTGAATCCTTCTTCTCAGCCTAGTTCCAGAGGCTGATTTCTTGGATGGAGCCCTCTCTCTCCAACTTCTTAGATCTGCAGTTGGACTGCCAGATCTTCTTGTGTTGATTACTCAGTATACCACTTTAATGATTACTTCAACAATAATCTGAACTCTGTTAACAATTTGATCAACAACCTCAACAACAGTTTCTGTAAACTGTAGGTGCCTATTTATAGGCATTTTTCATGGTAACCGGCTGGTCCGGTCCATAACTGACTTCTGACATCTCTGACAGGTGCTGTAGACCGGCTGGATCGGCAGCTGTCATGTCAACCAGTCACTTCTTGAAAATCTCTAACTGTTTATAAGTGTCGAGACTTTCTGTCTTTAAGTGTCGACACTTATAGTCCAAGTGTCGACACATGTTGTATAAGTGTCGACACAAGTCTACAAGGTGTCGACACAATTCCTTGTATGTCTCGACACAGATACTTCTGCATGTGTCGACACTAAAATTGAGTGTCGACACAAATACTTGTTCTTCTAGCTTTTGCTGAATTCTTCTATGTGTCGACACATCTTCTTGTGTTGAATCTGTCAAGTGTCGACACTGCTTCTTGGTGTCAACACATAGTCTTCTATGTTGAATCTTGCTGAGTGTCGACACAGCTCCTTGTGTCGACACACCTTCTTGTTGTTGAGACTTCAGCTGAGTGTCGACACATTCCCATAGTGTCGACACTTGTACTTAGAATAATTTGTTGTTCTTTCTGTTCTTTGCTAAGTGTCGACACTGCTCCTTGTGTCGACACTTTCTTCAAGTGTTGAGTCTTTAGCTGTGTGTTGACACATTATTCTGGGTGTCGACACATACTTCAAATGTTGACTCTTCTGTTGAGTGTCGACACATTGTGTTGAGTGTCGACACTTACTTCAAGTGCTGACTCTTCTGCATAGTGTCGACACATTATGTTGAGTGTCGACACTTGTACTTAGACTCTGCAGACTTTTGCTGAGTGTCGACACAGCTCCAAGTGTCGACACTTTCTGGTGTAGACACAGCTTCACTGAGTGTCGACACAGCTCCTTGTGTCGACACTTTCTGTTTGCACTTTTCTTCACTGAGTGTCGACACAGCTCCAAGTGTAGACACTTTCTGTCTGGTGTCGACTCTGCATCCCAGGTGTCGACACAATGACTCCAAGTGTCGACACTGCTTATCTAGGTGTCGACACAAGCTTTCTCAAGTGTCGACACATTCCCTCTGGGTGTCAACACATGGACTTAGAAACTTTTTGCTTCAGTCCAGTACTTTTTTAACCTGCACAAGTAACTCAAACATACATCAAATACATTATGATGTATATCATTGAGTTGGGTGAGGCTTCTTCAAATCAGGTACATATGACCAATGTACCCAACATTAGCTTCTTGATTCAACTACCATGGCCCGATCCCATCTCTTTTGGGGTTTTCTTGATGTTTTTATTCTTCTGCTGCGTGCACAAGTGTTGTGCCATCCTCATAGAGAAACCCAACAGTGGTATCAGAGCGAGGTTGCGGCCATGATTGTTGTATTGGAAGTTTTGTTATTCCAGTGCGTGTAAACCTAGGGATTTAGAAGTGTTCTAAATGTCTAGATTTAGTCTTGGTACCCCGCCAAGAACTTCTGGGATTTCGTGGAAATTTCTAATTGTTAGAAATTGTATTCTCCTTAGCAGTAACCATCCCTCGAGTTTGTTTTGTATTTTGAATCCAACATAGAGAGATGAGCTTGTCTACTGCTTTAAGTTGAGTTGTCTTTGCTTTTGTCCAATGCATGTAAATATGAGGATTTGGAAGTTTCCGGATGTTCAGATTTAGCCCTTCCTTCTATCAAATTTGATAGTGTCAGGTTGTGCACATAAGGGATGCATGTGGTTTTAGAAAAATTATTTTTCTTTGGATGTGCACATTGATCAAATGTTGATCATTGTTAACTGTTAACATATAATCAAAATCCCTTCATCAAATATTAAGTGTTCGGATGCCTTCCGATGGATGACACTCTTCCTGCCTCGATCGATGAAGTGTGGGCTTGCCAAAGCAAGGTGCATTAATCTATCTTGGTAAGGGTGCGAGCGGATAATTGTGATATCCCACTGTCGACATCGGGTCCAGCTTAACTAGGTGACCTCAAAGGTTGAGTGCCTAGAGGCATAGGGTTGGCATGCACCATATGATGAATGCGAGTAAGGAGTTATTCACCAACCATACAAGAATTGCATGAGGATGCAATTGGCAAGCGTTGCCTACCTAAATAACTGCATCGTGAGAGGAAAGCCAAAGCTGACTCATTGTGTTGGTGAAATACGGATCTCGTCCACTAAAAGAGTAGCTCGCATGAACTCTCTGAATTGTTAGTGAGGGCTATCATTTCAAATAAAATAGTGGGAATGTTTTAATTGAAGTCCAAATTAAAATAAATTGTATTTGAAATTTGGGTACTGATTTTATTCCGCATAAATTCTTGTAGAATTCCATGGCAAGTGTTTCACACTCCACGTTGTCTCTGAGAGCCATCCTTGAGAAGGATAAGCTCAGTGGGACTAATTACATGGACTGGTATAGGAACCTGAGAATTGTTCTCAGGCAAGAGCGAAAGCTCTCTGTCTTGGAAAAAAAAACCCCCGAGGTGCCGACCGGGAACTCTTCCCGTGCTGAGAAGGATGCTTATAAGAAGTATACTGATGATGCTTTAGATGTCGAATGCCTTATGCTTGCCACTATGAACTCTGAGCTTCAGAAGCAACATGAGAACATGGGGTGCAAGGAGATTGACGAGCATCTCAAGAAAATGTTTCAAGGGCAGGCCCGTCAAGAGAGGTTCGACGTCATAAAAGCGTTGTTTCAGTGCAAGATGGGAGTTCGGGACTCAGTAGGGACTCACGTACTCAAGATGATTGGGTATATAGAGAACCTTGAAAGGCTGGGTTTTCCTCTTGGTCAAGAGTTGGCCACAGATCTGATCCTGCAATCGTTGCCAGACAGTTATGTGCAGTTCGTCTTGACCTACAACATGAATGAAATAGACAAGACACTGCCCGAACTCCTAGGCATGTTGAGAACTGCCGAAATCAATATGAAGAAGGCCAAGCCTGCCAGCCCTATACTGATGGTGCATAAGGGCAAGGGCAAGGCCAAGGGCTCTAAGAAGACGAAGGTGGGACCTAAGTCATATATTGAGCCCAAGTCTTCTGCACTGATGAAAAAGAAAAGAACGGTGAAGGAAGGGAAATGCCACCACTGTGGCAAGGCTGGTCATTGGAGGAGGAACTGTCCTTCGTACATTGAAGGTCTGCAGAAAATGAAGGGAGGTATGACTTCCGCTTCAAATGTTCACGTTATAGAGATAAACCTTTATGCTCCTTCATCTTGGGTATTGGATACCGGATGTGGTTCTCATATTTGTACAAATGTGCAGGAACTGGGAAGGAGAAGATTGCTGAGTAAAGGGGAGGTGGACCTCCGCGTCAGCAATGGAGCAAGAGTTGCTGATGTAGCTGTAGGGGTTTACCGTCTTTCTTTGCCCAGTGGGCTTGTAATAGAACTAGATAATTGTTATTTTGTTCCGGCCATAACTAGAAACATTATATCTATTTCATGTTTGGACATGATTGGATTTTCTTTTATAATTAAGAACAACTGTTGTTCTATATTTAAGAATGATGTTTGTTATGCTGTAGCCCAATTGTTTAATGGTCTTTATGTTTTGAACTTGAACCATCTGATCTGTAATGTAGAAAAAAATAAAAGACTAAAAACAAATGACTCGAACCCTACATTTCTCTGGCATTGTCGTTTGGGCCATATCAACGAGAAGCGCATATCCAAGCTCCATAGAGATGGACGTTTGGAGTTATTTGATTATGAATCATTTGAGTGATGCGAATCTTGTTTGTTAGGCAAGATGACTAAAGCTCCTTTCACTGGTTATACTGAGAGGGCTGAGGATCTCTTGGGTGTTGTACATAGTGATGTATGCGGACCCATGAGTTCCATGGCTAGAGGTGGTATTTCTACTTTGTTACATTTACTGATGATTTCAGTAGATACGGATATGTGTATCTTATGAAGTGCAAATCCGAGACCTTTGAAAAGTTCAAAGAGTTCAAGAATGAAGTAGAAAACCAGTTGGGTAAAAGGGTTAAAGCACTCCGATCTGATCGAGGTGGCGAATACCTGAGTCATGAGTTCCGTGATCATCTGAAAGAGTGTGGTATTGTAACACAGCTCACTCCACCTAGAACACCACAACATAATGGTGTGTCTGAGAGGAGAAATCGTACTCTGTTAGACATGGTACGTTCGATGATGAGTCATGCAGACTTGCCTGTTTCCTTTTGGGGTTTTGCTTTAGAGACTGCTGCAATGACATTGAATCGCGCTCCAACGAAAACAGTTCTGAAGATGCCATATGAGATATGGACTGGGAAGCATCCTAGTATGTCGTTCATTAAAATTTGGGGCTGTGAGGCATACGTGAGACGTCAAATGCCTGACAAGCTGGAACCCAAATCGGATAAATATTATCTGGTGGGATATCCTAAGGAAACGAAAGGGTATTACTTTTACCTACCGTCTGAGGGCAAAGTGTTTGTCGCAAGGACTGGTGTCTTCTTGGAGAAAGAGTTCTTATCAAGAAAGACTGAAAAGGTAGAGCTTGAAGAAGTTCAAGAACCACATGTAGTGAATGAACCAGAATTGGATTCTGAGACAGGACTACAAGATGTTGTAGCTAGAGAACCTGCTCAAGGAACACAAGTCCTACGTAGATCTGGTAGACCGAGGTTAGAGCCTGAGAGATATGGATTTCTCGTGTCTCAAATAGGTAATGTGTTGCTTATGGATCATGATGATGAACCAGCAACCTACCAAGAGGCTATGAATGGACCAGACTCCGACAAATGGCTTGAGGCTATGAAATCTGAAATGGACTCCATGTATGCAAACCAAGTTTGGAACTTGGTGGAACCACCTGAAGGGGTACGACCCATAGGGTGCAAGTGGCTCTTCAAGAAGAAGACTGACATGGATGGGAATGTACAGACATTCAAAGGGCGACTGGTGGCTAAGGGTTTCAAGCAAATTCATGGTATTGACTATGATGAGACTTTTTCCCCTGTTGCCATGGTAAAGTCCATAAGTATATTGCTTGCTGTTGCTGCGTATTATGACTACGAGATCTGGCAGATGGATGTCAAAACGACTTTCCTTAATGGAAACCTCCTTGAGGAAGTGTATATGACACAACCCGAGGGTTTTGTATTCCCAGATGAAGCCATTAAAATATGCAAGCTGAATAAGTCCATCTATGGACTGAAACAGGCCTCTCGAAGTTGGAATCTTCATTTTGATGAGAAAATCAAAGAGTTTGTTTTCATCAAGAATGAAGATGAGCCTTGTGTTTACAAGCGAATCAGTGGGAGCATTGTTGTCTTCCTGATATTGTATGTAGATGACATACTGTTGATTGGGAATGACATTCCTACCCTGAAAGTTGTTAAGAACAACCTAGGGAACTGCTTTTCAATGAAGGATTTAGGTGAAGCGACTTACATACTCGGTATTAAGATCTATAGATATAGATCGAAGAAGTTGCTGGGTTTGACCCAGAGTACGTACATCGAAAAGGTGTTGAAGCGCTTCCACATGCTTGAGTCCAAGAAAGGATTTTTGCCCATGTCTCATGGTGTGAATCTCTCTAAGGACCAGTGTCCAAAGTCTTGTGAAGATAAGGACCGCACGAATTTGATTCCATATGCTTCAGCAATTGGATCAATCATGTACGCGATGTTATGTACTCGACCCGACGTCTCCTTTGCTTTGAGCATGACTAGCACGTATCAGTCAGACCCCGGTGAGTGTCACTGGATTGCAGTCAAGAATGTCCTGAAGTACTTGAGAAGGACTAAGGATGTGTTCTTGGTGTATGGTGGAAAAGAAGAGCTCGTTGCAAGTGGTTACACGGATGCTAGCTTCCAAACTGATAGAGACGACTCCAAGTCTCAGTCAGGTTTTGTGTTTTGCCTGAATGGAGGAGCTGTGAGCTGGAAGAGTTCCAAGCAAGAGACAGTTGCTGATTCTACAACAGAGGCCGAGTATATCGCCGCAGCTAATGCGGCGAAGGAGGCTGTATGGATTAGGAAATTCATCGGCGAGCTTGATGTAGTTCCTAGCATTGTTGGTCCCGCAGTTCTTTACTGTGATAACAATGGTGCAATTGCACAATCTAAGGAACCTAGATCCCATCAGCACTCCAAGCACATACATCGGCGGTTTCATCTTATTCGTGAGATTGTCGAACGAGGAGATGTGAACATTTACAGAGTGCCGACTGAGGAGAATATTGCGGATCCACTGACAAAGCCTCTCGCGTAGAGAAAGCATGATGGTCATACTAGATCGATGGGTATACGATACCTAAATGATCAACTCTAGTGAGAATCTTGTGGATTGTATGTAAACTTGTATTTTGTTAGCCATTTGTTCACATGATGAACAATGTACCTAGTTTTTCTCTTACAATTAATGGCAAGTTCTTTTATTATGAGTTTTTCTATATGATAGTTAAATGTTAACATAATAGATACCCTTAGAATGTTCGCTTCCATGGGACATCAACTACGTGACTTGAATGTGAGAGCCTATGATTTATTTGAAGCTTCATTCTTAAAAGGTCCCTGGTCGAGTATCATCATAGAAGCTAAGGGTGATGATGGTACATGAAGGCTAGCACGTGCGTTGACTGATGACCGGTTCTCACAGGTCATGATATTGTGATATCAAGTCATCACGTGGGTACTTGTTAGTGAACAAGTTGTACTGGACAGACCCAACCTGAGACTACTCTGTGGATTGTCATCCAATCGTGTCACGAGTAGGTCTCAATTGACAATGGTGTTGTGGTCCTTTGACCTGAAGTCACAGCATTCATCAAGTGAGGAAGAGCGTGCTTTGATGCCATCTAAAGTCTTCCTTGAGAAAGGTTGATGATAAGGGTGGTTGTTGGGCATGTTACGAATCATTTGGGCATTTGTGTGTGAGCAGATATGGGATTTGTCCTCCTGTATGACAGGAGTTGCATCCATGGGCCCCTTGATGGAACTGGACTGAGAAATGCATGGCCATGCTTGGTTGAGTCAATCTGTGATATTGGACTCACCATTCTCTGGAAGTCCATCCTGGATCAAGAAACTTGGATTGAGCTATTACGAGGGTGACACGGTCCATGCCTCTAGTTCTTTTCGGATGTAAGGGACAAAGGGACAAAGACAACGCTGATACATTGGTCATAAAGGCTTATGAGTTATAAACTCTTATTGCTTGGGGAGCAATGATGCATTGCTAGATGCCGCTCATTGTTTGTGAGGTTTTTGGTTTGATACTTTCAAGATCAAGTGGGAGACTATTGGAGTTACCATGGTGATCTAGAAGTGGTCAAATATGTAATCTCACTGCCAACGCGATATGAGCCTGCAAGGTCGCACATAAGAGATGTGGAGAAGTTGGATGATTGACTGTGTTGGAAAAGGTTACCAATCACCGACCTGAATGGGGTTATGGGCAAAGTGTTGCCTTAAAGGATCGTCGGGTTGGGAAAATGTTGCCTTGAAGGATTGATGAGTTGTAAATATACGTGTTTTTATATACATTAAATAAGATGTATTAGTTTCTTTTTGTAATTTTTAGTTGTTTTTCCTTAATAATTTGCTTCCTTTTTGTAAATATTTTCTAACTTAGATTTATTTTTATTTTCTGAATTTTTCAGGAAAAATTGCCAAAAACTCAACGTACACGCCCGTGTACTGTTGGTCACGCCCGTGACCAGGGCGTGATACGTCAAATTCCCGAGAAATGACATATTATTGAAGAAATAGCGTGACACGCCCGTGTCACGCCCGTGTCACCCAAGTCACGCCCGTGACCCATGCCCGTGACCATCCAGATCGACGGAATCGCGCTCAACGATCGTCGACCCAGCTGACACGCCCGTCGACACGCCCGTGTCACCTGACACGGGGCGTGACCCAAGCCGTGACCACTCCTTTCGATGCTTTTCGCTCGACGTTCGTCGAGCCAACCCGACACGCCTAGAGTCACGCCCGTGACCTAGGGCGTGACTCCTCCACCTGGCCGACAAACTGCCGCCGGCAACCTCCCGAAGTCAACAACGCCATTAATCGCCGCACGACACGCCCACCGTCACGCCCGTGACAAGGGGCGTGACCGCCGTGTTTTCCGCCGCAACGTCAACTCGCCGTCAAGTCACCGAAATTTACTGCTTAACAGTGTCGACACGCCATATGACACGCCCGTGTCAGAGGGCGTGTCCGATGAAAAATTTTCTCTATAAATTGAACCCTTCTGTTTTGAGCTGCTGTTCCACTTTTTTGGTACCATTTTGTATAGGGGCCGGCTGTTAGATGCATTTCCATGCTATGTAAAGTTACTTTCTCCCCCTCTCTTATATTTGTTTTTAGCCTTCTGTAACTCTCGTTTTAGCTTAATAAATGTTTAGATTTTTGTCTCTTCATGTGGTTTTGAAATGGATCTAAGCCTCTCTTATGCAATCTTATTTCTTTTATTTTGTTTTAACATTATTTTTGTTCTCTTCTACGTGTGTGTGTGGGTGTATGAGATTAATTTTCATGTTATTATACTTAGTTATTTCTTACTTAGTTTTGGTTAGACTTAGGCTTTTTATAGCTTTTTATGCATTCCTATAAACCAGTAAAAGCGTTTTCAAAGTGGTTTTGATTTTTCACTAACTTAGATTATCCTTTTAGGTCGTAAAACTTTTCTTCATTTTCACTTTATTTTCACTTTTTAATCACTTTTGCGGAGTTATAGGAACGTTTATATAGTCATTTTAATTTTTCGAACACTTCGTTTTTGCTCTTATTTTCAAAAACTTTTTGCCCGTTTAAATTTTATTTCATCTTTTTATGCATTTCTACCGCATTCCATCGGTAGAAATGTATTCATTTCAATTTTTCGAGCACTTGCTCTTTTCGCTTATTTGCAAAAACTTTTGCTCCTTTTAATTTTATTTTCACTTTTTATTCATTTCTACCGCATTCTAGCGGTAGAAATGTAGTCGTTTTAATTTTCCAGTCACTTTGTTTTTCCTATTTTTTTGTACGTGTGCGTGCGTGTATGAGTAGTTTTATAGCTTTATTTCAATTCCTGTAGAGTGTGTGCGTGTGTTATTTTTAATTTTCCGCCTACTCATTTGAGTTAAATGGCTGGATTTTATTCAAGCAAGTGTGTGTATTTTTATTTTTCCGCCTACTCGCTTGAGTTAAATGGCTGGATTTTATTTCAGTAGAGTGTGTTTACTTCTTGTAGAGTGGGTGTGTTTTAATTTTATGTTGAGTGCGTGAGTGTTAGCTTTTATCTACCGCCTACTCACTTGAGTTAAATGGTCGGTCTTTATTGGACTGTAATAATTTTTAATGCCCTTGTAAATGCATTTATTTTCTCCTACTCGTTTGAGTAGGACTTGCTTTCTTTTTCCCGCCCACGCATTTGCGCCGGGACTTGCAATTTTACTGCTTTCATTTCAGTCCTACTCGTTTGAGTAGGACTTGCAATTTACTGCTTTCCATTTACTGCTTTAATTTTCCTGCTTTATTTTTCTGCTTTAATTTTATTGCTTTCAATCGCTGCCGTCCCCATTCCGATGAGTGGCTAACGTTCTTAGCCCTCAGTATCGAAGAGCATTGGGACAGAAAAAATTCCTTTAAATAATTAAAGGTCTTATTTTTCTATTTAATTAAAAATCACTTAAGGTTTGCCCGGGGTTTACGACGCGTAGGACCACATAATCGATGTGTGGGCCCTATTTCCGTAGTCCATATGCTAGCTAGCCGAGAGGCCGTGCATATGGACCGATCACCCCTTGGTAAATGGAGTTCCGCACTAACCCTCGAGAGAGGAGGCGCGCCAACTCTACCGGATTGGGTTCCCCACCCAATAGCGGGGTTCTTAGCGTAATGCGGGCATTAAGAGGAATCCTTCATCGGACGAGAGCCCGATCGAATAGTCTTAATGTTCAGGTGAGCGATAGTCCTAGAGATAGGTGAGTTCATTTTAGTGGAGCCTCCACGGCCAAGTCTTCGCCCTAATCAATTAGAAACTTAGGAGCTCTTTTTATTTAACGTTTATTTTAGTTCAATGTCTTTTCGGTGCCCTCGAGCTGAGCTCTTCATCGGCTCCACCTTTATTATGCTTTTATTTTCTGCCTTTTCTTTATATAAATAATATCCCGACAAGATAAAATTATCGGTAAAATAATAGTCCCCTCCAGGGAAGAGTAAAAATAAACGAACCGGCCCCGAGAACAATACGACCTCGATATTCCACCCGGAATATCCTGTACTACTCACGATAGGTGCACTTGCCTCCTTTCGTTAAAACTCGATTTAACCAGTTTTATATCCAAATAAATAAATACGCGCGCCCCGTTTTCTTAAATAAAATCAAATCCGCTTTTCTACTTAAATAAAATCGCCCGGGGCGCCGTGCTTCGTAAATCTTTTTGGAGTTTTAACCCGCATTAAGTTTTCGGACTTGATGCGTGAAAATATCAATCAAGTTTTTGGCGCCGTTGCCGGGGAGTTTTCGAGTCGTTATTTCGAACTCTGGATTACTATTAATTTTACCTATTATCTATATTTCAACAAAATAAAAAAAAAATGGCCAACAAAAATAATAATAATCATAATATTATTACAAATTTATAAAACAAAAAAACAAAAAAATTGACAAACTTATAAAACTAAAAAATTTGAAAAATCTTAAAACATAAAAATTTGAAAAAACTATAAAACAAAAAAATAAAACACAAAAAGAAAAAAAAAATTTTAAAAAACTTACCAAAAAAAAAAAAAAAAAAAAAACTTTGCTTTCATATAAACAAAAACAAAAAAAAAAAAACAACAAAGAAAAAAAACCACAAAACCACAAAACATAAAAAAAAATCTCCTAAAAGACCACAAAAAAAACACTTTTTTCGCAACAATATGTTTTTAAAAATACTCAATACTTTAAATAAATAAAACTTTTTTCGGCACGTCGCACTCTTGTGCGCGCTAGGGGCTCGCTTATCTGTCCCACTCAACAGCTACGACGTTCGCTTACGCGTCACTTACACAATTGCCCCCTACCGCCCGCACCCTTTAGGCCGAGTTTCTCTTTTTCATTTTATTTGTTATGCTTTTGCTACTCGTTCTCAAATAATGCAGGGTTTCCACCCGGGCCTCCCCGAACTCGTGTAAGGGTAGTTCCGACCCCCTCCCCTTTTTTTTGCCCATATTATTTTGTATATTACTCGTTCCGCATACTTAGATTGCAACATTGGGGACAATGTTGTGTTTAAGTATGGGGGTGTTCTCTTAGCTTCCTATTTTTTTTTTGCATCTTTATTTTCTGCCCCCCCCCCCCAAAAAAAAAAAAAAAAAAAAAACTTTTTTTTTCTTGTTTTTATAATCTAAACTTTCAAAAAAAAAAAAAAACAAAAAAAAATAATAATATTTTTAAAACAAAAACCAAAAAAATTTATAAAACAAAAACTCAAAAAAAAAAAAAAACAAATATTTTTCGCTTTTTAGCATGCCCGCGGCGTTCGACTCATCGAACCAACCACCCAAAGAGTCTGTTCGCGGGCCAATAACTAAAAATTCAAAAAAAAAAAAGAGAAAAACCCTAAAAATAAAAAAAAATGTATTGTTAATTATGTAACAAATAAATCGAATATCTCAATTCTTAACCCTTTTCGCTCTCCAACAATCTAGTTGCGAGTTAATTTATAAGCGAATTTTTTTAATTCTTTGCTTACTATTCGTTTATTAATTAGAGAACGATATATTTAGATATCTGGGGTTAAGTTTTACAAATTTTCGTATGCTTTTTATTTTAAATAAAGTACCTGTTTTCAGCACCACTTCTAATCTATCTAAATAGTTGCATATTTATTTTGTTAAAAATAACAATCTTAGATTTCAAGTTATGATAACTCCAAGTTTTTTTTGAAATTTAGGAATGTTTCATTTATAAAGGTTGCTCTCAAAAGTTTTTTTATTAGACCTAGTTTTATTTTTGAAAAAACTCTATCACCTTTTTTTCATGTCATACTTGACATGATTTCGTTCCTTAAAAGATCCTATGTCAATGGGAATAAGATTTCGTTCCGTAAACATAGGCATCCAATATTTGAAAAGATTATATGTTATCGAGTAAGAGGATAAAATTCATTACTCCTACACATATACATTGGATTATGAAGATGTTAAAAAAATTTTGTTATGGAAAATAAGATTTCGTTTTCCTAACATCCATATTCGAAAAAAAAAAATCATTAGAGGTTCGAGCGAAAAAAAATATACCCTCGCCTCTAAAAATTCTAAACCTTCTTCATATCCCACGATATCTCCCTCCGCCAAATTCAAAAAATTCTAGATTTATTTTTAAAAATCTTTTTGAGAGCATAATTTGTAAATTAAATTATTTCCTTTAATTTTTTCCAAGCTACAGTTTCATAAATCCAATCTATTTTTGTTAGCCTCACAAATAAAATTTTTGCTATCTATTTGCTTATAACGAGAAGTCTTTTGCTGAAACTCTTCCTTTATTTAAATTTTTGGCATAATTTACGATTTAACTCGTATACCCTAGATATTCATTTTGATCCTTCTTTCAATTAAGTCAAGCGGTAGATAAACTTAGGATTTCTTTAATTCATTATAAGTTCATCTCCAACTTTTGCTCTGGAATAGCAAAAGCTTAAGTATGGGGGTATTTGATGAGTTGTAAATATACGTGTTTTTATATACATTAAATAAGATGTATTAGTTTCTTTTTGTAATTTTTAGTTGTTTTTCCTTAATAATTTGCTTCCTTTTTGTAAATATTTTCTAACTTAGATTTATTTTTATTTTCTGAATTTTTCAGGAAAAATTGCCAAAAACTCAACGTACACGCCCGTGTACTGTTGGTCACGCCCGTGACCAGGGCGTGATACGTCAAATTCCCGAGAAATGACATATTATTGAAGAAATAGCGTGACACGCCCGTGTCACGCCCGTGTCACCCAAGTCACGCCCGTGACCCATGCCCGTGACCATCCAGATCGACGGAATCGCGCTCAACGATCGTCGACCCAGCTGACACGCCCGTCGACACGCCCGTGTCACCTGACACGGGGCGTGACCCAAGCCGTGACCACTCCTTTCGATGCTTTTCGCTCGACGTTCGTCGAGCCAACCCGACACGCCTAGAGTCACGCCCGTGACCTAGGGCGTGACTCCTCCACCTGGCCGACAAACTGCCGCCGGCAACCTCCCGAAGTCAACAACGCCATTAATCGCCGCACGACACGCCCACCGTCACGCCCGTGACAAGGGGCGTGACCGCCGTGTTTTCCGCCGCAACGTCAACTCGCCGTCAAGTCACCGAAATTTACTGCTTAACAGTGTCGACACGCCATATGACACGCCCGTGTCAGAGGGCGTGTCCGATGAAAAATTTTCTCTATAAATTGAACCCTTCTGTTTTGAGCTGCTGTTCCACTTTTTTGGTACCATTTTGTATAGGGGCCGGCTGTTAGATGCATTTCCATGCTATGTAAAGTTACTTTCTCCCCCTCTCTTATATTTGTTTTTAGCCTTCTGTAACTCTCGTTTTAGCTTAATAAATGTTTAGATTTTTGTCTCTTCATGTGGTTTTGAAATGGATCTAAGCCTCTCTTATGCAATCTTATTTCTTTTATTTTGTTTTAACATTATTTTTGTTCTCTTCTACGTGTGTGTGTGGGTGTATGAGATTAATTTTCATGTTATTATACTTAGTTATTTCTTACTTAGTTTTGGTTAGACTTAGGCTTTTTATAGCTTTTTATGCATTCCTATAAACCAGTAAAAGCGTTTTCAAAGTGGTTTTGATTTTTCACTAACTTAGATTATCCTTTTAGGTCGTAAAACTTTTCTTCATTTTCACTTTATTTTCACTTTTTAATCACTTTTGCGGAGTTATAGGAACGTTTATATAGTCATTTTAATTTTTCGAACACTTCGTTTTTGCTCTTATTTTCAAAAACTTTTTGCCCGTTTAAATTTTATTTCATCTTTTTATGCATTTCTACCGCATTCCATCGGTAGAAATGTATTCATTTCAATTTTTCGAGCACTTGCTCTTTTCGCTTATTTGCAAAAACTTTTGCTCCTTTTAATTTTATTTTCACTTTTTATTCATTTCTACCGCATTCTAGCGGTAGAAATGTAGTCGTTTTAATTTTCCAGTCACTTTGTTTTTCCTATTTTTTTGTACGTGTGCGTGCGTGTATGAGTAGTTTTATAGCTTTATTTCAATTCCTGTAGAGTGTGTGCGTGTGTTATTTTTAATTTTCCGCCTACTCATTTGAGTTAAATGGCTGGATTTTATTCAAGCAAGTGTGTGTATTTTTATTTTTCCGCCTACTCGCTTGAGTTAAATGGCTGGATTTTATTTCAGTAGAGTGTGTTTACTTCTTGTAGAGTGGGTGTGTTTTAATTTTATGTTGAGTGCGTGAGTGTTAGCTTTTATCTACCGCCTACTCACTTGAGTTAAATGGTCGGTCTTTATTGGACTGTAATAATTTTTAATGCCCTTGTAAATGCATTTATTTTCTCCTACTCGTTTGAGTAGGACTTGCTTTCTTTTTCCCGCCCACGCATTTGCGCCGGGACTTGCAATTTTACTGCTTTCATTTCAGTCCTACTCGTTTGAGTAGGACTTGCAATTTACTGCTTTCCATTTACTGCTTTAATTTTCCTGCTTTATTTTTCTGCTTTAATTTTATTGCTTTCAATCGCTGCCGTCCCCATTCCGATGAGTGGCTAACGTTCTTAGCCCTCAGTATCGAAGAGCATTGGGACAGAAAAAATTCCTTTAAATAATTAAAGGTCTTATTTTTCTATTTAATTAAAAATCACTTAAGGTTTGCCCGGGGTTTACGACGCGTAGGACCACATAATCGATGTGTGGGCCCTATTTCCGTAGTCCATATGCTAGCTAGCCGAGAGGCCGTGCATATGGACCGATCACCCCTTGGTAAATGGAGTTCCGCACTAACCCTCGAGAGAGGAGGCGCGCCAACTCTACCGGATTGGGTTCCCCACCCAATAGCGGGGTTCTTAGCGTAATGCGGGCATTAAGAGGAATCCTTCATCGGACGAGAGCCCGATCGAATAGTCTTAATGTTCAGGTGAGCGATAGTCCTAGAGATAGGTGAGTTCATTTTAGTGGAGCCTCCACGGCCAAGTCTTCGCCCTAATCAATTAGAAACTTAGGAGCTCTTTTTATTTAACGTTTATTTTAGTTCAATGTCTTTTCGGTGCCCTCGAGCTGAGCTCTTCATCGGCTCCACCTTTATTATGCTTTTATTTTCTGCCTTTTCTTTATATAAATAATATCCCGACAAGATAAAATTATCGGTAAAATAATAGTCCCCTCCAGGGAAGAGTAAAAATAAACGAACCGGCCCCGAGAACAATACGACCTCGATATTCCACCCGGAATATCCTGTACTACTCACGATAGGTGCACTTGCCTCCTTTCGTTAAAACTCGATTTAACCAGTTTTATATCCAAATAAATAAATACGCGCGCCCCGTTTTCTTAAATAAAATCAAATCCGCTTTTCTACTTAAATAAAATCGCCCGGGGCGCCGTGCTTCGTAAATCTTTTTGGAGTTTTAACCCGCATTAAGTTTTCGGACTTGATGCGTGAAAATATCAATCAAGGATTGGTAAGAATAGTCGACCGAGGGTCGACGTGTATCGTCGACCGTGGGTCAACGAGTATTGTACTCGCCGACTGATTCTCGTCGACTGAGTATTGTACTCGCCGATTGATTCTCGCCGACTGAGTATTGTACCCACGTTCGACGTGAATCGTCGAGTATTGTACTCTGATTCTCGCCGACTGATTCTCGCTGATCCTAGCTGATTCTCGCCGATCCTAAGTGATTCTCGCCGATTGATTATCACCGAATCTACTAGGTGATTCTCGCCGGGAATAGGTGATTCTCGTCGATTGATTCTCACCGAATCTGCTAGGTGATTCTCGCCGATTCTGGAACCCTAATTTTCTGGGTGGTCTGCGGATAACGATATTCCTAAGTTTCTTTATGCCTTTGGTATAAATTGATACTTAGGGTTTTCGGGTCTCTATCTCTCGCTGATCGAATCGATGGAAAGGTTCCGCTGTTCTTCGTTCCGTTCCGCCGATCCCGAATCCCGCCGACGGAAGGGTTTCGCCGCCGTGCTTGCTCCGTCGACCTCCTCCTCTCCGGCGATCATCGCTGGTGTTGCTATCCCTGGCGCGGACCTAACAGTCCGTGGGAAAGCAAGGTGCGGTCATCCTCCTTCCCGATTATCCGTACGACGGAAAGATTAGTGTTCTCCCGCTCGTGTGGATTTCTGCAGAGACGTGGATATCATTCCATGTAGAACTCGCCACCAGTAAGAAGATGAAGCTTGGAGCATCTCCGTTGAGTTGTGACTCAACGCCACTGAGGTAAATTTTGCCTAGTTGTATGTTAGCTTCTTGATTCAACTACCATGGCCAGATCCCATCTCGTTTGGGGTTTTCTTGATGTTTTTATTCTTCCGCTGCGTGCACAAGTGTTGTGCCATCCTCATAGAGAAACCCAACAAGTCAGTGGAATCTTCTCGGGGCAAGGCCTACCCGCCCCTCCGAGAGATCAACCTGCCCTGCCAGCTAGTGGCATCCTAGTCAGCAGAATCATCTCGGGGTAAGGCCTACCCGCCCCTCCGAGAGATCAACCTGCCCTACCAGCTAGTGGGTGCCTTTTCAGCGGAAGCATCTCGGGGAAAGGCCTACCCGCCCCTCCGAGAGATCAAACTGCCCTGCTAGCTAGTGGGAGCCTGGTCAGCGGAATCATCTCGGGGTAAGGTCTAGCCGCCCCTCCGATAGATCAACCTGCCCTGCCAGCTTGTGCGAGCCTTGTCAGCAGAATCTTCTCGGGGTAAGGCCTACCCGCCCCTCTGAGAGATCAACCTGCCTTGCCAGCTAGTGGGAGCCTGGTTAGTGGAATCATCTCGGGGCAATGTCTACTCGCCCCTCCGAGAGATCAATCTGCCCTGCCAGCTAGTGGGAGCCTGTTCAGCGGAATCATCTCAGGGCAATGCCTACTCGCCCCTTCGAGAGATCAACCTACCCTGCCAGCTAGTGGGAGCCTGGTCAGCAGAATCATCTCGGGGCAAGGACTACTCGCCCCTCCGAGAGATCAACATGTCCTACCAATTAGTGGTAGCCTGGTCAGCGGAATCATCGCGGGGCAAGACCTACTCGCCCCTCCGAGTGATCAACCTGCCCTGCCAGCTAGTCGGAGCCTGGTCAGCGGAATCATCTCAGGGCATGACCTACTCGCCCCTCCGAGAGATCAACCTGCCCTGCCAGCTAGTGGGAGCCTGGTCAGCAGAATCATCTCGGGGCAAGGCCTACCTATCTATCCAAGAGATCAACCTGCCCTGCGAGCTAGTGGGATCCTGGTCAGTAGAATCATCTCGGGGCAAGGCCTACCCACCCCTCCGAGAGATCAACCTGCCCTTCCACCTAGCTGGAGCCTGGTCAGCGGAATCAACTCGGGGGAAGGCCTGCTCTCCCCTCCGAGAGATCAACCTACCCTGCCAGCTAGTGGGAGCCTGGTCAGTGGAATAATCTCGGGGCAAGGCCTACTCGACCCTCCGACAGATCAACCTGCCCTGCCAGCTAGTGGGAGCCTGGTCAGCAGAATCATCTTGGGGCAAGGCCTACTCGCCCCTCCGAGAGATCAACCTGCCCTGTCAGCTAGTGGAAGCCTGGTCAGCGAAATCATCTCGGGGCAAGGCCTACTCGCCCCTCCGAGATATAAACATGCACTGCCAGCTAGTGGGAGCCTGGTCAGCAGAATCATCTTGGGGCAAGGCCTACTCGCCCCTCCGAGATATCAACCTGCACTGCCAGCTAGTGGGAGCCTGGTCTGCGGAATCATCTCGAGGCTTTTCATGGATCACAAATGTTTTCCAGCGGTCCCTTTCATTAATCATAGTTGATACAATGCACGCAAAGTTCATTACAAGAGATGATCCACTTCTTCCCTACCTCCCTCTTCCCTCGTGCATCATCGGATCCCTCCCCGGGTGTCCACATCAACCCTGTCCTCATATCTCTCCCCTGCCGCCTCGGGTTGGAATTCTTCAATCCGCACCGTGTAACACCCCCTATCCGTCGCATAGCATATAACAGTAGGTCCGGCCGGGGCCCGACACCATATACCACAGACAGACCGGGTGGTTACTCAATGGAAACCATCCAACCAATCACAACGTCCGACACAGAGAATTCTAGTGGAAGCAGTTTAAATAGTTGCAATTAAAAGAACTCAACAACAAGCATGAATGTCCACTAACAAGCCAAGAAGGAATGAAGTACATACACAAGTACTGGTCTTAAGGCTTTACAAATGGTTTACTCATATTACATGTTTTCCATACCACGGCACGCAGGCCGGTCATACATGAACAAAAGCATGTATACACTCCGATTAGGCCTTCGAGGGCCGGCTTCGTAATTTGGGCTTTAGCCCGCTATTGACCGCTTGGTCCACCAGCACCTGAAAGCAACAAACCACCGCACGGTGGCAAACAAAAGCAACGGTCAGCAATGCTGACCAAATTATAACGATCCCGCCCCCAATTCGGGGCGGTGATGCTCCTTCCCTGCATTTTATTATCCCGACCAAGCAGTTTATAAATACATTACATCACATGCATTGGCACGCACAACCACACGCCCCGTGCTCTCAGGGCACATTCTCGGTGATCATGGTCTAAGTCCGCCGACTCACCACCATCCACAGGACGACAATCTCTCGTGAGCATTTGAGTCTTTTAGGCAGAAGTTATGACACCTAAAATCATCAACAGCCTAAGACCCGACCTCTATGCCCTCTGTAGGCCTCAAAAACCGAACCGCATAGAGCAGGAACGGTTCCACTCAACCCGTTGCTCACTTGCCATGACATTTAAAATCATCGGCACGAGTTAAGTTTCCCCGAAGCACGTGAATCGAACGCACAATATTACATAACCCAGTTATGTACAAGTTGGCTCCCAGGCCACCAAAACGGCAGAATCACGCATCCGCCTAGTTTTCCGGGTGCACCTTGGTGTTAATCCCCAAGGCTCCATGTTGCAATCTACCTCGTAGAAAACCCGAAAAACAAACATTCGCACGGAGTCTTCTCCGGCCATTATGCAATGCAACATCACCGATCCAGAAAACTTGTCCGGGTAGGCTTCACACATCATGCCTATATCCGTTCTCGATTACGGACTCTACACAACGGGGACTTCACATATCTACCCGAAGGAACGCCTCCAACTCACCGCAAACTCGCGAGAGCGGGCTTCCTATGTAAAAGAAGGAGAGCTTCACATGCTCAAGTAGAGAATCGTTACCCTAGCGTTCTTCCTTGGCGCCAAGGAAATGTACGCGGATGAAAAGAACCACAATATCCTTTCCTTCGTAGATCCGAAGTCGGCTCGCGATTTGGAGCTCTGAAACTCCTCCAACGACTGGATCTAGACTACTTCCTCCTTTGCTCTCCCCTCTCTCTAAGATTTAGACAGAGAACTTACGGCAGAAAATTAAGGGTTTTGAAACCCTTCTCTCGGGCATAACCCCTTCGGGATAACCACAGCCGTCAGATCCCACAAAAAGGGATGCACGGACACGATCCAGGTCTGACCTGGACAAATGGGGTTAAACACCGCATGGTACGCCAATAGGAGTAGGACACGTCCGCGACAAAATAGTGTCGGAACAATTAATCAACTCCCGCCAAAAGCTCTGTGTCGACACTCCACGTTGGCAGAGTCAAACACGCCATAAATGCCCCGCGCTCGACGATCGTCGAACCAAGATTGTCGACCACTGCCAGATCGTCGAACAGAGATCTCTGGCCAAATCGTCGAACGGAAATCTCTGGCCAAATCGTCGAACGCACGGCCCGATCGTCAAACCCACGGCCCGATCGTCGAACCCACGGCCCGATCGTCGAACCCACTGCCCGATCATCGACCGTAGAATGTCGACCAAATCGTCGATCGCAGAATATCGACCAAATCGTCGACCGCTGCTCGACGATCGTCGAACCCAGATTTCTGCCTGATCGTTGCTAGATCTTTGAACGATCACGACACGCCCGGGGACACGCCTGTGTCCCAGGCCGTATACCCCTGCCAAATTCCAAATTTGGTACAGAAACGTCACCCGTCGCTCTTTTGAGTTTCGGGGCATTACAGCTCTCCCCCTCTTAAAAGAATTTCATCCACAAAATTACATAAATGAAAGATAAGTACAAAATTAAATTGTACCTGAGCGGAACAACTCCGGATACTCGTCAAGCATGGTCTGCTCTCGTTCCCAAGATAGCTCTTCTCGGCCGCAATTGTCCCAACGGACCTTGACCATCATGATCTCTTTATTGCATAGCCTCTTGACCTCCGAGTCCTCAATCCGCACGAGCTTGACCTTTGTCGTCAACCCACTATCCACCGACACTTGATCAACCGCGATCACTTGCGAAGGCTCTTGCACCGCCTTCCGTAGCATCGATATATGGAATACATCATGTAGACCACTGAGCTCCACAGATAGCTTCAACCGATAAGCCGCTTCGCCAATCCGCTCCAGAACCTCAAACGGCCCAATGTACCTCGGGCTTAGCTTTTTCAAGCGCCGCACCCACGAGACACCCTTGAACGGCTTGATCTTTAAGTACACCCAGTTGCCCACAGCGAACTCCACGTTCCTGTGCTTGGCATTATAGTACTTCGCTTGCCGGTCCTGAGCGATAAGCAATCTCTCCGGAATGGTTCACACCAATGAAGTAGCATCTTCCATCTCTTGACGTTTGTACAACTTTGACTCACCCGTTTCCAACCAGGACAACGGCGTGCGACATCTTCTACCATAAAGGGCCTCGAAGGGCGCCATTTGAATACTCGCCTGATAGCTATTGTTGTACGCAAATTCCACCAAATAAAGATGGTCTACCCATTGCTTTCCAAAGTCCAAGACACACATGCAGAGCATGTCTTCCATAGTTCTATTGACCTTCTCGGTCTGCCCATCCGTCTGCAGATGGAAGGCTGTGCTAAAACTCAGCTTTGTTCCCAACATTTGGTGCACAAGCCTCCAATCATTAGACATGAACCGTCCATCTCGGTCACTCACGATGCTGCGGGGCACACCATGGAGCCGCACTATGTTATCCACATATAACTTTGCCAACTTCTCCACCGGATCATCCTTCCTATGCGGAATGAAATGCGACACCTTCGCTAGCCGATCTACGACCACCTAGATGGCGTCGTTCCTCTTTTGCGACCTTGGCAACCCGTGCACAAAGTCCATAGTGATGTCCTCGAATTTCCACTCCGGAATAGGCAAGGACTTCAGAAATCCTCCCAGCTTTTGGCACTCCGCCTTCACCAAGGCGCAAGTTTGGCACTTCGCCACGTAGAGCGCCACATCCTTCTTCAAACCTGGCCACCAAAACAGTTTCTTAACGTCGCGGTACATCTTTGTGCTCCCCGGGTGAATTGAGTACTTGGTATGGTGCGCCTCGTACAACAAATCCACCCGCAAACTGCCCACGCTTGGGACGCAAAGACGACCGTCTTTCCAAAGCAATCCATCCACAACTTCATATTGGAAATTTGACCCATCCAGAGCCTCTATCATGAGTTGCTTCATGTGGCCATCAAAATCCAAAGCCTGTCGAATCCGATCAGCCAGGTCATATTGAACTTCAGTCCAATTCAGTAGTGCTTCAGCACTTGACTGCTTATCCATGCAAGAAATCTCCAACGCCTCCAACTACCGAACCAACCGCTCATCATGCACCGATAACCAATTGGCTTGAGCTGGGGCTCGGCGAATCAACGTGTCCACAACCGCATTGCCCTTACCAGGCATGTAGTAGATCTTGAATGCACAGTCCCCCAAGAACTCCATCCATCTACGCTGCCACATATTCATATCTTTCTGATCAATCAAATACTTCAGGCTCTTATGATCGGTGTAGATATCAATCTTCACACCGTACAAATAATGCCTCCACAGCTTCAAGGCAAAAATCACAGCCGCTAACTCCAAGTCATGGACCGGATAGTTACTCTCGTGCACCTTCAACTGTCTCGAGCCATATGCTATAACGCTTCTATACTGTAACAACACACAACCCAAACCATTGCCTGAAGCATCGCTATAAATCTCATAACCTTTGGTCCCACTCGGCGAACTCAACACAGGCGCCGTGATCAACCGACATTTCAACTCCTCAAAAGCTCGCGCGCACTCCGGCGTCCAAACGAACTTCTGATCCTTCCTCGTCAAAGTAGTGAGAGGTAACGCTATCCGTGAGAAGTTCTCTACGAAGCGCCTATAATAGCCGGCAAGCCCCAGAAAGCTCCGGACTTCCACTACCGTAGAATGCTCAGGCCAATCCCGTATCGCAACAATCTTCGCCGGATCCACTGCAATACCTTCCTCAGTTACTATATGTCCAAAGAACGGCACTGAGGACAACCAAAACTCGCACTTCGAGAACTTGGCGTACAATTGATTCCTCCTTAGCGTCTCCAAAACCAAATGAAGATGCCTGAAGTGATCTTCCTCACTCTACGAGTACACTAAAATATCGTCGATGAAGACGATCACAAAATGGTCCAAGTACTCCCTGAAGGTCCTGTTCATCAAATCCATGAACACTGACGACGCATTAGTCAGCCCAAACGGCATGACCGTAAAATCGTAATGCCCGTATCTCGTACTGAATGCGGTCTTAGGGATATCACTCTCCCTTACTCACAGCTGATAGTACCCGGACTTGAGGTCCAACTTTGAGTACACTGTCGACCCGACTAACTGATTGAATAGATCATCAATCCGGGGGATCGGGTACTTGTTCTTTTCCGTCAACTTGTTGAGCTCCCGATGATCAATACATAGCCTCAAGCTTCCGTCCTTCTTCTTAACAAAGATGACCGGCGCGCTCCAAGGCGAAGAACTTGGACGCACATACCCTTGCTCCAACTACTCTTGTAGTTGAACCTTCAGCTCCGCCATTTCCTTAGGCGCTAGCCGATATGGAGAGCGTGCCACAGGATTTGCACCTAGTACGAGTTCTATCATAAAATCTATCTCCCGCTGCGCAGGGGATCCAAGAAGATTGCTAGGGAACACATCAGGGTACTCCGATACCACTGAAATACTGTCCAACGCGGGCATAGGCTTTGTAACCTCCACTAGTGTAAAGAACAGTTCTGCACCGGCACGGACCGCCTTCACCACCTGAAGAGCAGACATCAATGTCTTGCTCGACCCCTTCAAGCCCGTGAAAGTCGTCTCACGACTTGCTCCCAGCTTGACTTCCTTGCTACCGCAATCAATATAGGCTCGCTGCTCCGAGAGCCAGTCCATGCCAAATATAACGTCGAATTCCACTAGCGGCAACAACGACGCTTGCAAATGGAACTCCTGGCTCCCAATTCGAATCTTCACGCCACAGATTCTATTCGCGCGCATCGAACACACATTGGGCAACAACACATCCAACTTGTCCTTCGCCATCGAAGAAGGTACTCCGATGCGCGAAATGAATTCTTCGGACAAAAAGGAGTGTGAAGCTCCTGTATCGAAGAGTGCTCTAGCCGGATTTTCACAAACCAAAACAAATCCTAAACAAGCAGTGGTAAGGTAACATGCACAAAACATGTATTTAAAGAAATTTAACTTGCTACAAATTTAAATTTTACCTGTCACCATATCCGCCTGTTTGATGGCCTCCTATTGGCCAAGATTGTACACCCTCGGTTGGGCCGAAGCATAATGGGATGCGATCGACTCCACCGCCTTGCCCTTTCCTTCATATGTTGCTCCCGGCTTCAACTCAGACTTTGGACGTCCACCTCGGCACTCACAGGCATAATTCCCCGGCTTCCCACAGTTGTAACATGCGCCCGGGGTCCGACCCGTAGTCGCCCCAGAAGCACCAGCAGAGGGGGCTGCACCCGAAGTCCTAGCTTTCTTGTTCCACTTCCGAAACATAGACTTTGAGGAGTTCAGCACTTTGAACTCCGACCACTTTTCACCAGAGTTTTTATTTACTTGGACGCTCTTCATATCCTTCTCCAAGGACCGGGCCATGTTGACCAGGGTCAAGAAGCCCTGTGTCATAGGCCCCGAGAGTAGTAGCCTCAAATCATCTCTCAACCCTTCATACAATCGATTCGTCTTGCGCTCCTCATCCGCGATGGTGGAGCTAGCATACCGACTCAGCCGAGTAAACTCGTGGAGATATTCATCCACACTACTGTCTCCTTGAACCAACTTCAGGAACTCGTTCTCCAACGCTATCCTCTGCGCCGAAGGGAGGTACCTAGCCAAGAACAGTCTCAAGAACTCTTCCATCGAGACGTCTGTAAGTTGCCTACCTCTCAATAGATGCAACTCCAATCCTTCCCACCACAAACTCGCTTCACCGTCCAGAAGGAACGTAACAATAGTGGTCATTTGCCATTCTTCCGTCTCCGTTGCTGTCAAGACTCCCTCACCCCGGAGAGCCAGTCTTCAGCTTGAGATGGTGTTCCCAACCCCGAGAATACCGGAGTATTAAAGCTCATAACATGTTTGAGCTGTCTCTCGGTTGCCCTCTTTGGCACCACCGGTTCCTCTACTACCTGTTCCACCCTTCTCTGCTCAGCCGCTTGTAGTGGTACCTGCTCCATCGCAGGAGCGGGCTGCTGCATTTGCCTTGTAGGCTGCACATTTATCAAGGCAAACACTGCTTCGGCCACCAATCGTATGGTCTCAGCCGATGGAGGTGTTGCAGGAGCATCATTTGGTGCACTGCTAGCCTCAGAAACTCGACGTTCCGACGGCCCAGCACCGCTTTTGGTCACCTATAGTGGTACAAAACACCGTTAAGCGACCAAACAATATTGCAAACAGCAATTATAGGAACACGCAGGTTCCCCAAACATGTGTATTTTCATTCCTAAGTGGACATTCATGGGTTCTTTTGTTGTTATAACGATGACGCACATACATGTGCTCACCACCACTTAAAAAGAATTCGTCCACGAATTCATTTAAGACTGACCGAAACCAGTAGTCTGATACCAAATTGTAACACCCCCTATCCGTCGCATAACATATAGCAGTAGATCCGATCGGGGCCCGATGCCATATACCAAAGATGTAACGCCACTGATGGATTTCAACAAATTTTACTGTCGTTCAATTCCTTTATTTTTCTAATCCAAGGGACCAAACTTCTTCCCTGGGAATCAGGCCGAGATTAAAGTCTTTCTCCTTCCATTTTGGTTTCATTCTTCTTCTTCTTCTTCTTATCATTCCCCATTTCCAAAGAGGGAGAGTACAAGGGGAGAAAAGGGAAGAGAGACCAGCTGCTTTGGATTTGCCCCTTAGGTAACATTTCTTTGCTCTTGAATTAGTGGAAAAGAAGATGAGTTGTCAAATTTCTTAGTTGTTTTCTCCTATGTGGTCACCTCAGGTTTTTCTCCTAGTTGTGCTAAAGCTGTGATAGCGGCTGTTGTGCTTGAAGGTTGAGGCAAGTGGTGTTCTTTCGCTTGCCAAGTTTTGCTTTTCTTTCATCTCTTATGATTATATGGCTATGGCGTAGTTGAAATTAGGGTTCTTGATTTTGTGTCCAAATCATGGTTGAAGGTTGACATATGGAAGTAGGAACTTAGATCATGTTGCGTACTTGCTTAGGATGAACTTTCAGATTTGTGGTTACGTCGGGAGTTTGGGTTGTTGGTGTATTTCGACGTGTTTTGCCGGTTAAATCGTGAAGTATGGCATGTGGTTTGTCTGATGGATCTGTAAGGGGTGGTGTGATGTAGAGCCTGGTGGGCACTTTTTGGCCCCGGATAATGGGCTGGTTGTTTTATGGTGTCGAGACCACCTTTTGGCCCCGATATGGGTTGTTTTTGTTGGTGTGTTCCACCTTAAGGGCTGCCACCGTTGAACCCTTGAGTAATGACTCTACCACTGTTAATGCATCACAAATTAGGTCTGTTCATTCTTTTGGTATTTTGGCATATGTTGGCTTTATTGCTTCTGCAGGTTTTAGCAGGCTATGTTGATATCTCTTGCACTTGGTGCATCTTGATCCTGCCTTAGGCAGTGTATTACTTTTGGATGAAATGCTCCATTTCTGTTATAGGTTATGGATGAGATACTGCTCCATTTCATTTCTTTATATACTTGCTGAGGTATGCTTTTCTTTGGAATGCCTCAGGTCCAGGTGATAGCCGATTGAGCGGCTAGTGTTCTTTTGGTGGAGCTTACTTGTGGCCGCTGAGTTTGCTGTTCCTCGTTTTGGCGACGTAGTTTTTCTTCTTTCAGTACAAACATACACACCCACCAGTGGATTCGTGTCAGGTTGTTGACGCCCACTGATGGTTTCTTTTAGTGATGTACTATGAACTAAAGACTGCTAGTTTTACCTTTTTTTGGAGGTTGTTTACTTGCTTCTGGGAATGTTTTATGCTAGGTTGCATGTTAAAAGTAAGAGTATATGTATCTCATGCATATCATGATTTTAAAACACTAACGCACTATTTCTCGAGTACGTAAAAAAAGCTATTTTCTATATATTATGAGTCACTTAGAGTCCTGCATTCCATGAGAGGTCCTTTGGGGATGATTCTACTCATGTAGGATGTCAACTTACCTTAACTATGTATTTCCGCTGCGTATAAAATTATAGTTTTTCATGTGGACTAGCTGATCCACGGTGTCGAGGGATACGACCATCAAACTGTAACTGGTTTACTTGCATAAGAAATGATGATTTATTCAACAAACGCGAGTTTAGGTTTTGCCTGAGCACGTGCAGTTATTGTTGGGTACATTAGAAAATGTGTACCAGATTTGAAGAAGCCTCACCCTACTCAATGATATACATCAAGGTGTATTTGATGTGCTTTGAGTTTATATGTGCAGGTTAAGTAATTGCAGGAAATGGAGAAAAATTTCTAAGTCCATGTGTCGACACCTAGAGATGCAGTGTCGACACTTATGAAGACTTGTGTCGACACCTAGAGAAGCTGTGTCGACACCTGGAGTATTTGTGTCGACACCAGGAAAGGCAGAGTCGACACCAGAAGAAAAGTGTCGACACATACAGGCAATGTCAACACATTATGAAGAATTATCAACATAATCTGTGTCGACACTTAGAGGCAGTGTCGACACCCAGAGAAGCTTAGTCAACATCAAATGTGTCGACACCAGGAGGCTGTGTCGACACTCAGCAAGCTTCAACAAAGTTAAAGTACTTGTGTCGACACAAAGGAGATGTGTCGACACTCAGCAAGCTTCAATAAAGTTAAAGTAAAAGAAGTACTTGTGTCGACACAAAGGAGATGTGTCGACACTCAGCAAGTTTCAACACAAGAAGGCATGTGTCGACACAAAGGAGATGTGTCGACACACAACAGAATTCAGATAAGTGTTAAAGAAGAAGTACTTGTGTCGACACACTCAATCTGTGTCGACACATTCTATAGAAGGCTTGTGTCGACACACAGAATCAGTGTCGACACATTCTGAAGAAGCAGTGTCGAGAAGCTGTTACAACAACACAAGGAGTTGTGTCGACACCATCAAGGCTAGTGTCGACACTTAGTTCACTTGTGTAGACACTTGGTCTATTTGTGTCGACACATGATGAAGATCAGTCTCGACACATTCAGACAGAGACAATATTTTCAAGAAGTGACTGGATGACTTGACAGCTGCCATTTCGACCGGTCTACTGCAACTGTCAGAGCTGTCAGAAGTTCGTTAGAAATCGGATCAGCCGGTTACCTTGGAGGAATACTATATAAAGGCCTTTCTCCTTCAACAGATAAGTGATTGATCAATCAATAAAAAGAATTAATCAGAAGATTAAGGAGATCAATACAGATCCAGAGAAAACTGTAAATCAGTATCTTGAAGATACTTCAGATTTACTTGGAGAGAGAGAACTCCAGTAATTGAAGTCAAGAAAGAGACTTGTTAATCAAATCTCTTAAGGAACAGATTCTGAACCAGACTGCAAAGTAGGATCCAGAATTAATTCTCCATCCTAAGAAGGAAGTTGCCAGCTGGTCTACTTCAAGAAGATCAACTTTACTGAGTTCAAACTCAAGAAGCCTTGAAGAAAGGAAAGACAAAGTTGATCACAGGAATCAGTGCTATCAAGAATCGATCAAGAAGATTTCCCTCTTCATTCTCTCAAAAAACTGAGTCGTGATCTAAAACTTTTCTATTATATTTTTGTAGGATCCTAAGGGATCTGAGTTGTAAGCCTAAATTTATAAAGGCTGAGGTAGGGCTTTTGAGCCTGAGTGTAGGAGAATCAATTCTCTGAGTATAGGCCTTGTTGAAGGCTGAGGTAGGACTGTTTAGCCTGAGTGTAGGTCTTGTTGAAGACTGAGTGGTAGGGCTTTGTGCCTGGGTTGTAGGAGTGGGGACACTCTGAGTTGTAGGAACCTGGATTGGGGTTCTGAGCTGTAAGATCTGAGGATCTGAGGAGAAGTGCAGAAGTTAGGCCGAATCTAGTACACTACTAGATAGGCGAAGGGGAAAAGTGGATGTACACCTATTCACCCCCCTCTAGGTGGTTAGACACTATTTCTTTCAAGTGATATCAGAGGGAGGTTACTCAAAAAGGGACTTAACAGTCTGAGTAAGATCCTGTAGGCAGATTCAGAACAAACAAGAATCAAGAAAATGGGTTCTAGTGAGAATCACAAAGAGCTGGGGTCCCTGAAATTGTCAATATGTAGAAAAGAGATATTTGGCATATGGAAAGAGAGGGTTAGACTCTTTATGGAAGCTTCTGACCCAAGGATATATATTATAGTTAAATAAGGCACATATGTGCCAATGAAGATATCCATTCTGGATGCAAATCAGAAAACTCCCAAGGACTTCTCTGAAATGACAAAAGATGAAATCATTCTGGCCACTATGGACAAGAGAGCCCAGAATATAATTGTTAGTGCCATTGATGATGCAACATTTCAGAACTTAATTCATTGTAAAATCTCTAAAGAAATGTGGGACACATTAATAGTTTATATGGAGGGATCAAAAGAAGTAAGACAAGATAGGAAGTCTTTGTTAAATCAGGAATATGAAAGCTTCAGACAAGGAAAGTCTGATAGCGTTACAGAAGGTTACAAGAAGTTCTATAGGATAGTTAATGAGTTGATGTCCTATGGAAGAGAATTCAGCAACTATGAGCTGAATGACAAGTTCTTAAGATCCCTGACAAAGGACTGGGACACCAAGATTTGTGCCATTAAGGAAGTGGTCAAACTAGCTGATATACCTCCTCCAACTTTGTTTGGAAAACTGCTATCTTATGAAATGCAGTTAATGGTTAGAAAGGAGGAAGAGAAGAATACTAGAGTGGAGCACAAGGAAAGATCTGTGGCTTTCAAGACTGAAGCCACTAAGAAGTATAGAAGCAAGTCTCCATCTCCACCTCAAATAATTGCTGAGGCTGTCACAGATAATTCAGATAGCAAGAATTCAGATAGCAGTGAAAGTGATGAAAACTTTGCTGCTTTTACTAGGCATTTTCAAAAGTTTCTAAAGAAGAAGTAGTGGAGTTCTAAGCCTTCCACTTCTCAGCCAAAAGATGACTACTATCAGAAGATAAAGTCATCCAGGAATGACAGAAGAAGGTCCAAGCCAAGCAAAGCTACATCCTCAAAGATTTTGTGCTATTACTGCAATAGACAGGGACATGTAGTGGCTGACTCTCCTGAAAAGAGGAAGGAGTCAGCTGACAAAAAGAAGACTCAGTTTAAGGGCAAAAAGGAAAAGTCCTTTGTTGCTAAGAAAGACAATAGTCTGACAGATCAGTCATCTTCAGAAACAGAATCAGAAGCTGAAGCCTACATTGGATTATTTGCTGAAGAGGAAGAAGATGAGTTCATGCAGCTAATGAACTCAATTTATGAGCATGAAGATCATCAGTGCAAGGGACTGATGGCTTTATCTGAAGGAGACAAGATCCAGAATCAGCCTGGACCAAGTAAGGTACAAAGTTGTTCTTCTAGTTCAATTTATAGTACTGAGTCAGAATCAGATACATCTGCATCAAGTGATGTGGGTGGGTCTGAATCTGAAGGAGATATTCATCAGTTAATTGATGAATATAGGGACTTGTTGCAGGCCTTGAAGAAAAGCAAAACCTTGGCCAAAACTCAGGCAAAGGAGATTGCTAGTCTTAAATTGGCTGCTGTTGATTCAGACAAGTTGTTAGATCAGAAACTAAATGAGATAGCTAGACTGAAAAATATTACTGTTATTCAGATGGGTACTATTACATTTAAGAATGATCAAATTAGAAATTTGGAGGTTAGACTTCAGAAGGAGAAAGATATTGTGGCTAGCTTTTCTAAACCTAAATCTGTTTTACCCTTGATAGATGAGTTTGTACCTCAAAAGGGTAAGACTGGATTAGGGTTTTAAAAACCTGCCTGGACTGCTAGGTCCAAATCTAAGGGCAAAGCCCCAGCACAAAACATAAAGCCTGTTGTAGATAATTCAGCTAGGGTAGTACCTAAACAATGATACAACAGGTTTGAGTGCTGGTGTTGTGGCAAGATAGGCCACTTTGCCTTAGATTGTTGGCACAATTTAAGTGTCAAGGAGAGTAGCAAACTGCCTGCTAGAAGAGCTACAAGTAGTTTTGTTAAAAGTCAGACTAACTTGCACCAAGGACCCAAGAGTTATTTGGGTTCTAAGGTTAAGTAATCTGTTTTGCAGGTGTGTCCAAGTGGCCATGCCCCTATATGGTACTTAGACAGTGGATGTTCCAGGCACATGACTGGAACTAGGGGGTTGTTGAAGGACTATACACCTATCAAGGATGACCCTAAAGTTACCTTTGGTGGTTCAGAAAAAAGAATCATCAAAGGCTTTGGTAACATTTCTAGTAACCAAATTACTATCACTCAAGTGGCCTATGTGAAGGGTTTGAAACATAACCTCATTATCATAAGTTAGCTGAGTGATTTAGGATATGACATCTCATTTGTTAAGAATGGTTGTCATATCAAAAGGTCAAGTGATCAAAAGATCATTCTAACAGGATATAGGAAGAGGAATGT
This sequence comes from Platanthera guangdongensis, assembly GCA_039583875.1. Classification (NCBI taxonomy): domain Eukaryota; kingdom Viridiplantae; phylum Streptophyta; class Magnoliopsida; order Asparagales; family Orchidaceae; genus Platanthera; species Platanthera guangdongensis. The sequence continues at coordinate 90,993,417 of CM077161.1, read as the reverse complement.
TTATTGTCTTGACTTTGTATGTGAGAACAATGTTTCTCCTATTTGTCTTGTAGCTGATGAGAGAGTCTCACATTGTGTTAAGTGGCACAAGAGGCTGGCTCATCTTAACTATAAGACAATTGGCCAACTCTTTAGCAAAGAGTTAGTGATGAATGGTCCTCAAGTTAAGTGTATAAAGGATGGGATATGCTCAGCTTGTCAAAAAGGCAAGCAGACCAAATCCACCTTTCATAGCCTTGAGAACAAGGATTCTATGAGGTGTCTATACCTCTTGCATATGGATCTTTTTGGTCCTATGCCAGTTCACAGTCTAGGTAGGAAGGTCTACATATTTGTGGTAGTAGATGAATATTCAAGATATTCCTGGGTGTTCTTCCTAAGACAAAAATCTGAAACTCCAAGTATCTTATATAGTTTTGTTAAACAAATTCAGAATGAGTTGGACAGTACAGTGGTCAAAATCAGAAGTGACCATGGTACTGAATTTCAGTCTGAAAGTATGACAAAACTGTGTGAAGAGTTTGGGATTTTTCAGGAATTTTCCTCACCAAAAACACCTCAGCAAATTGGTATTGCTGAAAGGAAGAATAGAACATTGATAGAGGCTGGTAGAACCCTATTGAGTGACACTTCTCTCCCAGAATATTTCTGGGCTGAGGCAGTTAATACTGCATGTCATGTGATCAATAGGGCTACTATCACCAAGTGCCATAAGAAGACTCCCTATGAGATTGTGAAGGGCAGAAAACCAAATTTATCCTATTTCAAGATCTTTGGTTGCAAGTGCTATATACTTAACAATAACAAGTCTTATCTAACCAAGTTTGCTGCCAAATCTCAAGAGGGGATCTTTGTTGGGTACAACAACAATAGTAAGACTTATAGAGTCTTCAACTTGATTACTCAAGTTGTAGAAGAGTCAGTACATGTAGTTTTTTATGAATCAAGGCTCATTAACTGTGAATTGCCAAGTAGTGTTTGCAGCTCTACAGGTATAACTGAGAGGATGGACAAGCTTACCATTACAGAAGGTTCTACTGCAACTCAGCAAGTGGAAAATGGTGGCTGCTATCCAGGGGGAGTACAAGACTCTCTAGATGCAGAAGAAGACCAAGAGGTGCAGCTAAATGAAGAGGCTGAAGGTGTACAACCTGAAGACAGGCTGCCTCCAGTAAATAGACACTTAAAGGATCATCTAGCCAATCAAATAATTGGTGATCCCAGACAAGGAGTGCAAGCAAGAAGCAGGAATCTGAGTACAGTTCTTTACTCCAGCTTTCTATCCCAAGTGGAACCAAAGAAGTTTGAAGAAGCAGTTCTAGACCCTCATTGGATTGATGTCATGCAAGAGGAGCTGAATCAGTTCAAAAGATGCAAGGTCTGGGAGCTAGTTCCTAAACCAAAAGACCACAACATCATTTGAACTAAGTGGATCTTCAGGAACAAATTGATGAGAATGGAATCATCATAAAGAATAAAGCTAGACTTGTTGCAAAGGGATATAGGCAGGAAGAAGGTATTGATTTTGATCAAACCTTTGCTCCAGTAGCAAGACTGGAAGCAATAAGGATGTTCCTTGCCTATGCAACATATCAAGGGTTTAAGGTATATCAAATGGATGTAAAGTCAGCTTTTCTGAATGAAAATCTGAAGGAAGAAGTCTATGTAGAGCAGCCATCAGGTTTTGTTGATTCTCTTAAACCTGATTATGTTTATAGACTTAGGAAGGCTTTGTATGAGTTAAAACATGCCCCAAGGGCTTGGTATGAAACCCTGTCTAGTTTCCTCATTGAGAACAAATTCTCAAGGGGGAAAATAGACAAGACTCTATTCCTGAGGGAATCTAAAAGCAAGATTATCTTAGTCCAAATATATGTAGATGACATAATATTTGGGTCTACAGAAAGTAATCTTTGCAGGAAGTTTGCAAAACTTATGCAAGAAATATTTGAAATGAGCAGTATGGGGGAACTTAAGTTCTTCTTGGGTCTCCAAGTTAGACAGAATGAAGATGGCTTGTCCATATGCCAGTCTAAGTTCACCCTAGAGTTGATAAAGAAGTATGGTATGGAATCATCCACTACCATGAAAACTCCTATGGGGTCAAGCATGTCTCTAAGTAAAGATGATGCAGGGAAGCCTGTAGATGAAACTTTGTATAGAGGGATAGTTGGCTCCCTACTGTATTTGACTGCTAGTAGACCAGATATCATGTATGCTACATGTGTCTGTGCTAGGTACCAAGCATGCCCTAAAGAATCTCATCTGACTGCAGTCAAAAGGATTTTGAGATATCTTAAGGGCACACCTTATCTAGGCCTTTGGTACCCTAGGAATGGAGATTTTGTACTGACAGGTTATTCAGATGCAGATTTTGCAGGCTGCAAGGAAGATATGAAGAGTACTACAGGAACCTGTCAATTTCTAGGTGGAAGACTGGTGTCTTGGAGCAGTAAGAAGCAGACCAGTGTGTCCATCTCCACAACTGAGTCAGAATATGTTACTGCAGGAAGCTGTTGTGCACAACTTTTGTGGATTCAACATCAGCTAGAAGACTATAGTATTCAAGTTAGTAGAACAGCTTTATTTTGTGATTCTACAAGTGCAATTTCTATAACTAATAATCCTGTCTCACATAGTAGGACTAAGCACATAGAAATTAGATACCATTTTCTTAGAGAACATGTAGAAAAAGAGGACATTTCCCTAGAATATGTTAAAACAGATAATCAGATAGCTGATATGTTTACTAAGCCCCTAGATGAAACCAAATTCATTAAGTTTAAAATTGAATTAGGAATGTTAAACTTAGAATAGTTTAAAAATTGGCCAAGTAAAATGGTGTCGAAATAAGGAGTTGTCTGTGTCGACACATAGAAGTGGTGTCGACATTTCAGAGAAATGGTGTCGACACATCTAGACAGTCTGTGTCGACACTTCAAAGAATTAGTGTCGACACATCCAGAGTAGGTGTCGACACATCCAGGGTGGTGTCGACACTTAGGATTTACACAGAATTCGTCGAGGGAAGTATCGACTAATCGTCGAGCGCAGAAGTTTAAGTGTCTACACATATATTCTGTCGACTATATTTGTGTCAACACATAGTTGTCGAGACATTAGAAGTAAGTGTCGACACTTTTCAACAATGTCGACACATTTCAAGTATTTTGACGCGCCTTTTCACCTTCGATTTTAGAAAGGTATAAATAGGTCTTCACCATTGTTTGTCGACACGCTCACCATAGTTTCGAGATCAAACTTGTGTGTCGACATTTCTCTTCTCTAAATTCAAATTTTCTCCAAACCCTAATGACGCCCAAGCTAGAAGAGAACATCAATGAAGGTTATGAGCTCGTGCGACATGCCTTTGACGACGCGGAATCAGAAATTCAAGGTATTGTAACCCTAGTTGCAGAGACTGGGTTAGAGTATCTAGTTTCAGAGCCAATCAAGATTTAGAAGAAGGAGGTCCTCGAATTCTTTAGTGCAGCTACCCTTGATGAAACTGGACTCAAGATTAAGTCCACAGTCCATGGGGCAAAAGTAAAAATCACCCAGAAAAGTCTAAGAAAGATTCTACATCTACCTAGAACTAAAGAAGAGGAAGATGTACCTGCATCAAAGATAAGGGAGGCACTGCAATGGTGTGGACTAGCTTCAAGCATGAAGATTAGATCAGTTTTTAATAGAAAAGGCATGAACATGCAAGGAAAGTTTTTATCTGAAGTAGTTGGAAAAGTGATTCTGAGCAAGTCAGGTGGGCATGATAGAATATCAGCTCACATGTTCAGTTTAATGACAAGGATCATATTCAAACTCAAAACTGATTGGTCAGCAGTAATGTTTGACAAGATAAAGGAAAGTCTGAAGAAGCCCAATCTGGGTAGGATTATGAGTTTGTACTTGGCTGGAAGTATTCCTGAAGTCATGAACCAAGCTGCTGGTTCTAAGATAAATCACATGAGGAAAATGGACATCAGAATAATCTCTAGATGAGATAGAGTGTTAACTAAAGAAATGCCTACACCAGAGAAGGAAACACCTCAAAAGAAGAAGAAGAAAGCCATAGTGGCTCCTGAATCATCCGGTAGCTCAGAGGAACAAGTAGTTTTTAGTTCTGATGATGGAGAGGCTGGGAATGCTGGACAGTCACCAGCAAGAAATGAAGATGCACAGAGGCAGGGGGAGCAACCTTCTACTAGCCCTATCCACCTGGATCCACTCCAAGAGGAGCCTCAACATGTGGATGAGCCAACTCACTTGGATAGTGAACTGGCTACTCAAACAATCCTAGAGGTAATACATGAAGTTAATCAATCTATTTTCAATATTGAGGATGAAGTATTGACTGAATCATTACTTGATGTTGATCAGCAAACTCAGATACATAGTCAACCACAAGATGTTGTCATGGAAGACACATCAGTTGCAGATAATGCTCCTGAGATAAGAGATTCTCCAGTTCCTTCTCAACAGGAGTATACTCTAGAAGAGCTGTCCCCTGATTTATTACAAACTGATTTTCAGGGAGAGAGAGCAGCTTTTGAGGGGGAGCAAGTAGATCTTGAGGTGGAGCATGTTAGGTCTCAGGAGGAGACTGCAGGAAATGTAGAGGAGCAAATTAGAAATGAGAATGAGGAGCAAAGGACACAGGGGGAGCTACCTAAGACTATACAGGACTTGCATCCTAGTCCTAAGGAAAGGGTAGACATTGCCAGTACTTCTGCTTCTGAGGATGAAGTGGCTGCTAAAGCCAAGAAAAGAAAGCTACAGGTCTTCAAAAGGAGAAGCCAAACCTACAAGAAAGCACTGCAAACCATTGTTCCACAACAAGCTCCAACTACTGATTATGGTTCATTGTTGGTGGTTTTGCAGATCAAGATGGATGAGCAAATGCAGGCTCTAGAAAAATATATGGATGAAGGACATAAATCCCTTCAATTTGATCTGGTTCAAGACATAAAATCTATAAGATTTGAAGTTAATCAAAATAAGAAAGAAATGACTGACTGTTTTCATAAAGGAGGTAATGCAGTGATTTATCTGGCCACTCATCAAGAGAAGATAAAGACACAGGTTGATGATATGGCAGTGAAACAAGGATATGTCCTGGAAAATCAAATAAGAATGAATGAAAACTTAACTGCATCACATAATGTGATTGTCACTGAAATGAAAAATATAGCTACTGCACAGACTGCAGTTAGTGCTACTGCCAAAGAAGCATTTAATAAGCAATTACAAGAAAGCCTAACTGCTGTAAAAGCTGCAATTGAAGATTCTCAAAAGGCTATTACTGAAAAACTCCAAAAGTTAAAACCTTTTTATAAAAATGGTGTTAACTATCTGAATGCTCAGATCCGATTTCAGAAGGATGATCTTAGGGATCATATAGAAAGGGAAGTCATAAAAGGGGAGAGGGTATTACTCAAAGCTGGCTCTGACCATGCTAAATGGATTTCAAACAGCATCAGAGCTACCCTTGGATATCCACCCTTGTGTGATGATGATAATGTTGTTGAATCTGGCATAAATCATGCATATTTTGGAGGTGAGCAAGCTGAAGTGGCTCAAGTGATCTACCCTCAAGCAGATTTTGACATGATACATCAAGAGATACAATCTATGTATAGTCCTCCAGAAGGTGCTCAAAATGTGATCATTGAGAAAGTAGTACAGCCTGTGCTAGAGGCAGTATTAAAAGAGCAAGAGGCAGTATTGAAAGAGCAAGAAGCTCAATTATCTAAGAAGAGGTTTAGAGAACAGGCAGAGTTAAGGCCTGATTTTGAATAGTGGAGCCCTACTTCTAGAAATATTATTCTGACTGCGTGGAAGGCTGCAAAGGATAATATCCTAGAAAGGGGCAAATGGTATTCTAAGCAGGAGTGGAGAAAACATGAAGCTAGGCAAGAGGCCATAGTTCAGTACAGAAGAAAGGCTAAACTAGGGAAGCTACCTCCTAATGCACAGGAGCCTAGCAAGTATTTCCCTAAGCCTTATCATTATTTTGAGAGACAGAAAATAAGGGATGAAGAACAGAAGAAGAAAGATCTTAAGGGTAAGAAGCCTGCTGATGACACTGAAGCTCCAGTTCAAGCCAAGATTCAATCTGGCAAGGGTATTGTCATCAAGGATCCAGAGCAGCTATAGAATAGAATTTTCTTGAGTTTACATTTTGTAATCTTTTGTGCTAAAAATCCATGTAAACTTTTGATTAATGGAAATATTGGAAGTTGTAACAAAACATTGTTTAATGTTCAATCTATTACATTGTTATTCTGAAGAAGATTGTTTATACATGTTTTGTTTAGTATTTACCCTGTCATATAATACTGTTATACATCATATTGAGTATTTATTATGAATGGTGTATATCATTGACTAAGGGTTATGACTTCTCCAAATAGGGGGAGATTGTTGGGTACATTGGAAAATGTGTACCAGATTTGAAGAAGCCTCACCCTACTCAATAATATATATCAAGGTGTATTTAATGTGCTTTGAGTTTATATGTGCAGGTTAAGTAATTGCAGGAAATGGAGAAAAATTTCTAAGTCCATGTGTCGACACCTAGAGAAGCAGTGTCGACACTTATGAAGGCTTGTGTCGACACCTAGAGAAGCTGTGTCGACACTTGGAGTATTTGTGTCGACACCAGGAAAGGCAGAGTCGACACCAGAAGAAAAGTGTCGACACATACAGGCAATGTCGACACATTATGAAGAATTATCAACATAATCTGTGTGGACACTTAGAGGCAGTGTCGACACCCAGAGAAGCTTAGTCGACATCAAATGTGTCGACACCAGGAGGCTGTGTCGACACTCAGCAAGCTTCAACAAAGTTAAAGTACTTGTGTCGACAAAAAGGAGATGTGTCGACACTCAGCAAGCTTCAACAAAGTTAAAGTAAAAGAAGTACTTGTGTCGACACAAAGGAGATGTGTCGACACTCAGCAAGTTTCAACACAAGAAGGCATGTGTCGACACAAAGGAGATGTGTCGACACACAGCAGAATTCAGCTAACTGTTAAAGAAGAAGTACTTGTGTCGACACACTCAATCTGTATCGACACATTCTATAGAAGGCTTGTGTCGACACAAAGATTCACTATCGACACATTCTGAAGAAGCAGTGTCGAGAAGCTGTTACAACAACACAAGGAGTTGTGTCGACACCATCAAGGCTAGTGTCGACACTTAGTTCACTTGTGTCAACACTTGGTCTATTTGTGTCGACACATAATGAAGATCAGTCTCGACACATTCAGACAGAGACAATATTTTCAAGAAGTGACTGGATGACTTGACAGCTGCCATTTCAACCGGTATACTGCAACTGTCAGAGCTGTCAGAAGTTCGTTAGAAATCGGATCAGCCGGTTACCTTGGAGGAAGACTATATAAATGTCTTTCTCCTTCAACAGATAAGTGATTGATCAATCAATAAAAAGAATTAATCAGAAGATTAAGGAGATCAATACAGATCCAGAGAAAACTGTAAATCAGTATCTTGAAGATACTTCAGATTTACTTGGAGAGAGAGAACTCCAGTAATTGAAGTCAAGAAAGAGACTTGTTAATCAAATCTCTTAAGGAGCAGATTCTGAACCAGACTGCAAAGTAGGATCCAGATTTAATTCTCCATCCTAAGAAGGAAGTTGCCAGCTGGTCTACTTCAAGAAGATCAAATTGACTGAGTTCAGACTCAAGAAGCCTTGAAGAAAGCAAAGACAAAGTTGATCACAGGAATCAGTGCTATCAAGAACTGATCAAGAAGATTGCCCTCTTTATTCTCTCAAAAATTGAGTGGTGATCTAAAACTTTTCTATTATATTTTTGTAGGATCCTAAGGGATCTGAGTTGTAAGCCTAAATTTATAAAGGCTGAGGTAGGGCTTTTGAGCCTGAGTGTAGGAGAATCAATTCTCTGAGTATAGGCCTTGTTGAAGGCTGAGGTAGGGCTGTTTAGCCTAAGTGTAGGTCTTGTTGAAGACTGAGTGGTAGGGCTTTGTGCTTGAGTTGTAGGAGTGGGGACACTCTGAGTTGTAGGAACCTGGATTGGGGTTCTGAGCTGTAAGATCTGAGGATCTAAGGAGAAGTGCAGAAGTTAGGCTGAATCTAGTACACTACTAGATAGGCGAAGGGGGAAAGTGGATGTACCCAGACCTTGGGGAACCACTATAAACACTGTGTGCACTCTGTGAATGTTTGTTTCTGTGGTTGCTGTGTGGTGATAGCTGTAGAATTGCATTTGCTGCTTAAAGTTCATAACAGTTTGTCTGCCTTTAAAGTAAAAAGAAAAAGTACACCTATTCACCCACCTCTAGGTGGTTAGGCACTATTTCTTTCAGTTATCCCCTGCACGGCGTGACATCATGACACGTATTTTCTCATGCTCTGATATTATGTAAATGTGTGAGAACATGCGGGTTGTGACAATAAATATACCGGGTGGTTACTCAATGGAAACCATCCAACCAATCACAACGTCCTACACAAAGCATTCTAGCGGAAGCAGTTTAAATAGTTGCAATTAAAAGAACCCAACAATAAGCATGAATGTCCACTAATAAGCCAAGAAGGAATGAAGTACATACACAAGTACTGACCTTCAGGCCTTACAAATGGTTTACTCATATTACATGTTTTCCATACCACGACACGCAGGCCGGTCATACATGAACAAAAGCAAGTAAACACTCTAATTAGGCCTTCGAGGGTCTGCTTCACAATTTGGGCTTTAGCCCGCTATTGACCGCTTAGTACAGCAGCACCTGCAAGCAACAAACCACCGCACGGTGCCAAACAAAAGCAACGGTCAGCAATGCTGACCAAATTATAACGACCCCGCCCCCAATTCGGGGCAGCGATGCTCCTTCCCTGCATTTTATTAGCACGACCAAGCAGTTTATAAATACATTGCATCACAGGAGTTGGCACGCACAGCCACACGCCCCGTGCTCTCAGGTCACATTCTCGGTGATCACGGTCTAAGTCCTCCGACTCACCACCATCCCCAGGTCGACAATCTCTCGTGAGCATTTGAGTCTTTTAGACAGAAGTTATGACACTTAAAATCATCAACAGCCTAAGACCCAACCTCTATGCCCTCGGTAGGCCTCAAAAACTGAACCGCATAGAGCAGGAACGGTTCCACTCAACCCGTTGCTCACTTGCCATGACTTTTAAAATCATTGGCACGAGTTAAGTTTCCCCGAAGCCCGTGAATCGAACGCACAATATTACATAACCCAGTTACGTACAAGTTGGCTCCCAGGCCACCAAACTGGCAGAATCACGCATCCGCCCAGTTTTTCGGGTTCACCTTGGAGTTAATCCCCAAGGCTCCCTGTTTCAATCTACCTCGTAGAAAACCCGAAAAACAAACATTCGCACGGAGTCTTCTCCGGCCATTATGCAATGCAACATCACCGATCCAAACCAACTTGTCCGGGTAGGCTTCACACATCATTCCTATATCCGTTCTCGATTACGGACTCTACACAATGGGGACTTCACATATCTACCCGAAGGAACGCCTCCAACTCACCGCAAACTCGCGAGAGCGGGCTTCCTATGCAAAAGAAGGAGAGCTTCACATGCTCAAGTAGAGAATCGTTACCCTAGCTTTCTTCCTTGGCGCCATGGAAATGTACGCGGATGAAAAGCACCACAATCTCCTTGCTTCGTAGATCCGAAGTCGGCTCGCGATTTGGAGCTCTGAAACTCCTCCAACGACTGGATCTAGACTCCTTCTTCCTCCTTTGCTCTCCCCTCTCTCTAAGATTTTGACAGAGAACTTATGGCAGAAAAATAAGGGTTTTGAAACCCTTCTCTCGGGTATAACCCCTTCGGGATAACCACAGCTGTCAGATCCCACAAAAAGGGATGCACGGACACGATCCAGGTCTGACCTGGACAAATGGGGTTAAACACCGCATGGTACACCAACAGGAGTAGGACACGTCCGTGACAAAACAGTGTCAGAACAATTAGTCAACTCCCGTAAAAGCTTTGTGTCGACACTCCGCGTCGACAGAGTCAAACACGCCACAAACGCCCCGCCAGATCGTCGAATGGAGATCTCTGGCCAAATCGTCGAACGGAAATCTCTGGCCAAATCGTCGAACGCACGGCCCGATCGTCGAACCCACAGCCCGATCGTCGAACCCACGGCCCGATCGTCAAACCCACGACCCGATAGTCGACCGCAGAACGTCGACCAAATCATCGACCGCAGAATGTCGACCAAATCGTCGACCGCTGCTCGACGATCGTCGAACCCAGATTTCTGCCTGATCGTTGCTAGATCTTTGAATGACCCTGACATGCCCTGGGACACTCCCATGTCCCAGGCCGTGTAACCCTGCCAAATTCTAAATTTGGTACAGAAACGTCACCCGTCGCTCTTTTGAGTTTCGGGGCGTTACACACCGAATCTTGCGATTGTTGAGGTTGTGGTGCCGAATCTCTTATCCTTCTCAACTCTAGGAATTTAGGGCAAATAGCTGTTGCATAGCCCTCCTCCTGGTGGAACTCACAGTACGGTAACTCTACTCTGACTCTTCTTCTTCCCGCATGGTTCCTCCTCTCCCTTCGACCAATCACCATTGCTTGTTGTGGTGGGGGTAGGAGCTGCCTAGGGGCTTGCCTTTGGAAGTTGAATCTCCCTTAGCCTTCATGAAAATCCCCCCAACTTGGATGAGACCTCTTCCTGGACCCTGAACGGGTCCTCCCTGCTGCCTCCAACCCGACTCTGGACCTTCTTGAGGTCCTTGGAGCCCCCTAGCTCTCTGATCCTCTCTCCTTCTCCCTTCCTGATGCCTCGATCCACCTTGCTACTTCGACTATGCCTCTGTTAACCTCACCAAATTCTTGACAAATCTCGAGTTGGCTGCCTCAGTTGCTATCTCCTCTGCCTCCCTTTCCATCAGCTCCTCGAAGGATAAGGGAGCCTTTCGGGTCAGACTCATCTTGAAGAACCCCTCACGCAACCCAACTGTAAATGCCATCTGGAGGGCGTACCCTGGCATTTCCTGGATGTCCAGGATCTCTTCTTGGAACTTGTCCACATATTGGGCCAATGACTCCTCCGTCCTCTGTCTTATCAGGAATATGGACTCGAGACTCTTCTTTCTCTTCTTAGAGGTAGAGAAGCGAAGCTGAAAGATGCAACACAAGTCTTCAAACTCGTAGATCGATCCAGTTGGGAGTTGATGGAACTAGTCCCTAGCTTTGTCTTTCAAGTAATCGCGAAGAGGCGACACTTGAACGCATCTGTAATCGGCCTGATATAGTAAGTCATGTCAGGCTCCCTGAACTCCTCGGGAATAGGGGCTGAGACAATCAACTCGCTGAAAGGTGATCCCTTGCTTGGCGGTCTCGCGTGCTCCACTCGTGTGACCTGCTCGCCTAGGAGGCTGGCACTCGCCGGGCTGGAGAACCACTCCCGGCCGGTTAGGTCTCGCTTAACCCATCTCCCATCCTCTCCTTCCCGGGCCTTCTTCCTGGTATGCTTCCATCCACTCCCTCTGGGTTCATCTCGCCTAGAAGGGGGGGGGGGGGGGGGGGGGCGGGGGGGGGTGGAGGGGAGCTAGCTCCTGGGGGGTTGGAGTGAAGCTGCTAGCCCGAGGAGCAATACTTCATAGCATCTCCATGATGTCTTGGATAGATGTCATGAACTCTTCACTTCCCATAAAGGGCCCTGGGTTGGGTGTCTCTCGGGAGTCATCTCTACCTCCCTGATCTCCAGCCATGACACTCTCCTGAGATCTTCTATGCTGGACACTCTCCACACTTATCGCACCAAGACGTTGAAACCGAGAAATCGATCTCTGTGGAGTTTGGGTCCTTAAAAAGGGGTGACCTCACACTTACTGCACTCAGGCGAATGTCACAGACCAAAAGGCTTAGAAAACTAGGAACAAACCCTCTACTCTAACGTGGAGGTCTCACCTCACACCCGAAAGACCTTGATGATCTCCCCCTCCCTAGCCAATGTTGAGCTAGGTGCCTTGGAGGATGAAGAAAGAGGATCCAGAAGTGATACCCACCAAGGCACCCATAAGGGTCAATTTATATTTTTTTGGGAATGTCCTGTAAATAGCTAACTGCCACTACTCTTGAAATTACTATCATACCCCTGGGCTGGGTGGGAACTTGGTCGGGTGAACGCTAAGTCAGGCGAGCTGAGCGAGCTAAGCTGGGCGAGCTGGGCAGGCTAGGCGAGCTGACCTGGCGAGCTGGGTGGGCTGGGCGGGCAAGCTGGCCTGGCGAGCTAGGCGAGCTGGCTGTGCAAGCTGGCCTGGCGAGCAGGGCAAGCTGGCCGGGCGAGCAGGGCGGGCTGGCTGGGCAAGCTGGCCCGGCGAGCTCGGCGGGCTGGCCGGGCGAGCTAGCCTGGCAAGCAGGGCGGGCTGGCCGGGCGAGCTGGCCTGGCGAGCTGGCCGGGCAAGCAGGGTGGGATGGCCGGGCGAGCTGGACTGGCGAGCGGGCCGGGCGAGCTGGCCGGGCGAGCAGGCCTGGCGATCTTGGCTGGCTGGCTGGCCGGGACCCTTGAGTCAGCCTCTCACCGCACCCGCCCCCTGAAAAGGGCCGGGCGAGTGCCGACTTCCGCCACAGTCTCTCCCCTTAAAACAGGTCCGGGGAGGCAAATATTGCATCCCCCTACCAATATATTATGAAGATCGACCACAAATATGCCTCCAATAGTGCAAAATCCTCAAAAAGCTTAAAACTGTGTAGCAAGCCTTGTGCCTTGTTTGGGGGCCCCTTTTTGAGAATACGGGATTTTATAGGACTGTCTTGTTGTCCTGATGGAAGGAACTAAAGAAGTAAGAGATGATCGCAGATCGTTGTTGATCCAGGAGTACGAAGCCTTCAAGCAAGTTGCCAATGACTCCATAGCAGACATGTTCGAAAACCTTTTCAAGATCGTCAACGGTCTCAGGAACTATGGTCGCACGTTCACTTATGGTGAAGTCAACATCAAGTTTCTAAGATCCCCGACTAAGGAATGAGACACCAAGGTTGTTGCCATTAGAGAATTTGGGAAGCTGCTAGATATAGACCCTCAGAACCTGTTCAGAAATCTGATCTCCTATGAGCTTCAAATGAATACACGTAAGAAGGAGGAGCAAAACAAAAAAACATCTAATAGAGAAAAGTCTGTAGCTCTGAAGGCGGAAGGGTCGAAGAAATCTAAAGCTGCGTCACCTGTAAGGACACAAGCTCCTGACACTCCAGAAGACTCTGAGCCAAGAACGTCTGGCTCCGAGCTATCAGATGGAAAATTTTCCCTCATCTCCAAACAGTTCAAGAAACTGCTGAGCAAGAGGAGATAAATGAAAAAATAGGTCATCCTCTTCAGATTCCAGAAGATCACGTCGTGACGGTGATCGAACAACGAAAGACTACAACAAAGAGGAAAGGTACAAATCCAAACCGAACAAACAGTTTTCCTCTAACGTTGTTTGCTACTGTTGCAATAAATCAGGTCACATGATTGCGAAGTGTCATTACAAGAAGAAGGATAGCTCCTGGAAGGACGAGAAGAGATCCTTCAAAGGGAAGAAGAAAGAAGAAAAGAGCTTCGTCGCCAAAAAGTCGAAGACTCTCAGTGACAGTGACTCGAGCTCTGAAAAATGAAGAAGCTTACTTTGGACTTATGGCTCGATCCGACGAAGAAGTGGGTGACTCCGAATACCATGGGAAGGTAAACTCGCACACTATTCTCTTAGAATCTGAAACGTCCACTAATGATCATGAAGACTATTCTTCTGATGAGGACGAATCAAAATTGATGGCTCAGCATGAGCACTTATTAAAGGATTTTGACATATGCCGTAAGGTAGTCCGAAAGCAATTAAAAGAGCTTGCCTCCCTCAAGGCAGTGGAAGCAAATCTGAAGGAAGATATTGCACAATTACTTCCTCTCAGAGATGAAGTCCAATCCTTGAAAGAGGAACTCAAGGGCTCTGCTAAGACATTAAATATGAAGGAAAAGTAACTTGATGAGCTGGAAGAAAAGCTTGCAGTGGAGAGAAAACTCGTTGAGAGTTACTCCATGCCGAAGACTGTTCTCCCTCTTATTGATGAGTTCTCAACTCAAAAGAAGGGTAATGGCCTTTACCACGTCAGTGGAAATGGTAAGGCTGGCAATAAGGCTAGCGCCAAAGAAAAGGGAAAAGCACCCATGAGTCAACCATTGTTCAGGAAGGTAATCTTCCCAATGAATATGTTTGACCTTGAGTTGTCCTATGGTCATCATGCAAGGCCTACTCAAGTAGAGGCCAAGAACAGATACCAGGGATGGACCGGTCCCCGTGACTTTGGTGCCAGCATGTTCAAAGCACCTTATGAAGAAATTCATATGAAGAGTTATGGTCCGTATGTACATGACCATAACAATAAGAAGACACCAACAGCTAAACCTGTTGTACCTAACGCTGAGTTGAGAAGCCCCTGTGTATGCTGCAACCAGGAGACCTCAACCTCTAATAATGCTACCCCTGCTAAATCTTACGTTCAAAAGGTAAATCAGGAGTACAAAAGGAGGTACAACAGATTTGACTGCTGGTGCTGCGGCAAAATTGGCACTTTGGCGCAATTGTTGGTGCAACCTTGCCAATTTTGAAACTCCATGAGTTAGCTATGCGAGACCGACCACTCGCAAGGTTAATGTTCCTAGTGGTGTTCAGCTAACCAGGAACTAAGGACCCAAATACATTTGGGTTCCTAAGGTAAAATGATATGTTTTTTTAGGTATGTCCAAAGGCCAATAGAACTCCGATCTAATATCTTAACAGTGGATGCTCTCGGCACATGACCGGGACAAGAAGCCTTTTGCTTGACTATATCCCTGTCAAAGATGGACAAAAAGTAATCTTTGGGGGGTTAGACAGGAGAATAACAAAAGGTTATGGTATGATCTCCAATGACATAGTCTCTTTCACAGACGTTGCTTACGTTGAAGGATTACACCATAATCTCATAAGCATAAGTCAAATATGTGACAAAGGTTACCTCGTTGAGTTCTGCAAGGACAAGTGTTGATAAAATTGTTTACAAATTTGGAGACGGTCTTAACAGGCACTCAGAGTAGAAATATTTTCTGTTTAAATTTTCTTTGTTAGACAATTCTACCCCTATGTGTTTTATGGCAAAAAGTAGTGTGTCTCTCTATGACCAATGACACGAGAGATTAACACATATTAATTTCTAAACATTAAATATGCTATTTTCTCACAACTTAGTGCGTGATTCCCCCATCATTAAGTGCCTTAAAGAGATTCCATGTCACTCCTGTCAAATAGGAAGCAGACACGAGCTACCTTCAAGGGTATTACTGAGAAAGATTCTTCTCGAAGCTTATACTTGCTTCATATGGACTTACTCAGTCTTATGTCTATTCACATTTTAGGAGGTAAGGTCTATACATTAGTAATTGTTGATGACTACTCGCATTTTACTTGGGTGTTCTTTATGAAATACAATTCAGACACCTTCGACTCTTTCACTAATTTTGTCTAGCAAATTCAAAACGAATTGGACTGCTCGGTGGTCTAAATCAGAAGTGACCATGGAACAGAGTTTGAGTCTGGTGCCAGGACAAAAGTTTTTGAAAACCAAGGTATCTTTCATGAGTTTTCCTCCCTGCGCACTGCACAACAAAATGGAGTTGCCAAGAGAAGGAATAGAACCCTAATTGAAATATGTACAACCATGTTGAACGATGCTTCACTTCTAGAGTACTTCTAGGCTGAAGCAGTAAACACATTTTGAAATGTGAAAAACAGAGCACTCATCAACAAAAGCTATCGTAAGACCCCCTATGAGTTATTGAAGGACAGAAAACTGACTGTGTCCTATTTTAGAATCTTTGGAAGCAAATGCTTTGTACTTAATAATGGGAAGTATTATCGCACAAAGTTTAGTGAAAAGTATTTTGAAGGTATTTTTGTAGGATATAGTAGTCATAGTAAGACATATAGGATTTTCAATAAAAACTCTGGTGGTAGAAGAGTCGATAAATATTGTATTTGATGAAACTAGCTTGCTTTATAGTAGCTTGTCTAGTGTTGTTGGTGCAGATGCAGGTACTAGGTTCAAGGAGCTAAGCTTGGATGAAGCTATTAAGGAAGAAGCTCCAAGTGCAGTCAAGCTCGTCGATCCAGGCTTGGTGGATGAAGAACCCCTAGAGGAAGAATTGCCTTAACCTATAGAGGTGGCACCGGATGTTGCAGAGCCTATTGGAGGGAGAGCAAAGAATTTAGGGTTCAGACACTTAAGAGATCATCCAGCTGATCAGATCATTGGAGAGCAGGCGATGGTGTTAGAACCAGAAGAGGTATAGCTAATGAAATTTTGCATCTCAGCTTTCTATCACAGGTCGAGCCGAAGAAGTTTGAGGAAGCAAACAAAGATGCCTCTTGGATCATGGTTATGCAAGAGGAGCTCAACCAGTTTGAACGATGCAAAGTTTGGGAGCTGGTGCCCAGACCAAAGGTACAAAACATGATCAACACCAAATGGATATTCAGAAATAAGCTGGACGAACACGGATTAATTATCAAGAACAAAGCCAGGCTTGTAGCACAAGGATACAGACAAGAAGAGGGCATCGACTTCAACTATACATTTTCTCCAATGGCTCGGCTCGAGGCGATCAGGTTGTTCCTTGCGTATACTTCCCTCAAAGGCTTCATCGTTTACCAAATGGACGTGAAGTCGGCATTCCTCAACGGGAATCTAAAAGAGGAAGCATACATAGCACAACCCCCAGGTTTTGTAAATTCTAAATTCCCTGAACATTTTTATTTTTTAAATAAAGCTTTATACGGGTTAAAGCAAGCTCCCCGAGCATGTTATGAGACGTTGTCTAGCTTTCTTCTTGAGAACAAGTTCACAAAGTGATAGATAAACAAGACATTATTTCTTATGGAAGTTAAAGGCAAGATTCTGTTAGTGCAAATCTATGTCGATGACATCATATTTGGCTTTACAGAAGACAACCTTTTCAAAAAGTTTTACAAACTTATGCAAGGGAAGTTTGAAATAAGCACTATGGGTGAGCTGAAGTATTTCTTAGGACTTCAGGTGAAGCAATTTGAAGATGGAATTTTCATCTCTCAGACGAAATTCACTAAGGAGCTTCTTAAGACATTCAGAATGGAGAGCTCAACCTCTATGATGACTCCAATGTGTTCAACTGTATCTCTGGACAAGGATGAAAAAGGGAAACCTTTTGATGAAACTAAGTATATAAGTATAATTGGATACTTGCTCTACCTGACTACCAGTAGATAAGATATAATGTTCTCAATACGTGTCTGCGCTAGATATCAGGTGAACACTAAGAAATCTCAGTACATCGCTGCAAAGAGGATTTTAAGATAACTTAAAGGTAAACCCAATATTAGTTTATGGTACCCAAGAAGTAATGATGTCGAGCTAATTGGCTTTTCAGATGTTGATTTTATAGGTAGCAGGGACGACATGCTTGTCAATTCCTCGGAAGACGGCTTATTTCATGGAGCAGTAAGAAGCAGAATTGTGTGACAACTTCTACTGCCGAGTCAGAGTATATCTCTGCAGGTAGTTGTTGCGCACATCTTCTTTGGATAAGGAATAAACACGAAGATTATAACTCGATGTTCAGATAAATTGCAATGTATTGTGACTCATCCAGCTCAATAGTTATCACAAACTATCCAGTTTCCCACAGCTAGACCAAGCACATCGAGGTGCACTACCATTTCATCCGGGAGCATGTGGAGAACAAGTACATAGCCCTCAGCTATGTCCCGATGAACAAGCAAGTTGCATATATTTTCACGAAGCCGCTGTATGAGGCCAAGTTCTCCTTCTTCAAGGCATAACTTGGTATGCTCAACATCGAGTCCTGAAAAGCTCACGTTTGAACTCAAGAAAAGATTCTAAAGTTAATATATATTTCTCAGAAAAACAAGTGGATTTCTCGAAAACTGCCCGATTTCTCGAAACAGAATTATACTTCTCGAGAAAAATAAATAGATTTCTCGGAAAATCACTTAATTTCTCGGGAAAACGTAACTGCATGTCTCGAGAAATATTAGACTTCTCGGGAAACATACTTAGATTTCTCGGGAAATCAATAGATTTCTAGTGAAATAAGGTGCTTCTCGAGAAATAAACTGGGTTTCTCGAGAAATCAGACATGACGGGGATGGAGCCCCATTTATATAAGAATGGGTGTGCACTTAGCAATCTCTCCCATCATCCCTCCTATTGTGGAGATCATGGGTTTGACTAGTCAACCCACTCCCCCATGATCTCCATCATAATAAGAGAGATCATGGTGGCCTCCTATCCAACAACTACCGCCGGCCGCCACCGCCAGCCGCCGGCCGCCGCCGCCCCGCCGGCCGCCGCCGCCCCGCCGGCCGCCGCCGCCGCCGCCGCCGGCCACCGCCGCCCCGCCGGCCGCCGGCCGCCGCCCCGCCGGCCGCCGCCGCCGCCGCCGCCGGCCGCCGCCGCCGCCGCCGCCGCCGCCGGCCGCCGGCCGCCCCCGCCGGCCGCCGCCGCCGCCGGCCGCCCGCCGCCAGCGGCCACCATCAATCGCCACTGCCACATGCAAGTCAACCACCTTCCGATCATTATTGGGCATCCGTTGCCGACCGATCTGCAAGTAACCACCCACTAAGCCACTAAGTTAGTGGGGGGGGGGGGGGGGGGGGCGCCATAACTACCTCCTAGAGGATATAAAAGGAGCCACATGCCTCCTCATTTCTCATCTTTCGGCTCTCGAACATCTTCTTCCTCAGGCAATAGCTCTGCCGGACTCCTCCCTTGGATCATTCCCCAGCCACCTCAAACCACCAGTGTGCCACCAACAGGGAAACTCCCAGGTCCCGGAGCAAGAAAAAGGAGGAGAAAGACCACAACAATAAGACAAGAGATGAAGCCACACTCCAGGCTCCAGAACATCAGGGCCACCTCTCGAATTCCAGTGTCCAAGACGCTCCTACGGCGCAGCCTGTTGCCCGCCGGGAGCCTAAGTCCTTCTCTCTCCCCCCCCCCCAAGTTGTAACAGGAGCAGCCTGTCACCCCGATTCTCCAAACACATTGTAATCACGAGCAGCTAGTGTACTTTGACCGGCACAGATCCAATCACGTGGTTTTTTACCCGGTTGAGGGGTTTTTCCACGTCATCACATCTTGGGTCAACCTTTCATTTTCTCTGACTGTGTGCGCGCTCGACCGCTCCGCAAGCTAAGAAGGTCCAGTTGAATCCAGTCCGACCGAGGAATCGAGTTAGCCCGCAACAGTTTGGTGTCGTATGTGGGAAAACGATTCCCAACATCCTTCAGAAGTCAATACCTCCCCCTTTGCACATTCAAGCTCTGCTTCAATGGCAAAAAGAAGCACACGCATGATTGAGGGATCCGTCCCAGAAGGGCATACTGAACCAGCACGCTCCCACTCTCTGGTAGACTTGCCATTGACCGCAGAGGCTTCTTTCGCTCCTGCCACCGCCCTCAAGGGGTGAGTTCGACAAATGGAGGAGCAACAAACTGAAATGCTTGCCCTGCTCAGGAATCTGGGAGCGCCTCCTTCTCCTCCTCTAGCACTGGTTAAACCGCCACCGCCAAATCATGGAAGCGCGCAAGAAGCTCCAAGACAAGTGGCGCTCAAAGAATACTCTGACCCCGCCAGCTCCACTCACCAGGCCCGTGGAGGAACTGAAATTGGGCAACACCGCCACAATTGGGGAGACGAGGCCCGACTTCCCCCACTCAAGAGGTTTACCCGGGAAGAGATTCAGGAGGTGATCGCAGAAGAATACTGGCATGCCGGCCAACGGTACATTCATATTCGCCGACCACTCTACCAAGGCTCCCCCTCACACCACAAATCCTGGCTGATCCAATTCCCCATGGTTTTAAGCTGCTGAACATTGAGATGTTCGATGGAACAGACGATCTGTTGGAGCATGTCAAACACTTCACTACCATTATGAGGATCTACAATGCGTTTGATCAGTTACTCTTCCAAGTGTTCCCAACCACTCTCAAGGTGCAGGCTCGCACATGGTTTCACTCCTTGAGGGTGGTCACCATTCCCAACTTCATAAAACTAGCAAGATAGTTCGCGGATCTGTTTATAGCGAATTAGAGGATCATCCTCAACCCTTCCCACTTATCAGGTATCCGTCAGAACGAAGGGGAGTCTTTGAAGGACTTCTTCCATAGGTTTTCTGCAGAAGCTCGCCAAATCCCAGGCGCCGACCCAGAGCTGTTAAGAGGGGTGTTCCTTGGGGGTCTCCGTCCGAGCGACTTCTATTCTACTTTAATGAGGGAAATCGTCCCTAGCTACCCCAATCTCGTACCCCGTGTAGAGGTGCAGATCGCAGACGACGAGGCTATTGAAACTCATCGTCAGTAGTTCGACGAGAACCAGAAGCGCAAGAGGGAGAAGGAACTGGCTCCTCAACACTAAGAAGGAAGACTCCGAGAAAAATGTTGGAACGGGAAACGTCGACGTGACCAACAAAGAGATCAATCGCCACTGGATTACACGCCCCTCAATACCTCAAGAACAAATGTGCTTTATGCAATCCAAGGCAGCGAGGCGCTCCGCAAGCCCAGACCCCTCGCTAAAAATACGGGGGACCAAACAAAGTACTGTGAGTTCCACCATGGATGAGGGCACGACACAGAAGACTACTCAAAACTTAAGGAGGAGATCGAGCATCTCATCAAACAAGGACACATGGGGAGATTCTTACGGGGCTAAGCACCAAATTCGCTGATAGGAAATCGGCTAACCGCTTGTTAGAACGGACTGGGGGGGGGGCAACCCCAAAGTCGACCAGCCCAAGAGAGCGCTTCATACCTATCAGCAAAGCTCTGCATATTGTAGCATTTATCAGTTTTACTTTATTACGTATTCTTCATGCAATTTTCCACAAGAATAGTCTTACGACTGTAACTCTAATAACTTTAAAAACTTTCTTATTTTAGGCCTATAGAAGGCGAGCATCATCTACACAATTTGAAAGACATACTCACTTCATACAAGTATAAAGGCGTCCACTTACACTCACAGCAACTGCCTTCGGGTAGCGTGCTCTATACAACAACTGCCTTCGGGCAGCGCGCTCCTTATAACAATTGCCTCCGTGCAGCGCGCTCCATACAGCAACTGCCTTCGGCCAGCGCGCTCCTTACAGCAGCTGCCTCCATACAACGCGCTCCTCACAGCAACTGCCTTCGGGCAGCGCGCTCCTTATAACAACTGCCACCACGCAACGCGCTCCTTACAGCAACTGCCTTCGGGCAGGGCTATCCTTACAACAACTACAACCATGCAGCGCGCGCCTCACAACAACTGCCATCGTGCAGCGCGCTCCTAACAGTAACTGTCACCGTGCAGCGCGCTCCTGACATCAACTGCCTTCGAGCAGTGCGCTCCTTATAGCAACTGCCTCTGGGCAGTGCGCTCCTCACAACAACTACCACCGTACAACGCGCTCCTCATAACAACTGACTTTGGGCAGCGCGCTCCTCACAACAACTACTAACGTGTAGTGTGCTCCTCGCAGCAACTGCTTTCGGGCAGCGCGCTTCTCACAACAACAGCCTCCATGCAGCACGCTCCTCACAACAACTGCCTCTTGGCAGCGCGCTCCTCACAACAACTGACTCTGGGCAGCGCAATCCTCACAGCAACTGCCTCTAGGCAGCGCGCTGCTCACAGCAACTTCCTCTGGGAAGCGCGTTCCACCCAACGAATGCCTTCGGGTAGCGCGCTCGACACAGCAACTGCCCTCGGGAAGCACGCTTCTGGCAACAACTGCCTTCGGGCAAGCGCACAGCAACCACCCTCGGGCAGCACGCTCCTCACAGCAACTGCCTCCGGGCAGTGCGCTCCTCACAGCAACTGCCTCCCGGCAACACGCTCTTCACCACATTTACCTCCAAGCAGGGCGTTCCTTGTTATACCCGGAGTGAGTATTTACATTCTCCGGCAATTGGTACATAGCCAACTAATCCGCGAGCCCGACTCACACAAACTCCCCGCAGGGGCCTGCCCCCCTCACAGCAAAGCCGCGATTACAAACCATGCAAACCAAGCCATGAGCCAGCCTCACACAAACTAAGCTGCGACTACAACCCACGCAAAGGAATGCCTCAAGTCAAACTTACAACGGACTCAACACAATCAGGCACATGTACTACGCCGCTCATTCCCTTCAAAGAAGTAGACATCCATGGGGCAGTAGTCTCCGGAAGAGAAGGCCCGAGCGGTAGGAGATCCCAATTCCATCACACTTGGGTCAGTGAGGGCAGCAATGCCAAGAGAAACAACATGCCCCCTCTTCCGACCATGTGCACTAGTTACCCTGATGGCATGCTCAGTGGCACCAAAAACTTCACGTCTTGACAACCTCTTCCCTTCCGTAAAAGAGCACTCAATGCACCATATATATTACATCTTGCGCCCGCTGCACGCATCGCACACCCAACAAATATTACACGTTACATGCATTACGTGCCGCACACATCCCGTCTCATGCACATTACATACTCCTTACGCCTTGCGCACATACAAGACATGACTGTGCATATCACGTCATGCACATGGAGTCCAAATGTGCGCCTCGCACGCACTATGCCCACCACACATATTAATGCATAACGCTCACTATTCACATTCTACTCTTCACATCTCACGTACGTCTTGCCATGTGCTTGCCACCGTCAACTATTACACACCAAAAACAAGCTTCTGAGTAAAAGTCCCCAGAGCGGGTTCGACTGAACCGTGGGTCCAGTAAACACAATTGCGGTAATCTTCCGCAAAGAGCGACCCCACGACATGGCTGCCGGAGCCGCTCCCTAGGGGTTTCCCGGGACAAAGGTCACGCATGGGAGCTCCCCACCCCCCGCATGGTTTTCGTCCAGAGCACCGTGCGCGCAGGATTAATCCCGCACAATACGCAGTGTGCACAAGAATACATCAGAATTAATCTCGCGCGCGGGATTAATTCTGTCTGCGCAGGATTAATCCTGCACAGGATTAATCCCGCTTGCGTGGGATTAATCCCACAGTTGCCGTGCGGGATTAAATCCCGCGGAGTACCTCGGGATTAATCCCGAGGTTTTCACATGCGCGGGATTAAATCCCGCGCGTACACGAATCCCGCGCATACACGCAGTACGCATGAGATAAATCCGGCCTGCACGGGATTAATCCCGCACAGTACGCACCCTATGCGCGTGAGTAGTGAGTACAGTGCGCGTGCACCTCGCAGCTCGCGCTCCCAGGCGTGCGCGTGCCCATTCTTGCGAACTGGTACACGCGCAGCTTGCCCAGCGCATGCGCGATCAAGGACGCGCGTACGACAAAGTGCGCGCTCTTGCATGACTTGGTCTGCACGCCTCCTCGCGTGCCCGCACACTGGCCGTCGACTCGTCGACTCTTTTTTGGGCACGCCGACGCTTCCTCTTGTCATCCCCTTCTCTCTCGCTCGGAAATATTTTTAACATGTCATTATCAAGGCGCGTTGTGCGCCGCTTTCTGATATTTCTGGCCTGCCACTCGCCACCATCATAGTCAAAGAGAATGGGAGGAAATCCTTGCTCTCTCGCTTGTACCAACTTTCAACAGCAGAGGATTTGGGGGCAATTAATGGGGATGGAGCCCCATTTATATAAGAATGGGTGTGCACTTAGCCATCTCTCTCATGATCCCTCCTATTGTGGAGATCATGGGTTTGAGTAGTCAACCCACTCCCCCATGATCTCCATCATAATAGGAGAGATCATGGTTGCCTCCCATCCAACAACTACCGCCGGCCGCCGGTCGTAGCCGCCGGCTGCCCGCCGTCGCTCGCCGCCGCCGCCCTCTGCTGCCGCCCGCCGCCCGCCGCCCACCCACCACCGCTGCCGGCCGCCAACTGCCACTTGCCACCACCCGCCGCCACTGGCCGCCCGCCGCCCGCCGCCTTCCGCTCACCGCCTGCCACCAGCGACTGCCTCCCGCCGTCGACGGCCGCCGTCAATCGCCACTGTCACATGCAAGTCGACCACCATCCAATCGTTATTGGGCATCCGTTGTCATCCGATCTACAAGTATCCACCCACTTAGCCACTAAGTTAGTGGGGGGCCCACCATAACTACCTCATGGAGGCTATAAAAAGATCCCCATGCCTCCTCATTTCTCATCTTTCGGCTCCCGGTCATCTTCTTCCTCAGGCGATAGCTCTGCCGGACTTCTCCCTCAGATCATTCTCCAGCCACCTCGAACCACCAATGCGCCACCAACAGGGAAACTCCCAGGTCCTGGAGCAGGCAAAAGAAGGTGGAGGACGACCACAACAATCAGACAAGAGACGAAGCTGCACTCCAGGCTCTAGAACACAAGGGCCACCTCTCGAATTCCAGTGTCCAAGTCGCTCCCACGGCGCAGCCTGTTGCCCGCCGGGAGCCTAAGTCTTTCTCTCTCCCCCCATGTTGTAACGGGAGCGACATGTCGCCCCGATTCTCCAAACATATTATAATCACGAGCAGCTAGTGGACTTTGACCGACACAGATCCGGCCACGTGGATTTTTACCCGATTGAGGGGTTTTTCCACGTCATCACATCTTGGGTCAACTTTTCATTTTCTCTGACTATGTGCACGCTCGACCGCTCCGCAAGCTAAGATGGTCCAGTTGAATCCAGTCTGACCGAGGCATCGAGTTAGCCTGCAACAAGACATATGAATTTTTTGAAGAATTCGAACCGTCATTCCCAGCTACGTCTTTCTTTATTCTTCAAAAGTTTTAATCTTATATATATAGAAGAGTCCATAAAATACCGAAATCCACAAATTCGAAAAAGCTTTCCCGAGGAATACGTTTCAGTTCTGCCAATGGCCTCCGTCGCTGTTCTCGCGAAACACCATTTTTCTTCTCCGAAAAGTCAGTAACTTCTCATCTTCGTCAATCAATGGCTCCTACTGCAAAAATTGGCATCGACAGTGAGTTTGTTCGGTCAGCTATGGAAGAACTTTCCGATGATTTTTTGAATGTTATTCTTCTTCTTGAATCCGCCGGCCTCACCTTTATCCTTCAGCATCCGTGCAAAGTCCTGATTTCAAAAGTCGAAGAATTCTTCAGAAATGCCAAAATTAAAAGGTCTAGGAAATTGCTGAAAAGCCATGTCAAAGATGTGAAGATCAAGATGAATCCATCCTCTTTAACCAAATTTCCGAGATTACCTTCTAATGATGAGGAAGACTACCTGGAAGAACCCGACTACTCCAGAGCTTTGTCAATCTGTGGTCTCTCCTAATCAACTACTTCCATTCGTAGACAAAATATGAATGACGAGAGAAAGCTTCTGGCAGACATTCTAGGAAAAGACCTCCTCTGCAAAACAGGTTCACTTGGATACATATCCTCTCATTTCTTCTGCATGATGATAGCTGTGATATGTTGCAAGAAATTCCAATAGGGACATATGCTATTTGACAAAATTAAGGAAAGCATGAAGGTACCCAACTTTGCAAGAATTATTTCTCTTTATCTAAATCAAATGCATCCTGAGATCTTTGACTTGTCCAAAGGTGTGTCCATTCACCACCTGAAGAAAGTCACCCCTCTTCCATAAATAGATGGGAAATTAGAATTCCCAAGCCAGGCGAGGATCATGGATTTCTGGGTTAACATTATCCCCACACTTTTTAAGTTTATAGGAAACTTCAAAAAAGTAGAGAAAATGCCCAAAATTATGATCCAGGGAACAAGCTGGAAAACAAAGTACAGGGGAGAGATATAGAACCTGACATCTCTCCCTAAAGAGTTTGAATGTACTTACATTTTTTTCTGCAAAGGAGAAGAATCAGAGTTAGTAAAAAAATATGTATCTTGCGAGTACCTGAATTGTTCCCGCAAAGCGAAGATGACTTGTAAACGTCTTTTGCTAAGCCCTATAAAGCAAAGATGAGAGGAGGTATAGAGGAACAATAGCTTGCAAGTACCTGAAGGAAACTCACAAGTATCTGCTAATCTCTACAAAAGAAGAGTAAGAAATAAATATGAAGGAAAAAATCGAATGCATGTACCTGAAGGGAACTCACAAATACCTGCTAATCTCTGCAAAAGAAGAGTAAAAAGCAGATATAAAAGAAAAATAGAATGCGAGTACCTGAAGGGAACTCACAAATACCTACTAATCTCTGCAAAAGAAGAGTAAGAAGCAGATATGAAGGAAAAAATAGAACGCGAGTACCTGAAGGGAACTCGCAAATACCTGCTAATCTCTGCAAAAGAATAGTAAGAAGCAGATGTGAAGGAAAAAATAGAATGCGAGTACCTGAAGGGAACTCGCAAATACCTAATAATCTTTGCAAAAGAAGAGTAAGAAGCAGATATAAAAGAAAAATAAAATGTGAGTACCTGAAGGGAACTCGCAAATGTTGATGCGGTAAGGCAGATATAATTAAACAGGAGAAGGAAAATCCAAAAAACCCTGTTATTGACTCAATAAAGAAGTGCTGAATTGATTAGATATCAAGCCACATCAATAATCTTATTGCGCGGTCAGATATGATATCCTTAATATGAAATCCAGATCAGCTAGATGAAACCACTTTGATCAGACTTTAACTGTATGGCTTGTCGACAAAGAGAACCAGAATCTTTGATTAAACAATTGGTGCCAAAAATATTCAATAAGCATAGTAGAGGCACTATTAACTGCCAGCCGATAGAGCTCTATATAAGCTGAGTATATAGTGAGAGTCTAAGCAAGAAATATGACGGTGCAAATATTTTGGATAGGTCGGATTTAGCCTGTTAATATAACCTAAAAAAGGCAGCTTACACAAAAGCAGACTAACCACGCTCTCCCGGAAGGGCACAAAGAAGAAAAAGCAAAATCCTAAGAAGGAACGATGGACACACTGCTCTAATGCCTTGGGATACAAGCATCACTGATCAATTAGACCAGGTGCGCCAAATGGTCTATAGCATTGCTTGCCTTAAAAGATCATCAATGTTGTGGATCCCTTGAATGCACGGCTTGAGAGTACCTTAGAGTATTCGACTATCACACCGTGAGATGATCACAGATACAAGGCTACACTTGAGAGCCATTGCTTGCTAAGCAACGATCATCTTAGCTTTAATGCAGAGCACAGTAAAGCTAACACACTGGGACCTCCCTTGATGCGTGTTGTGTTAGAAATCGGCTAGGATCCGAAGCCCTGAAGTCCGCCTGCACAGATTGGACGGCTTCCACTGCACATATGCAAATACTCCTCGCTATATGTGGTCATCGTGGTGTTATGCCAGAGACCAACCTATGGGGGGACAATCAAGACTCGGCGATATCTCGTCGGTTCAGCGATCCCTTTGGCATAGAGAGGAGACACTCCAAAAAAGTGAAAGTGTCAGTACGAGATCTCTGATATAAGATATTGAAACGAATTGAAGAGAACTTAAGTGTTGCAGTGAAAATGTTTAAAGAATAAAAACAACCAGCTATGGTTGCAAAGAGCTTTTGGGACTTTGCGATGTCCCCCTTCACCTCAAAATAGCTCTCTGAGGGTGCCTTCATCGTTAGCGTCAATGCATTCACGACTAACATTAAAGTTGATGTCGTTACTGATTTGGTTCACTCCCTTTGAGCTAAGAGGAATGACCGTTACTTCTTTGCCGTTTGAAGTAGACAGATCAGAGTGGTAATTCTTCGGGAAAACGTTACAAAACATGCCCTGCTTCAGATCTTCTCCACCAGTTGACGAAGTGCTCGCAAATTTTCGGTTGGATGCCATTTCTCTTAATGGAACTCGCAGTAGGGATCCAAATCTTTGGATTTTTGATTGGCGGGTTGGTAAGGCCTTTTATAACCGGTCTTGCCTTTCATAACTTGGATCACTTCCTGTATATCTCTCTTAGTTAAGCTTCTGGCGAGTTATCACCATACTGCTGGTAAATTGAAGCTGCTTGCGTAGCTAGTGTGGGATAAGTCGGAGGAACTGGCAATTGTAATCTTTGACCATGGAAGTGATCTTGGTTTGGGAAGAGGTATCGATTAAGATGGAAATTTCTTTTCTTCCTTGCTCGACGTCAAAAATCCTTCTAAGGAGACTTTGTAGGTTGCCCATACGAAGAAGAAGAATCTTTCTCTATTATAAGCCTGGAGATGTACTTGGGATTGCTCTTTTCACCTCGTATGTACAAGTTGACTAGACTGATCATCTCTTGATATGTCCTTGGCACTCAGACATTAGTCTCAAATTTTAGCGGTCCTTCTCTTAAACCGCTTATTAGAGCGACTCAGTACATTTCTAGATTGGCGTTCTCAATTTCCACAATCTCTCTTTGGAAGCCATCGATAAAATGAGCCCAAGTCTCATTTTCTCACTGCCTGATCTTAAATAGGGCTTCCAGACCACCCTTCCTCTTTTTAGAGGTTGAAAACCTAAGCAGAAGCTCTCTTTGCAAATCAGCAAAGGAAGCGATGGACTGAGGACGCAGTCCATAGAACCACTATCTCGCTTGTCCATCAAAGGATATTACGAGGAGTTTTCACCTGGTAGCATCTGTAAGATTCTTGAGGGCGACGACTGACTCAAAAGCTTCTAAGTGTGCTATTGGGTCAGACTCCCCAGTATAAATTGGTAATTGTGGCTCCCTGAAGTTAGCCGGTGTTAGTTCTTGCTGTACACTCTTTGTAAACGGCGATGACTCTTCCCGCTTTCGTAAAACATAAGGGAAAGTAAAAAATGGATCATAAGCTGCAGTTGAAAAAAGGAGCGGGAGGATAGAAAGGAAAAGCTGCTGCGGGATGAGCAACTGCAGGAGCTGAAGGGTAGGGATGACTTCCCTAAAAATTCAAGAATCTTGCTGGACTTCCCCGGACGGCTTCCCGGAAGAAGTTTTGATGAGCCGTGAACTCGTCATTTTGAGACCGCAAAGGGGCTACGGATAGCCCTGGCAGCTAGGTTGCCAGATAGGTCAGCAGATAAGCCGACGGATATACAGGGGGGTAGACCGGCGGATAAGCCGGCAGATAGGTCTGCGGATTCCCAATCATTGGTGTCGAATTGGCTGGAGGAACCGACACTGCTACATGTTGCACCTCTAGGCACTGCGTGATAGCAGCTAAGCATTGCTGATTGCTTGGAGCTGTTGGGCGGTTTCCTAGCGCGATTGCTCTAGGGCATCCAAGAGATAATCTTCAATAGGACTTGAAGAAGCGAAGTTCTCGACGACTTGATGGTCTAACAAAGCTAACCATCGAACTTCATCGTCTGCTCGAAATCTAAAGGTCGCGTGTTAAATGTTGACACGAGAAATGCGTCTGTGCTCCAGAGAGGTGAACACGTTTGATCCGGAATGCGGGGATAAGGTAGGTGATGAGGACTGTTGAGCAGCCGGTTACTTTGACGGTTAGGAATTAGCAGTTGAGACTGTGTATGTGTGTGTGTGTGTGTGTGTGTGTGTGTGTGTGTGTGAGAGAGAGAGAGAGAGAGAGGAAGGAGAAGAGAAAGAGAGACTGCTAGTAGCGGAAACACCAGAGTTCGCCCGCCGCGGCTAAATGTCACTCCTGCGACGGGATTTACTTTTATTATAAATCAGTATTACAGCTGAGGCCACTGCTTTAAATGGAAAAGCAAGGAAAGGACAAAATAGGAGTTGGCGGCTCGAAAGAGGAGTCGCCGAGAAAGCGCGGACAGCAGACTCTGGTCGCCAGGCCACGCAGGCTATCTTACCCCGTAGCTCGCTGCCTCAGGCCGTCTGACGGCTTGATCTGACCGAGAAGTTCATTGAGGCCACTACTATAGAGTAAGAGCGGGAGGCCTATCCGTTTGGGTTCCCTGCTGAATCCGCCCGGACAGGTTGCTAGAGGAGCAAAGTCCTGGCACTAGGTGTAAGACCCCCCCCTACCAAGGAGGGATCCCGGTATTATGACCAGAATCGCCGCCTTATGATGACACTTAGCGCACACAGTCTAGTCAACACCACAAGACGCCGATCATGCCGGCTAGTACGATCATTCAACCTATCGGCCAATCGAGAAGAGAAGAATTATAAGCAATTTATATATCAAGTCCACATCACAACATCATCATAATATAAATAAAATGAGAGATCCAATAGTCCACAATGACAACAGAATGAAAGATAAAAGGGCTTATTCCCAATACATAGTAATCAATCTCTCTTTCACAAAATCTAATCAAGCAGAAGCTAATCTATCATCAGTACACGCATCATCACCTGACGCTGGGTTGTAGTAGAAGTAGTAGCAGGTGGTGTCAGCTCCTGCCACATCGTCCTGCCGGTGCTCCAGCTCCTCGAGGTCCTAAAATGATACGGTAACAACCGACCGTTAGTCATAAATACTAAGTAATTTTGTACTCACCTCACCCCCGCGACTCCTAGGTGCCGAGCGGGAGGACGAAGCAGAGAACAACAAGGGGTATAAAAGGAAAGCAGATGACAGTGAATCTAATCTATCAATATTATGTAATAACAAGTATATCTCTACTCTAACAGTTCTATATAGTACAAGTAAAGTAAGAAAGAACTGTACTGAAAAGAAAATACGGTAAGCAAAGTAAAAATGGAGCAGGAAATAAACTATCTACTACTAAGCTATCATCATATGAGTACCTTAAATTATATGAATGCCCATACAAACTTATAAGTTAAGGTTTCACAAATTTAACTTATTATATAAAAGAGCTCATACTAATTTATATGATAAGGATCTATGGTGCGTATGTCCTAAGTATGTATGTATGATATGGTATGCGGGTTATGATTAATACAAGTGCAACTCACCTACACGACTATATGCGCATAGACCTTTAGTTCCCACTTTTTGGAGTTAGCTTAACTCTCAGATACTACCGTTGTGGCTATGGCAGCAGTGGAGCGGGCGTCTCCACTCCTAGGCGGGTATACATAATACAAGGCCTAGACTTTCTATACGCCTCTTAAGAACACACCAGAGTCACCACGTACTAAATCGCTGGCTAGTTCACCAGACTTTTAGGTCGGGTGTGCATTTTCGGGGATTGTCCTTCAGACCGCAGTATAAGCAACCTACTGCCCCTCAAATCCTCACACCTCACCTGAGTCACCGTACTGCCATCGGTGTGACGATTGGCCCGGTACTACATGATCCACCACTAATATGTTTTGTGCACATGCAATTTGTTTCCAATCTGAGCCTCCACCTCACAGGACAAAATCTGTCCTGTATCCAAACATCCGAGCCTATATCTCACAGGACAAAACCCATCTTGTATCCAAACATCCGAGCCTCCAACTCACATGACAAAACTCGTCCTGTATCCAAACATCTGAGCCTCCAGCTCGCAGGACAAAACCCGTCCTGTAACCTCCAATCATCCGAGCCTCCAGCTTGCAGGACAAAACCCATCTTGTAACCTCCAACCCTATACGGGTGAGATTGTCACATCGTTCCCTTAACCTATTAGACTAGTCTTATCTAATGCTTATTAGGCATAATAACTTATGGTTAGTCCTTGGACTACCCAGGGCATACCCGGTGAAGGGCTCTCGGGGTACTAGGAACTATGATGGGCTGAATCCCAAAGCTCCCTTTCTCAAGGACACTTACTTTTATTAGTGTTTATCCATTATTAATACCCAACTCTCAATGATGCTCTTAAGTGAACCTGATGACTTAAGGTATTATTGGGAGAACGACGGTCTTCTGCTGGTCTCCATTCTAATTACTTTCTTGGGGCTTTGCACTCTAACACTCATTACTACTACTTAACACCAACCAGGGTTCCAACTTCCCAATACGCTTCTCAATCCAACCTCTAATCATATCCCATGTGGGTCCTAGTGTTATGTGTTACTTTATCTAGGCGCAACTCATGACCTAATTCCAGCCCAAACGAAATTTCTTCCATTTTCTCGAACCAAATTCCCCTAATTATTTATCATGGGTTTGTTATGTATATAATATTGATCATTCAGAATTTCATCATCTTTCTAATTATTTTGGAACATAATTCAAATTAATTAAATAAGTGACCTAGGTAACTTTGAACATGAACTACTCCAACCAGTGGTCCGTTATATCTAAATAAATTGTCTGAGGTTTATCTAGGTTAAAAATGTCTGTTCTTCAAAAATCATGATTTTTCAATTTGAATTTCCATATATTTTCTATTTATGATTAAATCCATAAATAATCCATTTTCCAAATGAAGTACTTAAAATGTATAACCAAAAATTCCTAGAAAATTACTGGTGATCAAAATTGATATAATAATACTCATGAGAGAGATTCGTGATCTTAGTAAGTGATTTATCCTAACATAATTTCATATGGACATTATTACCAAAATGACACTACTAAGGTTTTCAGCATATGTAATCATCCAAAAATTCTCAAATAATTATATGGGTTTTAATCACAGAAATAAGATGCTATAAAATTTTCCATAATTTTCAAAAGTATTTTCCCTTAGTTTTAAATTAATTTCTGAAAGGGTAAAATTGTAAATCTACTATATACACAAGATATAATCATCAAATAGGTTTATAACTTTTTCTAGAGATGTAAAATGTCCTATTAGGGCATGTATCAAAAATTTAGAATTTTACAAGGTCAGTAGACCTATATCTCATTTTTTATTTCTAAAAGATCTTATTTTCCATTAATTCAAAATAATGAGATTTTTGTTCCCAAAAATCCCACTCCTTCCATGGGAGGTGTAATTCATCACTATAAGCATCTATCCAAAATCCCATGGACATTCATTGGGCCAAATGAGCTAACTTCCCATTTTTACATTTTGTCCCAATATTTACAAATCTACCTCCGCCATGCATGTTGGATTTCCCCAACATACAGAGGTCCAAATGGACTGAAACGTTTACCATGGTCATATCATTACCCAATGACCATGCCACCCAAATTTGGAGGCATTTTGAAGAGAGAATCTTCCTATATTCCATTTATTTAATAAATGATATTTCTATTAAAACTATAGAAAAATACATCCCAAAAATTCTTATTTTTGGACTACACCTAAGTCTAGCATAAACACATGCATGTCCAAAATTGTGGACTTATGGTTTGGCTTGGGCACTCATTTAAACATTTGCCCCAACCTAGGACCATTCTTAGTATAATGGCCCTACAGGGAGCAATATTGCTCCAAATTTCAAGTTTAAGTTGTCCAATTAAAGGTAAGACATAGTTGTACCTTTTTAATGTTGAGCATCGTTTCTGAAAATGCATCTATGAGGCCTAAAATGTACAAGCAAGTTGCTGTTCAAATAGTGATAGAAAAATAAAACATTTAAATAATCCCATAATTTAATTATAAATAATGGACGACATCGACTCATCTTCCCCACTGAGCCGATGGTCCAGATTGCCCCAACCTGGTCAAAACCTGATCTTACATTTCCCTGCCTTCTGTCCACCGCCACCGCCGGAGATTGTCGCCACCACTTCCATTGAGGTGGTGACTAGCATTTCCCGGCGACGTGGCCGCCAGAGGTGGCTCCTCTGGCGAACCCGAGCAAGAAGAAATGCTCTAAATGCTCCCTCTCTCATGGCATCAGGCTCATTTGAGCCCGATATCTCTCCTAAAAGAGCTAGACATCTAGCACAGAGGGAGGGGAGGAGAAACAAACCCTTAGACGAGCTTGACGACAGGTTTGTTGGTGATGCGCTATGGCCGACCCTTTCTCCGGCGAGCTAGCTCGTTTGTGGATTCCTCCAGCTAATCCTCTGCTTCTTAGGGTTCACTAAAGGTGATGATGGGGTGGAATGGAGGCGAGGCTGGCTGGTTTAATGGCTTTGACTTAAGAGGAGTGGCTGAGCATGTGGGGGGGGGGGGGCATGGCCGGTCGTCATTGAGCATGATGTGCCACGTTTCAGCCAAATATTGGATCGTCAATCATCGCCATAAACATGTTTTCTTGAAATGGTAAATAGATTACATATTTTTACTGTAGAGATAAATGTCTCATCACTGTTTTATCTTGAACCCAGTTCAGCCCATATATAAGTGAACCGGTCAACATAATTTTTAGACTGAAAAATTCTCAAGTACAAAAGCGTTGAGTGTATTGACACCACTCAACGCCTTCAAAAATCCAGAAAAAAAACCTTAAGTCAAAAGCATTGAGTGGTGTCGACACCACTCAACACTGCCAGCAATCTTAAGTCAAGGTGTTGAGTGGTGTCGACATGACTTAACGCCGCGTTGAGTGGAGTTAACACCACTCAATGCCGCCAACAATCTTAAGTCAAGGCATTGAGTGGTGTCTATACCACTCAACGCTGCATTGAGTGGAGTTGACACCACTCAACGATGCCACCAATCTTAAGTTAAGGCGTTGAGTGGTGTCGACACCACTCAACGCCACGTTGAGTGGAGTTGACACCACTCAATGCCGCCAGGTATCTTAAGTCAAGGCGTTGAGTGGTGTCTACACCACTCCACTCCGCCAGTAATCTTAAGTCAAGGCGTTGAGTGGTGTCGACACCACTCAACGCCACATTGAGTGGTGTCAACACCACTCAACGTCGTCAGAAATCTTAGGTCAAGGCATTGAGTGGTGTCGACGCCACTCAATGCTGCCAACAATCTTAAGTCAAGGTGTTGAGTGGTGTCAACACCACTCAATGCCGCGTTGAGTGGTGTTGACACTACTCAACGATGCCAGCAATCTTAAGTTAAGGCATTGAGTGGTGTCGATTCCAATAATGCCACATTAAGTGGCGTTGACATGACTCAACACCAACAACATCCCGCATCGTCTAAGTAAAAAGGCATCGAGACCACTCAACGCCATGTTGAGTGGTGTCGAGTTCACTCGACGCTTCGTCGAATGGCGTTGAGATCACTCGATGCCTAAAGTTTCGCGAGTATTTTCTAAGTTAAATTCGTCGAATGGCATTGTGTTCACTCGACTCACTAGACGTTTCCCAAGCTTGAGTCAATTTTGGATTCATTTGTGTTACCGGTGGCGGGTCGATCCTGCGGGTGGAAATGGAGAGTTCGAATCGGAGGGGGGAGGTGGCTGCTCCAAAAGGAACTTTTTGGGGCATTTCTTAAGGCAAACGGGTGGAAACGGAGCAAATGCCGCCAAAGGTTCATTTGTTTACCCTCCTTCCGGCGGCGTTTGCCCAAAACGGAGTTGCGAAATGCCCAAACAAATAGAACCTTTATTGACTCAAAATGTGTTCAAGGGGCCTAACACGAAATGGGATGTTACACTAGGCCGTAAGGGCTAGCTGCTGAGGCCGTGCATACTGACTTGGTGACCAGTCTGCCAGTAGTGTTTGCAAATAAAAAAGCTTTCTATTTGTTAGGGCCTCAAAGGTCGGTTTTAAAAGAAGATTGACGGCGCTCCCCGTGTCTATTATGATTTTATGAATAATTTAATTCTCGATGACTAGCTTGACGACCACATCATCATTAAAGGGATTCATAGTCAGGGAGAGGTTTTCTAGGCCATAGGTGGCGACCCCTCTTTCTGGTGCAGAAGTGGAGGTTGCAGCTACCTCGTACCAGAAGACTCTTTTGATGCTAGAATTTTGGGATGATTCAGGTTCAGCCCCTCCATGAATATAGAAGAGTCACCCAAGAGAGCCTTTATCATCAGCCTCGATACACTCATTTCCCAAGTTAACACCCAAGGTGGCCAGCATCCTCTACCTCTTTTTACTCCCAGTATATTTCTGCCACCTCATTGCTCTTGGAGGTAGATGGCTTGATAGAAGTATCCTTGCAAACCAGGTCTTAAAGCTTACCCTAGCCTAAAAACTTCTCCACCAGCAGGTGGAGAGCTCTACAAGTCATAGTTAGATGTCCACTCTCCTCGTGATGCTCACAGTACATAGAGAGGTCACGAGACTTAACTTCTGACCTCCTATATTCAGGTATCTTTTGCAGGACCTGGACGACCTCATCTAAAGAGAAGTTGAGCTCTGTGAATGAGTCCTAAGAATCATTATATAGTGACTATATAGCTTGAGGCAGAGGGTACTTGTTGTGTCCATTGATACCAATTTCACAGATTTGTAAGAAGTCAAACAAGTCAATGGTATACACATTGTTGTATTTGATGTATCTTTAAGTTCATGAATGCAGGTTTGTCTATGTCATATTGATTGGACAGGTAGTCCAAGTGACATTGACAGGTGGACCGAAAGAAGCAGACTGGAAAGGCTAGAAATTGCCTAAGTCCACAAGAGTTGAGTGAAGCAAGCTCACTCAACGCCAGATGAACCAGGATCCAGTGACAGTGAAGAAAAATTTCTAAGTCCACAGGCATTGAGTGAAGCCAGTTCACTCAATACCATACAGCTAATAGCGTCGAGAGAAGGCTGGATGTCAAAGCTTTAAGTGTTGGCAAGGCAGAAAAGTGGCCAAGTCCAAAGACGTTGCGTGAAGTCAACTCACTCAACGGTATATAGCCAAAAGCGTTGAGTCATGCCATTTTTGTCGAACCCAAAACAAATCTGTCACAGAAAATTGGTTAAGTCCAGAAGCGTTGAGTGAAGCTTGATCACTCAACGTCATGCTAGTTCTGTTAAAGCCAAAGCAAATTTGTCGCAAAATTGATTAAGTTCAGAAGCGCTGAGTGAAGCCAGCTCACTCAACGCCATGCTGATTCAGTCAAAGCATCAGAAGAAAGACAAAAAATTCTGTCTAAATATAATAGAGTTGAGTGAAATCAGCTCACTCAATGCCAAAAGGAGAAAGTGTTGAGTCATATTGCCGCTGTCAACGCCAAAGGGAGAAAGTGTAGTCAACACACTCAACGTCCTCATGCATAACATAAATTTTCTAAGTCCAGAATCATTGAGTGAAGCTTACACACTCAACGCCATATTTCAAAGTCAAAGGCAGAAAGCGTTGAGTGAGGCCAACTCACTCAACGCCTTCAGATAGAAGGAAATTTGGCTAAGTGTAAAAGCGTTGAGTGAATCATATACACTCAATGCCCTCAACGCTTCATGCAGAGCAAAATTATTCTAAGTCTAGAATCGTTGAGTGAAGCTTATACACTCAACTCTCTCAATGCCATAGTTGCATCATTGAGTGAAGCTTATACACTCAATGCTCTCAACGCCATTATTACAAAAAGGGCTGAAGATCAAGCTAAGGAAAAAAGCATTGCATGAAGCTTATACACTCAACGCTCTCAACGCCTAGAGTTGCAGAAGGATGTAGAATGTTGACTAAGTTAAAAAGCATTGAGTGGAGCCTACTCACTCAACGCCTAGCAGAGCAGAAAATTTTCTAAGACCAGATTCATTGAGTAAAGCATGTTCACTCAATGCTCTCAATGCTTGAGTACTTGTCTGAAATTTTCTAAGTCCAGAATGGCTGACATCAACAAAGTCAACAAAATTCCAAAATGATCATGGAAGAGCTGCAGCTCATCATTAACATCGCTGTCAGTCTCATTCTATAAAACTAAGGATATAATCAGTCGTTAAAGCAATGATACATGTCAATCATCTCGCCAGATGATAATATTATAAATAGAGAAGGATATCTGGATTGAGAGAAGTTTTCTGAGTGAGAAATTCATTTCAAAAATGAGGAACGATACTTTGTCTTCTTCCCCCTGCCATTGTTGTAGAAACAAGAAGATCGAATCGACGATTCTGAAGGGTTTCTGAGTTAGCTGCGAAAATCAACATCTGCTATAGCAGGATCAGAGGATTTCACTAAGGAAGAAGAATTGGCTAAGGCTAGCCCTAGCTGAAGTTGCTTTAAGATCCAATCCAAGCCGAATTTGAAGATCAATCTCTGGATCTGTGAAGAAGAGGTAGAGCAATCTGTGTTCTACAAAATAGGTTATCTGATAGAAGATCTCTCCTCTCTCTCCTTCATCAGCAGAATTAGAATCAAGGTTCTGAGATTACATCCAACACAAGTAGTAGATTATTGAAGAACATCAACCTTGTTGATGTGAAGAAGAAAGGGTTGAGATTCTCTCAGCTCAGGAGGCAATTGACTTAGTGATTAACTTCACTTGAGTCAAAACAACTTTTATATTCAAATTCTGTAGGATTTGTTCAAGATCTGTGTTGTAAGCATAGATTATAAAGGTTGAGTGGTGGATCTGGTGAGATCTGTATTGGAAGTCTAAGTTATAAAGGCTGAGTGTAGGATCTGGTATAGATCTGAT
Source organism: Platanthera guangdongensis (assembly GCA_039583875.1). Lineage (NCBI taxonomy): Eukaryota > Viridiplantae > Streptophyta > Magnoliopsida > Asparagales > Orchidaceae > Platanthera > Platanthera guangdongensis. The sequence goes on along the minus strand of CM077161.1, from coordinate 90,955,223 downwards.
TGGTAGGATCCAATCTTGTATCTGTGTGGTTGGGCTGTGGTTTCAGCCTATATTGTGGGGGTATTTGTGCCTGTGGTAGGTGATTACTGTGTAGTTGGGTTGAGTGCCTGTGTTGACGGTCTTTCTGGAGACTGTGTGATCCAGTGGGATCGTGTTGTAATCTCTAAGGAGCCAAGTTATTGGAAAAGTGCCTTGTATAACATTCTAATAGAAAGGCGGGAGGAACAGTGGATGTGCCCATATACTGGGGAACCACTATAAATATTTGGTGTGTTGTATGTGAATTCTTAAAAGCTAAACTAATTATTCACAATAAGGCCTAACTCAGTTAAAGACTTAAAGAATCTAAAGAGAATCAAATAGAACTTAATAACCTATTCACCCCCTCTCTAATTGATTAACTATCCTTATATTCAAAGTCTTTCAAGTGGTATCAGAGGGAGGTTGCTCAAGAAAGGCTTAACTGTCTGAGTAGATCTCAAAGGGTAGCTGAGAAAAGATAAGTATGGGTTCAGGAGAGAACCATAAGGAATTAGGTTCTATGAAGCTTCCTCTATGCAGGAAAGAAAACTTTGGAATCTGGAAAGAAAGGATACGATTGTTTATGGAAGCATCAAACCTTAAGATTTATGTTACAGTACAAGAAGGACCATTTATCCTATTAAAGTTGTCTATTATTGATGCAAATGTCAAGACTCCTAAGAAATATGCAGAAATGTCTAAAGATGAAATCATCTTAGCTGTAATGGATAAGAGGGCACCAAATATTATAGTCAGTGTCATAGAAAACTATTTTTCAAAATCTGGTACACTGAAAGACCTCAAAGGAAATGTGGGACACTCTAGTGATATATATGGAGGGTACTGAGGAAGTTAGAGATAATAAGAAGACCATGCTCAATCAAGAGTATGAGACTTTCAGACAGATCAAGGAGGAGACCATAGCTAGCTGCTATGAAAGGTTTTTCAGAACTATAAATGAGCTAAGGACCTATTGCCGGGTCTTAAGTAACTATGAGCTAAATGATAAGGTTTTTAGGTCTCTTACTAGAGACTAAGATAATAAGATATGTGCCTTTGGAGAAGTTCCAAAGCTGGTAGAGACTCCACCATCCACTTTGTTTGGGAAGCTGTTGTCATATGAAATGCATTTAACTACAAAGAAGAAGGAAGGGAAGACTAGCAAAGCTCAGTATAAAGAATTAAATGTGGCCTTCAAGACAGATAGCTCCAAGAGGAGCAAAGAGAAGAATACTTCTCTCCCAAGAAGGCTAGCTGAGTATGATGATTCAGATCAAGAGACATCAGAATGCAATATGTCTGATGACAAGTTTGCTGCTTTCTCAAGGCAGTTCATGAAGCTGATGAAGAAGAAGGGGTGGAGGAGCAGACCTTCTTCTTCCTTTTAACACAAGGAGGACAACTACAGAACCAAGAAGAAACCTTCCAAGGAAGGCGAGTATGACTCAAAACACAGTAAATAAATTTCTAATAAGATTACCTGTTTTTGCAGCAGCAAGCCGGGGCATGTTGTAGCTGAATGTCTTGTGAAGAATAAGGATGCTAATGAGAAAAATCATCATCATAAGAAGGGCAAGAAGGAGAGAATATTCATTGCTAAGAAGGAGAAAAGCTGGATTGTTTCATCCTCTTCTGAGTCAGATGAATATGAGGAAGCCTACATTGGGCTGATGGCAAGATCTGATGAAGAATCCTTCCAAGATCAGCCTGGACCATCGAAGGTACACTCTCTATTCAGCTCTTCATCTAAGTCAAGCTATAAGACTGGTCCAGGTTCAGAAGCATCTTCATCTAAGGATGAATGTGATTCTGAATATGAGAATGATATCAATCAAGTTATTGATAAGTATGGTGAACTTCCGGAAGCATTCAAAAGAAGTAAACAACTGATTAAAAAGCAGGCTCAATAGATTGCATCTCTACAGCTTGCTGCTTCCCAGCATTCTGAAACAGCAGTCATGCTGGAACAGAAAATAAGGTAAGTCGGTCAGTTGAAGAATATTATTGTTATATAGACATGCACCATAAAGTATACAAATGATCTTATTAGGGATCTAGAAGAAAAGCTCTAAAGGGAGAAGAGAGTTGTGGCAAGTGTTTCTAAGCCCAACTCAGTGTTGTCCATTATTGACTCCATCACCTCTCAGAGAAACAAGAGAGGAGTTGGATTCAAGGGAAACACCAGAGCTGCCTCTTTCAAAGGAAAGGGAAAAGCTCCAGCTAAGCCATCCATTCTTTTTAAAAAGGTAATACTCCCTACTAATAGGTATGACCAGAACTCTATGTATGGACACTGGAAGAATGAGAATTCTTCCTGGAAGGATACTAATGTTTCTTCCAATGTAAGGAGAAGAGGAATGGGAATGAGTGCCTTCAAGGCTGCTCATGCGTAAATATAAATGGCCCATCCTGGACCATATGTCTTTGGTGCTCTAGCCCCTATTCTTAAGAAGGGGGCAGTGGCCAAACTTTAGAATCAATCAACAAAAACTAAGACTAAGGCTCAGTCTTATAGCAAGCTTGATTTGGGTGTTTCTGATGCTATCAAGAGCATGATTTTTGCAAAGAAAACTGCTCCTAATGGCACTCAGAAAAAGCCAATTAAAGCTGCTGAAATACTCTCCTTCAGTCAAATAGTTGCTGAAAGAAATTTGAAGAAGGATACTGTTGTCTCTTCTGGAAAGGTTGCTGTTGTTAACAAAGTCATTAGGCCAACTCAGAAAAGAAGGTATAACCATCATGAATGCTTGTGTTGTGGCAAGATAGGCAATTATGCCATTGACTGCCGACATAACCCTAGTGGGTCTAGAAGTAAAGTTAGTCTTCCAGTTAGAAAAACTACTGGTAGATATATTCATTTTGAGACTAACATGCACCTAGAACCCAATAAATTTTGTGGTCCTAAGGTAAAATAAATATATTTTGCAGGTTAGTCCAAGTTTCCATACCCCTATATGGTACTTGGACAGTGGTTGTTTCAGGCATATGACTGGAATAAAGTGCAATTTGAGGGAGTTCATTCCAGTGAAGGATGGACCGAAGGTGGTCTTTGGTGGAGCAGACAAAGGGATTACCAGAGGTTATGCTAAGATTTCAAATGGCTTAGTCAATTTCACAAAAGTGACTTATGTGGAACGGTTGCAACACAACCTTATAAGCATAAGCTAACTATGTGATCTTGGTTATGACATTTCATTACACAAGGATGAGTGCCACATTAATAAGTCAAGTGACCAAGAGATCATCTTGACAGACAGTAAGAGTGGGAATGTGTATTGTTTAAATTTTGTCGGTCTAAATCGAGAGTCTCCCATGTGCCTAGTTGTAAATGAGAAAGCCTCACACTATGTCAAATGAAACAAGAGGCTAGCTCATTTTAACTATAAGACCATAGATAAGCTCTTATGTAAAGAGCTAGTTAAAATTGTCCTAAAATAGTATGCACTAAAGAAACCATTTGCTTTGCATGTCAAAAAGACAAGTAGACCAAAACTTCTTTCAAAAGCATTGAAACCAAAGACTTTGTGAGGTGTTTATACCTCATGCATATGGACTTGTTTGATCCTATGTCAGTTCATAATCTTGGTAGGAAAGTCTACACCTTTGTGGTTATTGATGACTTTTCCAAATTTATATGGGTTTTCTTTTTAAGGAAAAAGTCTGAAACCCCTGATGTCTTCAAGACATTTGTCAAAAAAAAATACAGAATGAATTGAACAGTTTTGTGGTCAGAATAAAAAGTGATCAAGGAACTGAGTTTCAATCTGAATGCATGACAAAGTTTTGTGAAGAACTTGAGAGTCATCAAGAGTTTTGATCTCCAAGAACACCCAGGGAAAATGGGATTGCTAAGAGCAAGAATTGGACTCTCATAGAAGCTGGTAGGACATTACTGAATGACACAACTCTCCCAAAATATTTCTGGGCTGAGGCAGTAAACACTACTTGTCATGTCCTTAATAGGTCTTCTATCACCAAGAGTCATAAAAAGACTCCTTATGAGATATTGAAGGGTAGAAAACCAAACCTTGCATATCTCAGAATTTTTGGGAGCAAATGCTATGTGCTTAACAATGGGAAATCCTATATAACTAAGTTTGCTACCAAGTCCTATGACGGGATCTTTGTTGGGTACAACAATCATAATAAGTCCTATTTGATCTACAACTTAACAAGTCAAGTTGTAGAAGAGTTAGTTAATGTAGTGTTTGATGAATCAAACATGATTAACAATGAGTTGTCATGCTCCTTTTCTATTCCTGCAGGCACAAAAGTGATCATGGACAAACTGACTATTAAGGAAGCTGAACCTATAGTCCAAGACAAAGATGAAAGTGTGTGGATTCAAGAGGAAGCACAAGGCTCACATGAAGTGTATGATGTTCAGCATGATGGAGACTTTGAAGTACAGAATGCTGAAGTAAGGCTGCCTCCAACAGTTAGACAATTGAAGGATCATCCAGGCCACCAAATTATTGGTGATGCAAGTCAAAGTGTGGTGATAAGGAGCAGATGTCTTACCATACCAATATACTCCAGTTTCTTGTCACAAGTAGAGCCCAAAAGGTTTGAAGAGGCAAACGTGGATCAGTTCTGGATTGTGCTATGCAAGAAGAACTGAACCAGTTTAAGAGATGTAAGGTCTGGAAGCTAGTTCCTAGGCAACAAGGACATAATGTCTTTGGAACCAAGTGGATCTATAACAATAAACTTGATGAAATTGACACTATAACCAATAACAAAGCTAGACTGGTAGCTTGGGGGTATACACAGGAAGAAGGTATTGACTTTGATCAAACCTTTGACACTGTAGCAAGACTAGATGCCATCCGAATGTTCCTTGCATATGCTGCATACCAAGGATTCAGAGTCTACCAGATGGATGTAAAGTCAGTTTTCCTGAATGGAGACTTGAAGGAAGAAGTCTATGTTGAACAACCTCTGGGTTTTGTTATTCCTAGCCATTTAAATTTTGTTTATAGAATTAGGAAAGCTTTATATGAGTTGAAATAAGCTCCTAGAGCATGAAATGAAGCCATATCTAGCTTTCTCATTGAGAACAAATTCTCAAGTGGGAAAATAGATAAGACCCTATTTCTCACGAAATTCAAAGGCAAGATCATCCTAGTCCAGATATATATTGATGACATTATCTTTAGATCTACTGATGACAACCTTTACAAAAAGTTTGCCAAACTTATACAAGGGAAGTTTGAGATAAGTAGTATGAGTGAACTTAAGTTCTTCTTGGGTCTCTAAGTAAGACAAACTGACAATGGATTATCCCTATCTCAGTATAAGTTTACCAGAGAATTGATTAAGAAATTTGGAATGGAGAATTCCTCCACCATGAAAACTCCCATGGGGGTCAAACGTGTCTTTAGACAAGGATGAGACAGGTAAACCTGTTGATCAAACTTTGTATAGTGGGATAATTGGCTCTCTTCTATACCTGACTACTAGTAGGCCAGACATTATGTATGTTACATGTATCTGTGCTAGATATCAGGCATGCCCTAAAGAATCTCATTACTCTGTTGCTATGAGGATTTTGAGATATCTAAAGGGCACACCAAATCTTGGCCTTTTGTACCCTAAGAATAGGGATTTTGAACTAAAAGGCTTTTCAGATGCAGACTTTGCAAGCTACAAAGAAGACAGGAAAAGCACATCAGGCTCCTGTCAATTTCTGTGAAAAAGATTAGTGTCATGGAGCAATAAGAAGCAAACAAGTGTTTCTATTTCTACTGCAAAATCAGAATATATAGCTGCAGGGAGCTGTTGTGCAAAGTTGTTGTGGATACAACATCAACTTCAGAATTATAACATTCAGTTAAGTAGAAGTTATTTATTCTATGACTCTATTAGTGCAATCTCTATAGCTAGGAATTCTGTCTCACATAGCAGGACTAAGCACATAGAGATTAGATATCACTTTATAAGTGAGCATGTGGAATGTGAGGATATTAGTCTTGAGTTTGTACCAACAGACAAACAAGTGTCTGATATCTTCACCAAGCCACTAGATGAAGTAAAGTTCAACACATTCAAGTTTGAGTTGGGTATGTTGAACTTGTTTTAGCTTCAGTTGCTCTTCATGTTATTTTATTACAAGAACTGCATCATCTTGCAGGTTGTGTCGACCAAAAAATTATATTAAGGCTGGAATGTCTAAAGTCTTGGTAGAAGATGCTCTTGTTGAGGGGGAGCAAGTTCAGCACTAGTTGATTATTTGTAATCAAAAAAAGAAGAAGATAATTACAGATGGTTAGCTTCTCCCTCTATCTAAAGAAGTCAAAAAGGGGGGAGAAGGTGACTAAGGTGAGTAGGTGTCAATGTAGCAAAATAAGGGAAGCAGGTGGTGTTCTCATATAAAGGGAAAAAAGGTGAATCTTGTAGTTACACGGGGGGAGTAGGTGATGATCACCATACTAGCAAAAAAATAGGAAATGTGGTAACCCTTAACTCTCTTGTGTTAATATATTATTGTCTATTGTTGCTGCATATGTTAGTGTATATAATTGACAAAGGTTTTTGAAGTGGTGTTTTGACTTCTTCAAATACGGGAAGATTGTTGGGTTCATTGATCCCAATGTCCCAAATTTATAAGAAGTTAAACAAGTAAATGGTATACACATAGTTGTATTTGATGTATGTTTAAGTTCATGCATGCAGGTTTGTCTCTGTCATATTGATTGGATAGGTGGTACAAGTGATATTGACAGGTGGACTCAAATAACCTGACTGGAAAGGCAGGAAATTGCTTAAGTCCATAGGAATTGAGTGAAGCAAGCTCACTCAATGCTAGATGAACCCGAAGCCAGTGATAGTGAAGAAAAATGTCTATGTCCACAGGCGCTGAGTGAAGCCAGTTCACTCAATACCATACAACTAATAGCATTGAGAGAAGGTTGACAGTCAAAACTTTAAGTGTTGACAAGGCAGAAAAGTGTCCAAGTACACAGGCATTGAGTGAAGTCAATTCACTTAGTGCCATATAGCCAAAAGCTTTGAGTCATGCCATTTCTGTTAAAGCCAAATAAAATCTATCACAAAAAATTGGTTAAGTCCAGAAGCGTTGAGTGAAGCTTGATCACTCAACGCCATGCTAGTTCTGTTAAAACCAAAGCAAATCTGTCACAAAAAATTGGTTAAGTCCAGAAGCGTTGAGTGAATCCAGTTCAATTAACGCCATGCTGATTCAGTCAAAGACTTGGAAGAAAGACAGAAAATTCTGTCTAGGTACAATAGCATTGAGTGAAGTCAGCTCACTCAATACCAAAAGGTGAAAGCGTTGAGTCGTGCTGCTGTTGTCAATGCCAATGGGAGAAATCTTTGAGTGTAGTCAACACACTCAATGCCTTCATGCAGAGCAAAATTTTTCTATGTCCAGAATCATTGAGTGAAGCTTATACACTCAATGCACTCAACTCCAGATTTTAGAGTCCAAGACAGAAAGCATTGAGTGAGGCCAGCTCACTCAACACATTCAGACAGAAGGAGATTTGACTAAGTATAAAAGCGTTGAGTGAAGCTTATACACGCAATGCTCTCAACGCCTTCATGCAGAGAAAAATTATTCTAAGTCCAAAATCATTGAGTGAAGCCTATACACTCAACTCTCTCAACGCAATAGTTGTAGAAAGGGCTAAAGATCAAGCTAAGGCAAAATGCATTGAGTGAAGCTTATACACCCAGCGCTCTCAACGCCTAGAGTTGTAGAAGGATGCAGAATGTTGACTAAGTTAAAAAGCGTTGAGTAGAGCCTACTCACTCAACACATAGCAGAGCAAAAAATTTTGTAAGTCCAGATTCGTTGAGTAAAGCTTGTTCACTCAACGCTCTCAACGCTTGGGTACTTGTCTGAAATTTTCTAAGTACAGAATGGTTGACATCAGCAAAGTCAACAAAAGTCAACAAAATTCCAAAATGATCATGGAAGAGCTGCAACTCATCATTAACATCGCCGTCAGTCTCATTCTGTAAAATTAAGGATATAATCAGCCGTTAAAACAATGACACGTGTTAATCATCTCGTTGGATGACATGATTATAAATAGAGAAGGAGATCTGGATCGAGAGAAGTTTTCTATGTGAGAAATTCATTTCAAAAAAGAGGAGCGGGACTTTGTCTTCTTCCCCCTGCCATTGTTGTAGAAACAAGAAGATCAAATCGACAATTCTGAAGGGTTTTTGAGTTAGCTGCGACAATCAACATCTGCTACAGCAGGATCAGAGGATTTCACTAAGAAAGAAGAATCAGCCAAGGACAGCTCTAGTTGAAGTTGATTCAAGATCCAAGCTGAGCCGAATTTGAAGATCAATCGCTAGATCTGTGAAGAAGAGGTAGAGCAATCTGTGTTCAGCTCGGTCAACCTTAGGCCTATTTTAGGAAATTTGAAGAATAAGACCATTTCTAATGGGCTAAGGCCTTGAGCCACAGCCCAACCCATGTTGGGTGATGTCATAGGGTCCATGACCATCCAGTGGGGCCAACCCACTCATCAAGTTGACCAAGTCAATCCTAAAAGTCAACTTGGTTAACATAAGGCCTAAAGGAGAAGATAAGAACCCAAACCCATTTCCAATGGGCTAAACCGATGAACCATGGCCCATGTAGCAGCCTATTTACCTAATTATAGTATGTGCCAATAGACAAGAAGAAGCCGAAAAAATTGAATAATAGAAATTTTATTATCCAAAAAGGTGTATAATACAAAAGTATAGCCTCCCTTTTATAAAATGGAGGAGATGAGAGAGAATACAATTAAACAATGTGAGACTAAATAATTACAAGTCTAAGCGGTTTAACATACATTAAGCCGACCAAGCCGCGCGGTTAGATGAATAGGCTAACCGCCCGACAACCACCACGAGGAGAGAACAAGACTCCATGGGAGACCGCTAGACCGCCCGGTTTCCAAGTCGCTTGAGACAAACCATCAGACTGCCTGGACACCAACAACAACTGTCTGCCAACTAATCCGCTGGAGAGAAGCCGACAGACCGCACGGTCTGTAATCTGCCAGAGTCAAACCTCCAGACCGCCCAGTATCCATACTGCAACACCCCCCCTTATGCTGAAGCATATATATCGATCATGCCCAGCTTGTCACAAATGTGAAGAAAAGAGGCGGATACCGGCTTGGTGAAAATATCAGCCAACTTTTTATCAGATATGACGAACACAGTACAAATCTGTTCCTTCAAAAGCTCTTCCCGAATAAAGTGGCAGTCAACTTCAATGTGCTTTGTTCTCTCGTGGAAGACCGGATTTTTGGAGATGTATATGACAGCCTTATTGTCACAAAATATAGGTAGAGGATGGTTGTAGACCTTTCCTAAGTCAAGCATGAGAGCCCGTAACCACTTCAACTCACATGTGGTGAACGTCATACTTCGATATTCTACTTCTGCAATGGACCTGGAGAAAACAGTCTATTTCTTGCTCTTCTAGCTCACAAGGTCCCCCCCCCCCCCACAAAGGTGCAAAAGCCTGATGTTGACTTGCGGTCGCCTTTATCATCAGCATAACTCGAGTCTGAGTACGCTTTAATACTCAAATGTCCATTCTTCAGAAAGAGTAATCCTTTCCAAGGCATTGATTTAACATACTCTAATATCCTCAAGGCAGACTGTAACACCCCAGTTTTGCAAGAGGGTCAGTCTGCAGTTCTAGAAATTTTTGGGTTTCTGGCAGGAGGCACACGGCCTGCGACACGGGCGTGTCGCAGGGCGTGTCGAGGCCGTGTCGACACTCGGCCCAAGTGTCGACACTTTCGCTCGACAATGTGTCGAGAGTAGGGCACACGGCCTGCGACACGGGCGTGTCGCAGGGCGTGTCGGGGCCGTGTCGACACTCGGCCCAAGTGTCGACACTTTCGCTCGACAGTGTGTCGAGAGTAGGGCACACGGCCTGCGACACGGGCGTGTCGCAAGGCGTGTCGAGGCCGTGTCGACACTCGGCCCAAGTGTCGACACTTTCGCTCGACGAGTGTCGAGACTGGGGTACACGGCCTGTGACACGGGCGTGTCCCAGGGCGTGTCCTGCTTGGTCGACGATCTTCGCTCGAAGTTTTTCCGCGGTGTCGACACAAAGCCTATCGACGGGTGTCGAGACTTGGCACATGGCTTGGGACACGGGCGTGTCCCAGGCCGTGTCACCTCTCGGGTTGGTTTCGGGGCCGTGTAGATGGAGGAACACGGCTGGCCACACGGCCGTGTCACTGGGAACACGGGCGTGTTGGATTGAACACGGGCGTGTCGGATGCCCGTGTGCTGTTCCAGGCGCGTCGATTTGAGATGGCGAATGAGGCACACGGCCGTGTGCCAGGCCGTGTTCGGCCCAGGTCTTTTATTTTCCAGGCGGATCGTGGCCCTTCTTTCCCAGATTTCAGGATCTGACGGTTCAGGACTGTTCTTGGGGAGTTAAGTCCGAGAATAGGGTTGAAAACCCTCATTCTTCTCCAAGCTTTCTCTTACTAAAGATCTAGAGAGAAGTGAGAACAAGGAAGAAGGAGAAGGAGAGTTTGGGCTGTAGGAGGGGTTTCGCTGCTCCAAATCGCGAGCCGAGTCCGGATCCGTGAAGCTTAGATCGTTGCGAAGATTTTCATCCGGCCATTTTGCCATGGCAAGGAAGAGGAGTCGGAAGGTAACGACACCTCTCCTCTCGGTCTTAGGATGCATGTCTTAGCATCATTTATTTTCCTTCTTTCTAGTTTTTGGGAACCAAACTCTCAAATGAGAGGGGTTTTGGTTTGCCAAGGTCCAAGAGGAACCTCCGGGTAGATTGAGTCCATCCCCGGCATATTTTTGCATTAGAGATCCGCTCCGTTAGTGGATTAGGCATGTTGGGTGAAGCCGTTGTCGCGACCGTTAGTCCGACTCGGTGATGTTGCATAAAAACGCTAAGGATTCGTAGAGATTCCGTTGCGGAAAGATGCCGTTTGTGATGTGGTGATGTTTCCCCCTTTTTCTCGAGTGAGTACGTGTAGTCGGAACCGGACAAGGTTAGCTCCTCGCGGCGGTAGATGTTTTCCTTGGTGGACAAGGTTAGCTCCGCGCGAGTTGGAGATGTTTTCCTTGGTGCGCGGAAACGCTGCAGTACAAATGAGGGACTAGGGTGGATTTGTCTTGGTTTGTGTTGTGCCAAGGTGTGGCTAGGTCTCCGTGGTCGGCTGGCTATCCCGTGACGTTCACGTCATGTGTGGAGAGTGTCCCGGCGAGACTAGTCCCCTTCTGTGTGACTGACGAGAATGCCAAGCATGGGGACAAACCCGGGCAATGAGGCCATGAGCGGGTGGGGTCCGGCAAGGCTTCTTAGAATCGGTCAGTTTTGTGTTTGTTGGAATCCTGACACGAGACGTCAGAGCTTGTTGGCAAGCCCGGGGTTTGAGACCTTGAGCGGGTGGGGCCTTGACAAGAATTCCATGAGGCGGCCCGTGAGCCGTTGGGGGAAATGGTGCCCCCTTTGTTTGCGGCTTTATGCCAATGGGGAATCAATGAGAACCCATTTGTTGTGATGATGTGCTAAATGCATACGAGTTAGGGTGCCTCGGGTGAAACCCGGGTTTTTGCATACATGATTGCATAAGTAGGCCCTTTTTATATTATGTTCAACCAGAAGAGAACATGTATGATGTATGTGACATCCAAGCCTGTTTTCCATAGTTGCTTTTCTTGCTTAAGGTTATTGCCTACAAAGTGCTAACTTGCAGGTTGGAGGGGTACCCCGGGGTCCATTAGGGGCGGCCGGGAGGAGATGTGTTGTTGCATAGTTTGAGGTCAGCCTTTGCTGACCCACGTTACTAATAAATTTTTCAGGGCAAGGATCGCATGCTGGAGCTAGCTCGCCGGCCAGAAAGGCCTAAGCCTCATGAAGTGTTTTTCTCTTTTTGTAGCCCTACTTATGAGTTGTTATGTTTGAGACTCTTGTTGTCCGGCTTGCATGCCGAGGTAGACTAGGAGTGCTGAGCACATTCATGATTGATGTATTATTTGTTTTTGGACACTTGATGTAAGGCCTTAAAGCCTTTTGTTTTACTCTTTAGTGGTGGATAACTTCTAGTTCTGTTCTGTTTCCGTTGTGTTGTGCAAAGAGTTTTGAGTGTGGGTAGTTATATCAACTTTTAATACTAAAGCTGTGGCGTCTGTATGTTGTGGGGCCCCGGCCGGACCCATATTATATGTTCATTACAGGGGAGGTGTTATAATTTGGTATCAAAGCGAGGTTGTGATTCAAGGTCAAAGCGTAGAGAAGTTATCCACATAAGAGTAACGCGGGGCCATGAGTGTCCTTATGTTTAAGTCTTGAGATTTGAGACTGAATCCCTGTTTCTTGTTTCTTGAAGAATGCAAGCAACGAGGCGGGAACGTCGAGAGCAGGAGAAGAGCTTTCGGCGAGCAGTGCTACTGCTCCAGCTCTGTTGGGCACGGGCGTAAACCCGGCCGACTTCTGCCGCATGCTTGCAGAAGCGATGGTGGCAGCTCAGGCTATAGCAGCAGCTCAGGTGGCAACCCCTGCCACATCGGACACGGCGACTGCCATGCCAGGCAGAGAGGTCAGGTGAGTGGAGCCTTTGGCGGAAAGGGCGGTGGTCGGACATGGAGACCGACACATGAAGTACTTCCTGAGTTTCCATCCCCCGTCATTCAAAGGAGTGGGTACGCCAACGGATGCGGAGGACTGGTGGGTTCGCATTCAGGAGCTTCTAAGGGCGGCAGAGACGCCAGAGGAAAAGAAAGCTGAGTATGCTGCTTTCATGTTGGAAGGAGATACCAAGTTATGGTGGGTGAGCCATAGCGGCCGCCAGTTCCCGGGGCACACTCCGTCGGTGGAAGAGTTTGGGGATGCTTTCCTAAAGAGTTATATTCCAGTTTCTACACGTTTGGCCCTTCAGAGGCGGTTTCTGCATTTAATGCAGCGAGACAAGACAGTAGATGAGTACGTGCAGGAGTTCACCCGGTTGGGTCGTTACGCGGGAACGACTATGGCAGATGATGTGGAGAGGGATAACCTCTTCTACCAGGGGCTGAGGGAGAATTTGAGACAACCCCTCATCTCCATGAAGAGAGCCGGATTCAATGAACTAGTTGAGTCTGCCAGGATTTTGGAAAGTGATTTGGAGCGAACCCAACGCCGTAAGGGTTTTACTCCCAAGCAAGGGGAAGGGAAGCCTTCCCAATCTCATGGAAAGTCTGAAGTGAGTAGGTGGAGGAAGAAGCCTCACACTTCCAGATCTGGTGAGAAGAGCAATTGGACGCCTGGGGGCTCTCACTCTAGGGGACCGCCGACGTGCTACAACTGCGGTAAGGTGGGGCACATAACTCGTGTTTGTCCCCAAGGAGGAGCGGGGCAAGAGGCAAAGCAGGAGCAGACTGTGCGCTTCGGCCCCAGTGCGGCAGAGAAAGGAAAGATGGCGGAGTCGAGCGCTTCTCGGTTCCAACCGGTGCAACCAAGGGCCTACAACCTTGGACAGCAAGAAGCGATCCGCCAGACTGATGTGGTGACAGGTATGGAGAAAATTTAAGTTTAAATTTTGTGCTTCATCCTTTTAGAATTTTGTGTGATGTCTATGTTGTAGGCTTCGTGTTAGTTTCCGGATACCCCGCTAGGGTGTTGTTTGATTACGGAGCATCGCACTCCTTTCTGGCGGAGAGCTTCATCCGGAGAATAGGAGTTGAGTCTTTCTCGGCGAACGCAGAGTTGAAAGTGCGCATGCCCAATGGGTCATCCATGACCACCGGGGTCAAAGGGCGCATCTGTTGGGAGCTAGACGGAGTTGACTTTGTTTTGGTAGCGGCGATTTTGCCATTGGTGGAGTTCGATGTCATCTTGGGCATGGACTGGCTCGCAGAGCAGCGCGCCAGCATTGATTGTCTTTCTAAGGTGGTGACCTTAAGGAGGAAATGGCAGACAGAAGTCAAATTTGAGGGCCTTTGTGGACTGGCCTGTTCCCTGATTTCGGCCATGCAGTTGGCGCGGGCGGTTAACCAGGGTGGTGTAGCGCTTGTAGCGTTATTGGAAGTTTGTCTCTCCCAACTATCTATTGATGAAGTGCCCGTAGTGGCAGAGTTCAAGGATGTGTTTCCGGAAGAACTTCCTGGAGCGCCTCCTCGGAGGGAGATCGATTTCTCGATCGAGTTAGTGCCGGAGGCTAGGCCGGTGTCACGTCCTCCGTTTAGGATGGCACCAAAGGAGTTGGCTGAACTTAAAGTACAGTTGCGGGAATTGTTGGAGCAAGGGTATATCAGACCCAGTTCTTCACCGTGGAGTGCGCCGATGTTGTTTGTAAAGAAGAAAGACGGTAGCATGCGGCTATGCATTGACTACCGAGAGCTGAATAAATTGACCGTCAAGAATAAGTATCTGATTCCTCGGATAGATGACTTGTTCGACCAATTGGTAGGGTCAGTGGTGTATTCAAAATTGGACTTGAAGTCAGGCTATTATCAGTTGCAAATTCGGGATAAGGACATACCCAAGACTTCCTTTGGTACAAGGTATGGACACTTTGAGTTTACGGTGATGTTGTTCGGGCTGACGAACGCACCATCTGTGTTCATGGACCTTATGAATCGGGTATTTCGGGAATACTTGGATTCTTTTGTGGTTGTCTTCATTGATGACATTTTGGTGTATTCCAAATCGCAAGTGGAGCATGAGACCCACTTGAGAGTGGTTCTACAAGTGTTGAGGGAGAATGAGTTGTATGCAAAATTCTCCAAATGCGAGTTCTGGTTGGAGAAGGTGGCATTTTTGGGTCACGTGGTTAGTGGGGAAGGGGTGGCAGTGGACCCAACAAAAGTTGAAGCCATTAGAGATTGGCCGGTTTTGAGGACCGTGGCGGAGGTCCGAAGTTTTCTTGGACTAGCCTGGTATTACAGAAGGTTCGTGGAGAATTTTTCGTGGATAGCTCTACCCCTCACCTCACTCACACGTAAAGATCATAAGTTTGTGTGGGCTCAAGAGTGTAGCCAAGCATTTGAGGCACTGAAGGAGAGACTAATGGCGGCTCCAATCCTAAGTCTACCGCAAGGGACCGAGGGATTTCAGATCTTCAGTGACGCATCGGGAGGCGGCTTGGGTTGTGTTTTGGTGCAACATGGGAAGGTGATAGCTTTTGGGTCTAGACAGTTGAAGCCTCATGAGAGGAATTACCCCGTCCACGACTTAGAGTTGGCGGCGGTAATTTTTGCGTTGAAAATATGGCGGCATTACGTTTATGGTGCAAAGGTGGAGATCTTCACGGATCACAAAAGCTTGAAGTATCTCTTAGATCAAAAGGACTTGAACATGCGGCAACGCAGGTGGGTTGAGTTTCTTGGAGACTATGAAGTGGCAATTCAGTATACGCCAGGTAAAGCCAATGTGGTGGCTGATGCCTTGAGTAGGAAGTACTCGGGGCAAGGGAATTGGATCGAAGCTCATGATGAGCGGTTGGTGCGGGAATGGGAGTCCCTTGGTTTGGAATGTGTTGCAAGAGGCGAGTCCAGCGAGGCTCGATTGAATTGGATTGAGGTGCAGAACGACTTGTCCGATCGCATTCGGGAAGCGACTCGGTTGGATGTGGAGTTTCAACCTTTTGTGTTGGAGGCTCTAACGGGCGAGAGTAGCGCCTGAGAGATGATTGATGGGATTATGAGGAAGGACGGAAGGGTTTGTATACCGCAGTTCGGCAAACTCCGTGAGGAATTGATGTTTGAGGCTCACTTCACAAAGTACTCCATTCACCCGGGCAGTACAAAAATGTACTTGGATATGAAGAAATCCTTTTGGTGGCCGGGGCTGAAGCGGGATGTAGCTTTGTATGTGAATCGTTGCCAAACTTGTGCCTTGGTGAAGGCCGAATGTCAGAAGCCGGGCGGGTTCCTGAAGCCCCTTCCAATCCCTGAATGGAAATTTGATGACATCTCCATGGACTTTGTGCATGGTTTGCCTAGATCGCAGCAGGGTAATGATGCTATTTGGGTGATCGTAGATCGCCTAACCAAGGTGGCTCACTTTATCCCAAACCGGAAAGAGGACAGCGTGGAGAAGCTGGTGGAGTTGTATGTTCGCAACATTGTGCGACTGCACGGAATTACTAAGAGCATAGTCAATGATCGAGACGGACGGTTTACGTCCAAGGACTGGAGATTGGTTCAGAAGAGCTTGTGCACGAAGCTAAAGTTCAGTACGGCGTTCCATCCTCAAACTGATGGGCAAACGGAGAGAACGAACCATACAATGGAGGATATGCTGAGAATGTGTGTTCTTGACTTCGGCAAAAAGTGGGAGGATCACCTCTTCATGGTGGAATTCGCGTATAACAACAGTTTTCAAGCAAGTATAAAAATGGCGCCATACGAAGCTTTGTATGGGAGGCGGTGTCGAACACCAATGTCTTGGGCAGAGGCGGGAGAAACCAAATTTTTGGGAAAAGAGGTGGTAGTGGACGCTTGTGAGTTGGTACGGACCATTCAAGAGCATATGAAGGTGGCGCAAGACCGACAAGCAAAATACTTTAATGCTCGTCACCGGAAGTTGGAGTTTGCGGTAGGTGATTGGGTCTATTTGAAGATCAAAGCATTCAAAGGCGTCTCACGGATTCGCCGACTCAAGAAGTTGAGTCCAAGGTTTTTGGGGCCTTTTGAAGTTATTGAACGGGTGGGAGAAGCAGCCTATCGGTTGGCGTTGTCCACGGAGCTGAGTGGGTTGCATGACGTATTCCACGTCTCCGTTTTGAGGAAAGCCTTAGTGGAGGCTAGCGCGGTGGTTGAGCCGGCATCGGTGCCGATTGAGGAAGACTTGAGGACGCGAGTCCTCCCAATTGCTATAGAGGATTCGGAGACTCGGCAATTGCGGAGTAAAGAAGTTAAACTTATGAAAGTTCGTTGGGATAACTGCGGTCGTGAGGAGTTCTCGTGGGAGCGAGAACAGGCCATGCTAGAATATTATCCGGAACTCTTCTTGTCAGGTACAATTTAAGTTTTGTACCCTTTTGATTTGAAATTTCGGGACGAAATTCTGTTAAGTGGGGGAGAGTTGTAACACCCCAGTTTTGCAAGAGGGTCAGTCTGCAGTTCTGGAAATTTTTGGGTTACTGGCAGGAGGCACACAGCCTGCGACACGGGCGTGTCGCAGGGCGTGTCGAGGCCGTGTCGACACTCGGCCCAAGTGTCGACACTTTCGCTCGACAATGTGTCGAGAGTAGGGCACACGGCCTGTGACACGGGCATGTCGCAGGGCGTGTCGGGGCCGTGTAGACACTCGGCCCAAGTGTCGACACTTTCGCTCGACAGTGTGTCGAGAGTAGGGCACACGGCCTGCGACACGGGCGTGTCGCATGGCGTGTCGAGGCCGTGTCGACACTCGGCCCAAGTGTCGACACTTTCGCTCGACGAGTGTCGAGACTGGGGTACACGGCCTGTGACACGGGCGTGTCACAGGGCGTGTCCTGCTTGGTCGACGATCTTCGCTCGACGTTTTTCCACGGTGTCGACACAAAGCATGTTGACGGGTGTCGAGACTTGGCACACGGCGTGGGACACGGGCGTGTCCCAGGCCGTGTCACCTCTCGGGTTGGTTTTGGGGCCGTGTCGATGGAGGCACACGGCTGGCCACACGGCCGTGTTACTGGGAACACGGGCATGTCGGATTGAACACGGGCATGTCGGATGCCCGTATGCTGTTCCAGGCGCGTCGATTTGAGATGGCGAATGAGGCACACGGCCCTGGACACGGGCGTGTGCCAGGCCGTGTTCGGCCCAGGTCTTTTATTTTCTAGGCGGATCGTGGCCCTTCTTTCCCAGATTTCAGGATCTGACGGTTCAGGACTGTTCTTGGGGAGTTAAGTCCGAAAATAGGGTTGAAAACCCTCATTCTTCTCCAAGCTTTCTCTTACTAAAGATCTAGAGAGAAGTGAGAACAAGGAAGAAGGAGAACGAGAGTTTGGGCTGTAGAAGGGGTTTCGCTGCTCCAAATCGCGAGCCGAGTCCGGATCCGTGAAGCTTAGATCATTGCGAAGATTTTCATCCGGCCATTTTGCCATGGCAAGGAAGAGGAGTCGGAAGGTAACGACACCTCTCCTCTCGGTCTTAGGATGCATGTCTTAGCATCATTTATTTTCCTTCTTTCTAGTTTTTGGGCACCAAACTCTCAAATGAGAGGGGTTTTGGTTTGCCAAGGTCCAAGAGGAACCTCAGGGTAGATTGAGTCCGTCCCCGGCATATTTTTGCATTAGAGATCCGCTCTGTTAGTGGATTAGGCATGGTGGGTGAAGCCGTTGTCGCGACCGTTAGTCCGACTCGGTGATGTTGCATAAAAACGCTAAGGATTCGTAGAGATTCCGCTGCGGCAAGATGCCGTTTGTGATGTGGTGATGTTTCCCCCTTTTTCTCGAGTGAGTACGTGTAGTCGGAACCGGACAAGGTTAGCTCCTCGCGGTGCTAGATGTTTTCCTTGGTGGACAAGGTTAGCTCCGCGCGAGTTGGAGATGTTTTCCTTGGTGCGCGGAAACGCTGCAGTACAAATGAGGGACTAGGGTGGATTTGTCTTGGTTTGTGTTGTGCCAAGGTGTGGCTAGGTCTCCATGGTCGGCTGGCTATCCCGTGACGTTCACGTCATGTGTGGAGAGTGTCCCGGCGAGACTAGTCCCCTTCCGTGTGACTAACGAGAATGCCAAGCATGGGGACAAACCCTGGCAATGAGGACATGAGCGGGTGGGGTCCGGCAAGGCTTCTTAGAATCGGTCAGTTTTGTGTTTGTTGGAATCCTGACACGAGACGTCAGAGCTTGTTGGCAAGCCCGGGGTTTGAGACCTTGAGCGGGTGGGGCCTTGACAAGAATTCCATGAGGCGGCCCGTGAGCCGTTAGGGGAAATGGTGCCCCCTTTATTTGCGGCTTTATGCCAATGGGGAATCAATGAGAACCCATTTGTTGTGATGATGTGATAAATGCATACGAGTTAGGGTGCCTCGGGTGAAACCCGGGTTTTTGCATACATGATTGCATAAGTAGGCCCTTTTTATATTATGCTCAACCAGTAGAGAACATGTATGATGTATGTGACATCCAAGCCTGTTTTCCATAGTTGCTTTTCTTGCTTAAGGTTATTGCCTACGGAGTGCTAACTTGCAGGTTGGAGGGGTACCCCGGGGTCCATTAGGGGCGGCCGGGAGGAGATGTGTTGTTGCACAGTTTGAGGTCAGCCTTTGCTGACCCACGTTACTACTAAATTTTTCAGGGCAAGGATCGCATGCTGGAGCTAGCTCGCCGGCCAGAAAGGCCTAAGCCTCATGAAGTGTTTTTCTCTTTTTGTAGCCCTACTTATGAGTTGTTATGTTTGAGACTCTTGTTGTCCGGCTTGCATGCCGAGGTAGACTAGGAGTGCTGAGCACATTCATGATTGATGTATTATTTGTTTTTGGACACTTGATGTAAGGCCTTAAGGCCTTTTGTTTTACTCTTTAGTGGTGGATAACTTCTAGTCCTGTTCTGTTTCCGCTGTGTTGTAGAAAGAGTTTTGAGTGTGGGTAGCTATATCAACTTTTAATACTAAAGCTGTGGCGTCCGTATGTTGTGGGGCCCCGGCCGGACCCATATTATACGTTCATTACAGGGGAGGTGTTACACAGACTGTAGATGATACTCCCTAGGAGCTTGTATGAACTGGCTAACCTTGCCTACAACATAGGCAATGTCGGGTCTGGTCACCGTGAGATATATAAGTTTACCAACCAGACGTCTGTACCTCGTAACATCTGAAAGAAGATGAGAGTCATTCGTCCAGGTTTTATCTTCTCCAGTTGCCATGGGGCATCGAGCAGGTTTAGCCCCAGTCAACCCTGCCTCTTTTAGCAAATCAAGAGCATATTTGGGTTGGGAGAGGACTAGGGAATTGGGCTTTCGAGACATTTCTATCCCCAAAAAGTATTTTGGAGATCCCATATCCTTTGTGACCAGGTGTTGATGAAGATTCTTCTTTGTCAAGGTTATCCCAACTTGATCATCTCCAGCTAGAAGAATATCAACCACATATACCGCAAGCACCATCCGACCCAGAGAGGTTTTGCGAATAAATAATGAGTGATTGGCAGAACTTCTCATAAAACCCACGCCCAGCACAATCCCGCCAAACTCATCAAACCAAACCTGAGGGCTTTACTTTAGGACATATATAGCCTTCTTTAGCCTACAAACCTGTGTCTCCCCCTGAGCAACATACCCTGGAGGTTGCTCCATGTAGACATTCTCCTAAAGATCCTCATAAAGAAAGGCATTCTTAACATACAGTTGGGAAATGGGCCAATCCCTGTTGACAGCTACAGAGAGGATGACCCTGATAGTGCTGAGACGAGCAACTGGAGATAAGGTGTCAAAATAGTCAACACCATAAGACTGGGTAAAGCCCTTGGCAACAAGTCGGGCCTTGTATCGATCCACATTGCCATCAGGTCGAAACTTCATCACAAATACCCAGCGACATACAACAACATTTGTGCCGAATGGAGGAGGTACCAGGGTCCACGTACCCCATTCAGTGAGAGTAGCAATCTCCTCATCCATGACAGCTTTCCAATATAGAACTGTAAGGACCTCCTGGTAGGAATGGGGGGTGGAAGTGGCAGAGATAGCCAGTGCAAAATCTCTGTGAGAAGGGGTAAGACGATCATAGGAAACAACAGCAGCAAGCAGGTGCTTAGTACACTCCCGAACCTTTTTGCGAAGAGCAATGGAAAGGTCCAGGTCAGCGGGTTCCTCAAAATCCGGATCATCCATGGTGGAGAGAGCTGGCTCCAGAGTAGAGAGTGACGACGGTGGAGTGGAGGGAGATAGCGGAGGTGGAGAAAGAGGAGGATACGATGGAGACGGTGGAGGGGGGAAAACCTCGATAGGGGTCGATGGGCTGGAGGGAACAAGAGAAGAATCAGAAGATGTATGAATAAGAGAGGAGGCGTTAGAGAAATAAAGAGCATTCTCA
This sequence comes from Platanthera guangdongensis, assembly GCA_039583875.1. Lineage (NCBI taxonomy): Eukaryota > Viridiplantae > Streptophyta > Magnoliopsida > Asparagales > Orchidaceae > Platanthera > Platanthera guangdongensis. The sequence continues at coordinate 90,934,239 of CM077161.1, read as the reverse complement.
AAGAAGGTAACGTCAACGGAGACGAACTGCTTGCGAAGAATGGGGCCAAAACAACAATAGGCTTTCTGAGTGGTAGAGTAGACCAGAAAGACACATTTGGTGGAGCGAGGGGAGAGTTTGTCATGGATGGCGGAGGGAGAGTGCACAAAGGCTGTGCACCCAAAGATACGTAGAGGGAGAGGAAAAGGATCCTTTCCCGAATAGAGAATGGAGAAGGGGGTTTGACAGTGGAGAATCGTGGAGGGAATATGATTGATGAGATAGCATGAAATGAGAACCGCGTAGCCCCAGTAGGAGCGAGGGACATGCATCTGCGTTAGCAGAGTACGAGCGACATCAAGGAGGTGACGGTTTTTGCATTCCGCCACTCCATTTTATTGTGAGGAATAGACGCAACTTATTTGATGAACAATTTCATGTTGCATACAAAAGGATGAAAAAGCTTGACTAACATCTCTTTAGCATTATCAGAGCGTAAGATTTTAATAGAAACACCGAACTGAGTGTGAATTAAATTATAAAATGATGTCCATACATCAAACAATTCAGAGCGATCTCGTAAAAGATACACCCAAGTACATCGAGAAAAGTCATAAATGAAAGTAACAAAATAAGAATTACCCCGACCAATGGTGAGGGTAGGAGTAGGACCCCAGATGTCAGAGTGAATGAGATCAAATGGACGGGTGGAGCCCCAACCTTGCTTCGGCGGGATGAAGGAATGGTGATGCTTGCCAAGCTGATAGGCGTCGCAGTTGAGTGGAGAACTGTTCGGAGGTAGGTGGGGCAGAAGTTGACCAAGAAGCCGTGGAGGGGGATGACGAAGTCAGAGATGCCACTGTAGAAGATCTGTAGAGGAGGAGGAGAATACAGACAGAGCGGAAACGTTATCGAGGAAGTAGAGGCTGCCGCTCTCAGTCCCAGTAGCAATCGTCCTTTGGGAGCTCAGATCCTAAAAAGAACAAGAGGTTGGAATGAATGTGACGAAGCACTTAAGTTGCTTGCATAAAGAGGTAACCGATAATAAGTTGCATGAAAACTTGGGCACATAGAGAGTGTCAGTCAGGTGAAGTGATGGAGTGACATGAACAACTCTCATCCCATGGACTGGTGAAGGAGAGTAGTCAGCAACAAGGATGGGGGACAACCGATCATGTGTTTCTAGGAGAGAAAAGCACTGAGGATTGCCCGTCTTGTGATTGGTCACACCAGAGTCGATTAGCCATTTACCTTGTGTAACTACATGAGCACTACCTGATGACGTGACCACTGAGGCGGATGACTTTGAGGAGGAGGAGGTGGAGTAGTCACCAGAGGGGCGAAGATGCAGATGTTTCATCCAACAATGATCCACAAGATGGTTGGTGCGGCCACAATGAGAGCAGAGGAAGAGGGAAGGGCCACACCCATTAGAATGGTGGTTACGGATATCAAAGCTGCTCTATTGAGTGTGGTGAGCATAGTTGTCCAGAGGAGGAGAGGACAGAAGCGGATGTTGAAGAAGAGAGGTAACGGCGGCAATACGAGCAACAGTGGTATCTAGAGTGGGAGAGTCCGCTTCGTCCAATATTTGTTGGCGGATCATGTCATAGGACTCAGGAAGGCGCAGAAGATAACATACAACCAGAAGTTCCTAGAAGTGCTTGTGCTGTTCAGCCAAATCTGCAGAGAAGGGGTGATGCTGAAGAATCTCAGCCCCGAGATCCTGAACCTGTTGATAAGCGGCAGCAGGAGACATGAAAGGACGAGCAAACAGGTCCACATACAAAGTATAGATGCGGGACATCTGAGCCCCCTTCGAGTACAAAGTAGTAAGATGAAGCCACGCCTTCTTGACCGTCTCATCATGATGGATGGCGGGGAGACATTCATCTGAAAGACTGTTAGCTAGCCAAGTACACACAAGCGCGTCGCTAGCATCCCAGTCGTCGAACTCAGTGGAAGTTGGAGGAGGAGGGTCATCAGTGAGATGGTGGCGTTTGCGTTGTGAGCGAAGAAGTAATGTGAAGGAGACACTCCAATCCGGATAGTTGGAGCCGATAAGTTTGGAGGCGGTGCCAAGATTCCCGATAAGAGCGGGAGGAGGAGGAATATTGGTGACAAGAGTAGCGGTGGTGGTAGAGGTACTAAAAGAGCCATGGAAGAGAAGCCGCACGGATAGAGATAAGCCGCGCGGGTAGAAACAAGACGCCCAAACAGCAAGCCGCGGAGACTTCATGAACAAGAAGAGATAAGAGCAAGAAGAGAAAGAAGTCATGCGGGTAGCAATAAGCCACGCAAATAGAAGATAGAGAAGCCGCAGAGATAGGTTGCGGATGGAAAGAGAGATGGGGCGAGAAGAAAGGCCGCGCACACAAAGGGCAGCGACAACGCAGAGAGAAGAAGAGAGAGACCACGCAAACAGACGACAAGAAAAAGGGCAAACCGTACAGTCAGGAAAAGGCACCGGATCAGGCAGAAAAGACCGAGTCCTCTAATACCATGTGCGAATAGACAAGAAGAAATCGGAAAAATTGAATAACAGAAATTTTATTATCCAAAAAAGGTGTATAATACAAAGGTATAACCTCCCTTTTATAGAATGGAGGAGATTAGAGAGAATACAATTAAGCAATGTGGGACTAAATAATTACAAGTCTAAGCGGTTTAACATACAACAAGCCAACCAAGCCTTGCGGTTAGATGAATAGGCTAACTGCCCGGCAACCACCACAAGGAGAGAACAAGCCGCCATGGGAGACCACCAGACTGCCCGGTTTCCAAGTCACCTGAGACAAACCGTCAGACCGCCTGGACACCAACAGCAACAGTCTGGCAACTAATCCGCTGGAGAGAAACAGACAGACCACATGGTCTGTAATCTGCCAGAGTTAGACCGCCAGACCACCCGGTCTCCATACTACAACACAGTCCATGCCCTCTGAATTTGGAGAGAGATGACATGCATGGGGGCATTTTGGTCATTTCCCCCAAAATCAAGAGAGAGAAAAGAGGGAAATTGGGGATGGAGGCCATGTGTCCCTCCTCCTCTCTTCCCAAGCCTATTTCTAAACCCACACATAAATTCCCAGCCATTTCCAGCTTGCTCCATGACCCTTGGAGACAAGGAGGAGCATCCAAGGTGGTGGTCGAACTACACATGTTGACAACTCATTATACAGCCTTCCCCACTCAAAAATAACCCTCCCATTAGCTTCATTGAGTCTAAAGGAGTGAAATTTGATACCTGGATCGAAGATTTTGGTGGAAGAACGAGTTCGGGAGCCAGCTCGCCGGAGAGGAGAAAATCCTTGTCCAACCGCTGCCACCGCTGCCGTCAGGCCAAAATCAAGGTCAGTTTCTCCTCCTCTCCCTCTGTGCTAGCTTCCTAGACCATTTAGGAGAGATTTTTAGCTCAATTGAGCTTGGATCCATGTGAGGTGTGGGAGAAAATTCATGGTTTTGAAGCAGCTCGAGTTCGTCGGAAACCGCCGCATCCGGCGGCAAAGTCGCCGCCAAACATTAGCCACCTCCTGAACGAAGGTGGTGGCGGTGGTGGCCGGCCGGGGAGGTGGCTGGATGGCTGGGAAACACCAGATCAAGGTGGTACAACACGGGTCAATCTCGTCCGTCGGCTCATTGGAGAAGATGATGGGATGCCGACCATCTTGATGTTCATTAAACTATAGGATATTTGATTATTCTGTCATATTTTATTCAGTACTTTGAGGGCTAATTTTAGACCCATTAGAGGAATATTTAGAAAGAGTTGTCAACATAAAAATTGTAGATCTAAGTCTTATATTTAATTTCACACCCTAAACATGTAATTTGGAGCAATGTAGCTCCTTGTAGGGCAATTATCCTAGGATTGTTCCTAGGCTAGGGCAGAAATTCAAATTGATGCCTAGGCTAAATCATAAGTCCACATGCAGTGAAATTTAGGTCATGCATGTGTATATACTAGATTTATACCCTGCCGAAAAGTCAGAATTTTGGGGAGTTATTTTTCTATAGTTTTGGTAGAAATATCATTATTTAAATAAATGAAATTTAGGGTGATTCACTATTCCAAATGCCCCCAAATTTGGGTGGCATGGCCATAGTGTCATCATATGACCATGGTAAATTTTTAAGACCATTTGGACCTCTGCATGTTTGGAAAATCTAACATGCATGGTGGAGATAGATTTGTAAATGGTGTGTCAATAGTAAAAATAGGAGATGGGAAATTAGCACATTTGGCTCAATGCATGTCCATGAGATTTTGGACAGAGACACATAGGGACGCAATACATCTCCCAAAGAAAGATTGAGATTTTTGACATCAAAAATCCCATTATTTTGAATTATTGGAAAATAGGCTCATTTAGAAATAAAAATGAGAAGTAGGACTACTGACCTTATGAAATTCCAAAATTTTGATACAAGCCCTAATAGGTCATTTCACATCTCTAGAAATTTTTTGGAGCAAGTTTGAATTTATTTCTTGTGTAATTATCAAATTTACAATTCTACCCCTTTGATATTTAAATTTAAAGGAGGGGTAATAATGTTCGGAAAATTATGAAAAAATGTATAGACTCTTATTTCTGTGATATAAACCACTGTAAATTTATTTAAGAATTTTTGGATGATTAATTATGCTGAAAATCTTAGTAGTGGCATTTTTGCAATAATGTTCACATGTAATTATTTTCTGTCAAATCACTGTCTAGGAGTATAAAATTCTATTTTGAGTATTATAATGACAATGTTAATCACCAATAATTTTCTATGAATTTTTTGTTGAATATTTTAGGTACTTCATTTGGAAAATGGAATAATTGTGATTATAATCATAATTAAAAAATGAATGGTAAATCAAGTGGAAAAATTAGTATCTTTGGTAAACAGTCATTTTTGACCTAGATGAATTCCAAGTAAATTATCTAGACATAATGGACCATTGGATATAGTAGCTCATGTACAAAGTGACCTAGGTCACCTAATTAAATGATTTAATTTATGGTCCTAAATACTTAGAAAAATGATGAAATTCTAAATGGTCAGCTTCATATACATGACAAACCCATGATAAATATTTAGGGGCCTTTGGCCCAAGGAATTAGAAGTCATCTCATACGGGTTAGTATTATGTCATGAGCTGCATTTAACAAAAGTAACGTATAACAATAGGAACCACATGGGATATGATAGGTGGTTGGATTGAGAACTATATTGGGAAGTTGAAATCCTGGTCAGGATCACAATTATGTCACTATATAGTAACGATTGTTAGAGTACAAGTCACAAGAGAATAATTATAACGGGGTCCGGTGAAAGATCGGTGTCCTTCCCAATAAGTACTTTAAACCATTAGGTCTACTCAAGAGCAATAACAAGATTGGGCTATTAATAATGGGTAGACACCAATAAAATTGAGTATCCATGAGAAAGGGAGCTTTGGGCTTCAGCCCATCGTAATTCCTAGTGCCCTCAAGAGCCCTTCACCTGGCATGCCTTGGGCAGTCCAAGGATTAACCCTAAGCTGCTACGTATAACAAGAATTAAACAAGAGTAGTCTCATAGGTTAAGGGAACGATATGAAAAACTCACTCATATAGAGTTGGAGGGATTCAGGACGGGTTTAGTCCTACGAGCTGGAGGCTCAGATGTTTGGATTCAGGACAGGTTTAGTCCTGCAAGATGGAGGCTCGGATGTTTGGATTCAGGATGGGTTTAGTCCTGCGAACTGGAAGCTTAGGTGTTTGGATAAGGGATGGGTTTAGTCCTGCGAGCTAGAGGCTCGAGTGGTTACTTTAGGATGGTTTTGGTCCTGTGAGCTGGAGTCTCGGATTCAAAATAACTTGCATGTGCATAAAAATATTAGTGGCGAACCATGCAGTACTGGACCAGTCGTCACACCGACGGTAGTACAGTGGCTCTGGAGAAGTGTGAGGGTTTGAGGGGCAAGTGGGTTGTTTTACATTACGGTCTGGAGGGCGATCTCCAAAAATGCACACTCGACCAACAAGACTGGTGGAGATGGCCGACAAATAGTACGTGGGGACTCTTGAGTGCACCTAGGACGTGTATAAAGGCGTACGAATGTTCTAGGCCTGTTAGGGTGTATACCCGCCTAGGAAGTGGAACTAAAGGTCTGTGATCATAGAGTCGTGTGTTTTAGTTGCACTTATATGAATCATAACCTGCATAACTCATCATAACACGCATACATACTTAGGCATACGCATTGCAGATACTTATCATATAAATTAGTATGAGCTCTTTTATATGATAAGTTATGTTTCTGAAACCTTAACTTATAAGTTTGTATGAGCATTCATATAAGTTAAGGTGTTCCTGTGATGTTAGTGTGACGGTAGATAGTTTACTTTTTTCTATCTCTTTACTTTACTTACTGCACTCCTTTTTAGTACTGCTTACTTACTTTACATGTGCTATATAGAACTGCTAGTTCAATGATATAACTGTTAGAAATATATCCATGATAGAATAAATCCACCGTCACCTGCTTTATTTTGTTTCTGCTTTGTTGTCCTTTGCTTTCGTCCTCCCTCACGGTGCCTAGGAGTCGCGGGTGTGCGGCGAGGACAAAATTGCTTAGTCTTTATGACTAATGGTCTCTTGTGACAATATCATTTTAGGATCTCGAGGAGATGGAGCCCCAGCACGACCAGCTGGATGAGGTGGCAGGACCTGATAAGCATTTACCGCACACTACTACTACCACAGCTCGTCGTCAGGTGATGACGAGTGTTTCAGTTTCTGCTTCTGTATAGTGTTGTAGTGTGAGAGAGATTTGATTCTATTTGACTTGTACCGGACATAAGCCCTTCTCTCTTTTTGTACTCATTGTGGATTTTTGTACTTTTCATTATATAAATATATATATGATGAGATTGTACTGTGACATTGCGGACTTGTTAGTTTTATTTACTACTTGTTATACTTCTTTTCTCGATTGGCCAAACAGGTTGAATCATCGTACTAGCCAGCTGGATCGATGTCTTGCTGTGTCGACTAACCTGTGTGTTAATGTCACCATAAGGCGGTGGTTCTGGACATAAGACTAAGTTGCCTCCTTGGTAAGGGGAGGAGTCTTACAAGCTGCCTCTCAAAAGAAATCATGTTGAGTAGCAAACTCTTCTCCTTGAGACCACGGGGGAGTTGCGTCCTAGACTTGCGAATATGGTGGCGGAGGAGTCCCCCACCATAACTGGAGTGGCCATGGAATAATTGAAGGGATGAGGATCCAATTACTAAGTGAGAGCAGTTAATGCATGTATGATCGCTTTGAACTGGTGTTCGGTCTCTCTTTGGGACAGGTATATTGCTTCCAAAAGAGAGGCCTCACTTGGGCTAGAAAGATTGGGATGCTGTGCGAACTCGCAGTCTGACATAGGTACCCGCAGATTTCACCAGTTACTTGTATCTAAAGGTCGCGTGTTCGAATGTTTATGCCAAAAATGCAGCTCCACCACAAAACACACATGAGAGTTTGGAAAAGGAGAAGGTTGCAAGTAGCTGGTTACTAGCAGTTAAGAGGATGCAAACAACAAGAGCTGCTAGCAGCGAACAACAAGAGCTGCTAGCAGCGAACAACAAGAGCTGCTAGCAGTGACAACCCCAGACTTTGCCCGTCGTGGTGAATGCCACTCCTGTGATTAGCTTTCCTTTGATTTAAAAGTATTGGTTACATGGAGGTACAAATAGTAAAGCGATACGAGTAGTAGACTGCAAAGCCCAGGAATCGAGACTATAACCTATAACAATTTGGCTCATGGATTCGAGTCAGCATGTCTAAGGAATGTTGCTCCCCCTATTTATAGGCTTGGGGGCCTGCCCGAATGGGCAGGAATAGAATAACTGCCCCCTAGGGGTATAAGAGATTCGGGCAGGGGTGACGGGAAGTAAAAAACATAGGAAAAACTAACTACCAGACCGCCAAAATGGGCGTCTAACCTGTGCATTCTGGGCCTCCTACTGATGGTTGCTGAAGGTGACTGGGCTATTAGGGCGGTCTTGGATACTGTGACTGCATGATCGGGGGGCTGGTGCTTGCTAGGTATTTGTAGATGGAGCAGAGGGTCTGTGCGATCTATGACCACCTTGACCTGTCAACTGGCTTAAAATTTAATGCAGTCTCCCGGGTTAACATTGCTCATCCTTCTTCAAGGTGTTGTGAGGAAACTAGATATTCGAGTGGTATTAGGAGTGTGATGAGTCCTTTCAAGTATTAAGGAGTAGTTGATATAGGCCCCAAAACGCCAAGGGCCAATAAAAGGGGAGGCTCTGGCTCTATATCTTGGGTGGGAATTAAGGAGATAATTTTGGTCTTGGTTTGGGAGGAATCAAAGAAGTAGATGCCCATTTACTACATCAACAAGGTCCTAAAGAAGGAGGAGCTCAGGTATCCCATCCTTGAGAAGTTGGTATTTTCCCTGATCATCTTGACTAGGAAGCTCTGACCGTATTTTCAGGCACATTCAATCATGGTGGTGGTCGACCACCCTCTTCATAGAATCATGGAAGGGTGGAGCATTCAGGAAGGTTGAAAAAAATGGTCGACGAAGCTGAGCGAGTTTAATATTTCTTTCATACCTCAGCTATCCGTAAAAGTATTGGTAGTGACTGACTTCCTAACTGATTACATGGTTGAGGTGGAAGAGCCCAAGTCTCCCGAGCATATAACCTGAGAGATGCACGCTGACGAAGCCTCAGGTAGATACTCCCTCGGATGTGGAGTGGTATTGGCGAGTCCACAAGGATGAATATCGAGCAAAATATTGACAACCGCTTCCCTCTCACTAATAATCAAGATGAGTATGAGGTTTTAATTGCAGGGTTCCACTTTGTAAGGTAGCTAAGGATCCAGGATGTGTAGGTTTCACTGATTTGATGATGGTGTCATCCCAGATTAGAGGGGAGTTCGATACGAGAGAGACAAATCTCCAGTGATATATAATGAAGGTCAAGTGTCTGATTGGTTTATTTCACACCACCATTCAGTATATGTTGAGGGAAGAGAACACTCAAGTAGATTACATGCAAAGCATGGCCCTTGCTTGGGAAGAGCAGTGATAATTTTTTTGGCCATCTATCGAAGAGGGTGAATTAATGAAGATCGATTTGCAACCCTTGTGGATTGATCCTTTCATTGTTTTTCTGACCACAGGTCGGTTACCAAATGATGCCCTGGACAAGAGGTAGCATAGGTGCAAGTCTGCCTACTATCTACTTCATTAAGGAGATATGTACCGAAAGACCCTACAGGACTCCTGACAAGTTGTGTTACCGAGGAGGAGGTCCCCAGAGTCTTGGAAGAGGTTCACTCTGGAGAATGCGACAATCACTCCGAGAGTTAAACCTTGGAAACAAGGTTGTTGTAGCAAGGCTATTTCTGGTCGATGATTGGTCGGGATGTGACAAAATATGCGAAGAGGTGTTATAAGTGTCAGCTCTTTGCGTCGCTTCAGCTCTTACTAGCATAGAGGCTCAGGATGATCATGACTTCATGAACCTTTGTAATTTGGGGGATAAGCTTGGCATGCCCTTTCTTTCAGGTAAGAGGGCAAAAGAGGTTTCTACTAGTCATGATAGATAATGCGTTGGATGACAAGTGTACCGGTCACACAAATATATAAAATGTCGAATTTCCCGAAGTATCAATCTCTCAAGGAATGCAGGTTGGGATGTGAGGCTCTCTGTTCAGAAAACTACTTATAAGGATCTTAATATTAAACATGGCTTTGGATTTGGATTTGTTAGAATAAACAAATATCTAAACTAAACTGCTGTGATTCGCAAGCACCGCTTCGCTTAACAAATGGACGTTATGCACTACTTCAATTGGCGGATGGATAAGTAGGCTAGCGGATGGAGGAATCACACAATGGTGTAGTTAGGGTCGTGAGCACCTCGTCACAAAGCAGATCACTAGAAATTATTAGTGTGGTAAACTCAATCCATTACGGGATGGTGGATGGAATGGGGGAACACCTCAAATCACATAAACTACTAAATAATTCAAATACATGGAAATAGACATTATAAGCATTTAAAGTTCATGAATTGTCATACAAAAACAAAATAATCAAAGTAAAAAAACAACTACAACAAGAAGAGAACAAGAAATACAACTGAAGGACGAAGTCTCGCTGCGGATTCTCAGTAAGAATCGGAGGGTCGTCAATCATCGTTTGTGCTCGGTCTATGGCTTCCGTCCGAGGTAGAGGAGGGTTGTAACACCCCTAGCCGATCCAACGTGACAGCGTCACGGCTCCGCTCTAGGCGACGCTACCGGGCTGCAGCCCAAGCACCCCAACCCCTCTCCAGTCCACCGGCGGGTTGTTGGTGGCCGCAGCCTCCCTTTGATGAGCGAACTCGACAGTTAAGCTGGGCCGTACGGGGACTTCCCAGGAGGTCACCCATCCCAGTACTACTCTCGCCCAAGCACGCTTAACTATGGAGTTCCTTCAACTCTCATCACCAACTGAGGCCTTTCACATTCAAGCCTGCAGGCCATGCACCCCAACCACTCTCCGGCCTGTTTATCAGCACGGTAGGTTGTTGCCACTGGGTCTCGAACCCAGGACCTTGATAAGAGAGCTTTCCTCCACTCCCTCATCACCAACTGAGCTGCAGCTCAGTTGGTGATGAGGGAGTGGAGGAAAGCTCTCTTATCAAGGTCCTGGGTTCGAGACCCAGTGGCAACAACCTACCGTGCTGATAAACAGGCCGGAGAGTGGTTGGGGTGCATGGCCTGCAGGCTTGAATGTGAAAGGCTGACTACCAGTGGTGGGCCCGGGTCTGGACCCTGGTAGGCCGGCGGTGCCAGCGGGTTCCCATGGGATGTGCCTGGACCGTTATAAAAAGTGCACTTTTTTTTATAACGGTCCAGGCCCATCCCATGGGAACCCGCTGGCACCGCCGGCCTACCAGGGTCCAGACCCGGGCCCACCACTGGTAGTCAGCCTTTCACATTCAAGCCTGCAGGCCATGCACCCCAACCCCTCTCCGGCCTGTTTATTAGCACGGTAGGTTGTTGCCACTGGGTCTCGAACCCAGGACCTTGATAAGAGAGCTTTCCACCACTCCCTCATCACCAACTGAGCTGCAGCTCAGTTGGTGATGAGGGAGTGGTGGAAAGCTCTCTTATCAAGGTCCTGGGTTCGAGACCCAGTGGCAACAACCTACCGCTGCTGATAAACAGGCCGGAGAGTGGTTGGGGTGCATGGCCTGCAGGCTTGAATGTGAAAGGCTGACTACCAGTGGTGGGCCCGGGTCTGGACCCTGGTAGGCCGGCGGTGCCAGCGGGTTCCCATGGGATGGGCCTGGACCGTTATAAAAAGTGCACTTTTTATAACGGTCCAGGCCCATCCCATGGGAACCCGCTGGCACCGCCGGCCTACCAGGGTCCAGACCCGGGCCCACCACTGGTAGTCAGCCTTTCACATTCAAGCCTGCAGGCCATGCACCCCAACCACTCTCCGGCCTGTTTATCAGCACGGTAGGTTGTTGCCACTGGGTCTCGAACCCAGGACCTTGATAAGAGAGCTTTCCACCACTCCCTCATCACCAACTGAGCTGCAGCTCAGTTGGTGATGAGAGTTGAAGGAACTCCATAGTTAAGCGTGCTTGGGCGAGAGTAGTACTGGGATGGGTGACCTCCTGGGAAGTCCCCGTACGGCCCAGCTTAACTGTCGAGTTCGCTCATCAAAGGGAGGCTGCGGCCACCAACAACCCGCCGGTGGACTGGAGAGGGGTTGGGGTGCTTGGGCTACAGCCCGGTAGCGTCGCCTAGAGCGGAGCCGTGACGCTGTCACGTTGGATCGGCTAGGGGCGTTACAATAAAAGTGCACTTTTATTGTAACGCCCCTAGCCGATCCAACGTGACAGCGTCACGGCTCCGCTCTAGGCGGTGCTACCGGGCTGCAGCCCAAGCACCACAACCCCTCTCCCTCCACAGGCGGGTTGTTGGTGGCCACAGCCTCCCTTTGATGAGGTAAACTCGATAGTCAAGCCCGCACTACGGGGACTTCCCAGGAGGTCACCCATCCCAGTACTACTCCAGCCCGAGCACGCTTAACTATGGAGTTCTTTCAACTCTCATCACCAATTGAGCTGCAGCTCAATTGGTGATGAGAGTTGAAAGAACTCCATAGTTAAGCGTGCTCGGGCTGGAGTAGTACGGGGATGGGTGACCTCCTGGGAAGTCCCCGTAGTGCGGGCTTGACTATCGAGTTTACCTCATCAAGCGTGCTCGGGCTGGAGAAGTCCTGGGATGGGTGACCTCCTGCGAAGTCCCCGTGCTGTCCGCTTAACGGGAGAATTTCACTCATCAAAGGGAGGCTATGGCCACCAACAACCCGCCTGTGGAGGGAGAGGGGTTGGGGTGCTTGGGCTGCAGCCCGATAACTATCCGCCGGAGGCCTAGTGGTGTTGATCCACGGACAGCAAAGGGGACGTTACAATAAAAAGTGGACTTTTTATTGTAACACCCCTAGCCGATCCAACGTGACATCGTCACGGCTCCGCTCTAGGCGATGCTACCGGGCTGCAGCCCAAGCACCCCAACCCCTCTCCCTCCACAGGCGGGTTGTTGGTGGCCACAGCCTCCCTTTGATGAGGTAAACTCGATAGTCAAGACCGCACTACGGGGACTTCCCAGGAGGTCACCCATCCCAGTACTACTCCAGCCCGAGCACGCTTAACTATGGAGTTCTTTCAACTCTCATCACCAGTTGAGCTGCAGCTCAACTGGTGATGAGAGTTGAAAGAACTTCATAGTTAAGCGTGCTCGGGCTGGAGTAGTACTGGGATGGGTGACCTCCTGGGAAGTCCCCGTAGTGCGGTCTTGACTATCGAGTTTACCTCATCAAAGGGAGGCTGTGGCCACCAACAACCCGCCTGTGGAGGGAGAGGGGTTGGGGTGCTTGGGCTGCAGCCCGGTAGCATCGCCTAGAGCGGAGCCGTGACGCTGTCACGTTGGATCGGCTAGGGGTGTTACAATGGTTGTCACTTCCTCCCATTGGACATGTTTTCTTCGCTAATCTCCTTTGGCCATGGCCTTTGAAAGAGCACTCCTTGGATGCAGTGAGAAGTACCTAAAAATGGAACTTGAGAGCTTGAGATGATGGAGGAGGCCAATGATGAAGCCCTAGTGGAAGATTTGTAGTGGAAATATGATTGAAGCTCCTCCCAGAAAAGGACAGTGAAAGAAATTGTACCTAATCACCTAGAGGGGGGGGGGATGAATAGGTGTCTTAATCTTTTTAAACGTTTTAGGCAGAATTCAGATTATATCACAGAGTTATCACTAATTCTACACAGCAATCACAGCAATCAATCAAGCACACAGTGAACACACAGATTTATAGTGGTTCCCCAAGGTTTGGGTACATCCACTTTCCCCCTTCGTCTATCTAGTAGTGTACTAGATTCGGCCAAACTCCTCCACTATCTCAGATCCTCAGATCTTACACTCAGAACCCCAAAAAAGGTTCCTACAGCTCAGGACCAAGGCCATACAACTCAGTTTCTTCACAAAGCCTACACTCAGCTTCTTCACAAAGCCTACACTCATCCACAGCAGGCCTACACTCAGCCACCACAGACATACACTCAGAGAAACAAATCTCCTACACTCAGGCACACAGGCCCTACACTCAGCCTTTATAATTACAGGCTTACAACTCAGATCCCTAAGGATCCTACAAGAAATTAGAATACAAAGTTTATATACCTACAACTCTGAATAGAGAGATGAGTTGATAGGTTCTTGATGAGTTCTTGGAAGAACTCTGCTGAGATCAATCTCACTTGGTTTTTCTTCAAAGCTTCTTGAATATAGAACACAATAGGATTGATCTTCACTGCAGCTGATCTTTGATCTCTGCAACTTAAGATTCAGAACTAGGTCTGAATCCTTCTTCACAGCCTGGTTCCAACGGCTGTCTTCTTGGATGGAGCTCTCTGTCTCCAACTTCTTAGATCTTCACTGGATTCTTCAATGAATAGCTAGATCTTCTTTTCTTTTTCAATCACTTGATCATCTTTTTCTGTAGACAGTATAAGCCTATATATAGGCCTTCTTCATGGTAACCGGCTGGTCCGGTTCCTAACTGATTTCTGACATCTCTGACAGGTGCAGCAGACCGGCTGGAATGGCAGCTGTCAAGTCATCCAGTCAGTTCTTGAAATAACTGTAACTGTCTGAAAGTGTCGAGACAGTCTGTCTTTAAGTGTCGACACTTATAGACCAAGTGTCGACACAAGTTGACTAAGTGTCGACACTAGCCTACAAGGTGTCGACACAACTCCTTGTGTTGTAGAATTCACTTCACGACACAGCTTCTTCATCATGTGTCGACACTGATATTGAGTGTCGACACAAGTCCTTGTTCTTCAGTACTTTGTTGAATTCTTGTAAGTGTCGACACAACTCTTTTGTGTCGACACATCTTCATGTGTTGAACTTGTTCAGTGTCGACACATCTTCTTGGTGTCGACACATGCCTTCTGTGTTGATACTTGCTGAGTGTCGACACTGCTCCTTGTGTCGACACATTCTTCTTCCGTTGAGACTTTGGCTGAGTGTCGACACATCTCCTTTGTGTCGACACTTGTACTTAGAATTTTGTTGAACTTTGCTGTCGACACAGCTCCTTGTGTCGACACTTTCTTCATGTACTGAGTCTTCTGCTGTGTGTCGACACATTCTTCATTGTGTCGACACTTTCTTCAAATGTTGAGTCTTCTGCTAAGTGTCGACACATTCTTTATTATGTCGATACTTATACTTAGACTATGCTGACTTTTGCTGAGTGTCGACACAACCTTAAAGTGTCGACACTTTCTGATGTAGACACAGTTCCTTTGGGTGTCGACACAACTGCTATGTGTCGACACTGCTTCACTGCACTTTTCTTCATTGAGTGTCGACACAGCTCCTTGTGTCGACACTTTCTGTCTGGTGTCGACTCTGTATCCCTCGTGTCGACACAAGTACTCCAAGTGTCGACACTGCTTGCCGGGGTGTCGACACAAGTCTTCTTATGTGTCGACACTTTCCTTCTGGGTGTCGACACATGGACTTAGAATTTTTTCAGCTTTCCCTATAAATACTTGACCTGCACAACTAAACTCAAAATACATCAAATACATTTTGATGTATATCATTGAGTAGGGTGAGGCTTCTTCAAATCAGGTACATTTAAACCAATGTACCCAACAATCTCCCCCTATTTGGAGCAGTCATAACCCTTAGTCAATGATATACATCATACAGAATAAAATCATAGCATGATGTAAACAGGATTATACATTCAGGGAAAGTACATAACATGTATTAAACAAACATGCATACACAGATATCATCTCAGAACAATTATGAAATAGATTTATTATACAACACATTGTTCTAACAACTTTGTCATATTCTTTATTCAAACGTTTACAGAATGTTTAACATCAAAAGATTACATAGTAAACTTAAGAAAATTCTATTCTATTTTTGCTTAGCATCCTTGATCACTATCCCTTTTCCAGACTGTATCTTGACTTGTACAGAGACTTCAGTATCTTCAGTATCAGCAGGTTTCTTGGCTTTCAGATCCTTTTTCTTTAGCTCTTCAGCTTTGATCTTTTGCCTCTCAAAGTAATGATAAGGCTTGGGAAAGTACTTGCTAGGCTCCTAGGCAGTAGGAGGTAGCTTTCCCATCTTTGTCTTTCTTCTATATTGCACTATGCCTTCTTGCCTGCTTTCATGCTTTCTCCATTCTAGTTCAGAAAACCATTTGTTTCTGTCTTGAACATTATCTTTGGCAGCCTTCCATGAAGTTAGAATAATATTTCTTGAAGTGGGGCTCCACTGCTCAAAATCAGGCCTTTGTTCAGCTTGCTCTCTGAACCTCTTCTTAGACAATCTAGCTTCTTGTTCTTTCAGCAAAGCTTCTTGCATAGCCTCAGATACTGGCTGAACCACCTTTTCTAGAATAACATTTTGCTTACCCTTAGGTGGGCTATACATTGTCTGGATATCAACTTGTATCATATCAAAATCTGGTGGAGGATAGATCACCTGAGCTACTTCAGCTTGCTCACCTCCAAGATAGGCAGGATTAATTCCAGATTCTGCTACATTATCATCATCACATAAAGGAGGATAACCAAGAGTAGCTCTGATAGAATTAGAAATCCACTTGGCATGATCAGAGCTGGCTTTGACTAACACCCTCTCCTCCTTTATGACTTCTCTTTCCATGTGATCTCTTAAATCAACTTTCTGAAATCTTACCTGGGCATCCAAATAGTTTACTCCATCTTTAAAGAAAGGTTTCAACCTTTGGAGTTTTTCAGCGATCAACTTCTGAGAGTCTTGTATAGCAGTTGTAACAGCTGTTAAGCTCTCTTGCAAATGTTTATCAAAAGTTTCTTTGGCTTTGGCACTTTCTGCAGACTGTGCAGTGGCTATATTCTTTATCTCAGTTACAATGGCATTGTGAGAAGCTGTCAAATTATCATTCATTCTAATTTGATTCTCCAGAACATATCCTTGCTTGACTTCAAGTTCATCCACTTGAGCTTTTATTTTCTCCTAATGAGTAGCCAAGTACACCACTGCATTCCCTCCCTTGTGGAAGCAGTCAGTCATCTCCTTCTTATTGAGATTCATTTCAAATCTTATAGACTTAATGTCCTGAGCTAGATCAAACTGTAGAGATTTTTGTCCTTCATCTACATACGTTTCCAGTTCTTGTCTCTGCTCATCAAGCTTTATTTGTATATCAACCATCAGAGCACTGTAATCTACAGTTGGTGCTGGCTGTAGTGTTGGCTGTGGTACTATAGTTTGCAGAGCTTTCTTATAAGTCTGGCTTCTCCTCTTGAAGACTTGAAATTTCCTTTTCTTTGCTCTGACAGCCTCCTCATCTTCTGAAGCTGATGTACTTGCAATATCTACCCTCTCTCTAGGTAGCTCCTCAACAGCTTTTGGCTTTTCAGGCACTTGCCTTGCAGGTTCTTCATCAAGTATAACTTGCTCCCCCTCAACAGGAGCATTCTCCCCCTCAGCAGCAGCACTTTCCTTTTCAAAGTCTGTTTGATCCAAATTGAGGAAAAGATCTTCCATTGTATATTCTTGTGGAGAATGGCCTGGAGAAACTCTTAGTTCATCTACTACTGGATTAGATACTACTTGAACTGTAACAGATGAGTCCTTCATGACAACATCTGGAGGTTGACTATCAATCTGAGATTGCTGATTAACATCAGATAAGTTGTCAATTATAACTTCACTTTCAATAAGGAAATCTAATTGATTGATTTCTGAGATTACCTCAAGGATAGTGTGGGTTGCTTGCTCACTCTCTAATGGAGTTGGCTCTTCCACTACTAGTGGCTCCCCCTGGATTTGATCCTGGTGTATGGGGCTAGCTGGTGGTAGCTCCCCCTACCTCTCTGCAGCATCTTGTTGAGTAGGAGATTTCCCAGCATCTCCAGGTTCTTGTTCATCATCTGGTGTAAAGACAACTTGCTCCTCAGAGCTGCTAGATGACTCTTGAGCCACAGGGGCTATCTTCTTCTTTTTCTTTTGAGGTTTTACCTTCTCAGGTGTTGGCATCTCCTTAGACAAGACCCTGTCCCACCTAGAGAATATCCTCATGTCCATCTTTCTCATGTGATTGATCTTTGATCCAGCAGCTTGACTCATTACTTCTGGTATACTACCAGCCAAGTAAAGACTAAGTATTCTACCCAAATTGGGTTTCTTCAGGCTCTCCTTAATCTTCTCAAATAATACTGCAGACCAATCAGTAGTTAGTTGAAAGATAATCCTTGTCATGATGCTGAACATATAAGCTGAAATCCTGTCATGTCCTCCAGACTTGCACAGGATAACCTTGCCAACAATTTCTGAGAGAAATTTCCCCTGGCTGTTCATGCCTTTCCTATTGAATACAGATCCAATTTTCAGCTTGGAATCTAGACCACACCAAGTTAAAGCTTCTCTGGTCTTTGAAGCAGTAACTTCATCTTCTTCCTTTGTCCTTGGGAGGTTTAATATCTTTCTCAAACTCTTTGGGGAGACCTTCACCTTTTCTCCATGAACCCTTGACTTGATCTTGAATCCAGAGTCGTCTAGGGTTACCACATTCTTGATTTTCGATCCTGCGTCATCAAACGCATGCCGCACTAGTTCATAGCCTTCATTCACGTTCTCCTCGAGCTTTGGCGCCATTAGGGTTTGAAGAATTCGAAGTGAGAGAAGAGAGGTGTCTACACACAAGTTTGATCTCGAAACTTTGGTGAGTGTGTCGACAGACAATGGAGAAATCCTATTTATATCTTTCTAGGTTTGAAGATGAAAGGGCGCGTCACGCAACTTAAATTGTGTCGACACTGTTGAAAAGTGTCGACACAGACTTATAATGTCTCGACACACTGTGTCGACACAAGTTTAGTCGACAGATAATATGTGTCGACACTTGTTTATGTGTCGACACCACTTAACTCGACACTTAGTCGAGACTTTACTTAGATAATTCTGAGTAAATTCTAAGTGTCGACACCACCTTGGTTGTGTCGACACTGACTCTGCATGAGTCGACACTAGTTTTCTGAAGTGTCGACACCAACTTCCTAGATGTGTCGACACCTTTTCCCTGAAGTGTCGACACCACTTTACTTAGACATTTCTGTAAACTTATTCTAAGTTTATCATACCTAATTCAATTTTGAACATATTGAACTTGGTTTCTTCTAGGGGCTTAGTATACATGTCAGCTAGTTGATTATCTGTATTAACATATTCAAGTGAAATATCTTCTTTTTCTACATGTTACCTTAGAAAATGATATTTTATCTCAATATGTTTAGTTCTACTATGGGAAACAGGATTGTTAGCAATAGATATAGCACTAGTAGAATCACAAAATAGTGGTGTTCTACTTACTTGAATACCATAATCCTCAAGCTGATGTTGTATCCATAGAAGTTGAGCACAACAACTTCCTGCAGCTATATATTCTGATTCTGCTGTGGAGATAGCCACACTTGTTTGCTTTTTGCTACTCCATGAGATCAGTCTTCCACCTAGGAATTGACAGGTTCCAGTTGTACTTTTTTTGTCTTTTTTGCAGCCTGCAAAATCTGCATCTGAATAACCTATTAGTTCAAAGTCTCCATTCCTAGGGTACCAAAGGCCTAGATAAGGAGTGCCCTTTAGATATCTCAGTATTCTTTTGACTGCTGTCAAATGAGACTCTTTAGGGCATGCTTGGTACCTAACACAGACACATGTAGCATACATGATATCTGGTCTACTTGCAGTTAAGTATAGAAGGGAGCCAACTATCCCTCTATACAAAGTCTCATCTACAGGTTTCCCTGTATCATCTTTGCTGAGAGACATACTTGACCTCATGGGAGTCTTCATGGTACTGGATGAATCCATACCATACTTCCTTATCAGTTCAAGGGTGAACTTAGACTGACATATGGATAAACCATTCTCAGTCTGTCTAACTTGGAGACCCAAGAAGAACTTAAGTTCCCCCATACTGCTCATCTCAAATTGTCCTTGCATAAGTTTTGCAAACTTTTTGCAAAGACTACTTTCAGTAGACCCAAATATGATGTCATCTACATATATTTGGACTAGTATTATCTTGCCTATGGATTCCCTAAGGAATAGAGACTTGTCTATTTTCCCCCTTGTGAATTTATTCTCAATGAGGAAACTAGACAGGGTTTCATACCAAGCCCTAGGGGCTTGTTTTAACCCATACAATGCCTTCCTAAGTCTATAGACATAATTAGGTTGAGTTGAATCAACAAAACCTGATGGCTGTTCCACATATACTTCCTCTTTCAGATTGTCATTCAAAAAGGCTGACTTTACATCCATTTGGTAAACTTTAAATCCTTGAAATGTTGCATAGGCCAGGAACATTCTTATGGCTTCCAGTCTGGCTACTGGAGCAAAGGTTTGATCAAAGTCTATACCTTCTTCCTGCCTATATCCCTTAGCAACCAGTCTTGCTTTATTCTTGACAATCACTCCATGTTCATCCATCTTGTTCCTAAAGATCCACTTGGTTCCAATTATGGTGTGGTCTTTTGGTTTAGGAACAAGCTCCCAGACTTTGCATCTCTTGAACTGATTTAGCTCTTCTTGCATTGCCCCAATCCAATGCGGGTCTAGGATGGCTTCTTCAAACTTCTTTGGCTCTACTTGGGATAGAAAACTGGAGTAGAGTACTGCATTCAGATTTCTGCTCCTTGTTTGTACCCCTTGTCTTAGATCACCAATGATTTGATCTGCTGGATGATCTCTAAGATTTCTATTAGCTGGAGGCATCCTGGCTTCAGGTTAAACTTCTTCAGTTTCTTCATCTTGCTGCACTCCTTGGACTTCTTCTGCATTAGGTACATGTAGTACTCCCCCTGGACAACAGCCACTATCTCCTACCTGCTGTCTTGCAGTAGCTCCTTCTTCTATAGTGAGCTTGTCCATCTTCTCAGTCACACCTATGGAGCTGCAAATACTACTAGACAACTCATTGTTAATAAGTCTAGTTTCATCAAATACTACATGCACTGACTCTTCTACAACTTGAGTAGACAAGTTGTAGACTCTATAAGCCTTACTATTGTTGTTGTACCCAACAAAGATCCTCTCTTGGGACTTGACAACAAACTTAGTCACGTAAGACTTTCCATTGTTAAGTATAAAGCACTTACAACCAAAGATCCTAAAATAGGATAGGTTTGGTTTTCTGCCTTTCACAATCTCATAGGGGGTCTTGTTGTGGCTTTTAGTAATGGTAGCCCTATTAATTACATGGCATGCAGTATTAACTGCCTCAGCCCAGAAATATTCTGGTAGAGATGTATCACTTAATAGGGTTCTACCAGCCTCAATCAAGGTTCTATTTTTCCTCTCAGCAATGTCATTTTGCTGAGGTGTTCTTGGTGAAGAAAACTCCTGAAATATCCCAAATTCTTCACATAGTTTTTTCATGCTATCAGACTGGAATTCAGTACCATGGTCACTTCTTATCTTGATCACTGTACTGTCTAGTTCATTCTGAATTTGTTTGACAAAGCTATAGAAGATACTAGGTGTTTCAGATTTCTGTCTAAGGAAGAACACCCAGGAAAAACTTGAGTAGTCATCTACAACCACAAAGGTATAGACCTTCCTACCTAGGCTGTGAACTGGCATAGGACCAAAGAGATCCATATGCAAGAGGTATAAACACCTCACAGCATCTTTGTTTTCAATGCTACTAAAGGTGGATCTAGTCTGCTTGCCCTTTTGACAAGCTGAGCATATTCCATCTTTAATACACTTAACTTGAGGACCATTCCTCACTAACTCTTTACTATAGAGTTTGCCAATTGTCTTGTAGTTGAGATGGGCTAGCCTCTTGTGCCATTTGACACAATGAGAGACTTTCTCATCAGCTACAAGACACACTGGAGAACCATTGGTCTCATACATAATGTCTAGGCAATAGACAATCCTCTTTCTATAACCTGTCAAAATGATCTCTTGATCAATTGACCTCCTGATATGACAACCATCTTTGACAAATGAGATGTCATATCCTACATCACTCAATTGACTTATACTAATAAGGTTATGTTTCAAACCTTTAACATAAGCCACTTGAGTAATAGTAATATAGGTGCTAGAAATGTTACCAAAACCCTTGATGATTCATTTTTCATAACCACCAAAGGTGACTTTAGGACCATCCTTGATTGGTGTGAAGTCCTTTAGCAATCCCCTTGTTCCAGTCATGTGTCTGGAACATCCACAGTCCAAGTACCATATTGGGGCATGGTCACTTGGACTCACCTGCAAAACAAATTAGTGAACCTTAGGACCCAAAGAATTCTTGGGTCCTTGGTATTGGTTAGTTTTCCTCCTAACAAAGCTACCTGCAGGTTTCCCAACAGGCAGTTTGCTACTCACTTTGGAACTTGCATTGTGCCAACAGTCCATGACAAAGTGGCCTACCTTTCTACAGCACCAACACTCAAACCTATTGTACCTTTGCTTAGGTACATTCTTAGCTGTTTTATCTACAGCTGGCTTGTTGAGAGCTGGGGCTTTGCCCTTGGACTTGGACTTGACAGTCCTAGCAGGTTTAGAAAACCCCAGTCCAGCTTTACCTTTTTGATGAACAAATTCATCAATTAAGGGTAGAACAGACTTTGGTTTAGAAAACCTAACAACTAAATCTCTCTCCTTCTGAAGACTAATCTCCAGACTTTTGATTTGATCATTCTTAAATGAAATAGTCCCCATCTGAATCACAGTTATGTGCTTCAGTCTGGCTATTTCATTTAGCTTTTGATCTATCATCTTCTCAAAATCAGTTGCAGCAACTTTGAGACTAGCAATTTCCTTTGCCTGACTCTTGGCTAGGGACTTGCTCTTCTTAAAAGCTTGCAACAAAACTTTATATTCATCTATCAATTGATGAATATCCCCTTCAGACTCAGATGCACTCTCATCACTTGATGATGATGAATCCGATTCTGAACTAGGACAAGAAATTGAACTTAAAGAACAATTTTGTACCTTACTAGGTCCAGGCTGCTCCTTGATTTTGTCACCTTCTGTCAATGCCATCAGTCCTTGGCACTGACTGTCCTCTTGTTCATATATAGAGTTCATGATCTGGATGAACTCTTCTTCCTCTTCCTCAGCAAACAGTCCTATGTATGCTTCAGCATCTGACTCAGTTTCTGATGAAGATATGTCTGACAGGCTCTTATCCTTTTTGGCAACAAAAGACCTTTCCTTCTTGCCCTTGAATTGAGTCTTCTTCTTATCATTAGACTCCTTCCTTTTCTCTGGACAGTCTGCAATAACACGTCCTTGTCTGTTACAGCAATAACATACAATTTTTGATAGAGTTGCATTGCTAGACTTGGTCTTTTTCCTGTCTTTCTTTGATGACTTCTTGTTCTGATAATAGTCATCTTTTCCTTGTGAAGTAGATGGCTTTGTCCTCCACTGTTTCTTCTTTAAGAACTTCTGAAAGTGTCTTGTGAAAGCTGCAAAGTCCTCATCACTTTCACTGCTCTCAGAATTTCTACTTGCTGACTTATCTGACTCAGTCTCAGCTACTTTAGGAGGTGGAGTTGGTGACTTACTTCTGTATTTTCTGGTGGCTTCTGTCTTGAATGCCACTGTCCTTTCTTTATGTTCACTTCTTGTACATTTCTCCTCTTCTTTTCTCACCATCAACTGCATCTCATAGGATAGCAGTTTTCCAAACAGTGTTGGTGGAGGAATATCTGCTAACTTTGCCATTTCCCTTATGCCACAGATCTTGGTGTCCCAATCCTTTGTTAGGGACCTTAGAAACTTATCATTTAACTCATAATTACTGAATTCTCTGCCATAGGACATTAGCTCATTCACAATCCTATAGAACTTCTTATAGCATTCAGTTATGCTATCAGCCCTACCTTGCCTAAAACTTTCATATTCCTGGTTTAACAAAGATTTCTATCCTGTCTCACCTCTTCTGAACCCTCCATGTACACTATAAGAGTATCCCACATCTCCTTAGATGTCTTACAGTGTATCAAGTTTTGAAAGGTAGCATCATCTATAGGACTCACAATGATATTCTGAGCCCTCTTGTGCATTGTGGCTAGAATTATCTCATCCTTTGTCATTTCAGAGAAGTCTTTAGGTGTTCTCTAATTTGCATCCAGGACTGAAACCTTCATGGGCACATATGGCCCTTCTTTAACTGTGATGTAAATTCTAGGGTCTGAGGCTTCCATAAATAGTCTCACCCTTTCCTTCCAGATGCCAAAAATTTCTTTTCTGCAAATGGGTAGCTTCATGGATCCAATTTCCTTATGATTCTCTGTTGAACCCATGTTTCTTGATTTTCTTGATTTCACTTAATCTGCCAACAGGATCTACTCAGACAGTTAAGTTCTTTTTGAGTAACCTCCCTCTGATACCACTTGAAAGAAATTGCACCTAATCACCTAGAGGGGGGGGTGAATAGGTGACTTAATCTTTTTAAACTTTTTAGGAAGAATTCAGATTATATCACAGAGTTATCACTAATTCTACACAGCAATCACAGCAATCAATCAAGCACACAGTGAACACACAGATTTATAGTGGTTCCCCACAGTTTGGGTACATCCACTTTCCCCCTTCGCCTATCTAGTAGGGTACTAGATTCGGCCAAACTCCTCTACTATCTCAGATCCTCAAATCTTAGACTCAGAACCCCAAAATAGGTTCCTACAGCTCAGGCCCAAGGCCCTACAACTCAGTTTCTTCACAAAGCCTACACTCAGCTTCTTCACAAAACCTACACTCAGCCACAACAGGCCTACACTCATCCACAACAGGCCTATACTCAGAGAAACAAATCTCCTATACTCAGGCACACAGACCCTACACTCAGCCTTTATAATTACAGGCTTACAACTCAGATCCCTAAGGATCCTACAAGAAATTAGAATACAAAGTTTATATACCTACAACTCTGAATAGAGAGATGAGTTGATAGGTTCTTGATGAGTTCTTGGAAGAACTCTGCTGAGATCAATCTCACTTGGCTTTTCTTCAAAGCTTCTTGAATATAGAACACAATAGGATTGATCTTCACTGCAGCTGATCTTTGATCTCTGCAACTTAAGATTCAGAACTAGGTCTGAATCCTTCTTCACAGCCTGGTTCCAACGGCTGTCTTGTTGGATGGAGCTCTCTCTCTCAAACTTCTTAGATCTTCACTGGATTCTTCAATGAATAACTAGATCTTCTTTTCTTTTTCAATCACTTGATCATCTTTTTCTGTAGACAGTATAAGCCTATATATAGGCCTTCTTCATGGTAACCGGCTGGTCCGGTTCCTAACTGATTTCTGACATCTCTGACAGGTGCAGCAGACCGGCTGGAATGGCAGCTGTCAAGTCATCCAGTCAGTTCTTGAAATAACTGTAACTGTCTGAAAGTGTCGAGACAGTCTGTCTTTAAGTGTCGACACTTATAGACCAAGTGTCGACACAAGTTGACTAAGTGTCGACACTAGCCTACAAGGTGTCGACACAACTCCTTGTGTTGTAGAATTCACTTCTCGACACAGCTTCTTCATCATGTGTCGACACTGATATTGAGTGTCGACACAAGTCCTTGTTCTTCAGTACTTTGTTGAATTCTTGTAAGTGTCGACACAACTCTTTTGTGTCGACACATCTTCATGTGTTGAACTTGTTCAGTGTCGACACATCTTCTTGGTGTCGACACATGCCTTCTGTGTTGATACTTGCTGAGTGTCGACACTGCTCCTTGTGTCGACACATTCTTCTTCCGTTGAGACTTTGGCTGAGTGTCGACACATCTCCTTTTTGTCGACACTTGTACTTAGAATTTTGTTGAACTTTGCTAAGTGTCGACACAGCTCCTTGTGTCGACACTTTCTTCATGTACTGAGTCTTTTGCTGTGTGTCGACACATTCTTCATTGTGTCGACACTTTTTCAAGTGTTGAGTCTTCTGCTGAGTGTCGACACATTCTTTATTATGTCGACACTTATACTTAGACTCTGCTGACTTTTACTGAGTGTCGACACAACCTCCAAGTGTCGACACTTTCTGATGTAGACACAGTTCCTCTGGGTGTCGACACAACTGCTAAGTGTCGACACTGCTTCACTGCACTTTTCTTCATGGAGTGTCGACACAGCTCCTTGTGTCGACACTTTCTGTCTGGTGTCGACTCTATATCCCTGGTGTCGACACAAGTACTCCAAGTGTCGACACTGCTTGTCGGGGTGTCGACACAAGTCTTCTTAAGTGTCGACACTTTCCTTCTGGGTGTTGACACATGGACTTAGAATCTTTTCAGCTTTCCCTGTAAATACTTGACCTGCACAACTAAACTAAAATACATCAAATACATTTTGATGTATATCATTGAGTAGGGTGAGGCTTCTTCAAATCAGGTACATTTAAACCAATGTACCCAACATACAGTATGGGAGCGACGAAATGGGTGGAGCAGAGAGCTTGGGCGTGAAAATGGTGAAAGATCTTAATTAGGGTGGATTTCATGCACTTATAACAAATAGTGAAAATAATAGGCACACACGGTCGAATTCACGACAGTGCGTGAAAACATGAAAAATTTATTGGGCAAAAATTCCCAGCCAGGCAAAAAAAGAGTCTGTGTCATTTTTCCCATGCATGACCAAAACTGACAGTGTGAGAACCATTCACATGGGCAGCGACATATCGCTGAAATTCATGCCAATAAGAAAAGAACGAATGATTTTCTTGTCACATGGTTGAATCCAACCGTGCTTCAAGGAAATGCATGGGCAATTAAACCGTAACATTTTTAGACAAAAAGATCCACTCGTGAGATTTTACTCACGCACGAACAAAACCGATCGTGCGCAAATAAAACGCATGAGCCGGGAAAGATCACCAAAAAAGGGCACACTGCAGAACGTGCACGATCGCAAAAATCGTGTGCCAAGAAAATGCACGACCATGCTATTTCTACAGTTTAGAATTCATAGAGAATGAGGATCTGCCCACTTATAATACAAACCAACAAATTGGGGCACAAGCCACCAGCACACCGACACAACCAAAATAGTAGTAAAAGGTAATGGGGAGTACCATGTGCTTACCCTGAATGAAAGAGTGTGCAATTGCACACCACAATGGGCTAAAAAGGTGCACTTCGTGTAAATGTGTGAACGAGTCGAAAATAAGCAATAAAGATCTAAAAATGAAATGCAAGTGCGTGAAATCGAGCCCAAATGAGTCCGAAAAATCTTATATAAATCAGACTCATCACACCCCCATGCTTAACCATTTGCTCGTCACGAGCAAACCATCCCTCATGCAGAAGAGAAAAAGAAATAGTTGACATAGAAATTGCAAATGTGGAGTATCATGTTAAATCGCATACTCACACCCATAGAAATATGGTAGAAAGAATTTTTAGTTTTACATAATAGTTTATAATTTTTTAGGTGTGTATCTATATATTATTGCTACTCAAAACTAAAATCACAAAAACCCTTTGGTCACGTGTAAGGAGAAAGTACATTGATAGATGAGACAAGCATTGTCAAAGTCCGGGGCTCGAGATAAACGCAAAAGAAATCCATCAATGTTGGTGACTATATGATCACCTGTTCGCACTCTCTCCACGACACTAGTTTGGTTCATTGTGCGAATCAGTAGGACTTTAGGTTAGAGATGGGTCTTGGGTCTTGGTGGGATAATGATGGGTGTTTTAGTACACTAGTAAATAGTGAAACTCTTGTTAGAGCGTAACCCGATAAGGCAAGTGCAGCTATCATTAGAGTATAGAATCATGTGTCGTATTCTACGGATCTGTCGAGTACTTGTACTCACACGAAAGAGCTATTATTTTATCTAACAAAAAGGATGTTTGGTTTGATTAATACAAAAAACAAATACAAATAAAATAATTTGTGAGATATGATGAGATTAAGACTAACACTCGATCTATAATCCCTTAGGATAAAATAAACTTTTCTTCAATAAAAAATAAACAACAAGCTTCCAATTAAACAACTTCGATCGCAGAGGTTCTCAATTTATGAAAGCACCTCTCTCAAGAATACTCTTTCAACTAACCTTAGGCGAATAAATTAAGACCCCTCGGCCAGTTGAAACACCTAAGCTTGCTTTGAGCGGTGAAACACACTATTGGGTTTAACCCCAATATGGAAGATTTACGACAAACACTCTTGAGGATTATACACATCCTTTTATCTTTAAGTGATCTACTTGTATCACAACCTCTCTATAAACTAGAATACAAATCTTAAATTGAAAAGCATATTTACGATCTATTTATCCTTGCATGATCTCCTCGCATTCACAACCTCTCAGTAAACTAGAACACGGATCCCAGATCAGAAAATCGAATTTGCGAAACAAGAATTCAAAGCAAAATAATCGAAGATAAACCGAATCGAATAAAAGGTTGAGAGCTTGCTAATTTAAAAAAAGATAAAGTAAAGTTTATTTCATTCACAATTTCATCATAATTATGTCTGAGTGGTTATCTGCTTTCAAGAACCTGCAATATAGAAACAACACAACAAAAGGCACACACATAATATATAGTGGTTCCCCAAATTATGGGTACGTCCACTCTCATCCCACCTTTCTAACTTCTAGTTAGACAAGGCACTTCTCCAAAACTCAGCTCAAAGAGCTTACACCTCAGATTCCTCAGGATCTCTCAGTCTTCTCCGAGACTTAAAGCTAAGACACTTAGCCCTACAACTCATTGATCAACTGATCACCTACCTCAGACTAAAGTCCCTTCCACTCAGGCTGGGAGGACAGCCATACCTCATATCCATAAAGGATCCTACCTCGGAGAGAATGACTCTCCTACAGCTCAGGCACAAAGGTCTTACCTCAGATCCAAAGGACCCTATAGTTCAGGCACAAATTCCCTACAACTTAGAGGGAATTACTCTCCTACCTCAGGCACAAAAGTCCTACATCTCAGTAATCAAATGATCACCCCTACCTCAAATCCAAGCTGGATCCTACACTCAGAGAGTATAACTCTCATACAGCTCAGACAAATTTGCCCTACCTCAGGCTCACGGGCCCTACTGCTCAGATCCAAAAGGATCCTATAGGAATACAAGGTTTTAATTAATTTGACACGGATAAATTTCTCTGTGTCTGCTACTATAGCTGAGTTATATCTGTTCTAACTATCTTCACAGCAGCAAAAAATGTTCTTCAATAAAAGGCTGCCACTACTGCAAGTATCTCAAAATTTTATTTCTAAACTTGCAGTAGAAGACTGAAGAGCTGCTAGGTCTTGACTTCTTCAAACAACTACTGAACCTATAGAAGATTGAAGGCTCTCCTCTCTTTCTTTATCAGAAGTGTTTCTGAACTTGCTATAGCAGAAGAAAAATACTACAACTAACTGAACTTTTAGTTATGCTGGTCGACTTCAAGCTTTTTCCCCGCAACAATGGTGAGGAGGATGAAGTCCAGCTGTTATTTTTCTTTTTGAATAAAACCCTAAAAGTTGAGTTTAACATCCAATAGCAGCCCCTTTATATCATCTGTCAATTAACGGCTCTAAGAAGTAGTGGGTATCACCTGCAGCTGACAGTTGTAGCTTGCTTTAATGGAAGAAGACGTACAGTAGACCACCGGTAGCATTTATTGTGTTCTGTAGCTTTCCCACACTTAATTTGAACTCTGTTGACTTTGTCAACTTTGTCAGACGTCATCAGATTATGGAATTTACCAATTTCTCAAATTCACTCCAGGCGTTGAGTATGTTGAGTGAACAAGCTTCACTCAATGTCAAAACTCTTAGACATCTGGTTGAATCATTCTGCACCATAGGCGTTGAGAGCATTGAGTGAAGTGGCTTCACTCAACACTTTTATACTTTGTCATTTCTTCATCTTTCTAAAGGCGTTGAGTGAGCTGGCCTCACTCAATACATTCTGCTTAAGCCTATCTTCTTTATTGGGTGTTGAGTGAACTGGCTTTACTCAACGGTTCTATACTTTGTTGATTTCTATTTTCTTCTTAAGCTTTGACTGCAGCAGTAAGACTCAGGGCTTTTGCTTTGGTGTTGAGTGAGCTGTGCTGACTCAACTCTTCTGAACTTGTCGAATATTCAGCCCGCCAATACTTAGGCATTGACAGATTCATCTATACACGACGATTCTTGATATATGGCGTTGAGTGAGCTGTAATCACTCAACGCCTATGGACTTAGCTGCAGAATAGTTTTGTACTGCATGGCTTTGATTGTCCATAAATTCATTCAGCGCTTTATGACATCTGACGTTGAGTTAACTGGCTTCACACAACGCCTGTCGACTTAGGCAATTTCCAGCCTATCCAACATCTTCCCTTGCATATGGCATTGAGTGAACTGGTTTCACTCAATGCTTGTGGACTTAAACAAATTTCTGTCTTTGCACATCTTTACTTTATGACCACATGTCACATCACTTGGAACACCTGTCCTATCAATATTATAAGAACTAACCTGCATGTATGAACTTGCATACATCAACTATAACTTTATGCATGATATTAATATGATTGATTTCTTCAAATCTAGGACATTTGGGGCAATGGACCCAACAATCTCCCTCTATTTGAAGAAATCAAAACCCCCAATCAAATGAGTCAATGAAATACACTAACATGTACAGTAATAAAATATTTATTTGGAAAACATATAACAAGAGAACAAGTTATTGTTACCACACTTCTTTGCCTACAGGTCACACCTGCTCCTGCTCCTCCTTGATTGCTGCTGCCACTTATATGCTTCTCACATATCCTTGGCTGGTATCTAATACACTCATAACTCTGATATTAGTTTCCTTAACTTATATCCTTCTCCTCCCACTTTTTGACTTTTGTAAATAGTCGTGGAGGTATTGATTTTCTGCTCCCCCTTTTTGAGTACAGAAAAGCAACTCTTATAGCAGTTGAACTACTTGAGAGTGCTGAAGGAATGCTGGTCCTTCTTTACAGGATGCCAATTGAATCTTCCTCTGCAAGTGTTTGACATGCTCCCCCTTAACTGAAGCATCCTCTATCATACTTCCAGGTAGACATTCTAGTCTGTACTAATCTGGATAGTAGTTAATCATGATACCACTAAAGGTATACCTCTTGAAAATCTTCATTCTTCTGAAGAGCAATTCCACCTGTAAGAAATAGTATAACATGCAACAACATGAGGAGCATCTGAAGCTATACTAGGTTCAACATACCCAATTCAAACTTGAAGATGTTGAACTTTGCTTCATCTAGTGGCTTAGTGAAGATGTCAGCCACTTGCTTGTCTATTAGGACAAAATCAAGGTTGATATCTTCACATTCCACATGCTCCCTAATGAAATGATATCTTATCTCAATATGCTTAGTCCTGATGTGTGAGACATGATTCCTAGCAATTGAGATGGCACTAGTAGAATCACAATATAAGGGACTTCTACTTATCTGAAGGTTATACTCCTGGAGCTGATGCTGGATCCATGACAACTGAGTACAATAGCTACCTACTGAGATGTACTCTGACTCTGCAGTTGAGATTACAACACTTATTTGCTTCTTGCTGCTCCAAGATACTAGTCTTCCTCCCAAGAATTGACAGGTGTCAGAAGTGCTCTTCCTATCCTATTTATAGCCTGCAAAATTTGCATCTAAATAGCCTGTTAGTTCAAACTCCTCATTCCCAGGGTACCATAGGCTAAGATCTGGTGTGCCCTTAAGATACCTCAAAATTCTCTTTGCAGCAAAGTAGTGAGATTCTTTAGGGCAAGCCTGATACCTAGCACAAACACATGTAACATACATGATGTCTGGCCTACTTGCAGTTAGATATAGAAGGGAGTCAATTATCCCTCTATACAAAGTTTCATCAACAGGTTTCCCTGCCTCATCTTTGTCTATTGGCATACTTGACCCCACGGGAGTTTTCATGGTGGAGGAATTCTCCATACCAAACTTCTTGATTAACTCCCTAATGAACTTAGACTGAAATATGGATAATCCATCACCAGTCTGTCTAATATTGAGACCCAAGAAGAACTTAATCTCACCCATACTTCCCATCTCAAACTTCCCTTGCATAAGTTTGGCAAACTTCCTGCAAAGGTTTTCATCAGTAGATTTAAATATAATGACATCCATATATATCTGGACTAGGATGATCTTACCCTTAGATTCCCTTAGGAATAAGGTCTTGTCTATCTTCCCCCTTGAGAAATTATTCTCAATGAGGAAACTAGACAATGTCTCATACCATGCTCTAGGGGCTTGCTTCAGCCCATATAGGGCTTTCCTAAGTCTATAAATAGAATCAAGTGAGTTAGGAACAACAAAACCTGTAGGCTGCTCAACATAGACTTATTCCTTTAAGTCACCATTCAGGAAGACTAACTTCACATCCATTTGGTAGACCTTGAATCCCTTGTGTGCAGCATATGTAAGGAATAATCTGATGCATTCCAATCTTGCTACATGGGCAAAGGTTTGATCAAAATTAATACCTTCTGCTTGTTTGTATCCCTTAGTTACTAGCCTTACTTTGTTCTTGATTATAATGTCATTTTCATCAAGTTTATTCCTGTAAATCCACTTGAATCCAATGACATTATATCCTTGTGGTCTGAGAACCATCTTGCAGACATTGCATCTCTTAAACTGGTTCAGTTCCTCTTACATTGCTACAATCCAAAACTGATCTATGTTGGCCTCTTCAAATTTATTTGGCTCTACCTACGCCAGGAAGCTTGAGTATAGTGGTGTGTTGATACTTCTGCTCTTGGTCACTACTCCTTGCTTACATCACTAATGATCTGGTGTCTTGGATGATCCCTCAGATGCCTGATTGTTTGAGGCAATCTTACTTCAGCTTCTGCTATTGGGGTAGCTTCCTGCTGATCTTCATCCATCTCACTTGTGTCTTGTAGTCCTTCTAATGGAATGTCCATTCCATCAGCTTTACCTTGGACTAATGGAGTAGCTTCTTTGATAGTTAGTTGGTCCATCGTCTGTTCTGTGCATGCAATACTAAAAGAGGAGCTTGACAGCTCACTATTAATCATAATAGACTCATCAAAGACTATATGTACAGATTCTTCTACAACTTGGCTTTTCAAGTTGTAAATTCTATAAGAAACCTATGATTGATGTACCCAACAAAAATCTCATCAAAAGACTTGGCAACAAACTTAATCACATTGGACTTCCCATTGTGAAGTATATAGCTCTTACTACCAAAGATTCTGAGATAGCCCAGGTTTGGTTTTCTGCCCTTCAAGATCTCATAGGGAGTCTTCTTGTAGCTCTTGATGATAGAGGCTCTGTTGAGGACATAACATGCAGTGTTTACTGTCTTATCCCAGAAATATTCAGGGAGAGATCTGTCACTCAACAATGTTCTTCCAGCCTCTATGAGAGTCCTATTTTCCTCTCAACAATCCCATTTTGGTGGGGAGTTCTTGGAGAAGAAAATTCTTGATGAATCCCTTGCTCTTCACAGAACTTTCTCATGCTTTCAGACTGGAATTTAGTTCCATGGTCACTTCTGATTTTGACCACAGTACTATCAAACTCATTCTGAATTTATTTGACAAAATTCATGAAGACATCAAGAGTTTCATTCTTTTTCTTAAGAAATAACAGCCAAGCATACCTAGAATAGTCATCAACTACCACAAGGGTGTAAACTTTCCTACCAACACTAAGAACTGGCATAGGATCAAACAAGTCCATATGTAAGAGGTATAAGCACCTCATAGAGTCTTTGGTCCCAATGCCCTTGTAGGAGGCTTTGGTCTGCTTGCCCTTTTGACATGCTGAGGAAATGCCCTCCTTGGTGCACTTCACATTAGGACCATTCCTAACTAGCTCTTGACTAAAGAACTTGCCAATAGACTTATAATTCAAATGAACTAGCCTCTTGTACCATTGGACACAATATGAGACTTTCTCATTTGCCACTAGACAAATAGGAGTCTGTATCTAGACAAAAAAAAGTTTAAGCAATAAACATTTTCACTCCTAGTGCCTGTCAAGATGACCTCTTGGTCACTTGACCTCTTAATATGGCACTCATCCTTGTGGAAGACAATAATATAGCCACAATCAAAGAGTTGGGTTATGCTTATGAGGTTGTGTTGCAACCCTTCAACATAAGCCACTTTTGTGATGGTGACTATGTCATTGGTAATCTTACCATAACCTCTAGTCACCCCTTTATCTAAACCACCACAGACAACCTTGGGTCCATCTTTCAATGGAGTGTATTCCTTTAAGTTTATCCTTGTCCCAGTCATGTGCCTGAAACAACCACTGTCCAAGTACCATATAGGAGTTTAGGCACTTGGACTGACCTGCATCACACAAATCATTTTACCTTAGGACCCCAATATCTATTGGGTCCTAGGTACATGTTAGTTTGAAACTAAACTTGTCTACCATCAGCATTTTTGACTGGTGGACTAACAGCTGCTTTGACACACTAGGATTGTGACAATAGTCTATAATAAAGTGGCCCACTTTGCCACAGCACCAACATTCATGAATGTTATATCTTATTTTCTGTGCAGGCCCTGCAGTGTGGTTAACTACTGGCTTAACAGCAGGAAGTGGTGCAGCAACCTTCTTTAGATTCCTTTCAGCATGGATTTGACTGAAGGTAAGCCTTCTAGCTGGCTTGTTTGGCCTGCTCTAAGTGCCAGCAGCAGCAAGTTTATTTTCAGAAAGCATGCTCTTGATAGCATCAGACACAGCCAAACCAGGCTTGTTGGATGACATACCCTTGGTCTGAGTCTTTGTTGAATGATCCTGAACCTTTGTTGCAGCCACATTCTTCAGAGTGGGGGCTGGAGCACCAAAGAGTCCAGGATCAGCCATTTGAATTTCTTCATGGGCAGTCTTAAAGGCACTCACCCTGTTATACCTTCCACCATGGTTATGAACATTTTTGTTCACACCAGTGGATCTTCCATTCATCCAGTGACCAAAGATGCTTTCTTGG
Source organism: Platanthera guangdongensis (assembly GCA_039583875.1). Taxonomy (NCBI): domain Eukaryota; kingdom Viridiplantae; phylum Streptophyta; class Magnoliopsida; order Asparagales; family Orchidaceae; genus Platanthera; species Platanthera guangdongensis. The sequence goes on along the minus strand of CM077161.1, from coordinate 90,899,651 downwards.
TCACACCTGTTTGAAGGAAACTAAACGTTTTTAAAAGGATTGGGAGGCATGGAGGCCAGAGGCTCAACAGGAGCTTTGCCCTTCCCTTTGGAAGGGACAACCCTTGTATTTCCCTTAAACCCCAACCCCTTCTTACCTTTCTGAGAGGAGAGGTCTATCAAGGGCAACACTGTATTGGGCTTAGAAAAACTAGCCACAATGTTCTTCTCCCTCTGGAGCTTCTCTTCAAGGTCCCTAATGAGACTATCCTTGAACTTGATGATGCCAATCTGAATGATAGTGATGTTTCTCAGTTGGCTAACTTCCCTTGCTTTCTGATAAAGCAGAGTTACTGTTTCAGTCAGTTGGGCAGCAACTAGCTAAAGAGTGGTAATCTCCACAACTTGCTTTTCAGTCAACTTCTTGCACCGCTTAAATGCATCCAGAAGTTCATCATATCTGTCAATCAATTGATTCACATCTTCTTCTGATTCAGAATCATCTTCACCACTGGATGAAGAAGCTTCTGTACAGGGACTAGTCTCATATCCAGACTTAGAAGAAGAGCTTGATAGAGATTTTACCTTGCTTTGACCAGGCTAATCCTGGCTGGATTCCTCATTAGTCATTGTCACCGGGCCAGGACATTTGTAAGCATCTTCTTCATCCTCATCATCCTCCTCTGAATCATTATTTGAGTGTGATAGAGGGGACCTGATACCTATCCTGGCAGCAGGATAGTCTTCAACTACTGCTACAGCTTCTTGTTCAGCAGCAGCAGTAACTAGCCCAATATACACCTTTTCTTTAGATTCAGATGAAGATGAGTCTGTCCAACTCTTCAGTTTCTTAGCAAAGGACTTCTCCTTCTTTCCCTTGTATTGGTGATTTTTCTTCTCACCAACCTCCTTCCTCTTCATTGGGCAGTCAGCTATCACATGCCCTAGTTTGCTGTAATTATAGTAGACAAGTTTAGAGGAATTAAATTTACTAGATTTAGAATCATACCTGTCAGCCTTGGAATGATTCCTCATGTGATGAGAAAAGGTGGAAGATCTTCTCTTCCACTGTTTCTTCTTCATCAGCTTCTGAAAGTGTCTGGAGAAGGCAGCAAAGTCCTTATCTGACATGTTGCATTCTGATGCATTTGACTCTGAGTTGTCTGAATCAGCTGGTCTTCTTGGAGGAGAGGGAATCCTCTGCTTACTCTTCCGTGTACTGTCTGCTCTGAAGGCCAAGGACTTTTCCTTGGCTTGGGATCTGCTAGTGGCCTCGTCCTCTTTTCTGACATCTAGCTGAATCTCATAGGAGAGCAGATTTCCAAACAATGTTTGGGGGGGTGTCTCAGAAAGCTTGGCCACCTCTCTTATGACACAAATCTTAGAATCTCAGTCTCTAGTGAGAGATCAAAGGAACTTGTCATTTATCTCATAATGATTGAAGACCCTCCCATAGGTCCTCAGTTCATTTATGATCCTGAAAAATCTTTCATAGCAGGTAGCTATGTTCTCTTTCAGGGATTGCCTGAAAGCCTCATACTGCTGGTTGAGCATGGACTTTCTATTATCTCTCCCCTCTTCAGTACCATCCATGTAGATCATAAAGGTGTCCCACATCTCTTTGGAGGTCTGACAATGGACCAAGTTTTGAAAGGTTGAATCATCTATGACATTAATAATAATATTTTGTTCCCTCTTGTCCAATGTAGCTAAAATGACTTCATCCTTTATCATCTCAGAATATATCTTAGGAGTCTGGACATTCACATCCAGAACAGAGATCTTCATAGGGATAAAGGGTCCCTCCTTTACTGTCACAAAGATCCTAGGGTACTCAAAGGCTTCCATAAATAGCCTGACCCTCTCTTTCCAGATTCCAAAATTCTCATTTCTGCAAATGGGGAGTTTCATTGAACCTAGCTCCTTATAGCTCTCTCTAGAAAGTCTGCTCTGACTGTAGCTACCCTTTGGGATCTTCTCTGACTGTTAGGTCCTTCTTGAGCAACCTCCCTCTGATACCACTTGAAAGTCTTTATTTTCAAGGTAACAAGGGACCTAGCGGAGGGGTGAATAGGTTTCTAAGTCTCTTGTGACTTTCTTTTATTTTCTTCTTTAAGTGCTTAGTGTCTTGGTGGTTATCTGCTTTCAAGAACCTGCAATAAAGAAACAATACAACAAAAAGCACACACAGAATATATAGTGGTTCCCTAGATTATGGGTACGTCCACTCTCCTCCTACCTTTCTAAATTCTAGTTAGACAAGGCACTTCTCCAAAACTCAGCTCAAAGAGCTTACACCTCAGATCCCTCAGGATATCTCAGTCTCCTCCAAGACTTAAAACTTAGGCACTTAGCCCTACAACTCAATGATTAACTGATCACCTACCTCAGGCCAAAGGCCCTACCACTCTGGCTAGGAGGACAGCCCTACCTCAGATCCACAAAGGATCCCACCTCAGAGAGAATGACTCTCCTATAGCTCAGGCACAAAAACCCTACCTCATATCCAAAGGATCCTACAACTCAAGCACAAGTATCCTACAACTCAGAGAGAATGACTTTCCTACTTCAGGCTCAAAAGCCCTACAAATCAGTGATCAAATTATCACCTACCTCAGATCTAAGCTGGATCCTACACTCAAAGAGTATAACTCTCCAATAGCTCAGGCAAATTTGCCCTACCTTAGGCTCAAGAGCCCTACAACTCAGATCCAAAAGGATCCAATAGGAATACAATGTTTTAATTAATTTGACACAGAGAAATTTCTCTGTGTCTGCTACTAGAGCAGAGTTATCTCAGTTCTAACTATCTTCACAGCTGCAGAAATATGTTCTTCAATGAAAGGCTGCCACTGCTAGAAGTATCTCAGAAATCTATTTCTGAACTTACTGTAGAAGACTGAATATCTGCTAGGTCTTGAGTTCTTCAAACAACTATTGAACCTGTATAAGATTGAAGGCTCTCCTCTCTTTTTTTATCAGAAGTGTTTCTGAACTTGCTGTAGAAGAAAAAATGCTACAGCTAACTGAACTTTTAGTTCTGCTGGTTGACTTCAAGCTTTTTCCCGACAGCAATGGTAAGAAATATGAAGTCCAGCCACTCTTTTTCTTTTTGAATAAATCCCTAAAAGTTGAGTTGACAATCCAAAAGCTGCCCCTTTATATCTTCCGTCGATTAAGGGCTCTAAGAAGCAGTGGGGACCACCTGCAGCTGACAGCTGCACCTTGCTTTAACAGAAGAAGATGTATTGTAGACCACCGACAGTATTTATCGTGTTATGTAGCTTTCCCGCGCTTGATTTGAACTATGTTGACTTTACCAACTTTAGCTGACGTCGTCAGATTATGGACTTAGCCAATTTCTCAAATTCACTCCAGGCGTTGAGCGCGTTGAGTGAACAAGCTTCGCTCAATGCCAAAACCCTTAGTCATTTGGCTGAATCATTCTGCACCATAGGCGTTGAGAGCGCTGAGTGAAATGGCTTCACTCAATGTTTTTATACTTGTCATTTCTTCGCCTATCTGAAGGCGTTGAGTGAGCTGGCCTTACTCAACGCTTTCTGATTTAACTCGTCTTCTTTATTGGCATTGAGTGAACTGGCTTCACTCAACGCTTCTAGACTTAGTTGATTTCTATTTTTTTCTTAGGCTTTGACTGTGGCAGTAAGACTCAACACTTTTTCATTGCCATTGAGTGAGCTGTGCTCACTCAATGCTTCTGGAATTTGTCGAATATTCAGCCTGTCAATACTTATTCGTTGACAGATTCAACTATACTCGACAATTCATGGTATATGGCATTGAGTGAGCTATAATCACTCAACGCCTGTGGACTTAGCTGCAGAATAGCTTTGCACTGCATGCCTTTGACTGTCCACAACTTAATTCAGTGATTTATGACATCTGGCGTTGAGTAAACTGGCTTCACTCAATGCTTGTGGACGTAGGAAATTTCCAGCCTATCCAGCATCTTCCCATACATCTGGTGTTGAGTGAACTGGCTTCACTCAATGCCTGTGGACTTGGACAGATTTTTGTACTCCACATCTTTACTTTGTGACCACATGTCACATCACTTGGACCACCTGTCCTATCAATGTTATAAAAAGTAACCTGTATGCATGAACTTAAGCATACATCAACTATAACTTTGTGTATGACATTGATATGATTGACTTCTTCAAATCTAGGACATTGAGGGCAATGGACCCAACAATCATGATAGGGGGAATTACACATGAAGGTAGGGAGAGGCATGATTACTAATAATAAAAGTGTTAGAGTTGAAATAAATATACACTAAGAATGAAATACAAGAGATAAGCTAGCAACTAGAAATGAGAAAGCAGCTAAAATAAACCAGAATTACAGGAATTCTACACAAAAATTTCCCTCCTTTAGATCAAGAACATTGCAGGAATTCATAGAATTTTCACCTGGGGAGTCATGCCCCAGGTCATGCCTGTGAACAGAACGTGTCAAACACAGAACTACCACTATGAAACCTCTGGGAAATGCCCCGAGAAAAACCATCAAAAGTCAATATCCAGCGGGTCACGCCTCTAGGTCAAGCCCATGACCTAGGGTGTGTCTTGACCGATTCTGAAAAAATGGTGGGAGACAGCCTGATCTGCAGTTAATCCGACGGTTTGAAAGGGTGTCACGCCTCTTAGAATGCTCGTAACTAGGGCGTGTTTGACGTAACATCATGCCGCCATGAATGGCTGTATTGAATTCCCGACCACACTTCTTGGTATGCTAGATACGCCCCCTGTCACACCCGTGATGGGGGCATATAATTTTAAACCAATGTGGCATCCTATCTAGTGTACTGCAGAAAGAGCATGGTGTGCGGGATTAGTCACGCCCGTGACCATGGCGTGTAACTTTCATCTTTTTTCCAAAACTTTCTGATAAGTGCCCAAAACTATCTAGTGAGCTCCAATTTGATAATTGCAGCCCAAAATAACCTAAATTGCAAAGAGAAGTCAATTAAAGGTTATTTTAGACAAAAGTAATTAAAAAAACCCAATTATTAAAATAAAACTATATAAAAATAACTCTAATATTAGTATTATCAAATACCCACATATTTACTCGTTTGCTAGTCCCTAGCAAACAACCTTCCCTTAAGAGTAGAAAAATATTCAGAACTATAAAAGAGTAATAAACCTAAGGAGTAAAATGCAAAGTCTTACGCCTATGTACCTAGAGCTTCTAGCAGAAAAACCTACTCAACATACAAATTAGTTTATACTTCTTGATTTATTATTGCCACTTTTAAAAGAAATACCAGTAAATCATAAAATTGTTTTGAGATAGAGAGAAGTGTGTTCACTAAGATTGGTATTACATAATATTAATAATTGGGGTACCCTCCAAAAGAAATCGAGCAATGACTATGTCTATAGGCTTTCCCTTTCACATTCTCACCACGACACTAGTCTAACTCATAAGCACAAATCATTAGGACTTAGCTAGGTTGAAATGTAGGCTTAGGTTAATGGTGTGGATAATCAAAGATAAACTTGACGGCTAGTCACACCTAAACTAAGAGTGAGCTCGCACAAATAAATCAATACTAACACCCATGATTATTAAGCACATATCTAATTTGTCGAACCCCTTTTTTGTTTTGTTTTGTTTTTCCACTCTTTTTTTCTTTTTCCTCCTTTGCGAAAGATTTTTTTTATATTTTTCACAAACGGGAGGAAAAACCCGCGAATATATCCATCATACCTAGATGAGTTCCAAACCATACAAAAAGCATAACAAACATTTTCGAGCATGGGCTTAGATATGTGATTAGTATGCTTTTTAGGCTTTGGTTATCTTTCTAGTAAAGGTAAAACAAAATATATGGTATAACGACTCAACTCTGATTTTCAAGGGTAAAATATTATGTGCGGGTGAAAAGGCTCAAATGGGCCAATAGAAATGTCTAACTCCTTTTCATCCTAAGAGCTTAACTTATGAAAAGTCTTGAGAATAACTTGGGACAAGTTCTAGACATCAAGAAAGAAATACCTTTCCTCTCAACTTGAGTAATATCGTTCTAATCAACTTTTACATACGCAATTAGAAAAATATAAAACTAAGAGTATGCTGAAAATTTAATTATACTTAAAATTCTGCTAACATACCCACATGACTGAAAACACAACACGGTCAATAGTTTTACTCTAGAATTCAAAATCTAAGAAAGCAGAAAAAAATTTCTAAACACTATGAAAAAGCTAATTTACTAAGAATTTTGCAGGTGAACAAATATAGGAATACAAGATTTCTCTAGTTAGAGAAAAAATGGGTTTACTTTAAATTTTGCTAAAACAAAACCCCAATAACTTCTTTTTTTCAAACATTTTTGAAGTATTTTGCTAAAAGGAATTTCGTTAAAAAGTAAACATTGGTGACTGATCCCCCCACCCCCATACTTAAAATGAAATATTGTCCCCAATGTTTTGTAAAAAGAGAGAGTATAGGAAGAAGAGACTTCCTGAGAATAAATAACAAATTGCATCAAGCAAAACCTGAAAGAAGTAAAGTGTAGCAAAACACATAATAATATATATTTTTATTTTTTTAATTAAAAAAATGGTACATGAGATAATATTAAAAAAACAAACTATAGACTTGTGGACATTGAAACAGAAACACTGAAAAGCAAGAAACAAAGATAAAAAACTTAGAAAAACTACACCTCATCACTGTCATCCGCAAACTACTAATAATGGTCCCACAACTCTGCAATTTTCCAGGAGATGTGCTCCAGGGATGAAGTGTGATGCTGCTCCATTACAGTAAAGCGTTGTCAATTTTCTCACTAGGATGGGTCTCCATCTGCTCCATCTGAGTGCAAAGTGACAAAAACTGGTGATCCCAATAAGGCAAAGGACCCAGAAGAGGACGATTTGGTGGAGATGGAAGAGCGTTAGAGGTTCCACCACTCACGTTAAGAGGAAGAGTCTCATCTTCTTCTCGACGACACGCTAACTTAGGCACTATGAGGCCAAAAATGACCAGGGAATGGGGGCCTGAGCACAATGAAGTTGTGGAAAAGCATCCCAAACTCCCAACCACTTTGTGAGGTGAGTGACGTAGTTATCGCCGTGCACTGCACCCAGTTGTGCATTTTTTGCTTGAAGTCTGAAGAAGAGGGCAAGCTCCATACCCAAATTTATTGGAATCTGGTGAACTATATTATGTCAATATAGTAGGTCATGCTGAGTTACCACACCATTGTTGTGTAAGAAATATCAAGTAATAAACTGTGCTGAGCTGTATTAGCTGTAATAATGATGATATTCTGTCTTATATCTTAAAAAGGTCAGAAGGATATATATCAATATCTATGTACAGTTAGTCAATGAAATGGGTTGCCGTATAAAGCCAAAAGCTGATGTTATGTTATAGACAAAACCTGTTTGCCTATAAATATAAATGTAATAGCAAGATTGAAATATAAGTTTTGTTTGTTCAATATTACTTTTTCTTCCTCTATGTGTGTAATCAAAAACCAACACTGGTATCAGAGCCTTTGTTCTTTAACATAGAGTTCATGCCAACTCTAATCCGTTTAACATATGGCTTCATCATCTACCTCACAATCTTTCTCCCAATCCCACTCTTCAGTTCCTGTGTTTTATGGTGAAAAATATCAACACTGGTGGGTACATATGCGCACGGTGTTCAAATTATAGGGCTTGTGGGAACTGGTACAGCATGGACCTGAAGCAATATTAACAAAATTGAAAGATGCAGAAATAATTGTAGCCAAAAGAGAAGATGTATTTATGAAAGATGCCAAGGCATTTATGTTAATTCAACAGGGTGTCGTAGAAGTAGTTTTCCTAAGAATTATGAGTGCAGAATCTGCAAAAGAAGCTTGGGATATTCTCAGTAAAGAATACAAGGGATCACCAAAAGTTGTGGTAATGAAACTTCAATCCATATGGACTGAATTAGATTCAGTATCAATGAAGGCAGGAGAACCAGTGCAAGAATTTCTTGCAAAGGTAATTAATTTAATTAATCAAATTAGATCCCTTGGCGACACTGTAGAAGATAAGCATATTGTTCCCAAATTATTAAGAAGTTTGCCAAGTTCATTTAAATCAGCTATAATAGCAATAGAGGAGTCAAAAAACATCTATAAGTTGCCACTAACAGAACTTGTAGCTTCTTTAAAATCACATGAAGATCGATTGAGTTGTGATACTCAACAAGTACATCAAGTGCTACAAATGAAAGTAAAGATTTCTAAACTTGTGTCAGAGGCTAGTAGAGTATGGTTTAATCAACAAAATGGAATGAAACAAGCTGGGAAGACTACAAAAAACACTCAAACCTGGAGTAAACCTACAAGAGGAAGAGGTAGATGGAGAGGACCAGTACATCCACAAGAGTTTGTTATTGGCCAATCCTCTACCTATTGCATAATTTGCAATAAAACAACTCATAATTCACGAGATTGTTATGCAAGATGCAAAAGGTGTAAAATTCCTAATCACTCTGATAAGAATTATTGGCATAAAAAAGCTTCACATTTTGTAGAAAAAGGAGCAGAAGAAGCCAGAGGAGGAGAAGGAGTAGATAACTTATTTTACTCATGTTTAAAGACAGAATCAACCCAATCAAATCTTTGGTATATAGATAGTGGGTTTTCAGCTAATATGGCATATACAAAAACTCATTTTGCAACCCTTGATGAAACCCATAAATCTGAAGTATACCTAGGAAATGGCAAAGAATCTCAAATAGAAGGCAAAGGTTCAATCAGAATTATTACACCATCTTGCCAAACAAAACAAATTGATGATGTTCATTATGTGCCTCACTTAGCACATAACTTATTGAGTGTTGGACAATTGCTTCAAAAAGGATATGATGTATCACTCCAAAACAATCTCTGTAAAATAATTGAAGCAAAATCTGGTGCCCTTATAGTCTCAACTGCAATGGGAAAAATAGGGTGTTTCCCTTAAACTTGTCCATATCTCCACCATTATCAACATCTCTCATTTGTACTCAGCAAGTGAGCATGAACAAATTATGGCATCAACGACTGGGCCATCTACATAATGAAGCCATCTATTCAATGAAGCATAAAGAATTAGTTGTTGGCCTACCAAACATTACAAAGGAAAAGGTTTTTTGTTCCAATTATGCAGAAGGAAAAGCACACAAGCTACCATATCCTTTATCTACCAAAGTAATATCAACTCAGCCATTAGAATTACTACATGGAGATTTATGGGGACCAACAATAACAAAATCTATTGGTGGTAAGTACTATTATTTCTTAATAGTAGATGATTTTAGTAAATACATGTGGGTGTATTTCCTAATAATTAAAGCTGAAGCCTTCCCAATATTCCAAAGTTTCAAAAAAGAAGTGGAAAATAAATTCAATTACTCAATCAAGAACTTTAGAACTGATAGGGGAGGCGAGTTCACTTCCAATGAATTTAACACCTATTGTGTTGCACATGGTATAAGAAGACAACTCACAACACCCTATTCTCCTCAACAAAATGGTGTTGTAGAGAGGAGAAACAGGACAATAGGTGAAATGACAAGTACAATGATGTTAACAAAAGGAATACCAAAAGAATATTGGGCTGAAGCTGTAAATACAGTTGTTCATATACTGAATAGAGCACCTTCAAAAGCTCTATTCAATTCCACGCCATATGAAAAGATGTTTCACAAAAAACCATCAATAACTCATCTAAGAATATTTGGATGTCCAGCCTATATTTTATTACAGAAAGGAAGGGAAGAAAAGTTGGATAAGAAAAGTACAGCCTGTATTTTATAGGGTATAGTGAAGTTTCAAAAGCATACCGATTATATGATCCCAACACCAAAAACTAATGATATCACGAGTTGTCTTATTTGATGAGACATCAATGTGGAATTGGGATTCAGTCGAGCAACAAACGGTACCTGTAAGAAGAGTGGTTGAATCATTTATTGAAAATGAAACCACCCAACCTTTTGGTACGACCCAGCCAGAACAAATTGAGGAGTCATCCTCTTTTGCAAGCTCAGACTCATCATCACCCCGAAAAATGCGCAGTTCAGAAGATATTTATCAGATAAGTGAAATAGCTCTAGCTTGTACAACCCCAAATACATTTTTTGAAGCTAAAGATATACCAGAATGGCAACAATCTATGACTGAAGAACTTCACATGATTAATAAACACCACACTTGGAATTTAGTCACTAAACCTCTGAACAAATCAATAGTAGGACTAAAGTGGGTTTATAGAATCAAATATAATGAAGATGGATCTATTTTAAAGCATGAAGCCCGTCTAGTAGCAAAGGGCTATGCCCAAAAATATGGAAAAGATTATGAAGAAACATATGCACCTATTCTCCGTATGAATACAATCCTCTTGTTGTTAGCTTATGAAACACAATTCTAGTTGCCAGTGTATCATTATGATGTTAAATCTGCATTTCTTAATGGTATAATTACAGAGGATATTTATGTTGAGCAGCCTCAAGGATTTATCCAACCAGCACAAGAAGCAAAGGTATGCAAATTGAACAAAGCTCTTTATGTCCTTAAACAGGCCCCTAGACCATGGAGTGCAAATATAGATGCATATTTGCAAGCAAATAATTTTCTTAAATGTCAAAGTGAACCTACTTTGTATACCAAAAGGAGTGCAGATAAATTCCTTCTCCTAGGTTTATATGTTGATGATCTATTGCTTACAGGAAATTCTACTCAGCTATTAAATCAATTTCAAACTGAAATGGAAAGCAAATATGAGATGACAAATTTGGGACAAATGAACTACTTTCTTGGTCTTCAAATTGCGCAACTACCAGAAGGTATTTTCATCTCACAAACCAAATACGCCAAAGAACTTTTACAAAAATTCAATATGGCTGAGTGTAACCCCTCTATCACTCCAATGGGTAAAGGAGAGAAATTAAGCAAAGGATTAGAAGAGGAAAGAATGGCAGAAGATCTATATCGTTCAATGATTGGGTCTTTAATTTATTTATCCAATACGCGCCCGGATATATAGAATGTCGTTAATATCTTTTCTAGATTTGTAAGTTGCCCTACAAAACATCATTTTGCAGCTCTTAAATGCATTTTTACGATACATCCAGGGAACCCTCACATATGGACTGTTTTACGACAAAGACAGTAATTTCAGGCTACATGGTTTCAGTGATTCAGATTGGGGTGGAGATCAACAGGATCGGAAAAGTACCAGCGGCTATGTGTTCATGTTAGGAAACAAACCTGTCACTTGGAGCTCACGAAAGAAGCCAACGGTGGCACTATCAACCATCGAGACTGAATACATGGCGCTCAGTGCGGCAAGCTATGGAGCAACATGGTTGTGTGCTATCTTAAAAGAAATAAAAGGAAAAGAAGAAGAAGAAGCTACTGTTCTCAAGTGCGATAATACTTCTGCCATAGCCCTATCGAAAAATCCCCTCACTCAACATAAATCAAAACATATTGATTTACGACTTCATTTTATCCGGGAGAATATTGACTAAGGAAGAATCAAGGTGGAGTATTGCAGCAGCGAAGCACAAATTGCCGATGTTCTTACCAAGACGCTGCCAAGAGAGCACTTTGTCGAACTCCGGAAGAAATTGGGGGTTACAGCAAATCCCAGTTTAGGGGGGAGTGTAAGAAATATCAAGTCATAAACTGTGCTGAGCTGTATTAGCTGTAATAATGATGATATTCTGTCTTATATCTTAAAAAGGTCAGAAGGATATATATCAATATCTATTTACAGTTAGTCAATGAAAGGGGCTGTCATATAAAGCCAAAAGCTATTGTTATGTTATATACAAAACCTATTTGACTATAAATATAAATGTAATAGTAAGACTGAAATATAAGTTTTGTTTGTTCAATATTACTTTTGCTTCCTCTGTGTGTGTAATCAAAAACCAACATGTTGTCCCCGCAACCAGTGAGAGAGAAGGTCAAAATATGATGGATAATGCGAAGAGCAAAAATGATATGGCGTCCTTTGGATCTTTTCCGGTTGCAAGGGGCGACGTTATAGCTAATCTTTGACCAAAATTGTGTAATACTGAAATTCTGCAGAAAATCGAAATGAAGATCATTATATGCGGGTGATTTGGTGAAATCTTCATAAAAGGAACCCATATGCACATTGAACTGACAAAGTGAGAGCTCATGCATGACTCCTCTCATGCGGAATGTCATGAATGTGTCGACAAGACTCCCCCAAAGTTCAAAAAAGCAAGAAACTCCACTGTGAGTTCAAGAAATAAGGGCTCGACAATGGCGAAGAAGGCATTCTATCCGGGGATGGATAGATATTCCATTTAGGGATACTCTTCCTAACATTCTCTCCCCCTCTCTTTCTAATAATCTAATGACCCGAACAAAATATATAGTTCAAACCTACATAAGGATAACCCCATATTCTCGCTCCTCTTCATCCTACAACACTTTAATGGAGAAATTTTTTGGTCCGGGCCCCGGACAAAGATCATCGTTCGGGGCCCGGGTGATTTAGACATGTGTCCTCCCTTTTTCCTTCGTTATTTTTTGTATGAGAAATCTTTATGTCAGTTGTTTAAATAAATAAAGTTTAGATAATATTTCAAAATAATAATAATAAAAATATCATAAATCGATGTGATATTTGAGAGAAAATTCTAATATCTCAGCCATTTTGTGTATTATCTTAGTAAAAAATAGATTATCTCAGCTTTTTTTGTAATATCTGAAATAAAAATATGATTTCTTATCGATTTTCTGTAATATCTCAAATATAATGTAATCTTTCATCTTTTTTTTTGTAATATCTGAAATTAATTTTTTTTAGTTAAGTAAAATGAGTATTCTTTGAAATAAAACTTATATTTTAAATAAAACTTATAATAACATATATTTATTTATTTTAAGAGCTCATATAGATTTTTTTTTGTAATATAATATTGAGGATATATTTATTTTTGTAATATAGATTTATTTATTTTTCATGTTATCTAAGTTAAAAATATATTATCTTGCCTATTGTTTTGTAATATTTGAGATAACAATATAATCTCTCAGCTATTTTTTGTAATAGCTTAGATAAAAATGTAATCTTTAAGCTATTATGTATAATATCTGGGATAAAAATGTAATCTCTCATCTATTTGAGATAAAAATGAATATTCATTGAGTTAATATATACAATATAAAAAAAATTATAATTTAAACAAAACTTATATATATATATATATATATATATATATATATATATATATATATATATATATATATATTATATATTCATTTTACTGAAATGAGTAGGCGTGTTCATAAAGCCCCTCGGGCCCGGGCCTAAATAGGGCCTCCCGGGCCCGGGCTTTCCCGAACAGGGCCTTGGCCCGGGCCCTGATTGTACTCAGTCCGTGTCGGGCCGGTCTTCTGGCTCCGGGATGGGGGCTGCTAAGGCCTCCAGGGCCGGGCCTGGGCTTAGCCCGGGCCCAATTTTTTTAAATTTTTTTTAATATAATTTATAAATACACTGAAAAAAATACGATTAATTTCAAATTGTGATTGAAATAAATACAATTAATTTCATATTTTGAAAGAAAAAAATAATAATTTTATTAATTTTGAACGGAAGTATACAAAATTATAAATACACTGAAAAAAAATAATTATTATTGAAAAAATCCAAAATTACAAATACAATAAAATTATATGTCCATCGTCTTTAAAAAATTACAAAATTTCAAAAATCCGACTCGCCATTTTTAAGCTTTAATTAATTTAAGTTGATCGCGTCCATCTCATCTTCCATGTCCGACGAGCTATTCTCGATCGATGAAATATGTTGCTTCCTCTTGATCACATCTAAGTGGTCCTTGTAGCATATGCAGATTTCGAGCGATTCTTCTCTTAGGCGACTTCTTCACTCGTTCAACATTGATGGTCTGAATCACAACCAGAGATCAGAAATCCAAACTTGAAGCAGGAAATCAGGAAAATTGAGAGAGAAAAAAAACAAGATGATGATAAACACAAACAATCCAAATCTAGATCATCACCATTGGAGGCGCACTTGCAGCCATATCCAAATCTTGAAAGAACTTTTTTAAAACAAAGCGATTATGGGAAGAAGAACAGTACCAAGAAAACAAGTTACAGACAAAAATATACAATCTTCTCTTCTATCCAGTAACTAAAAAACTACAACAAAATACTTACTGTGAGTTTACTTACCTTCCCAGTCATCACCTCCCCTGGATACATAAACACAACAACATACAAACAAAATAAACGAAAACCCCCTCAACAAAAAAAAATCAGGGAAATTCGTTCGTCGTTCGTCGGGCTCAGTTCGACGAAAAAAGATCAGTGAAAGCCATGATCGTCGAACACCGGTCGACGAAAAATCACAAAAGCTGCTCGAAGTTCGTCGAACAGCGTCCGACGTTCGTCGAACCCCGTTCGATGAAAAACTGAAAAGTTTGTTCAGAGTTCGTCGACCTCCGAAAATAATTTAGGGATTATTACATAACACACTTAATTTAACAAATAAATTAGGACTAGAAGATAAAAAAACTAACTATGAGCTAACTTGGAGCTAACATTGCTCCCCCTCAAGTTCAGCTCCTCCTTCTTCATCATTCCCAGCTTGTCATGCATCCACTTGAACAGCTCCACCTTCAAGGGCTTTGTGAAAATGTCCGCCAGCTGATCATTAGTCCTCACATGCTCCAAGTGAACTTCATTAGCTTCTACCTGCTCTCTAATGAAGTGGAATCTGGTGTCAATGTGTTTGGTCCTCTCGTGATGCACATGATTCTTTGCCAGTTCAATCACAGCTCGATTGTCCACATATATGGTAGTAGCCTCATCACCATCCAATTTCAAAGATTTCATCAACCTCTTCATCCATACTCCATGGCACACACATGCACCAACAACAACATACTCTGCTTCGCAAGAACTAAGAGTCACTATCTTCTGCTTCTTACTAAACCAGGTAATGGGAGTTTCTCCCAAATAGAAGAGAAATCCCGTAGTGCACTTCCTCTCATCAACATCATTGCTTCAGTCACTGTCATTGTAACCAATCAACTTGGGATCTTCACTGCACTTGTAAAAGAGGTCAAAACTCAAAGTGCCTATAATGTATCTCAGTATCCTCCTTGCCACTGCCAGGTGTGTTTCCACAGGGTTTTCCATGAATCTACTCACAATACCCACCGCATACAAAATATCAGGTCAGGTACAAGTCAAGTACCTCAAACTCCCCACTAGGCTCTTGAAATATGTAGGGTCAATAGATTCTCCCTCGTCGTGCCTAGACAGTCGTGTACTTGGCTCCATTGGTGTCCCCACTGGATTACACCCCATCATACCAAACTTCTTCAAAATCTCTCTAGCATATGTCTCCAAAGAAATGAAAATGCCCTCATCACACGGCACTGCCTGAATACCCAGAAAGTAGCTAAGCTCACCACAATCTATCATCTCAAACTCCTACTTCATCATCTGCTTGAATCTCCTCACGACATAGTCACTGCTCCCCAAGATGATGAAATCATCCACATACAGACAGAGGTAAAGTGTCCCCTTCTCACTTTCCTTCACATAGACTGCATGTTCATAAGGGCACTTCACATACCCTTGCTCATTTAAGAATGTGTCAATCCTCTTGTTCCACGCTCTTGGCTCCTGTTTGAGACCATATAGTGCCTTCCTCAATCTCAGCACTTGTTTTTTCCCTTTTGCTTCTGGATAGCCAGGAGGCTGCTCAATGTACACTTCATCTTCCAAATCTCCATTCAAGAAAGCGGACTTTACATCCATCTGATGAATATGCCACTTCCTCTGTGCTGCAATGGAAATAAACATACAAATAGAATCCATCCGGGCAACCGGTGAGAAGACCTCATCGTAGTCTATTCTCTCTTTCTGCTTGTAACCCTTGACCACAAGTCTAGCCTTGTACTTCAGTAGCTCTCCAGCTCCATCTTTCTTCACCTTGAAGACCCACTTCACACCTATGGGCTTCATTCCTTTGGGCAGTTCAGCGAACTCCCAAGTGTTGTTCTTCTTAATAGACTGCATCTCCTCATCCATGGCTTTCCTACCGCCAACAGTCTTCATTGCTTCTTCATAGGTCAAAGGCTCGGTATCAGCAAGTAAATAAAACAAGCTGAACTCGTCATTTGTAGGGGCTATCTCATAGATCTCTCCGATTGACCTGATTTTCTGCCTTCTGGGCTCTCCTTCTTCCTCAATAAAATGTGGAATAGTACCACTAACACTAGCTTTTGTCTCCACCATTAGAGGGGCCTCAACTACCTCTTCAACCTTCTCCTTTCCTTTTTACCATTCCCATTATGCTGCCTCATCAAACTTCACATTTCGGCTCACCACAATTTTCTTCTCCATAGGGTCATATAACTTGTACCCCTTGCTCCTTTGATCATAGCCAACAAAGATCAACTTCTTGGCTTTTTCCTCTAGCTTGCTCAGATTTGGCCCAGTCTTTAGAGCATAAGCAATGCTCCCCCAAATCTTTAAATGACCCACATTTGGCTTGAAGCTAGTCCATGCTTCCTGCGGCGTTCCCCTTGCTAGCGACTTTGTGGAGCACCTGTTTGACACATAACAAGCTGTCTCCAAAACATCTCCCTAAAAAACTTTTAGCATATGCTTGCCTCTAAGCATACACCTACATATCTCTATCAAAGTGCGGTTCTTCCTCTCAGCCACTCCATTTTGCTGTGGAGTGTAGGGTGAAGTAAGCTGCCTCCTGATCATAGTATAGTCACAGAAATGAACAAACTCCTGGCTCAGGTACTCACCTCCCCTATCTGTCCTCAAACACTGAATCCTCATGTCAGTCTCCATCTCCACCAACCTTTTGAACCGTTTAAAGGATTCAAATGCCTCACTCTTCTGCTTGATGAGATACACCCAATACTTCCTGCTGAAATCATCAATAAAGGTTAGAAAGTATTGCCTCCTGTCGAGATCAGTGTGATCGGCCCACAGATGTCTGAATGAACCAATTGTAGGATTTTTTGCTCTCCATTGACTTTCCTTTAGGAACAGAAGCTTGGCCAACTTGCCTAGTACACATGCTTCACAAATGTGGGTTGGCTACTCCAGCCTGCTAGGAACACCATGGACCCCAGCTTTCCTTGTCTGCCTTTTCAGACAATCAAAACCAAGATGTCCATATCTCATGTTCCAGTGTCATGCCTCATCCTTCACTGTGGCTCTTAAACATGAGATCCTCTCCATGTCAAGGTTCAACATAAACATCCTATTTTTCTTCATCTCTACCTGTGCCACCTCCATCCTATCATCTCCAATAAGTGTCATCACTGTCCCCTTCATGGTTATCTCATAACCTCTCTCCATGAGCTATCCTAAACTAAGGATGTTTGAAGTGATCCCTGGTATAAAGTAAACATTCTCTATCCTATTCACGCCACTATGCTTTCCATTGATAGGAATTCTTCCCTTTCCTTTCACCTTGATGATAGAGGCATTTCCAAAAGTTACCTCAGTTCTCACATTTTCATCAAGCTTGATAAAAAACTCTTTTCTTCTTGTCATGTGGTTGGAAACCCCGCTGTCCAAGTACCACAAGTTTCTTATACTCTCAGCATCAATAACTGCAGCCTCAGTACCCAACATGCAAATTGACTCAACATGCTCAACCATTGCCATGTTCCCCTCATCACTACTTTATGGTTTCTGTGGCAACTGGGGTGGTGCAGGTCTAGAAGTAAACTTCTCTGAATTATTCCAGCACTGTGTAGAAATGAGCCCAAATTTATGACATGCATATAACTGGACTTGGTTTCCATTCCCAGAACCTCTTCCATTTCGACCTCTCCCGGTCTTTCCATGCCCCCGGGCTTGCCACTGTCCTCCACCATGATTAACTGGTTGTTCCACATGAGGTGCAGGTGCTTTTCCTCCAGTATCACCTCATACTCCTTTGTTTCTGCCTCTGAATGTGCCTCTCCCTCTAGGCGTGTAGTGACCCTTAGTAGGTGTGCTCTTTGTGTAATTCAACATCTTAGTAGTAGTAACTCCTGGACTGGTCTCCTTCCTTCTGTTCATGACCTACTCATGAACTTGTAAGGAACTCCTAAGCTCTTCCACTAAAAGCTTGGACAAATCCTTGGATTCCTCAATAACAGCAACAACATGATCAAATCTTTGTGGGAGTGACCTCAGAACTTTCTGCACTATCCTGATCTCATCTACCGCCTCACCATTTAGCTTTATCCTGTTGCTCACCTTCAAAACTCTATGGAAATACTCCTCAATGGACTCTTGGTCCTTCATGCGAAGCGACTCAAACTTACCTCGTAACACCTGCAACTTCATCTCTTTAACTCTACCTACTCCTTGGTACGAGTTCAGAAGTATCTCCCATAAAGCATGGCTATTGGCTGCTCCAATAACCTTCTCTACATCTCCATCTTCCCACACTCCATGCATTCTGAGTGTGTTCTCGACTTCCCATCTCCATCTCGCAAAACTTTCCCTCTTCAGTTTGATAGTCAACGGTGCAACTCCAAGTAGCCTATCTATGATCGGAGGATCGGAACTAAAAAAAATCAAAATAACCCGGTTGAATCGAAACAACCTGCCTCTGATACCACTTCTGATGGTCTGAATCACACCCAGAGATCAGAAATCCAAACTTGAAGCAGGAAATCAGGAAAATCGAGAGAGAGAGAGAGAGAAAAAACAAGGTGATGATAAACACAAACAATCCAAATCTAGATCATCACCATTGGAGGCGCACTTGCAGCCATATCCAAATCTTGAAAGAACTTTTTTAAAACAAAGCGATTATGGGTAGAAGAACAATACCAAGAAAACACGTTATAAACAGAAATCTACTATCTTCTCCTCTATCCAGTAACAAAAAACTACAACAAAATACTTGTTGTGAGTTGACTTACCTTCCCAGTCATCACCTCCCTTGGATACATAAACACAACAACACACAAACAAAACAAACGAAAAAACTCCTTGACGAAAAAATCTGGGAAATTCATTCGTCGTTCGTCGAGCTCAGCTCGACGAAAAAAGATAGTGAAAGCCACGATCGTCAAACACCAGTCGACGAAATATCACAAAAGCTGCTCGAAGTTCGTCGAATGTCGTTCGACATTCATCGAACCCCGTTCGACGAAAAACTGAAAAGTCTGTTCGGAGTTCGTCGACATCCGAAAATAACTTAGGGATTATTAAATAGCACACTTAATTTAACAAATAAACTAGGACTAGAAGATAAAAACTAACTAGGAGCTAACTTGGTGCTAACAAACACCCTACCACTAAGAGAAAAAGCAGACTCTGAAGCTACCGTGCTAGCTTGGATCATTAGTAAATCTCGGGTCATATAAGCCATAAAAGGATAGGTATTTACTTTACCTTTCCACCATTTTAAAATATCGAAATTTTCTAATTCGTCCGTACTCACAAAATCACGAAATTTGATTTTTGTGTACAAACCTAATTCATTTAAACTACTAGATGTGGTGCGTGCTTTTTTTCCTTGAAGCTAACTCTAACATTTTATTTCTAAAACTATCGCGTGTTTTTGGTTGCGACACATCCTCTCAGGGCCGCGATTCGTATAAATTATCATAATAATTATAACATTCCGTAAAAAGTGTTAAAATTTAAAATACTAATTTTATCCAAATCCAAATCACTGAAATTTAAGCCTAAATTATTATTTATTTCCTCTATAAAATTTTTACGCCTTCTTCGCCAAAAAGAGGATTCAAAGCGGCGGTGCATGAAAACATGACTGGGATTTCTCTATAATATTTTAAAGTTTTGTTTTCCATTATTTTTATTAAACCACTCCATCTGGCATGTTGCTTAAAATAGTTTAATTTTTGTGAAATATTAACAATATTTTCAATAACTAGCGGGCTAGTAGGATAATATACGCCAGATAGAGAATTTGTCACAGTATAAAAAACTTCTAATAAATCCATATAATTTTCTAAAACAGCCCAATCGGACTCGTTTAATTCATGTTGATCTAACATAATATAGTATTCCATTAATAGAGTTTTTTGACGAATCGCTCGTTTTAACATTGTAAATATCGAGTTCCATCTAATTGTCATGTCAAATAAAGGTTTCAAAAAATTTTGACATTGGGTGTTTACGAATTTTTTAAAATCTTGTCGTCGTTGTTTAAAACTATAAATAAATTGTAACATTAAACTATTTTTTTAATATATTGTTTAATATATGTTAAATTATCTTGTACGAACAAATTTAAAACGTGACAGACAAACGAGTATGAAAAAAAAGCACTGTTTAACATTGGTTTTAAATCACCTTTTAACCACTCAATTGCGGTGGCATTATTTGTGGCGTTGTCGAAAGAAATACTCATAATTTTATCTTTTATTTTAAATTCTCGCAAATATTTTAAAATAATTTGATAAATCGCTACATCGGTGTGCGGGACTTCGAAAACTTTAAAAAAATATTATACGCTTATTTAAATCTCAAGAAACGGGATCGACCCAGTGACAAGTGATGGAAATATATGATAATCCTAATTTGATACTACTTGTCCAAACGTAGCTCGTTAAACTCACTCGACCCTCAAAATTTTCAAAATAATTAATTAAAGATTGTTTAGGTTCTAAATAATATTTAAGTGCATTGCGTCTAATGGAAGATCGACTTACTTGATGATATTTGGGTTGTAGCCCTTGGTGGATATACTCGGTTTCTTGCTCGTCATCGTAGTGGCTGAACGACAACCCACATCTGATGACGTTCTTCACCTGCAGCTCCCGCTGTCGACCTTGATCGTACGTCCATATTTGTCGAGATGTAGATAATTGCGCTTGGCTGGACTCGGGAGGAGCTTGTTTGGCAGTGCAAGACTTAATGTGTCTTGCGAGTGTCGAGTTGCCATTGAGAGTAAGTAATTTCGAGCATTGCTTGCACTTCGCCTTATGCTCAGAACTGACTTTCACTTTGTCGAAATATTCCCAAACTAGAGCCGCATGCTTGTGCTCCACCACTTCTTGAGCGACCAATGATGATGAAGATGCCATCTTCGATGACATATTCGCCGTAAAAAAAATAGTGGGGGGGAAGTGTAGGACTTAGGATGGGTGGGATTGGGAAACTTGGGAGGGGTGGGAGTGGGGGGGGGGATTTATTGGTTTTAAAAAACTTTAAAAAAATTTAGTTTTTAAATATTTTAAATTAATTATTTAATATTTAATAATTATTAATTAATTATTATAGCTATCAGCCCTATTAAATAGGGCTGACAGCATTTGGAACAACGGCTCTTAGAGTCGTTGATCACGTTAAAGGGATCGGGTCGGGCCCGGCCCGGCCCCGGGCTTAGCCCGGGCCTACAAACCGAGCTTTGACTGGCCCGCCCCCGGGCTTAGCCCGGGCCTTGGAAACCGGGCTTTGCCCGGCCCGGCCCAGGCCGGTTACCTGGCCGGGCAAATGCTTATATATGGGGTCTTGTTAGGCCCCATGGCCCGGCCTGGGCCCAGGGCGGGCTTAGCCCGAGCCCAGGCCTAGCCGAGCTTTTACTGGGTCGGGCCCGGGCCGGCCCCCCCGGGCCCGGTTTTTATGCACATCCCTAGAAATGAGTATAGTTTAAACTAATATATAATCTAAATGAACTTATAATTCAAAAAACATGTAATAATGTATATTTATTTAGTTTAAGAGCTCACATAAATTTTTTTGTAATATAATATTCAAGATTAATTTATTTTGTAACATAGATTTATTTATTTCTCATATTATCTAAGTTAAAAATATATTCTCTCAGCTATCTGAGATGATAATTGAATATCTCAACTATTTTCTATAAAATTTGAGATAAAAATGTAATCTCTCATATTTTTTTAATATCTGAGATAAATATATATTCCCTCAACTACTTACATGTGTAATAAATAAGTATGTATATTTTAATGGCTAACATACAAATTTCTCGATTAATAAAGAAAAACAGAAGTGAAAATAAAGGACACGTGTCTAAATCACCTGGGTCCCGGATGATGATCTTTTTCCGGAGCCCGGACCAAAAACTTTCGCCACTTTAATGAACCCATCTTGGGTACTTTAGTGACCCATATGTTGGCTCTCTCCTCTTACTCCTCCCCCATCTCCTAGACCTCTCTCATTTTACCCCGTTCTACTTCTTAATTCGTTGATCTTTAGTTTTGTCAATCTGTAGTCTAGGAAATTCTCTTTGATTGCTGAAGCTTCTTGGGTAAGGAACAAGATAACTTGATTGGGGTCCTTTGAACAAACGTTAGTTTAGGTGATCTCTAGTCTAGGAATGACTCCTTGATTATCAAATTAGGTTAGAAACTAGACGATGAAGGGTTATTCAACTACAAGCCCATGAAAAAGAAAAGTAGTTGTTGATCCCGTTTCAAATTTTTTTAATTGGTGTCATATCTTCTTTCTCTATCAAGAATAGACAATATATCTTCCTTAACCATTCATTTAAAAGAGTTTTAAGAATTCATCTTTAAAGGATTCAGTGATTGAGTTTTAATAATCCCTCGTTAAAGAATTTAGTGATAGAGTTTTAAGAATCACTCTTTAAAAGAATTCGATAGTTCTATTAAATAACTCAGTACTATTTAGAAAATTCATACCATGGGGTAGAAGAGTGGATGTACACCTTTTTGGAGAACCTTTTATAAAATATGTGTGTTGTCTGGTTGATCTACGTTATAGCTAATTTTGTCATATTGCATAATAATATATTACTACTTTTATTTTATGTGGCATGTACTGTGATTGGTTGTGTTGAAAAGATTTTAAATTGCTACCCGCCCCTATAAGTTGTAAGACCCCCGCCCCCCTCCCCCAACCACAGCTCGGGTCGGGTCGGAGACGGGCCTTACTACCCATGACGTCCACCCAGTGCTTCCCAAGTGCAACAACCCACTTAACCAAGCACTAGTTGGCCTCCTTGCCTGGCTTGAATCTTAACATTTACATCACATCACTGACTTGTGAAAGCAATAATAGAAAGTCACATAAATATATATAACAATATATATTTATCAGAGTAAGCGTAGTATATAGTCATTATTTATACAACGAGCTCGTGGGCTTCAAAGTCTACTACTAACACTCTCTCTCAAGCCTGCATGCTAGGAACTCATGTCCCGAAAGTTTGGGATGATTGGGGTGCCTCTACTCAGGTAGTCATATCAGCTGGCGTATCGTCCCACGGCTGCTGCACTTCATGGTGCTTCATCTCCTGTGAATGGTTATTAAAATAACTGTTAGTCACAGTGCTAAGTGGAAACACATCTCCTCTCCAGATCCATATCCTAGGGGCGAGCCTACGCACCAAATAATAAATAAATAGCCGAAGCAAAAGCGAGTTAGTAACAACATTTGATTTATAAGCTAGGAGTACTATCTTGGAAAACATGCATCATAATATAACTGGAAAACAACAGCTTAATCATCAGTTATAGAATAGGCGCTCAACTATCTAATATGATAGGTATACACAACCTGTATACACATTGCAGGTATTCAAAACTACGCATACCACATATATTCAAACTGCGCACACCGCAGGTATTCAAACCTGCGCACACTACAGATATTCAAACCTGCGCACAACCACTATGTCGACATTGTAACATCCCTCAAACAACTAGACCCCTAGGAGTGGTTTTGTCATGACTAGGTTATGACAAACCATAAGAAGCTTAAAAGACCAAGTGAACAAGGACCAAGGTGAAAATCACCTTGGTTTGCCTATAACACAATCTCACCACCAGACTTAGGGTTTGACACTAGGGCTTCAACTTGATTTCATGACCCCACCACAATACCTCTAAGCCCTTGGGTTGTCCATAGGGTCACTAAGGAACCATTGGGGGCAATCAAAGTTGTTAAGTTGACCTAAGTCCACCCTAAGCCTAAATGGGTCAAAATGATCTACTTAGGGACAATTGACCTCCACCTAGCTAAGTGGACCCCACACATGCCTTCCTAACCCTAAAGTGAGGTCAATGGGTCACCAAGGACCCATTGGGTTCAACCCAAGAGTCTAGGTTGACCCAACTTAACCATAGCCCTAAAATGGCCAAAGTTCCCTAACTAAGGATCAAGTGACACCCAAGATGCCCAACCAACCCTACCCTAGTCTTCCTAGACCTTAGGGGAGGCCAATGGATCACCAAGGACCCATTGGGGTCAACTCAAATGGTCATGTTGACCAAGGTCAACTCTACTCTAGTGTTAGGTCAAATTAGCCAAATAGGCTAACCCAAGCTCAAACCCATTTCCCCCACTTGGGCTAACCTCATTTTTATTATTAATATGAGTTAGTGGGGTGTCAATAGGCTGGAGGAGAGATCAAATTCAGCCTTGATGGGCATATGGAACGCACCAACCGGACACTAGAGGATCTTCTACGCCTATACATTTTGGATTGTGATGAGCCCTGAGAGAGACTATTGTCGCTGATCGAGTTCTCGTACAATAATAGCCATCAGTCCAGCATAGGCATGACCCCTTATGAGGCATTATATGGACGGAGGTGCAGGACCCCACTATCTTGGATCCAGGATGAGGATCCGAAGGAACTCGGCTCGGAATTCATGGAGGACACAAATGCTCAGGTGAGATTGATCCGGGATAGGATGTTGGAAGCTCAGAGCAGGCAAGCCAAATACTATGATGTGTGGTATCATCAGGTAGAGTTCCAGGTGGGAGACCAGGTTTTCTTGAAGATACGACCGATGCATGGAGTCTCGCAGGTTTGCGGGCGGAAGAAGCTAAGTCCGAGATATATAGTGCCTTACAGGATCCTGGAGCGGATCGGCCCCTTGGCTTACAGACTGGAGCTACCGCCGGAGTTAGTGGGGTTGCACGATGTCTTCCACGCCTCTTCACTATGGAGGGCTCTACTACTCCATGAGCAGCTGATTTCCACCACAGATGGCCTAGTAGCCTCAGATCGATCAGTCAGCATGGAGCCGATCAGGATCGATGATACGATGATGCGGGTATTGTGATGCATGAAGGTTCCGCTAGTCAAGGTTCTGTAGTGAAACCATGGGTAGGAGGAGTGCACTTTGGAGCCACAGGACTTGATGCAGCAAAAGTACCCGGAACTCTTCGAGTTAGGTATACCTTCAACTCCTAGGGATGTTACATACTTTTACTTCAGTAGAAATCCCATAGGCTTAACCTTAATTTCAGGGACTCCGGATGGGAGACAGGGAGCAGCAGTAGGGGATACAGTACCAGTGGAGTACGGTGCACATGGAGGTGGGCCAGTCTAGCGCAGGAACACTGACTACTGGCTCCATGAGTGATTAGTTTACTTAGCTTCCGCAAGAGTTTGTAATGAGGATTGATGTACTAGGCTTGAGCCCGTTTATATTTCTTTGTAGTGTTTTACTTTAATACTTTTATTATCTTGTGGACTTATCGTGGTTTCATATTATATGTGATTGTAGACTTAGTTTTATCTGAACTGTGCACAAGCTTCTTTCTCTTTGGTGATCGTAAAGGCTGGCAGGATCAGCGTTTTGTAGTGGCGACCTTCCCGAGTGTCGGTGTCACCGCAAAACGGCGATTCTGGGCATAAGACCCTGATGGTTTTAAAAAAATGGGGTCTTACAGACATAGATTGGTCTGCTTCTCTTTAAGCAGGGTAGCGAACCCCGCGAGCCTCACATATATGGCCTTCGGTGACAGTGGTCAGTCCTACCACGTTTGGGGGTGCTCATAGTGCACTACCCAAGCCTCAATGTACAACTAGGTATACTTTTGGATGTGAGCAACATATAGAGAATCTGAATTTAGGCCGGCCAGTGGAGGAAACCCAACGAGGAGACAATATAACGGCCGATCACCCGTAGAACACATCTCCCTATCTCCATTATTCGTCCACCTTCCTGCACTAGTACGAATGGTCTGCGAAAGTGACTGACCCACCACTTTTTATCACAAGTAATTTACAAGCATTCAATTTTAAATAATTTTGCTGGCACGCATAGGGTCTGTGTCGGCCTGAACTACTGGTCTTCAAATAATTCGGACAAGCGGTCTTTATAAAACACACGGCTTAACTTTCGACAAGGAGCACAACAAGCATGTGAGCATTTTAATTGGGGCTAACTCTGGAGGAAAATCTCGACTCCCGTTATCCCCAATTAACGCTCAATCTAAAAACCAAACGCTCATTATAGCAGGACCCGTGCTTAAAATGCTGAAACAGTAGATTGCAGTAATTATAAATGCGGTAATAAAATACTACTAAAACGATACGCTGCAAATTGAATTGCTAAATTGAGTGCTAAAATAAACCGGACCAGTACGGAACTGGAATGATATTGAACAAAAAGAACTATAAATAAAGTACTAAAATAAACTGAACCAGTATGAGATTGGAATTATACTTGAAAGGAAAGAACTGAACTAAAAGTAATGAAAGAAACTATACCAGTACAACACTGGAGGAGTACTGAAAATAAAGTCTTGAACTGAAAAAAATAAAAGGAGCTGGACCAGTACAAGACTAAAGTAAAGAAATAAAAAATTATTAGTAGTACAATCACTCTATTTTCAGGATGCTTTAGTTCTATTTCTGCTCATAGGAGAAAAGTTTAGTTTCATCTCCATTCATAAGAGGAAAATTCAGTTCTATTTCTATTTTAGAAAGCTTTTTTTGAGTTTCACGCATTATTAGGATCTGATTTTAGTTCAGTTACGCCATTAAAACCTCGCTTAATCGGACCGGAGAAACTTATTATGGGTTCACTTTATTATTTATTCAGGAATAGTAGCCAGCTTATTTGCTCGCGCCGGATCAAATATTAGCATCTTCTTAGAAAGCTCGTTCTTCCTCAAACTTCAACCTCGTGAATTATATCCAGAACATGGGGAAAATTTTTCACCCGAGACGAGGTTGGGCATCGTTCTACTCATAACATGTACTCCTCATATATCTCCCAATTCGCTCAAACGCCTGAGAATTTCTTTCAAAAATAAGGCGCTCGATAATTTGCAAAACTCCTCGAAACACTCCGAGCTTGAAATCTTGCCTCGATAATTCTCATCGTTTGAAACATAATACCAAAATCAAAACATGATCGCATGCTATGATTATTTTTCCGAAATATTTGAACACATCAATTTCTAAACGTGACTTTAGGCTCCGAAAAATTGGAAATCTTCAATTTCACCTGCAAGTCCTCAAATATTAATACAACATCAAAGAGGGCCTAATTTAAGCCTAAATTTTTTCCAAAATTTTTTAATCAGTTTTGGGACTATAATTTGGCCAAACAAATCTAATTTAGGCTTTTAAGGCACCAAAATAATTTATGGAAATTCCCAAAAATTTATGTAGATAGCCCTCATCAAGGGAAACAACTTTCATGTTCAATATTTTTCCTAGCATCCTATATTTTCCTTTAAAAAATTCATTAAGTTTCTGATCAAAATTTGATATGCAAATAGCTCTTTTAATTCAAAACTTGTGGCTGAGATTGAGCTGGACAAAAAAATTACTTCTTCTGTCACCACAGTGAATCGAGCTCAGATATGATGTGGGGTCCAAAAAACCTTGGGAGGTGGGTAAGTTTAGGCAACTGCTACCGCCTGATCTTCATCACCATATCGGATGGTAGTTGTGGCTTGTCGGCGGTACAGAAGATAACACTTCTGCCACCACCAACAGCCAGCAGTAAGATATTTGTGCTGCCCTTGGTTGACTTGCTGGGGGCCGGCAATCTTTTGGTTGTAGTCCAGTGGCTCGATGCCATCGGCTGCAGCTAGATTAATTTATCCCGAGATCGAGGTGGCGCGACATGCTCTGCTTCTAGCGATGTTATGCTGCCATGCCTCTCTAGTGGCTCCAGGGTCATGGCCCCCGACCGGCACACAGGGGATCGTGCTTCCCTCCAGTGGTGTTCCGGCGGCTCTGCGCTGATGGCCATCGCTGTAAAAACAAAACAAAGCGATATGAAAATATTATTATTTCTCGGGTGCCGCCAGAATTGAGTTTTTCGATGGCACCACCACCTCTCACTGTCGGGGATGAGCATCTATGGCAATGTAGCATCCTTCTAGGGACCCCACCGGTGTTGGGCGGGGATTGCCCTGTGCGGACATAACCCGAGCCTACAGCTTGGCTCGGGTGGCATCAGCGATGCTCCTATAGCCGGGGGGCACATGAATCAAAGTAGAGGGGAAGAGGTTCCACATGACGTAGTGGAGCTCAAGAAGGGCCTAGTCGAAACACCATTGGAGGTAGTGGAGGTGGTGGATTTTGCTTTGCTTTTCTGATGAACTAGGGTTCCGGCAGAGGGGGGCTTAGCACGCCTGAATAGTGATAGGGAATGAGTAGGGGAGGGGTCCATATATAGGCTGAGGCGGTCGCCACCCCCCTCATTTCCCCTGTGTGGGACAAATATGAGAGAAGGAGCCCCTCTCTTCATGGACAGCTGGTTGGACACTTGGTAGCATCACGAGTGGCTGGTACGTACATATGGCAGCATTATAGATGGGGTGGGGCTTGGGCCTATGGGATTGAAAATGATAAAAAAGAAGAGAGGGCTGGGAGGTGTTGGGCTTTCTCTTAGCCCAATGCCCAACTTGGTTATACATGGGCTTGCTTCCTTGAGAGGTCTTTGGAGGAGGGTCCAAGGTGGAGCCCATGCCAACCCATGACGGGGAGAAGAGCTTTCTATTTGGAAAAAAAATTAAAAAATCAAAAAATTGAGGGTTTGACCAAAGTCAACCCTAGGGTGAGTCTCCTATGCTCATAAAAGTCAAAGTAGGTCCAAGTCATTAGGAGACAGGTCAATGTTGGGGTATTGTGCTATAATTTGTGTGTGCACACTTTTCATTGCACGATAGTGCTTGGTTTGACCACTAATTGACCACTGTTGTCAAAATTGGCCGGGGAAAATTCAGTTGACTTTGTATTGACCATACGTATCCAACGCCACTGACCGGGGTCAAATCAGAGTTCGTTTACTAAAATTCTAAATTTGCGCGTCGTGACGCACTAAAACGATCATATTCACCATCTTACTTCGGATAATAATGCAACAAATTCCAATGTGCTCATATCAACTATACGAAGTTATAGGAACAGACAGAACTCAAATCGGAGTTCTCTAGCTCAATATTCAAAAAATCTTGTATTTGTAATGTTTTACGAGGAATAATCATATCCTCCATATGACCTCGGAATTCAACGGAACGAGTTTCATCTCACTCGTATTGACTGTACGAGGTCACAGGAACTGATAGAACTCAAATTGGAATTCTTTAGCGCAAAATTCCCAAATAGGGCTAGCTTCTACCCCTTAAGGGTCTCGGATAGAGGTTTAGGTCACTTTTTTAGGCACACTAGGGTTCTAGTAACCCAATAAAAATTGGGATATTACATAAGTAAATCTCATTTATCATTCCACACTTTCAATTTCTTACTAATCATTCCACACTTTCAAATGAGTAAATAAACATATCTCTAATGTTCAATGGCACTAAACTTACTCAAAATCATAAGTGTTGGGCAACTAGTAGAAAAAGGTTTTAATGTTCAATTTTCAGTAAATATGTGCACTATAACTGAATCAAGAAGTGATTTAGTAACAGTCTCAGCTTCAATGTTAAATATTCATACTTTCTTATTAGATATAAGGGAAATTTTGTTATAGTACCATTTCTCATGGAATAGGTACTAAATATTCATACTTTCTTATTAGATCTAAGAGAAATTTTGATATATCATTTCTCATGGAAAAGGTACTCCAACAAATTGCATATTTAGTAAGGACTAAATTACAAGTAAAATACAATCAGTTGCTAATAGCTATATTGAGTACCAGGATTTTTCTATTATTACAAAATAGTACTTTTTTGTAATAAGTATTTTATATTTTGTTACAATAACAAATAATATGTTACCATGAATACAAGCATTTGTAACAAGACTAATTTTACATTATAAATAGTATAGTGTCGTCACAATATGTAACAATTGTAACAGCGTCATAAATCTGTATGTGGCAATTAGACTTTTCTTAATATTAATAATATTTTACAATTAAAATTTTGTTACGATAAATATGTAAAATTTAAAAGTGAATAAAAATATGATACTAAGCATTTAATATAATTTTAGAATAAAATGAAGATCATATATAATAAATAAAAATTAGTTAATTACTTTTTTATTTACTTAGACATAAAATATAATAGCAAAATCACTAATTATCGTCAAACCGAGCTGTATCTTCTTACCTAGTGACAAACTTATACACACACACACACACATATATATATATATATATTTATATATCTATATATTTATATATATATGGATTGTGTTCAAATGCAGACAGTTCCTGTGCGAAGAAAATGCAGAGAGAGTGGTTGTCGATGACCTCGGGTTCGACGACCATCGATTTCCCTGGGTTCATCATCGTTTATGCTGACGAACCCCTGGGCAACCGGTGGTTGGCGAGTTCGAGGTAGGAGGCAGCCGCTCTCTCCACATTTTCTTTGTACATGTTTTTACCAATAGCCATTGCGGTGGAAGTCGACGCCGAACCCATCAGTGAGGTAGGGAAGAAACTGGGAAGAAGATTCAGACCAGTCATTGATGATTCCCGATCACTATCGAAGGCGCCGCTATAGGAAGTCGCCGCCACTACTGGATCTCTCTTGGTTCAATGGCCACGATGAATTGTTTGCACCTCCCTACACCTTGTTCTTCGCACATGATCAACCTCTCTCTCTCTCTCTCTCTCTCTCTATATATATATATATATATATATATATATATATATATATATATATATATATATATATATATATATATGCACTATGGCCTGCGAATAACATGAGTTCAAAATTCTAGCAAATAATATAGATCGACAGATCTGTCTCAATAATTCAACCACCATTAGATCTAGCTCAATAAAGCTGCTCCCTCTCTCCTAAACCTAAGTTTTTTGTGGGTCTTGAAAGTATCTATATTTTTTGTAGGTCTCCTAAACCTATATTTGGTTTGGGATAGTATCTTGATGGAGGAGGAGCATCAGGATTGGATTTTTCATGCTTTGTTAAGTGAATCCTCTTCTTCACATTTGAAACTGCATTCTTATCCAATTTTTCTTTGTTGTAATATTGCCTTGGATCCTCATTTTTCAGATCAACCAAATTGAAAGTGTCCAGAATAATTCTTTTAGAGATTGGACTCAGAACTTTAGCAAATTCCCTATTAAGTTCTGATTTGATGGTTGATGCACCTTTCCTATATCTTCTTCTCTTTATATGAGATCTGGAAGATTCTTCAATGATCTCTACCTCAACAGAATCAGACCAAACTTGAGTGTATTGCATAATAAGTGCATACGACTTTGAGACTTCAACAGGTTGATTTGCATGCTCTGAACCTGCAAAAGGGTGCTCTGAAGGTGAGAATTGAGCTGGAGCACACCCTATTAGCTCCTCATATATCCACTTTATATTCTCATAACAATATACATTTATACTATGCACTTGGTTTCGCACATCACATTTTAGTAACAATATACATTTACACTATTCTGCTCTTTAACTTTTCCTCCCCCTTTCTGACTTCTTCAGTAAGAGTTTGGATAATTTCAGCTCTGAATTCTCCCATTTTACTGTCTATATAATGTATGCTCTTATCATGTGAATGCATCATAGCATCATTCTAAGTGGATATGTGAACTACCATGTTGTGAACATGACTAATGCCCTGGATGGCATGGTCTATAGCCCTCCCACCTTGAGACATCCATCCAGTCAAGAAGGTCTTCAATTTTTCCATATTGTGATTTACCTGTGCTAACCCATCATTCAGATCTTTTCTACTTGACCTATTATGTGTAAGACTTGTTTCAAGGAAAAAATTAAAGTGGTCCTTATACTTGACTTGTAGGGCTTCTAAAGACTTAACAGAGAGTTATCTGATTGGGGGTCACTATCTTCCTGAAATCTGGTCTCCTGAAACCAGAAAGAATTTATTTCTAATTTGCTACTGTAGGCGGCTGGTAGTGGAGATGGAGCAGATTCGATCACCACACAATCAGGCTCCACAACAATTTGCTTTCTTTTTATTAGAGCAAGTTCAAAATTTGGTTCCAACAGCTCTTGGATAGATGGCTCTACAGCAGTCTCAACTGGAAGTTCATCCACCAAAGGAACTCTCTTCAACATGGGTTTCTTGTTAAACATTAGGTATTTCATCAATTATTTCAGCTAATACTTCTATATTCTCACCCTCAGTAGCTCCACCAACATTCTCAGTTGCTTCATGAGGGGGTGAAGGCACATCCTTCTCCATGGATGCATGGTTAGGTCTATCTTGCATACCAAAACATTCACCCATTTCTCTCTCTGCACCTTGCCTGGAAAGTATCCTTTCCCATCTAGCAAAAATTGAGGAGTGCAACTTCTTGAGATGATGAATTTGCATTCATGTTGACATATCAAATTGATTTTTGTCCAACTAATTGAGGTAAAGAGTGATAATTCTTCTAAATTTTGGTGTCATGAAGCAGGCCTTTATTCTATCAATCAGGACTATTCCCTAGTTTATACTTTTCTAAAGATAATTGCTGTCAGCAACCTGAACATGTCTTCTGAAATGTAATCATGAGACTCGGTCTTGCACATAAACACCTTCCCAAGAATGTCTATTAGCAATTTTCCTTCATTTTTCATCTCCTTCCTTCAAATTATAGTAGATTTCTTCTCTAAATCACAAAAAAGATAAAGCTCGGTTGTAGTCTTCATCAGTTTGCTCATCGTCTTCCTCTACATCCGGCATTCGCAGAAATTGGTTTAGAATCTTTGGCTTCATTCGAACCACAAAACTCCGAACACTAATTTTGATCAAGGACCCTTTATGTTTCAGCCTGCGTTCTTGTAAAACTCAAGAACTTCTATATCCAGTACCTAACATTCTTTATCCAAAACAAATGACAATCTAGCAGTTTCCAGGAGTAGAATGATGTTGAAAAATTCATCTGAATTGTTGACAAACCCTGACCTAATGAGCCCTCCTCCAACTTAAAGATTTCCTGCTCCACTTCGAGCCATTCTGAAAACTGGAGAAGATTTGATGGGAGGCGATGAACGATTGGCGGAAAAAATGAAGATTCGATCACACAGTTCGATGGAGGTTTTCGAGAAGTGTGAGTGAAGTCTCGTAATGCCTTTTAAAACATTTATATTGATATTTTATTTTGCGTAAAATGAAGAGGCGCATACCATTGAATATACGATACAAATTCTTCGAATTAAAGAAAATCTGAATAAGTATATTCATCAAAAGCTCATGTGGGTGCTTGCCAAATTCGTCGGGAGGAATTGTGACGTCTTATCGATTCGTCAAGATATCTTGCCGATTCATCAAAAATAGTTGAGTTCTTTCGATTTACTTTACATGTGCTTGCGTGAACTTGAAGAGAATTTCTTCACTTGGACAGATTTCTTCAGTGCTTCATGGTTCCTTGTTGAGTATTACAAGTTCCATTTTGAAGAAAGAAAACCTGACTTCATCCAGCAGCTCTATGAAAATATATGATACCTTCTTATCTGTTGAGACGTAGCAAAGATTGATGTACTTGTTCTCCACATTCTCCCAGATAAAGTGATAGCGTATCTTAATATGCTTTGTCTGGCTATGAGACACTGGATTGTTAGTTATTTCTATAGCACTGGATGAGTCACATAATATTAGAATCTCCTTCAACTTCATGTACTAGTCTTCAAGTTGATTACTTTTCCATAGAAGTTGTGCTCAACAACTGCTTACCGAGATGTACCTCGACTCAACAGTTGAAATTGCCACACAATTTTGTTTCTTACTACCCCATAAGATAACCCTCCATCCAAAGAATTGACATGTTCTAGAAGTACTTTTCCTATCATCCCTGCTTCCTACAAAGTCAGCTTCTGAAAAACAAATCAGCATGCATTCATTACTTCTTGGGTACTATAAGTCAAGATTCAGTGTGCCTTTAAGGATGCCAAAATCCTCTTTGTAGCGGAATGATGAGATTCCTTAGAGTTCGCCTGGAATTTAGCACAGATACATGTTGAAAACATTATATCTGATCTAGTAGCAGTGAGGTTGAGTAAATATCCAATTATGCTTCTATAATTGATTTCATCAAAAGATTTCCTTTCCCATCCTTGTCTAGAGACATAGTTAAACTCATTGGAGTCCTCATACAGGTTGAATTCTACATTTCGAATTTCTTAAGTAACTCATTGTTTAACTTTGTCTAAAAGATGAAAATTCCATCTTCATATTGCTTTACCCGAAGCCCTAAGAAATACTTCAGCCCACTCATAGTGCTCTTTTCAAACTTATCTTGCATCAAGTCAGAAAACTTTTTGTAAAGGTTGTTTTCTGTAGATCCAAATATAATATCATCGATATATATTTGTACTAGTAGGATCTTGCATTTTACTTCCCTAAGAAATAATGTCTTATCTATCTTTCCTCTTGAGAATTGTTTTAAGAAGAAAGTTAGATAGTATCTCATACCAAGCTCTAGGATCTTGTTTTAAACCATAAAAAGCTTTATTTAATAAATAGACATGATTAGTAAAAATTGGAATGACAAAACCTGGGGGTGGTTCCATGTATAATTCCTCATTTAAATTAACATTGAGGAAGGCTTACTTCACATCCATTTGGTAGACTTTAAAACCTTTGTGTGAAACATACGCTAGGAATAATGGCCACCGGAGAAAAAGTTTGATCGAAGTCGATTCCTTATTCTTATCGGTAACCTTGAGTTACAAGTATGGCTTTGTTCTTTATAATAACTCCATTTTCGTCCAGCTTGTTTCTGAAGGCCCATTTTGTCCCTATAACATTTTGACATTTGGGACATGGTACTAGCTCCCACACCTTGTACCTTTCAAATTGATTGAGCTCTTCTTGTATTACAACAATCCATGAAGCATCCTAATTTGCTTCTTCGACTTCTCCATCTCAATCTATGAAAGAAAACTCAAATGCAAGGCTTCGTTAGTTGTACCTCCTTTTGTTCTGACTCCTTCAAAATGATCTCCAATGATCAGATCAACCGGGTGATCTCTTGAATGTCTGATCACTATATTCCTTGCATTGTCACTATGAAGTTCTGCTTCTTCTGGTGCATGTTCTTCATCTTGAAGCTCTTCATCTTCAATCAAGTTCAAAGTATTGATATCGATGGAACTTGAGAGATCTTCTTTGACAGCTTCTTCTAAGCTTAGATCTCTTAGCTTTGAACCTACATCTTCAATAAACACCCTAGAAGAGCTGCTATGAAACATACTCGTCTTATCAAATACAACATTCATAAATTTTTTACAACCAGCGTTTTCTTATTAAAGATCCTATATGTCTTACTATAGCTATTATAGCATATGAAAGTAATTTCAAAATTATTTTCACTAAACTTAGTTTTGTGATAATTCCCATTATTAAGTACGAATCATTTGCTTTCAAAAACTCTAAAGTAGGACACAGTCAATTTTCTGCATTTCAGAAGTTCATAAAGTGTCTTACGATAATTCTTGTTAATTAAGGCTCTATTTTGCACGTGACAAGTTATATTGACTACTTCAGCCCAGAAGTACTCTGGTAATGAAGTGTAACAGTTCATTTCCTTCTACACCCCTTAACTTAGATTAGGGTAGGACATGTGGTGAGTGAGAAGGATTAGGCTAGGTATTGACCTTATGGCTCAAGGAGTTAGGATGGACTCATATGGGGTCCACTATAGGGTTCAAGTCAACTTAGGTCAATGTAGCCCAAACTGAAACAACAAGAACAAACTGACCTCAACATCATATCCCAAACCCTAAAGGAAACCTAAGTGACCTAAAAGCCCGATCATAGGTCACCAAATTGGCCAATTTGACAAAACTGTGCTTAGGGTCAACATGGGCCAACTCAAACCTAAGTGACTCAATTAGGCATCACATGGTCGATTTGAACCCACCACTAAATTCCAAACACTAATTAGAGTGCATTGGACCATAAAGCCCCATCACATGGTCACCCATTGACCTAGATTGACCAAAGTCAACTCTAGTCCTAATTTTGTCAAAACCACACACATATGCTCAATTAGCCCAAGTGGGGCATCACCATGGCCCAACCAAGTTTGGGTGGTGTCATAGGGTTTATGACCATCAAGTGGGGCCAGCCCACTCATAAAATTGACCAAGTCAACCCCAAAGTCAAACTTGGTCAACTTTAGGCCTAAATAAGGAATTTGAGAGACAAGCTCATTCCTAATGGGCTAAGGCCTTGAACCATGGCCCAACACATATTGGGTGGTGTCATAGGGTCCATGACCATCAAGTGCGGCCAGCCCACTCATCAAACTGACCAATTCAACCATAAAGTCAAACTTGGTCAACATTAAGCCTAAATGGGAAAATAAGAAGCCAAGCCCATTTCCAATGGGCTAATACCATGGCCCATTAGCAACCCAAGTGCTCAATTACAGCCCCTACCCACTGGTTTTGGAGGGTAGTAACATGCATGAGGGCATTTTGGTCATTTCCCCTAAAATCAAGAGAGAGAAGAGAGGGAAATGAGGATTAAGAGCCATGTGTCCTTACTCCCCCCTTCCCAAGCCTATTTTTGAACCCACACATTATTTCCCAGCAGGATTCAAGGGGTGGTGGACACTTGGAGCTCATGGTGAAGCATCCAAAGCTTGCCCTAAAATTCCCATAGTAATATCTCTTTATGCGGCCACATCCAGCAAAAACAAACCAGCCCATTAGCTTCAGAAGGTCCAAAGAAGTGGAATTCAATACCTGGATCAAAGCTTTTAGTGGAGTATTGAGTTCGGGAGCAAGATCCCCGGAGATGAGAAAATCCATGGCCAACCACCGCAATCGCCATCGTCGGGCCCCAATCAAGTTCTGTTTCACCTCCCCTCCCCTTATGCTAGTTTCTTAGATCGATTAGGAGAGACATCAGGCTCAATTGAGCCCGATCCCATGAGAGAAAAAAATGGATTTGGAGGGTGCTCGGGTTCGTGGGAAAACATCTCCTTCGACTGCCAAGTCACCGCCAAATGCTTGCCCCCACCTCAACGGAGATGGTGGTGGTGGTGGTCAGCCAAGGAGCTGGCTGGATGGCTGAGAAATGAAAGATCAAGGCACTACAGGTTGGGGCAATCGTGGCCGTCAGCTAGAGGAGGAAGATGGTGGGATGTCGTCCATTTAAATGCATATCAAACTATAAGAATTAATTTAACTGGTATATTTCTGTCACATTTTATTTAGTGCTTTGCATGTTAATTTTAGGCCCCTTAAAGGCCGATTCAGAAAAAGTGTTCAACATAGAAAATGTAGCCCTATGTCTTAACTTTATTTGGACATCTTCATGAAACATTTGGAGCAGTGTAAATCCTTGTAGGGTCATTCTCCTAAGACTGCTCCTAGACTAAGGCATAAATTAAAATAAGTGCCTAGGCTAAACTACATATCCACATGCTGTGAAATTTAGGACATGCATGTGTGTACAATGAACTTAGACTATGCCCAAAATCAGAATTTTTGGAGCAAATTTTCTTGTAGTTTTAGTAAAAATTTGATTTATCAAATAAAGGGAATTTTGGAAGATTTTCAACTCCAAATGCCCCCAAATTTGGGTGGCATGACTCTAATGTCATATTAATACATTGGTAAGAATTTAGAGTCATTTGGACCTCTGCATGTTAGTTGATCCAACATGCATGGTGAAGGTATAAATGAAAATGGTATGTGACAAAAATGGGAATTAAGTCCTTTTGACCCAATGCATGTCTATGAAATTTTGTCCATGGACTTATGGAGGTGGAATACTCCTCTCATGGAAAAAGTGGGATTTTTGGAATCAAAAATCCCATAGTTTAAATTTATTTCAAAATTAGCACACTTATGTGTCTTAAAGAAAAATTAGGGCATTTGAACTTGGAAAATTCTAGAGTATTGACACAAGCCCTAAAATATCATTTCAATTCTCTGGAAAAATTTGTGAGAATTTTTGAGAACTATATCTTATGAAAATAGTATAATTCCAATTATACCCTTATGTGATTTTGATTAAAAGAATGATTAGTAGCACTTGAAAAATTATGATAAATGTTTTAGACCCTTATTTCAGTATTATACACTATAAATTTTATTAGAATTTTTGGATGATTATTTATGATACTTGTATGGATAATGACATTTTCGTAGATATTTTGAATTGTGGAAATCCTAGGTCAAATCCCTGGATATAACTGTGAAAATTTATTTTGAGCTCTATCTTGACAATTATAATGACTAGGAATTTTCTCAGAATTTTTAGTTGATTATTTTTAGTACTTCATTTGTAAAGGGGTAATATTGTGATTTTAGTCATAAATAGAAAACAAGGGTCAAATCATTTTGGAAATTAGGATGTTTTGTATACTGATCGTTTTAACCAAGATGAACATCAAATAAATTAATTGGACCTTAAGGACCTCTGGTTATGGTAGTTCATATTCAATGTGACTGAGGTCACTTAATTAAATAATTTAATTTAATTATGGTCCAAAATAATTAGAAAATTATGGAGTTCTGATCTACCACTGATAATCATATGATTAACCCATGATAAAAATTTGGAGGCCTTTGGCCGAAGGAATCGGAAGTCACCTCATATGGGTTAGAGTCAGGTCATGGGTTGCATTTAGTAAAAGTGACATGTAGCATTAGGACATTCAGGTTGATGTGATATAACTGAAATTAGAATTGTGTTTGGGATGTTTGATACCCTATTCAGATCAAAAGCATGTCACTACTTAGTATCGAGTGTTTGAGTGTAAGTCGCCAAGGAGAATAATTTGGTCGAGGTCCGACGAAACATCGTTGTTCTCCTAATAGTACTTTAAATCATTAGGATTGCTCAAGAGAAATAACGAGAGTGAGGTATTAATAACGGGTAGATACCAATAATAATAAGTGTCCTGGAAAGGGGGATTTGGGATTCAGCCCATTGTATTCTCTAGTATCGCTGCGAGCCATTTACTAGGTAGACCTCAGGAAGTCTAGGAGTAACCCTGAATTTTTAAGTACAACTAAAATTAGACAATAGTAATCAAGTAGGTTGAGGAACAATGTTGCAAATCTAAGTCGTGATGGGTTGGAGGGATACAGGACGAGTTGGTGCTGCGAGCTGGAGTCTCGGGAGGTTGATATCAGGACGGGTTGGTCCTGCGAGTTGGTGGCTCAGGAGTTTGATATCAGGAAGGGTTAGTCCTATGAGTTGGAGGCTCAGGAGTTTGATATCATGATGGGTTGGTCCTGCGAGCTAGAGGCTTGGGCCAAAATACCATGCATGTGCATAGATACAAATCAGTGGCGGGTCATGCGATACTAGGCCAGTCGTCGCACCGATGGCAGTACGATGACTCTAGCGAGGTGCGAGGGTTTGAGCGGCCAATAGGTTATTTATACTGCAGTTTGGAGGACAATCCCCAAAAACGCACACTCGACCAACAAAACTAGTGGGGTAGCCAAAAAATACTACGCAGAAACTCTAGAGTGCACCTAGGACATGTACAGAGGCATATGGGAGGTCTAAGCCTAGTAGTGCGTATACTCGCCTAGGAGTGGAGACGCTCGCTCCACTACTTCCATAGCCAGAATGGTGGTACGAGAGAGTTCAGCTAACTCCAAAAGTGGGAACTAAAGGTCTGTGATCACAGAGTCGTGTGGGTGAGTTGCACTTATATGAATCATAACATGCATAACACATCATAGCATACATACATACTTAGTACATTCATATTATAGATCCTTATCATATAAATTAGTATCAGCTCTTTTATATGAGAAGTTACAATTCCTAAAAGCTTAACTTATAAGTTTGTATGGGCATTCATATATGTTAAAGTACTTCATGATGATAGCTTAGTTGTAGTTCTTTACCTTACTACGATGTTCTTCTTTTACTTTACTACTTCTCTTTTCATTATTACTGCTCCTTCCATTACTGTTTTTATACTCTTGCTAGACACATACAACTGCTAGTATAATGATATAAAAGTTAGAAGCTTACTTTTGTTAGCATAGTTCCACTATCACTTGCTCTTTTGTTTATACCCCTTATTGTCCTTCGCTTTCGTACTACCGCACGGTGCCTAGGAGTCACAAGGGTGAGGCGAGGACAAAATGGCTTAGTATTTATGACTAACGGTCAGTTGTGGCCATATTATTTTAGGAGCTCGAGGAGATGGAGCATCGGCACGACTAGCAGGACGAGGTGTCAGGACTTGAGGAGCAGTTATTGCGCACTACTACTACTACAACTCAACGTTAGATGATGACAGGTGTTTTAGTTTTAACTTCTGCTTAGAGTGTTGTGTGAGAGAGTGATTTGTATTATTTTGGCGTGTACCGGGCATAATCCCTTTACTCTCTATTGTACTCGTTGGACTACATTTTCATTACATATATATGATGATGTTTTTGTGCTCTGCGGACTTGCTATTCTTTTTAGTTTACTTATATTCTCAATTGTCATACATGTTAAATGATCATACTAGCTGACAGGATCGACATCATGCGGTGACGATTAACTCGTGTGTTAGTGTCACTATAAGGCGATAGTTATGGGCATAAGTCCGGGTAACTCCTTAGTAAGAGGAGCAATCTTACAAACTGGTATCACTTAACAAATGATCATTTGAGAAAGAAATTCACAACACCAAGCCACCCCGCTCGAGCATTAGTTTGCGGACAAACTATGCAGTGGAAGCAATGGTGTGCCCATGTGTAAAAAGTCACAGAAAATAGTTCATTTAAACACTGAGTTAGTC
Organism: Platanthera guangdongensis; assembly: GCA_039583875.1. Classification (NCBI taxonomy): domain Eukaryota; kingdom Viridiplantae; phylum Streptophyta; class Magnoliopsida; order Asparagales; family Orchidaceae; genus Platanthera; species Platanthera guangdongensis. Next base: position 90,858,750 of record CM077161.1, on the reverse strand, counting down.
CAACCCAATTAGGACACACTTTGGTTTGACTTACCAAGACAATTTTGTGTCATATCCTAATATAAAATCGACCTCGGATGTAAATTAGTTAAGGTATGAGGATACCCAAATTTACTAAGGGAAGAACTTAACGCAAGAGTCATTGCTTAAGGCGTAAACCTCGATGTACCTACTCCACCTTTCGAGTGATATTATCACTTCTTACCCAAGCTGATAGGACCGCCTCAAGGATAATTGGTGCCTATGAAATATTAGTGGAATAGTAGGGTACTCGTAAACTTAATCCTCAAACCGATGACTTGATTATGTTGAGACATCCACCCTGACAAATACTGAAGATCGAATAAGAATTCAAGTTTCATAAGAGACCCATTTTTTATTGGGTCACATGTCGACATTGAGAAGATTGTCGTAAATAGTAACCTTAAGGTCCAAAGGTATATAACATATCAATTAATAAGTCTCAAGGTGGAATTCTAAGTGCAATATTGTTAGCGCTAAGGATTGAGGCATATATAGGATGATTGCACTATGGATATTAAAGAAATTTAGCCCAAAATGTATGGGGGTTTATCCTTTTGTTTATTGTGCTAAATTGATAACGACTTGGATTTCCTTAGATCTTGTTTAGAAAATGTTGGGTCGCAAACATAGTGATATTGAATTCTTGATTTATTCAAATGTTACTCAAGTAAGATGTGGTTTTGTATATATATGGTTGTTATGATAATCAACCCTCCCTAGAAGATTAGGACCCTTGAAGAATTATTTCATCTTATGCAGCATGGATTCTTAATGACAAGTTGTGACCGCTATAAATTCACGTGCGGAATAGGAAAGTAGAGCATTTCAAGAATGAATATTCATCCTCCTTATCGCTCCAAGGCTATGTAGATAAATAAATAAAGAGAGTAGTAAATTAATTCTTTGAGATATATATAGATAGTTGCCTAGTTATGTACATGTGACTCTTGAAATCAAGGGAGACGGTGTAAGACTTCTGTAAATTTCTCAATTTTGAGTTTAATGAAATAGGTAACTACTTAGTACACAGCCTAAGGAACAATCGTGATTTCCTCAATACAAGACACAGTGTAAATCGTTTACACATACACGTGGCATCAGAGCAAATTTCTTTCAAAAGACCATAATTCGAGTCAGTATTGGTTGTAGAAAGAATTTACATACAATTAAGGATGTGCTTTTCTTCAATAACGCCTATTCCTAGTTGCTCTAACATCCTAACACAATTATGGTAACATGTGAATATTGAGTATAAACATTTTTTTGAAAATTGATCGACAAACTCATGTAGATTGCAAGAAAGAACAACATGGAGTGTGAATTATAAACAAGGTTAAGTCGGATAAGGATTGGATAGGGGTAGAACTTGGTTATAGGTTCTCATGATCTTAAGACATTAAAAATGTAATTAAACCCATGCGAGATGTGGTATCATAGGTTCACCTGCTTAGTCCAGAAATGATGATTTGTATTGTTATCAGGACAAAATATTAGACATCATGGGTCAAGCGATATTTGTTATTAGTCAAAACACAGAGTTTCCAAGTCACTTGATCATAATTGTGAACTATAACTTTTGAATGACTCAATTAAGAAAAAATTCATTATATTGGAAACATAAGAATTGAAATAAGGTAACGTTATGACAAATAAGATTGATTTGCTAGGATAAGATATTGAAAGTATAATAACCCTATAAAAATTAGAGGATTTGGAAAATGATATATTGAAGATGTATACCTTATGTATGATACTTCAGTTTTGATTCTAAGAGCATCAAGAAAAAGAATACATATGTTTGACGACATTACAATCACGGTTAGGAGAACTCATGACTATCAAAGGCATATACGGTGAAGTTACACGAGAATTAACAAGTGTTTAATGAGATTCTCTTTATCATGAAATCGACACATGATAAACCTTACTAATTTGAAAAGATATGCTTATATCTTATAAATCAAGCTCCATGAGAAAAGCGATTGGGAGTCATTTGTATGAACATCAATATCAATAATGATCGCTTGATGTATGCTTGAAAGGTGAACACACTATGAATTAGGTATTATTCTTTAAGTAGAGGGGTAATAAGTGATGATCTTTTTATCACATCATAATCTTGGAAGTTGGTTAATTGTTATACATAAAAGTGTTGGTCTCATGAGTATGATAATTTTGGTGAGCATTGGTTGTAAGAGATTCCAAATCCAATGCGCGATTGAGGTTTATTTTAATGATAATATGTCAGAAGACTTGAAAATATGTCCACATAAGTTTGATTGTGAATATCCCGAAGTATAACGAAAATACACTTGGAAGGGGACTATTGCCTCTGATAGAGTTTTCTTATAACAACAATCACGAGGCCTATATGGTAGGAAGTGACGGACATCGATGTCTTGGGTCCAGGATAAGGATTGATGAACACTAGGATCAGATCATATTGAGGATACATACATACACATACGGCTGACTAGGGACAGGATGCTAGAGGCTCAGAGTCGACAGACCAAGTAAAACGATGTATGTCATCGAAAGGTAGAGTTTCAGGTGGGGGACATAGTCTTTTGAAGATACATCTGGTGCATGGGGTTTTGTGGGCACAGAGGCACAAGGAGCTCAGCCCTCAGTTTTTGGGCCTTACATGTTCCTAGATCAGATCAATCCTTTGGCATACCGGCCGGAACTATCACCAGAGTTAGAGAACCTACACGACGTCTTAGGTGTTTCCATGCTTCAGAGAGACTTACTTCGGTCAGAGTAGCACATTGCAGTTACAGCAGGCCCGGTAGAATCTAATCGGTCAGTTCATTTGGAGTTATTCAGTATTGATGATATAATAGCTCGAGTCCTTGGGAAGAAGAAGGTTCACATAGTCAAGGTGTTGTGGTCCAACCACGAAAGAGAGGAGCACACTTGGGAGCTGATGGACATGATGCAGGAACCATACCAAGACTCTTCTCCTCAGGGATATTTTAAATATGTTTGAAAAGTTTCTTAGCATCTTATGCATAGAACCCCGTTAACCTGACCTTCTATTTCGGCGATGAAATTATTTTTTTTGTTTATTGGGATTTATAACATCTCATTTCCTTCTATACCCCTTAATTTAGATTAGGGTAGGACATATGGTGAGTGAGAGGGATTATGCTAGGTATTGATGTTATGGCCCACAGAGTTAGGGTGGACTCACATGAGGCCCACTATAGGGTTCAAGTCAACTTAGATCAATCTAGCCTAAACTGAAACCACAAGAACAAATTGACCTCACCATTATGTCCCTAATCCTAAAGGAAACCTAAGTGACCTAAAAGCCCTTTCATAGGTCGGCAAATTGGCCAATTTAACCAAACTGTCCTTAGGGTCAACATGGGCCAACTCAACCCTAAGTGGATCAATTAGGCATCACATGGTCGATTTGAACCCATCACTGAACTACAAACCCTAATTGGAGTGCTTTCGACCATAAAGCCCAATCACATGATCACCCATTGACCTAGTTTTACCAAAGTCAACTCTAGCCCTAATTTGGTCAAAACCATACGCATAGTCCCAATTAGGCCAAGTGGGGTATCACCGTGGCCCATATAAGGAATTTGAGAATCAAGCACATTCCTAATGGGCTAAAGCCTTGAACCATGGCCCAACTCATGTTGGATGGTGTCATATAGTCCATGACCATCAAGTAGGGCCAGCCCACTCATCAAATTGATCAAGTCAACTCTAAAGTCAAACTGAGTCAACATTAAGCCTAAATGGGGAAATAAGAATCCAAGCCCATTTCCAATGGGCTGACCATGGATCATGGCCCATTAGCAGCCCAAGTGCTCAATTATAGCCCCTACCCTCTGGTTTTGGAGTGTAGTAACATGCATGAGGGCATTTTGATTATTTCACCTAAAATTAAGAGAGAGAGAGAGAGAGAGAGAAGAGAGAGAAATGAGGATTGAGAGTCGTGTGTCCTTCCTCCTCATTTCCCAAGACTAATTCTGAACCGACATAGTATTTCCCAGCAGGATTCAAGGGGTGGTGGACACTTGGAGCTCATGGTGAAGCATCCAAAACTTGAACCAAAATTCCCATAGAAATATCTCCTTATAAAGCCACATCCAGCCAAAACAAACCATCCCATTAACTTTAGAAGGTCCAAAGGAGTGGAATTTGATACCTGGATCAAAGCTTTCGGTGGGGTATTGAGTTCGGGAGCAAGCTCGCCGGAGAGGAGAAAATCCATGGCCAACCGGCGCCATCGCCGGTGTCGGGCCCAAATCAAGGTTTGTTTCTCCTCCCCTCCCCTTGTGCAAACTTCCTAGACTGATTAGGAGAGATATCAGGCTCAATTGAGCCAGATCCCGTGAGAGAAAATCAAGTAAATTTCGGATTTGGAGGGTGCTCAGGTTTGCCGGAAATCGCCGCCTCCGGCAGCCAAGTCGCCGCCAAATGCTTGTTGTTAACCCTGAAATCGGCGATCCTTCCCAAGGCAGCCAGCTCGCTAGTTGCGGCCTGCTCCAGGTTCCTCCTGGAGATCGCGAATTCTTAGGATGGGCGGACAGGCTTTTCTGTCTGCTTAGGCCGTAAGGCTTGGGCGGTCTCAGCGGTCTGACCGGCTAGGCCACGTGTCGTTCCCTTGGTCGGCAGTGGCTACGGACTGCTTCTGCAGTCCGCCCCTGCAGGCCACGCCACTTGTCAGCTAAACCACAAGCTTATCTCAATAGGTGCCCCTTTGCCGGACTCGAATGTCTATCCGCCCAGACCGCCATAATGACAAGCGGCTTGCCATTAGGCCGCAGACCTTCACCAGCGTCGACAATCCTCCAGCTCGCCGCATAGCAAGATTGGTGACCTGACCTCAGGCCGCTAGCCAGCTACCCTAGTTTCCAACTCGCCAACACGTGTGGCTTGCCTCGTCAGTCCGGTAGGTCGCGAATCCCTTGTCACCCAGTAGATGCGACAAGTTCCATTCAACAAAGTGGCGGGCTCCAGCAGCATCGGCAGCCTGCTTCTTCAGTCCGCCAAAGGAGTGCAGATGCTCCAGCTCTCCGGCTACCCGCAAAGATCAGCGGGCATGTCCAGTTCATCGCTAGCTAGGCGAACTCGAGGTGTAGTCAAACCTTCCAGTCCGCCTACGCTGATGAACCTCAGCTCCAGCTTCAGCAGCCAGCCATTTTGTTCGCAGCAGAGGCGGACTTAGTTTATCAACGGCAGACTCCGTGGATTCTTCTCGCAGTCCGCCACTTAGCCTCCACCCAATTTTCCCCAGCAGCAGGCAGTCCCAGACCGCGCGGCCTAGTGTAGACTTTGCGGACTCAGCGGATATCCCTAAGGTCGCACCCTTAGCGTGTGCTTGCTCACCTCAGCAGGGGAGGAATCATTGCGCAGTCCGCCACTCAGCCTCCAGCACCCATCTCCGCAGCAGCAGGTGGGTAGCCTCCTCAGCTCGCAGTCTTGGCGCGGGCTCAATAAGCAGGTGCGGACTCTTCCGAGTTTGCCAGGCAGCAGAGCCTATTCCAGAAGCCAGTTCCAGTCCGCACGGCCTCATGCAGACTCCGTAGACTCGGCGGACTCCATCCTCTTCTCGCACAAGTTACCGTCTCACCGGGGGTAACATCACCGAAAGCCGTTACCTCCTCGGGCCTATAAATAGACCCCTATGCCTCTCATTTGGAGGACACTCAGGACACTCTGGACTGTCTGGACAGTCTCAACGCTCTCATGCTCGAAGACAGCCTGCGACAAGCGCAAGCTATCAATTCCTACGGACTCCTTCTCTCAGTCCGCGGCCCCTCTTGTAACAGCGCAGCCTGCCGGCCTCAGTCCCTAGTCTGCGCGGCCTCTCCTCTGGCAACTCCTTTCCTTAGCCACCAGCTTCAACGGTGTACCCTTTATTTGCTTTCTTGCAAAGGTGTATTGCAAGCTGTAATAACTAAATATTAATCAAAGGAAAGCCTGTCGCAAGAGTGGCATTTAAGCCACGGTGGGCGAAGTCAGCTGTTGTCGCTGCTAGCGAACCCTTTCTTCTTCTCAGCTTAGCTCAACTCTCTCGGCGTCAACCTGCAAGCACGACCGTCAAAGTAATCGTCTGCTCGATAGCTCCTGATCAACCTCCTCCGTTGATCATCAACCTTCTCTGTCTGATCATCAGACTTCCCGGCTGTTCTCAGCAAACCTCTCCTTTATCCTCGTAACCCTTGAACAAGCATTTGCTCCACTCTCGAGCACTCAGAAGCTTCCTCCTCCTCCTCAACCCCGCAATCCTCTTCTTCACCTAGCTTGGGAGATCGAACAACTCGTTAACAAGGCGGTGTCATTTTCGCACATCAACAGTTAACACGCGACCTTCAGATCCGAACAGATGGTGAAAATCAACGGTTACTCATGTCAGACCGCCAACCCTCTCAAAACATTCCTCCTACCAGCGAAGATGCTCTCTGGGAAGCCCTCTTGCAGACATGTCGGGAAACTTCCCTGCAGATAGCAGCAATCAATGACACCCTAGTCACTATAATTCAGTGACTAGACTCTCAACCTGCAGCAGCACCAGGTGCTATAGTCAATCCAGCAGTGGGGAATTCACGTGTTAATCTGCCAACTTTTCTACCAGTTGGTCCTTATGCTCATTTGGAAAGTTATCCATCCAGGCAGGTCGCAGTCACTTTACAGCTTCCAGTTACCAAACAAAGGGAGAGTGCCTGCAAACTTAATCCTCAAACCACTGCTTGCCTTCCAATGACTCAAAGAAATTGCCTAAATTTTCCACTAAGAGGAAGAGAGGCCCGGAAGCTTTGCTTCATACCGGGTAACCTCCAAAGTCTACTCTAAAGGGTTTTCAACCTCAGGTCATAAAGAGCAAAATAAGCAATGTGGGATCTTCTCAGCCTGCTGATCGAAAGGGCAAAAACTCTGACCAATACTATAAGTATCACAAAGAAGGGGGCCATGCAATAGAGGATTGCAGAGCTCTTTTGCAACTAGTAGATGAAATGATGAAACAGGGAAAATTTCAACATCTGCTCCAGAAGGGTGACCCATCATATCCATGAGTCCCCAAAGTCCCTTGCATTCATTACTGGTTACTCTTACTCTACACTCCATGTTTCAAACATTTTCATCTCCAAACACTTCTAAGTGTTCTTGTTTTTCAATAAAGTTTACTTCAGGGATCCTGTACTGACATATTTCCCTTTTAGGAATGCCTCTTCCTCCATTTTCTCTTTGCCAAAGAGATCGCTGAACCATTGAGATATCGCCAAGTCTTGTTGTTCCCACCGTACATTGTTCTCTGACACAACCGCTACGAACATATATAGTGGGGAGTGTTCACATATGTGCAGTGGGAGCCGTTGAATCTACGATGTTGGGCTTCAGACTTCGGATCCTGGCCGGCATCTAACACAGAGTGTGGGCCAGGGAGGCCCCATGTGTTAGCGCTGGTGTGCTTCGTTAAGGATACATTACAGTTATGTTGATCTTTACTTGACAAGCAATGGTGACCAAGCGTAGCCTTGTCTCTTTGATCATCTCAGGACTGTGACGGTCGAACACTCTATAGTACTCTCAATCCGTGCTTTTGCGGGATCCACAACTCTGCTGATCTTTCCACAGACAAGCAAAGCTTTAGGCCACTTGGCGCAACTATTCTCATTGATCAGTGATGATTGTACCTGAGGCAAGAGAGCAGTGCATCTGTCGCTTCTATCTTAGGATTTTTGTGCATTGTTGAAGTTGGTGACCGGGCGGTCTGTCGGTCTGTCTTGGCGGGTTGAAGGCCGCGCGGTCTGGCGGTTTGTCTCAGCCGGCTTGGAGACCGGGTGGTCTGGCGGTCTACCCTGGCAATCTCTCTTTCTCTCTGATGGTAGCCGTGCGGTTAGCCCTTCTGTCTAACCGCGCAGCTTGTGCGGTTTGTTTTGTATAGTCCGCTTAGTCCTGTAAATTTTTAGTCTCACATCCCTTATTTGTATTCTCACATCTCTCCTCCATTCTATATAAGGGAGGGCATACCTTTGTAATAGACACCTTTTTCGGATAATAAAGTTTCAGTTAAAACCATTTCGGTTTGTTTTCTGTTCGGTTTTTAACATGGTATCAGAGGACTCGATCTATTCCTCCTGATTGTGTGCGCTCTCTCTGCTTTCGCGACTTGATTCCCCGTCTGTCCGCGCGACCTGTCCGCGCGGCTTGCCCCTTCTTTTTCGTGACCTGTTTTCGCGATCTCCTCTATTCGCCGCGCTCTACTTCTTGTTGCCTTCTACCCGCTCCTGCTTGCTAGTCGCCCCGGCCTCATCTTTCGTCATGCGACTTGTCCTCCTCTGTTCGCCTGACTTTTTCAAGTCGTGCGACTTCTTTCCCTCTGCTTTGCTCTGCTTCTTGGTAGAGGCCTTCCTAGCCGCACGGCCTATTTTCTGTTCGCCCGGCTTGGTGCTCTTTTCTCTTCTTCGCTTCACCGTTCGGCTTCTTTCTCTTCTCGCGGCTTGTTCTTATCGTCGCGGTTTGCTCCTCTCTTGCTTCCATGGCTTTCCCCTCCTCCAGCCTGTCCGCCTCCGTGGTCACCTCTTCTGGTAGTGCTCACATTGTTACTCGCGGAAGATGGATAATCGACTCTGGTGCAACAAATCATATGACAGGCAATCCTCAATGTTTCTCTCTTCTTGAAACACATGCTCAGTTTCCCCCGGTCCTTGTTGCTGATGGATCTCCCTCCTCGGTCCATGGGACGGGCATGGTTCAAGTCACTCCATCTCTCTGCCTGGCTGATACCCTCTATGTGCCCAAGTTTCCGTGCAATTTATTATCGGTTACTTCTTTATGCAAGCAACTACGATGTTCTGTCATATTCACCCCTACCTCTTGTGCTTTTCAGGATCCGGACTCCCAACGGACGATTGCTACCGGGACTGAGAGTGGTGTCCTCTACTTCCTCGACAACGTTTCTACTCTATCCGCCTTCTCCTCCTCCTCTACAAATCTTCTCCAATGGCATCTTCGCCTTGGACATGCTCCTCCCCGAATTCTATGCCAACTCCTGCCTCACCTCCCTCCTTATCATCCTCCTCTAAACTGTGATGCATGTCAACTTGGCAAACATCACCGCTCATCCTTCCCACCAACGCAAAGTCGGGGCTCTTCCCGTTCATTCGACCTCGTTCACTCTGACATATGGGGTCCCGCTCCTAACCTCACCATCGGTCGGGGTAGTTCATATTTTGTCACCTTCATTGATGATTTCTCTCGATGTACGTGGGTGTATCTTCTCAAAGATCGCTCTGAGCTGTTCTCTGTTTGGACCTCATTTTATTCTATGGTTAAGACTCAGTTTGATACGTCTATTAAAATCCTTCATTCTGACAATGCTAAGGAGTATCTTAGCCAAGACTTCTCCTCTTTTTGTATTCACCATGGTGTTATTCGTCAAATAAGCTGTGTCTACACCTCACAACAAAATGGGGTGGCGGAACGCAAAAATTGTCACCTCCTTGATGTCGCTCGCACTATGATGACTCAAATGCATGTTCCTCGCTCCTATTGGGGCTATACTGTCCTCCTCTCCTGCTATCTCATCAATCGCCTTCCCTCCACAGTTCTCCACGGTGCTACCCCCTTCTCCATTCTTTATCTGGACAAGGATCCCTTTCCTCTTCCTCTGCACATCTTTGGGTGCACCGCCTTTGTGCACTCTCCCGCTGCCACCCGTGATAAACTCTCACCACGTGCCATTAAATGTGTCTTTCTGGGGTACTCTCCCACTCAGAAAGGTTATTGTTGCTTTAACCCCGTTACCCGCAAGCAATTTGTCTCTGCGGATGTCACCTTCTTTGTCAATGCATCTTACTTCTCTCCTGCTTCCTCCTCTCCTCCTCCTGATCCTGCTTCTCATACCAACCCATCCATTCCCTCTGCTCCCACTGATGTTCCGCCATCTCCACCCACTCCACCATCTTCCCCATCCACATCATCTCCACCCTCTACTCCGCTTTCTCCCTCCACTCCGCTGCCATCTCTCTCTACTCCCGGGTCAGCTCTCTCCACCACGGATACTCCGGATACTGAGGCACCTGCTGACCTGGATCTCTCGATTACTCTTCGCAAAGGGGTTCGGGCATGTACCCAACACCCGCTTGCTGCAGTTGTCTCCTACGATCATCTTACCCCTTCTCGCAGAGCTTTTGCACTGGCTATCTCGGCCACTGCCACCCCCCGTTCCTACCAGGAGGCCCTTACTATTCCTCATTGGAAAGTTTCCATGGATGAGGAGATTGCTACTCTCACTGAACGGGGTACCTGGACCCTTGTTCCTCCTCCTTTCGGCACAGATGTTGTTGGTTGTCGCTGGGTCTTCGTGGTGAAGTTTCTCCCGGATGGCAGTGTGGATCGTTATAAGGCTCGCCTGGTTGCCAAGGGTTTTACCCAAACTTATGGCATTGATTACTTTGACACTTTCTCTCTAGTGGCTCGTCTCAGCACTATTCAGGTTCTTCTCTCTGTGGCTGTCAACAGGGATTGGCCCATCTCACAGCTAGATGTTAAGAATGCCTTCCTCTATGGTGATCTGCAGGAAGATGTTTACATGGAGCAACCTCCTGGGTATGTTGCTCAGGGGGAGACACGGGTATGCCGGCTAAAGAAGGTTATCTATGGCCTCAAGCAGAGTCATCGTGCCTGGTTTGACAAGTTCAGTGGCATTGTTGCGGCCATTAGTTTTACAAGAAGCTCAGAAGATCACTCCTTGTTTGTTCGGAAAACCGCCTCTGGTCTTGTTATTCTTGCGGTTTATGTTGATGACATTCTTCTTACTGGCGATGACCAGGATGGGGTATTGATGACCAAGAAACACCTTCATCAACATCTGGTCACAAAGGATATGGGCTCCCCGAAATACTTTCTGGGGATTGAAATCTCTAGAAAGCCCAACTCCATGGTCCTTTCCCAACGGAAGTATGCTCTTGATCTTTTAAAGGAGGCAGGACTGACTGGTGCTAAACCTGCACGTTGTCCTATGGCTGCTGGAGAAGACAAAACTTGGACAGATGACTCGCCTCTTCTCTCCGATCTTACGAGATACCGGCGTCTGGTGGGCAAGCTCATATATCTCACGGTAACCAGACCCGACATCTCTTATGTTGTTGGCAAGGTGAGCCAGTTTATGCAAGCTCCGAGGGAGTGTCATCTACAATCTACTCTGAGGATGTTAGAGTATATTAAAGCTGCTCTAGGGAAAGGACTCCTATTTCAGAAGAATGGTCACCTAAGGGTTGAAGTTTACTCTGATTCAAGCTATGCAGATGACAAAGGGGACCGCAAATCGACATCAGGTTTCTGCACGTTTGTTGGAGGCAATCTTGTGAGTTGGAAGAGCAAGAAACAGTCTATAGTTTCCAGGTCTAGTGCAGAGGCGGAATATCGCAGCATGGCATCGACTACATGTGAGTTGAAGTGGTTGCGGGCTCTCATGCTTGACTTAGGAGAGGTTTACAACTATCCTCTTCCTATGTTCTGTGACAATAAGGCCGCGATATACATTTCCAAAAATCCGGTCTTTCATGAGAGAACAAAACACATAGAAGTCGACTGTCATTTTATTCGGGAAGAAATATTGAATAAACAGATTTGCACTCCATTTGTCACTTCTGACAACGAGTTGGCAGATGTCTTCACCAAGCCGGTGTCCGCTTCCTTTTTCCACATCTGCGACAAGCTGGGCATGATCGATATATATGCTCCAGCTTGAGGGGGAGTGTTGAAGTTGGTGACCGGGCGGTCTGGCGGTCTGTCTTGGCGGGTTGAAGACCGTGTGGTCTGGCGGTTTGTCTCAGCCGGCTTGGAGACTGGGCGGTCTGGCGGTGTACCCTGGCAATCTCTCTTTCTCTCTGATGGTAGCCGTGCGGTTAGCCCTTCTGTCTAACCGCGCGGCTTGTGCGGTTTGTTTTGTATAGTCCGCTTAGTCCTGTAAATTTTTAGTCACACATCTCTTATTTGTATTCTCTCATTTCTCCTCCATTCTATATAAGGGAGGGCATACCTTTGTAATAGACACCTTTTTCGGATAATAAAGTTTCAGTTAAAACCATTTCGGTTTGTTTTCTGTTCGGTTTTTAACATGCATATCTCCCTTTTGTGCTCTGTCAAGGGAGTATAGCTAGTCTGCTCTAAGTAGGACTACACTGGTGATGACCTTTTTTGGTCATCTCCGAGTATAGACCTCTTTGTTATCAACTGCCTCTTTCACAGGTGAATAGGTTAAATCTGACCTACCAAAAGGATTTACAACAATCGTTTCTGCTTATTCTCATCTTATATGCATTGCTTGCTCAAAGCTCTATTAAATGATGATCTATAAAGCTCTTCATTACTCTTATTAAATGCTAACGACATCAATCATTGATCAAAGAATCTGGCTCTCCTTGATTAACAAGCCAAACAAGCGAAGTCTAACTAAGATAATCTCTTCTTATTGATCTGCACTTCATATTAAAGATATCATATCTTACTATAATTACCATTACGGTCTAATATTTATTCATATTGGCAGAATGCATTAAGCTTTTTCTCTGTCAGTGTGTTCATATCCATCATATCATATCAACAATCAACACTCGACCTCTTGATCTGGACTTCATCTTAAAGATGTCATCTCTAATATAGCAAGAAGATCATTACTCTGGTTTGATCTTCATTTGACTATCGACAGAGTTCATCAGGCATTTCCTCTGCTATTTGGTCATATCCATCTTATCTCATCAACGGTTGGCATTTGCAAGTTCCGTCCAGGTACTAGCCGTTTGGCTCATTATTTTATGTATGCTGCTCACTCTTTTCTTTGCAGTGATTAGCAGGCACCTGCAAGCCTTACCCAGGTACTTGTAACTTAGTCTTTTCACCATGTCTGCTTCTAACTCTCATTTTGCATAGATCAGCAGATGCTTGCAAGTTTCTTCACAGGTACTTACAACTTTCATATATCATGTCTCCTAACTCTCATTTTGCAGAGATCAGCAGATGCTTGCAAGTTTCTTCACAGGTACTTGCAACTTTCATATATCATGTCTTCTAACTCTCATTTTGCAGAGATCAACAGATGCTTACAAGTTTCTTCACAGGTACTTGCAACTTTCATATATCATGTCTGCTTCTAACACTTTTCTAGCAGAGACCAGCAGATATCTGCAAGTTGTCTTCAGGTATTTGCGGCTTTTTCTTTACTCCCATATTTGCTTCTAACTTCTCTTTTGCAGAAACTTGCAAATGCTTGCAAGTCCCCCTTCAGGTACTTGCAACTTATTTTTCTCTTCACGAATGTCGCTTACTCTTCTTTTTGTAGAAGATAACAGGTGCTTGCAAGCCTCCATTAGGCACTTGCAAGCTATTATGCTTCTATGTTTTCCTCTCACCTTCATTTTGCAGAACTCAGTAAAAGACATATCTTCTTCGTTTTGCAAAGGCAAACTCAGGTATGCGCAAGATGTACCTTTCATATATACCTACGCTAACGTTTCCTGTACAGGAAATGGACAGACATCAACAAACTCCTAAGGAGAGACATCAGGTTCTATCTCTCCTTTCCCCCCTCCTTATTCTTTGGGGTGGATCACGATTTTCGTGGGTCTCCAACTTTTTTGAAGTTCCCTTCTAAACTTAAAAAAGTGCGGGGATTATGTTCACCCCAAAATCAGCGATCCTTACCAAGGCAGCCGGCTCGCTAGTCGTGGCCTGCTCCAAGTTCCTCCTGGAGGTCGCGACGTCTTAGGATGGGTGGACAGGCTTTTCTGTCCACTCATGCCGCAAGGCTTGGGCGGTCTCAGCAGTCTGACTGCCCAGGCAGCGCGTTGTTCCCTTGGCCGGGAGGGGCTGCGGACTGCTTCTGCAGTCCGCCCCTGCAGGTCGCGCCCATAGTCAGCTAAACCGCAAGCTTGTCTCAACAGGTGCCCCTTTGCCGGACTCGGATGTCTATCCGCCTAGACCGCCACAACGACAAGCGGCCTGCCTCTAGGCCGCAGACCTTCACCAGCGTCGATAATGCTCCAGCTCGCCGCATAGCCAGATTGGCGACTGACCTCAGGCTGCTAGCCAGCTACCCCAGTTTCCAACTCGCCAACACGCGCAGCCTGCCTCGTCAGTCCGGCAGGTCATGATTCCCTTGTAACCCAGCAGATGCGGCAAGTTCCATTCAACAAAGTGGCGGCCTCCAGCAGCATGGGCAACCTTCTTCTTCAGTCCGCCCGAGGAGTGCGGACGCTTCAGCTCTCCGGCTACCCACAAAGATCAGTGGGCATATCCAGTTAATCGCGAGTTGGGCGGACTCGAGGTGCAGTCAAACCTTCAAGTCCGCCTACACTGATGAACCTCAGCTCCAGCTTCAGCAGCCAGCCGCTTCATTCGTAGCAGAGGCGGACTCAGTTTATCAGCGGCGGACTCCGCGGATTCTTCTCGCAGTCCGCCACTTAGCCTCCACCCGCTTTTCCCCAGCAGCAGGTAGTCCCAAACCGCGCGGCCTAGTGCGGACTCTCCGGACTCAGCGGATATCCCTAAGCTCTCACCCTTAGTGCGTGCTCGCTCAACTCAGCAGGGTCGGACTCATTGCGCAGTCCGCCACTCAACCTCCAGCACCCGCCTCCGCAGCAGCAGGCGGGCAGCCTCCTCAGCCCGCAGTCTTTGCGCGGGCTCAATCAGCAGCTGCGAACTCTTCCCAGTCCGCCAGGCGGCAGAACCTCTTCCAGAAGCCAGTTCCAGTCCATGTGGCATCATGTGGACTCCGCGGACTTGGCGGACTCCATCCTCTTCTCGCACAAGTTACCGCCTCACCAGAGGTAATGTCACCGAAAACTATTACCTCCTCGGGCCGATAAATAGACCCCCATGCCTCTCATTTGGAGGACACTCTGGATACTCTGGACAGTCTCATCGCTCTCATGCTCGAAGATAGCCCGCGACAACTCAAGCTATCAATTCTTGCGCACTCCTTCTCTCAGTCTGCGCCCCCTCTTGTAACCGCGCGGCCTGCCGGCCTCAGTCCCCAGTCCACGCGGCCTCTCCTCTGGCAACTCATTTCCTTAGCCGCCAGCTTCCCCTATGTACCATTTATTTTCTTTCTTGTAAAGGTGTATTGCAAGCTGTAATAACTCAATATTAATCAAAGGAAAGCCCATCGCAAGAGTGGCATTTAAGCCGCGACGGGCGAAGTCTGTTGTTGTCGTTGCTAGCGGCCCCTTTCTTCTTCTCAGCTAAGCTCAACTCTCTTTGCGTCAACCTGCAAGCACGACCGTCAAAGTAACTGTCTGCTCGACAGCTCCTGATCAACCTCCTCCGTTGATCATCAACCTTCTCTGTTGATCATCAGCCTTCCCGGCTGCTCTCAGCAAACCTCTCCTATATCCCTACAACCCTTGAACAAGTGTTTGCTCCACTCTCGAGCACTCAGAAGCTTCCTCCTCCTCCTCAACCCCGCAATCCTCTTCTTCACCTAGCCTGTGAGATCGAACAACCCGTTAACTAGGCGGTGCCGTTTTCGCGCATCAATAGTTAACACGCGACCTTCAGATCCAAACAGACGTTGAAAATCAACAGTTACTCATGTCAAACCGCCAACCCTCTCAAAACATTCCTCCTACCAGCGAAGACGCTCTCTGGGAAGCCCTCTTGATAACACGTCGGGAAACTTCCCTGCAGATAGCAGTAATCAATGACACCCTAGTCACTATAATTCAGTGACTATACTCTCAACCTGCAGCAGCACCAGTTGCTACAGTCAATCCAGCAGTGGGGAATTCACATGTTAATCTGCCAGCTTTTCTAATAGTTGGTCCTTATGCTCATTTGGAAAGTTATCCATCGAGGCAGGCCGCAGTCACTTTGCAGCTTTCAGTTACCAAACAAAGGGAGAGTGTCTGCAAACTTAATCCTCAAACCACCGCTTGCCCTTCCAATGACTCAAAGAAACTTCTTGAATTTTCCACTAAGAGGAAGAGAGGCCCAGAAGCTTTTCTCCATACCGGGTAACCTCCAAAGTCTACTCCAAAGGGTTTTCAACCTCAGGTCATAAAGAGCAAAATAAGCAATGTGGGATCTTCTCAGCCTGCTGATCGAAAGGGAAAAAACTCTGACCAATACTGTAAGTATCACAGAGAAGGGGGTCATGCAACAGAGGATTGCAGAGCTCTTCTACAACTAGTAGAGGAAATGATGAAACATGGAAAATTTCAACATCTGCTCCAGAAGGGTGACCCATCACATCCATAAGTCCCCAAAGTCCCTTGCATTAATTACTGGTTACTCTTACTTTACTCTTTATGTTTCAAACATTTTCATCTCCAAACACTTCTAAGTGTTCTTGCTTTTCAATAAAGTTTACTTCAGGGATCCTGTACTGACACACTTCCCTTTTTGGAATGCCTCTTCCTCCATTTTCTCTTTTCCAAAGAGATCGCTGAACCACTGAGATATCGCCAAGTCTTGTTGTTCCCACCATAGATTTTTCTCTGACACGACCGCTACGACCACATATAGTGGGGAGTGTTCACATATGTGCAGTGGGAGCCGTTCAATCTACTATGTTGGGCTTCAGACTTCGGATCCTGGTCGGCATCTAACACAGAGTGTGCGCCAGGGAGGCCCCATGTGTTAGCTTCGAAGTGCTTCGTTAAGGATACATTATAGTTATATTGATCTTTGCTTGACAAACAATGGCGACCAAGCGTAGCCTTGTCTCTTCGAACATCTCATGACTGTGATGGCCGAACACTCTTTGGTACTCTCAATCCGTACTTTTGCGGGATCCACAACTCCACTAATCTTTCCACAGACAAGCAATGCTTTAGGCCACTTGGCGCAACTAGTCTCATTGATCAATGATGATTGTACCTGAGGCAAGAGAGAAGTGCATCTGTCGTTTCCTTCTTAGGATTGTTGTGCATGTCTCCCTTTTGTGCTCTGTCAAGGGAGTATAGCTAGTCCGCTCTAAGTAGGACTACACTGGTGATGACTTTTCTTGGTCATCTCCGAGTATAGACCTCTTTGTTATCAACTGCCTATTTCACAGGTGAACAGGTTAAATCCGACCTACCAAAAAGATTTGCAATAATTGTTTCTGTTTATTCTCATCTTATATGCATTGCTTGCTCAAAGCACTATTAGATGATGATCTACAAAGCTCTTCATTACTCTTATTAAATGCTAACGACATCAATCATTGATCAAAGAATCTGGCTCTCCTTGATTAACAAGCCATGCAAGTGAAGTCTAACTAAGGTAATCTCTTCTTATTGATCTGGACTTCATATTGAAGATATCATATCTTACTATAATTACCATTACGGTCTAATCTTTATTCAGATTGGCAGAATGCATTAAGCTTTTTCTCTGTCAATGTGTTCATATCCATCCTATCATATCAACAATCAACACTCGACTTATTGATCTGGACCTCATCTTAAAGATGTCATCTCTAATATAGCAAGAAGATCATTACTCTGTTTTGATCTTCATTCGACTATCGGCAGAGTTCATCAGGCATTTCCTCTGTTATTTGGTCATATCCATCTTATCTCATCAACGGTTGGCATTTGCAAGTTCCTTCCAGGTACTTGTAGCTTAGCTCATTATTTTATGTCTGCTGCTCACTCTTCTCATTGCAGTGATTAGCAGGCACCTGCAAGCCTTACCCATTTACTTGCAACTTAGTCTTTTCACCATGTCTACTTCTAACTCTCATTTTGCAGAGATCAGTAGATGCTTGCAAGTTTCTTCACAGGTACTTGCAACTTTCATATATCATGTCTCCTAACTCTCATTCTGCAGAGATCAGCAGATGCTTGCAAGTTTCTTCACAAGTACTTGCAACTTTCATATATCATGTCTCCTAACTCTCATTTTGCAGAAATCAGCAGATGCTTGCAAGTTTCTTCACAGGTACTTGCAACTTTTGTATATCATGTCTTCCTCTAACACTTTTTCTAGTAGAGACCAGCAGATACCTGCAAGTTGTCTTCAAGTATTTACGGCTTTTTCTTTATTACCATATTTGCTTCTAACTTCTCTTTTGAAGAAACCAACAAATGCTTGCAAGTCTCCCTTTAGGTACTTGCAACTTATTTTCCTCTTCACGAATGTCACTTACTCTTCTTTTTGCAGAAGATAATAGGTGCTTGCAAGCCTCCATTAGGTACTTTCAAGCTATTATGCTTCTATATTTTCCACTCACCTTCATTTTGCAGAACTCAGTAAAAGACACATCTTCTTCGTTTTGCAAAGGCAAACCTAGGTATGTGCAAGATGTACCTTCCATATATGCCTACGCTAACTTTTCCTGTACAGGAAAAGGACAGGCATCAGCAAAATCCTAAGGAGAGACATCAGGTTCTATCTCTCCTTTCCCCCCCTCCTTTTTCTTTTGGGGTGGATCACGATTTTCGTGGGTCTCCAACTTTTTCGAAGTTCCCTTCTGAACTTAAAAAAGTGCGGGGATTATGTTAACCCCAAAATCGGCGATATTTCCCAAGTCAGCCAGCTCGCTAGTCGCGGCCTGCTCCAGGTTCCTACTGGAGGTCACGATGTCTTAGGATGGGCGGACAGGATTTTCTATCCGCTCAGGCCGCAAGGATTGGGCAGTCTCAGCGGTCTGACCGCCTAGGCCATGCATCATTCCCTTGGTCGTCAGGGGCCGCGGACTGCTTCTGCAGTCCGCCCCTGCAGGCCGTGCCCCTAGTCAGCTAAACTGCAAGCTTATCTCAACAGGTGCCCCTTTGCCAGAATCGGATGTCTATCCGCCCAGACCGCCACAACGACAAACGGCCTGTCTCAAGACCGCAGACCTTCACCAGCGTCGACAATCCTCCAGCTCGTCGTATAGCCAGATTGGTGACCTGACCTTAGGCCGCCAGCCAGCCACCCCATTTTCCAACTCACCAACATGCGTGGCCTGCCTCGTCAGTCCGGCAGGTCATGAATCCCTTGTCACCCAGCAGATGCGGCAAGTTCCATTCAACAAAGTGGCAGCCTCCAGCAGCATGGGCAACCTGCTACTTCAGTCCGCCCGAGGAGTGTGGACGCTCCAGCTCTCCGGCTACCCTCAAAGATCAGTGGGCATGTCCAGTTCATCGCGAACTTAGCGGACTCGAGGTGCAGTCAAACCTTCCAGTCCGCCTATACTGATGAACCTCAGCTCCAGCTTCAGCAGCCAGCCGCTTCATTCGCAGCAGAGGCGGACTCAGTTTATCAGCGGCGGACTCCGCAGATTCTTCTCGCAGTCTGCCACTTAGCCTCCACCCGCTTTTCCCCAGCAGTAGGCAGTCCCAGACCGCGCGTCCTAGTGCGGACTCTACGGACTCAGCGGATATCCCTATGCTCGCACCCTTAGCGCGTGCTCGCTCACCTCAGCAGGGGCGGACTCATTGCGCAGTCCGCCACTCAGCCTCCAACACCCGCCTCCACAGCAGTAGGCGGGCAGCCTCCTCAGCCCGCAGTCTTGGCGCGGGCTCAATTAGTAGGTGCAGACTCTTCCTAGTCCGCCAGGCAGCAGAAACTCTTCCAAAAGCCAGTTCCAGTTCGTGTGGCCTCATGCAGACTCTGTGGACTCGGCAGACTCCATCCTCTTCTCGCACAAGTTACCGCCTCACCGGGGGTAACGTCACCGAAAGCCGTTACCTCCTCGGGCCTATAAATAGACCCCCATGCCTCTCATTTGGAGGACACTCTGGACACTCTGGACAGTCTGGACAGTCTCATCGCTCTCACGCTCGAAGACAGCCCACGACAAGCTCAAGTTATCAATTCCTGCGGACTCCTTCTCTCAGTCCGCGCCACCTCTTATAACCGCGCGGCCTGCCGGCCTCAGTCCCCAGTACGCGCGGCCTCTCCTCTAGCAAATCCTTTCCTTAGCCGCCAGCTTCCCCTGTGTACCGTTTATTTGGTTTCTTGTAAAGGTGTATTGTAAGCTGTAATAACTCAATATTAATCAAAGGAAAGCCCGTCGCAAGAGTGGCATTTAAGCCGCGGCGGGCAAAGTCTATTGTTGTCGCTGCTAGAGGTCCCTTTCTTCTTCTCAGCTCAGCTCAACTCTCTTGGCGTCAACCTGCAAGCCTGACCGTCAAAGTAACCGTCTGCTCGACAGCTCCTTATCAACCTCCTCCATTGATCAACAACCTTCTCTGTTGATCATCAGCCTTCCCGGTTGCTCTCAGCAAACCTCTCCTCTATCCCCGCAACCCTTGAACAAGCGTTTGCTCCACTCTTGAGCACTCAGAAGCTTTCTCCTCCTCCTCAACCCCTCAAACCTCTTCTTCACCTAGCTTGTGAGATCGAACAACCCGTTAACTAGGCGGTGCTGTTTTCGCGCATCAACACTTGCCCCCCCCCCCCCACCCACCCACCTCAACGGAGGAGGTGGTGGTGGCCGGCCAGGGAGGTGGTCGGATGGCCGAGAAATGCAAGATCAAAGCGGTACAAGTTGAAGAAATCGTGGTTGTCGGGTAGATGAGGAATATGATGGGATGTCGTCCATTTAAATGCATATCAAAGTATAGGAATTAATTTAATTGGTATATTTCTATCACATTTTATCCAATGCTTTGCATGTTAATTTTAGGCTCCTTAGAGACCGATTCAGAAAGAGTATTCATCATAGAAAATATAGCCCTACGTCTTAACTTTTATTCTGACACCTTAATCAAGACATTTGGTGTGCTATAGCTCCTCATAGGCTCATTCTCCGAAGACTGCTCTTAGGTTAGGGCAGAAATTAAAATGAGTGCCTAGGCTAAAATATAAATCCACATGCTGTGAAATTTAGGTCATGCATGTGTGTACACTGGACTTAGACTATGCCCAAAAATCAGAATTTTTGGAGGAAATGTTCCTATGGTTTTAGTAAAATTTTGATTTATCAAATAAAGGGAATTTAGGGAGATTTGCAACTCCAAATGCCCCAAATTTGGGTGGCATGACTCTAATGTCATATTAATACCTTGGTAAAAATTTAGAGTCATTTGGACCTCTACTTGTTAGAGGATCCAACATGCATGGTGAAGGTATAAATGAAAATGGTGTGCTAATAGTAAAAATTGGGCAAAATGGGAATTAAGCTCATTTGACCAAATGCATGTCCATGAAATTTTGGCCAGAGTCTTATGGAGGTGGAATACTCCTCTCATGGAAAAATTGGGATTTTTGAAATAAAAAATCCCCTAATTTAGATTTATTTCAAAATTAGAGCACTTATGTGTCTTAAAAGAAAATTAGGGCAATTGAACTTAGAAAATTCCAGAGTATTGACACAAGACCAAAAATATAATTTCATTTCTCTGGAAAAATCAGGGAGAATTTTTGAGAACTATATCATATGAAAATAGTATAATTCTAATTATACCCTTATGTGATTTTGATTAAAAGAATGATTAGTAGCACTTGGAAAATTATGATTAATTGTTTAGACCCTTATTTTAGTATTGTGAACCCTGTAAATTTTATTAGAATTTTTGGATGATTGTTTATGATACTTGTATGGATAATGACATTTTTATAGATGTTTTAAATTATGTAAATCCTAGGTCAAACCCCTAGATATAACTGTGAAATTTTGTTTTGAGCTCTATCTTGTCAATATTAATGACTAGGAATTTTCTCTGAATTATTAGTTGATTATTTTTAGTACTTCATTTGTAAAGGGATAATATTGTGATTTTGGTCATAAATAGAAATAGGGGCCAATTCATTTTGGAAAATTAGGATGTTTGGTATACTGATCTTTTTAACCAAGATGAACATCAGATAAATTAATTGGACCTTGAGGACCTCTAGTTATTGTAGTTCATGTTCAATGTGACTTAGGTCACTTAATTAAATAATTTTAATTATGGTCCAAAATAATTAGAAAATTATGGAATTCTTATCTATCACTGATAATCATATGATTAACCCATGATAAAAATTTGGAGGCTTTTGGCCCAAGGAATTAGAAGTCACCTCATATGGGTTAGAGTCGGGTCATGGGTTGCATTTAGTAAAAGTGATGTAGCATTAAGACATTCAGGGTGATGTGATATAACTAAATTAGATGTGTGTTTGGGATGTTTGATACCCTGGTCAGATCATAATCATGTCACTACTTAGTATCGAGTGTTAGAGTGCAAGTCACCAAGGAGAATAAATAGGTCGAGGTCTGACGAAACATCGTTGTTCTCCTAATAGTACTTTAAATGATTAGGATTGCTTAAGAGCAATAACAAGAGTTGGGTATTAATAACTGGTAGCCATCAATAATAATAAGTGTCCTGGAAAGGAGGATTTGGGATTCAGCCCATCGTATTCCCTAGTATCGTTGCGAGCCCTTCGCCGGGTAGACCTAGGGAAGTCCAGGACTAGCCCTAAATCGCTAAGTTTAACTAAAATTAGACAAGAGTAGTCTAACAGGTTGAGGAATAATGTTGCAAATATCACTCGTGATGGGTAGGAGGGATACATGACGAGTTGGTCCTACGAGTTAGAGGCTCGGGAGGTTGATATCAGGACGGGTTGGTCCTGCGAGCTGGAGGCTCGACAGTTTGATATTAGGATAGGTTAGTCCCGCAAGATGGAGGCTCAGGAGTTTGATACCAGGACAGATTGGTCCTGCGAGCTGGAAGTTGGGCCTAAATATCTTGCATGTGCATAGAAACAAATCAGTGGCAGGTCATATGGTACTGGGCCAGTTGTCACACAGATGGCAGTACAATGACTCTAGTGTGGTGTGAGGGACTAGTAGGTTGTTTATACTGCAGTCTGGAGGACAATCCCCGAAAATGCACACTCTACCAACAAAACTGGTGGGGTAGCCAATAAATAGTACGCAGAGACTCCAGAGTGCACCTAGGACGTGTACAAAGGCATTTGGGAGGTTTAGGCCTGGTAGTGTATATACCCATCTAGGAGTGAAGACACATGCTCCACTGCTGTCGTAGCCACAACGATGGTACCAGAGAGTTCAGCTAACTCCAAAAAGTGGGAACTAAAGGTCTGTGATCATAGAGTCATGTGAGTGAGTTACACTTGTATGAATCATAACATGCATAATACGTCATAGTATACATACATACTTAGGACATTTATATTGCAGATCCGTACCATATAAATTAGTATGGGCTCTTTTATAACATAGGCTACAATTCCTAAAATCTCAACTTATAAGTTTTTATGGGCATTCATATAAGTTAAGGTACTTCATGATGATAGCTTAGTTGTAGTTCTTTACCTTACTGCGATATTCTTCTTTTACATTATTGCTTCTCTTTTCAGTATTACTGCTCCTTTAAATACTGTTTTTATACTCTTGCTATACACATACAACTACTAGTATAATGATATAAATATTTGAGGCTTACTTTTGTTAGCATAGTTCCACTGTCATCTGCTCTTTTGTTTATACCCCTTATTATCCTCCGCTTTCATCCTCCAGCACGGTACCTAGGAGTTGCGGGGGCGAGACGATGACAAACTGGCTTAATCTTTATGAATAACGGTCGGTTGTGACCGTATCATTTTAGGAGCTCGAGGAGATGGAGTACCGACATGACTAGCAGGACGAGGTGGTAGGACTTGAGGAGCAGTTACTACGCGATACTACTACAGCTCAACGTCAGGTGACGACGGGTGTTTTATTTTCAGCTTACGCTTAGAGTGTTGTGTGAGAGAGTGATTTGTATTATTTTGGCATGTACCGGATATAAGACCTTTACTCTCTATTGTACTCGTTGTTGGACTGCATTTTCATTACATATATATGATGATGTTTCTATGCTCTGTGGACTTGCTATTCTTTTTAGTTTACTTCTATTCTCAATTGGCCTACATGTTAAATGATCGTACTAGCTGGCAGGATCGGCATCGTGCGGTGGCGACTAACTCGTGTGTTAGTGTCACCATAAGGCGGTGGTTCTGGGCAAAAGATCGGGTAACTCCTTGTTAAGGGGAGCAGTCTTACATGAAGAGTCATTCAACATTGTGGTACTTGCTTCAATGAGTGTTCTGTTCTTTCTCTTGGCAACTCCATTCTGCTTTGGAGTACGAGGAGAGGAAAAATCTTGAAAGATACCTTGGCTTTCACAAAAATTTATTATGGCACCAGACTCAAATTATATTCCATGGTCACTTCCGATTTTGATCACAGAGTAGTTCAATTCATTCTGTATCTGTCTGATAAAGCTAGAGAAAGATTCAAAGGTGTCGGACTTGTGTTTCAGAAAGAAAACCCATACAAAATCTGAGTAGTCTTCAACAATAACCCACGTGTAAGCTTTACCTCCTAAACTACGGACAGACATAGGACCAAATAAGTCTATATGAAACAGATATGAGCATCTAGAAGAATCTTTGGCAATAATGCTTTTAAAAGTTTTCCTTGTCTGCTTACCCATCTGCCATGCATGACACATTCTCTCTTTAATGCACTTAATATTGGGTGCATCATGCATTAAGTTGTCAGATAATAACATACTTATAGTTTTGAGATTAATATGTGCTAATCTCTTGTATCATTAAATACAAACACTTGCACTATCTTTTGTCAAAAAACACACTGGTGTAGAAGACTCTAAGCAAATAAAATTTAGACAAAATATTTCTACATTGAGTGCCTGATAAAATAGTTTCTGAGTTAACAGATGACTTTATTAAACACTTGCCTTTGTAGAACTCAACCATATACCCTTTTGTCACATAATTGACTTATTCTTATGAGATTATGTTGTAATCACTCAATATAAGCTATGTATGTGAAAGAGACTATACGGTTGGTAATCATATCGTAGACTTTTATGATTCCTTTGTCGGATCCGCCAAAAATAACTTTTGGTCTGTCTTTAACCGAGGTAAATTTTCGTAGAATGCTTCTTGTTCTGGTCATATGCGTGGAACATCCAATGTCCAAATAAAAAATAGGATTTTTATTGTCCTTTGGACTTACTTGCATTCATAGATTAAATACCCTTAGGAACCCAAATAGATTTGGATCCTTGGTTCCTTAATAGATAAATACTACTATGAATGTTAAAATTGTGAGGGGTCATTCTTGCATTGTTAACTCGTTGAGTTTTATAATTATTAGAATTGAACTAATAATCTATGATGAAATGACCAATTTTGTCACAGCATTAACAGTCAAATCTATTGTACCTTTTTTTCTTCTCCTGCCTCACCTTTTGAATGGGAGGTCTGGCGTGAGCTACTGATCTAGAAGTAGAAGCCTCATAAGAACAACATATGCTCGGCTTCTCTATCGCATATGGCTTTTTAGCAACATATTTGACTTTCGGTGCTTTCTTAGCACTCGATCCATGAAAGAATGGACCATAATGCTGAAGGATGATCTCTTCATAAGATACCTTGAGAGCACTCATTCCAAGATTTCTATGATGGCTCCATCCTTGGTTATTCTTGTTAGAAACAACATACGTTGGTCTTGTAAAATGACCATAGGATGTTTCAAGGTCATACTTATTTGTGGGAAAAATTACCTTCTTGAAGGAAGGTTGACTTTGAGGAGCCTTCCCTTTATCCTTTGCAGCATCATATCCAATGTCATTCTCCTTAGAGGCTAAAAATCCATCAATGAGAGGTAGGATAGTTTTTAGCTTCGAGAAGCTTTCTACAAGCTTCTTTTCAGTCAATAACTTTTCTTCCAATTCATTTATGGTATTCTCTTCCGGACTTACTAGCTCAGTAGAGAATTCCAGTTCCTCTTTCAAGGATAGAATTTAGTCTCTAAAAGGAGCCAGTCTCTCAGTTTCCTACCTCAGTTTAGACTCCAATTCCTTGAGAGAGACGATCTCTTTGGATTGAGATTTGACCACCTTAGTATATTTATCAAATCCCTTCAGTAATGCTCGATACTAAACCATTAAGTATGAATTCTCTTCAGATGAGTAGTCTTTATGGACATCAGAAGTTGTATCAGATTCAGCCAGAGGTGTGAGTCGCAGTTATCCTCGTAAGTATGTGTCATAAGCCCAAAATAGGTTTCTTCATCTGAGCTTGAGTCACTTGAGTCGCTATCGCTGAAAGTCTTCGACTTCTTAGCGATGAAGCTCTTTCCTTCTTTATTTTTTCCTTTGAAGGATCTCTTTTCTTCTTTCTTGGGTCCTTCCCTATTTTTATGTGGGCAGTCGGCGATCATGTGCCCTGACTTATTACAATAATAGCAAAGTATGTCAGAAGGAACGTGTTTTGCTGTTTCGATTTATACCTGTCGCTATTGTTGTATCTCTTCTTGTTATGATCACCATCACGACAAGATTTTCTGTAATTAGAAGAGGAGAGCTGATTTTTTATTTGCCTTTTTTGCTGAGAATCTTCTTAAACTATCTGGGGAGTAAATAAAAATCTCCATCAGACATTTCAGAGCTGGAGGTGCTTGGCTCTGAATCTTCATGTTCATTTAAAACATGTGTCCTTGCTAGTGACAGCTCTGCCTTTCCTTGACCCTTCAGCCTTCGTTACTATAGACTTCTCTCTGACTAAAGTCTCTTCTTCTGCCTTTCTGGTGTTGAGTTGCAGTTCTTGGGAAAGTAGCTTCCCAAACATGTTTTGTGGCTCCATGCGAGCCATTTTACCAAACTCCCTTATTGCATAAACCATATTATCCAATTCTTTAGTCGGGGATCTCAAGAATTTGTCGTTAAGTTCGCCGTTGGTAAACACACGACCATAATTTCTTAATTTGTTGATGATCTTAAAGAACTTTACGTAACAGTCAGAAATATTGTCCCTCTTATCTTTCTTGAAAGTCTCGTATTCCTAATTTATGAGGAATTTCCTATCATCCCTAACATTCTCCATTCATTTCATAAGGACAATTAGAGGTCGTCATATCTCATTAGTAGACTTATAGTGGATTAAATTTTGCAACATTGAATCGTCCACTGCACTAGCAATGATATTCTTCGCCTTCTTATCCAGAGCAACGAGAGCAGTCTCATCTTTGTTCAAGTCCAACATCTTTTTGGGAACCATTAGATTTGGATCATTTGTTGACAGAGTCATAGGAACATACAGACCTTCTTCAACAATTGTGAAGATTATGGGATCAGAAGCTTACATCAAAAATTTTACTCTTTCCTTCCACATAGGGAAATTTTCCATGGAGTACACTGGTAGCTTCATCGAGGATAAATCCTTGCTCTTATCAAGACATGCTTGTCTCTTTTGATAACTAGATCAGGTTCAAGGCATTTACCTTTAACGAACAATCTCGCTCTTATAATAATTGAAAGTATCTAGTTGTCGACCTAAATTACCTAGAGGGGGCTGAATAGGTGAATCTTGTGGCTTGTAGTGGAATTAAAAATTTTAACAAAATAAAGCACACAAAACAAGAGATCACAGCATAGCACAGACACAAAGATTTATAGTGGTTCCCCAAATATGAGTTCTTCCACTTTCCCTCCTCGCCCATCCAGCACTTCAGGGTAGACTCAACTACGTCACCAAAACTCAGATTATAATAATCTTACACTCAGAGTATCTAACTCCTAAATTCTCAAAGAACAACTTCTCCTACACTCTATCCTTCAACAAGGATCTACAAAAACTCGGAAGAAACAATTTCCTACAAAATAATAAGAAAATAATTTGATTGAAAATAATGTTCTTTCTCATATCTAAAAATAACCCTTCTTCGTTATGTAAATGCTTTGTCTGAAATCATGAAGAAGAAGGATCTAAAATTTGAAAACACAGATCTGATTTTGAGAAACGACGAATCTCTGAAATTATTTGAATCTAAAATCACGAAATCGGTCGAGTATTTTCTTGCAATAAGAATTGTAAATTAGAATTACTATCAGCGATGGTGTTCTTCGTAAAACAGAATTTGAATTCCTGAATGTTTATGACAATTAGGATTAGGGTTTTATAAAATATCTCCTTGACTATTTATAGGCGATTCCTCACTAACGGTTAGATTTTGAACTCAGTTTTACAGTCCACGTGTATTGTATATGGCGGAAGCCCTAAATCTGGAAAGCCATCACAAACGAAAAAGAAAACTGTTTAAGTTTAAATTCTTCAAGACCTTACGTAAACTCTCGAATCCACTCAACGAACCAATTGAAACTACTTTAGAAAGAGCTTGCGTGAGGTATTTGAACTTCACGAGACCTTTCGAAGAATTATATGAGATCTCTCGAGAGTCTTCAACGATTTCTATGAGTATACAACAAATTGGCTTAAACTGACTAAGTCTTCAAATAATCTATGGAACCTTAAAGCGCTTTACATGAACTCTCAAGAGTACTCGACGAATTTAACGAGTACTCACGTAAGTATTCGATGAATTCGTCGAGTAAAAATGAGAGGACTAAGCTTCTTTAATTTAGCTATTCTAGACAACAGTTCTCAGTGATCTCTCAAAGACTCTCGAGATCACTTGATGTATTCCGGGAGTGCTAATGTGAATTCTCTACAAATTTCATGAGTCCTCACGAGACAGCTCGATGATGTAACTTAGTAAATTCTGAAACTTCTGAAGATCGGCTTTCTTTGGGATGTTAGAGATGAAGTACATCATATTAGAGAGATTATATACGGGTCAACAAGATGTTCTATACAATGAGAAATTACATTTCATAGAACTGTGTTTGGAGACCCATTGTAACATGATAATGGTTTGTATTTTGCAATTAAGACCTGCACCACACATAACTAAAACCAACATTAAATACATACTCAATTCCACTTAGTTTTATGGACACTTTTTCAAATCAAGGCTATTGTGGATACAATACCCAACAAGTCTCCTCTACCATAAAATGGAAAATTACCATTTTATCCTTCACATTTAAAAAATTACAATTAGGTGGGACAGAAGTAAAGCTGCATATAACCCTCTCGCGGTCTAGCCTGGCCTGCTCGGAATAGCCCGACCACTCTATGTCACATTTTAAACCAGAATAATAATGTTAAACCCATGATGTGTGATAAAAAATTAGTAAGAATGCAAAAAAAGAAAGTAAAATAGCATGCTAGTTGGGAGTCAAACTGATGATCGCCTGGATATATATATATATATATATATATATATATATATATGTGTGTGTGTGTGTGTGTGTATATGTATATGTATATATATGTATATATATATATATATGTATATATATATATATATATATGTATATGTATGTGTGTGTGTGTGTGTGTGTGTGTGTGTGTGTGTGTGTCTTTCACTATTATAAGGGAAAAGTTGTCTTTGGTGAAACATACAAAAATACCAATTATGCACTCATTTTTATATTTTAATGACTTGACATATATTATAATCTATTTGTTGGATCCCTAGTTTGATTTTGGCTATGTTCACTAACTTAGGATGATGTGACCCAACATGTATAGCCAAGGTCAGAGTTGTGTCCTAGAGTCTAGGCCAAGTCCTAATAGTCAACATCACATGGACAATCCAACATCAGACTGCTAGAGACTCAAGACATAAAGTTTTCCTCAAGATTCAGAGATTTCTCAAGAGACTAAGTAAAATGAGTTTGACGTTCGTCGAACTCAGGTCGACGATAGTCGTTCTCAGCTCGACGATCTTAGAGAAATATTCTCTGAGCTGAGCTCGACGAACTTCAGTCCAGATCGACGATCCTTGGATTTCACCTTCAGAATTCTAAGTTCAGACTGTTCTCTTGACTCAGGTCGACGAACCTAGTTCTCAGGTCGACGAACTTCATTCTTTGGTCGATAATCTCTGGACTCAGTCCTCAGCATTTTAAGTTCAATTGATTCTCCTGACTTAGGTCGATGAACTTAGTTCTCTGGTCGACGATCACTGGACTCTCTACTTCACCTTTCTGATTCCAGAAGTTATTAATTTGTCTAAGTCCGGAATCATTCTCAGCTCGACGAATTCAAGGTTCTCCAGACTTAGCTCGACGAACACCATTCTTCGGTCGACGAATCTTTGGACTATCACAGCATTCTGTCGAGACCATGTTCTCCAGTCTCAGGTCGACGAACCCTGTTCTCTGCTCGACGAATTCTGGAACCAGAAGACTTATGTCGACACTAAAAGAACTTGTGTCGACACCAAGATCATCGGTCGACATTGTGGAAAGGCTATGACGACATCACACAGAAGATTTGTGTCGACGCACAGGAGTAATTGTGTTGATACACAGGAGTAATTGTGTCGACACAGGCTATTTGACAACTCCAGAATAATTGCTGAACTCCAGTCGACGAACATATTTACCAGCCCGACGAATAGGCAAAGATCAAAAGAGACAGCAGTTCAGTTTTCAGTTCGACGATCATAGAACTCAGCTCGACGAACAGAAGACGTCTGGTCGACGAATACAATGTCTCGGCTCGACGAAGTGTGAACTCAGTTCGACGAATTCTGCTATCTGTTCGACGATTCCAGACTTATTTATTTTCGGCCTTCTGTCCCCACTCTAATGCTATAATTCCTGGGTAATTAATGCTCTAACATTCTCTGAATGTATCCGTTAGAATGAGCATTAATTATGGTCTTCTCTAGGATTATTGCTTGCCGTTTTTCCACGGGACAGTTGGGGAAATAAATTAATGTCGATTATTCTCAAGGTTGTCAGCATTAATTACAAAGAAATTCAATTGTTTGAAAGATACAGAAGAAGAGAATAACGGATACAGAGAGACAGATACACGGTGAATTAATCAAGAGAGACATAGAGAAAGCTTCACACAGAACACTACTGACTAAGAAACATACAATAATTTGAAGAAGAAGCAAGAAGAACACATTTTTCAAATCAAGAGTCTTCCTATTCTTCTTCTCCAGGACCTTGCTAAAGACACTCAAGCACTATCAGTCTAAAGCTCCTGGATCAAGTCTCTCAATTGAAGGCCTATCACCCTGTGCAAAGCTCCAGTTCTCTTGTACCCTTTTTCATCTCAGGGGGAGCTTTGACAACATCATTGAATCCTCATAGTCTTCTCATTGTGATTGAGAAAAGAAGACTTCCATCACTCTCTCACCCCCACCTCTGTAAAGGGTTGTCATCTCCCTTCAAAAGTGATGCCTTGGTTGCAAGTCTCCTGATCAAAAGACTTGGGTTAGTTTTTGAGCACCTGATCAAAAGCTCATTGGTGTCAGGCACCTGATCAAAAATCTGAGTGGATTCCCACCAAGGGTGGCAGAAGAGCGGATGTACCCAGGTTGGGGAACCACTATAAAATTCTTGTGTCGTCTGGTTGTCTTCTTTTCTTTTGTTCTTGCTGTGCCTGTGATTTAGATTTATTGCTTGCTAGGTTATTAATTTCTGCACTTTTGATTTACAACAAAAGCTGTAATAGTAGTTAAGAAATTTTAAGAATACTCTATTTACCCCCCCCCCCCCCTATAGAGTATTTCCGATCTAACACTCGCTTTCACTATTTCAAAGAAATTAAAATACAATGTCCATTCAAGTAATTACACTATCAAAAAATTAGAAGTAATGATTAAAATCCATTTAAATTCAAAAAGTTTTTTAGTAGACCTCCTACACCTACTATGGTAGGTTGTTATTAGGCATGTCAGCGGTCTATTCAAGGAAGGTTGTCATTAGGCATATCAGTGGTATTTTTGAGGTGATGACATTAAATCAATCAACTTTATTAATGTCAAAATTAATATTTTTAGGTCAAAACGTATATTGTTTCACAAAAAAAAATTGTAATATTTATGTATATTTTTTACGGTCATTTTGAGTACTCATATGTATATGTTGCGGGCGAAATCCGCCTTGATGGGGCGGGCGAAACCCGTCGTCGCCAGTCAGGCACTGTTGCCCATGGCCATAGGGGCGGAGCCCCGTGTCGGGCACTCGTATATATATATATATATATATATATATATATATATATATATATATATATATATATATATATATATATATATATATATATATATATATATATATATCTTATTATATAAAACAATATAAGTATTTAGAGGCACACCATAGATCAAACAAGAGTCATTGGATCATGTGAGAGAGCATGAGATGGGGGGAGAGAGTTGGGAGAGAGAGAAAGAGAGAGAGGGGAGAGAGAAAGAGGGAGAGAGAAAGGGAGAGAGATGGCGGAAGGGAGAGGAGAAAGGGGCGGAGAGAAAGGGAGAGAGATGGGAAGTGAGAGAAAGAAGAGGAGAGAAAGATTGCGTGAAATTAATGTTTTTATGACAAAACGTAATTTTTTTATAAAAAAATGGTAATATTGATTTTTATTTTTTTACAGTCATTTTGAGTACTCATATGAATATATTACGGGTACTGCCCATCTTGATGTGGGTGCATCCCACTTTGATGCGGGCGCAACCCGCAATGACGCATCGAGCATGAGATAAACCCGTTCGGAGGCGGGCAAAGCCCTCCTAGATGCGGCCGAAGGGCGCCCGAGAGCATCGAGCACGGGCGTAGCCCGTTCGAAGATGCTCGTATGTATATATATATATATATATATATATATATATATATATATATATATATATATATATATATATATATATATATATATATATATATATATATATATATATATATATATATATATATATATATATATATATATATATGTATATATATGTATATATATGTATCTGTATGTATCTATATCTGTATATGTATTTATATGTATATATATGTATCTATATGTGTCTGTATGTATTTGTATATACATACAAAGAGTCGTGCACAGGGGACCCCGTGCAGGCAACATTCGTCGTGGGTGCGACATTTATCGAGGGTGCGACATTCGTCGTGGGTGCGACATTCATCGAGGGGGCGACATTTCTTGTGGGTGCGACATTTGTCGAGGGGGCGACATTCGTCGTGGGTGCGACATTCGTCGAGGGGACGATATTTGTTGTGGATGCGACATTCGTCGTGGGGGCGATATTTGTCGAGGGGGCGACATTCATTGTGGGTGCGACATTTGTCGTGGGAGAGACATTCGTCTTGGTTGCGACATTTATTGAGGGGGCGACATTCGTCGTGGGTGCAACATTTGTCGAGGGGGCGACATTTGTCGTGGGTGCGACATTTGTCGAGGGGACGACATTTGTCGTGGGTGCGACATTTGTCATGGGAGTGTCATTTGATAATGTTGTAACATTTGTCGTGGTGGCGACATTCGTCGTGGGGGCGACATTCGGCAGGGGCGACATTTGTCGCGGGGGCAACAATTGTGGTGGGGCTATAATTATCGCAGGGGAGACATTGGTCATGGGGGCAACATCAATCATGCGCGGCGATATCGTTTGTGCTCTCAGATATCGATCGTCGATGGAGATAACGGTTGCAAAAGCTTCCAAACAGGTCTAGAAGAAGTAATGCAATGCATATATTCATAAAATATACATAAAAGTACAATAAATATAAAAACAAAAGAAAACATAGTTCTTGAATATTACAAATGTTACATTGATCCGTACAATCTATGTAATTTGGCTCGATACATGTAATTTTGTGAATATTTCTTTGAATACAACATTTTTAGTGTACACTCCTTCGTGCTGCTCCAATGTACCATTTTTAATCATCACTTTAGTGCTATTTGCAGAAACTTCTCTTGACAATGCCACATACAGTTGTCCATGTCTAAAAACATCATTTGGTAAATATACTCCAACATTTGAAATTGTTTGGCCCTGTGATTTGTTGATGGTTAGAGCATAGCTCAATCGTATTGGGAATTGCTTTCGGGTGAGCTCGAAGGGCATCTTAACATCCTCTGCGCTCTTCAAGGGAATTCGTGGTAGAAATACTTTGTGTTTTTTAAACTCCCCACTCAATATTTCAGCTTCAATAACATTTCTTGAAAAGTTTACACATATAAGCCTTGTTCCGTTGCACAACCCAATTTTTGGATCAATATTTCTAAGAAACATTATTGGTGAACCTTTCTTGAGATTGAGCTCGTGAGGTGGTAGATTCCCCGGATTTATTGAATTTAAGAATTCTGGAAAATATAAATTATGAGTGTCATCCACTACTGAGTCAAAAGAATAGTAAGTTTTGCATTCTCCCGGAAATATTTCAAGACATTTTTCATTTATTTTGTTGACATCTTCATTAAAAGGCGTTATTATGACTCTGCTTTCCATGTAGTTGACATCTGTTGGGGAACCAAGCTCAGGGAATATTGCATCGATCAATATATTTATAGAGCGTTCATCTACCCAAGGTATGACCATGGAGGTTGGAATCTGAATCATATCATTTAGAATGGCTGGCTCATCACCATTACCCACGCGCAGTAAGAACTCTGAGAAATGTGGATCGTCGTGAGCTCTCATGTTCATTGTTAAGTTAAGAATGTGAACATTCATCCATAAATATGATTCAACAATGCTTGTGCTAAGAATTTGAGATTTTGTTCCATTTACGACGACCGGTGTCAGCTGATAGAAATCGCCACCAAAGATCATAACCTTACCGCCGAAGGGCTCATTGACGTCAAGGACATCCTTGAAAGATCGATCCACAGCTTCAAATGCCTTTTTATGAATCATTGGGGCCTCATCCCAAATAATTACCCCGGCTTATTGTATCAATTCACGCAAATCAGACTGCTTATTAAATCTGCAGGTCGACATTATTTCATATCTGATAGGTATTTTGAACTTTGAGTGTGCAGTCCTCCCACCTGGGAGTAGGTTTGCTGCGATCCCCGATGAAGTTGTTTCTAGTATAATGAACCCTTCCTTTCTGAAAGTTGCCAGCAATGCCCGATAAAGGTACGTTTTTCCCGTACCTCCTGGACCATCCAAGAAGAACATTACATTTTGTCATTTTCGTATAGCTGCACTGATGATGTTGAATGCTGACAGCTGTCTTGGATTAAATGAGTTTACTGAATTTAAGTCATCATCAGATATTGAGAACGAACGTTCATGTTCTATTAGGCTGGAGAAGATGTGCAAATTCTCAAAACCTTCACTTATGGCTGGCATCCTTTACTGTTTTCTTATGCTGTAGTAGAATGTCATCTAGATCATGAAGTAACTTATTTTTTTATAAGTGCTATTTGAAGTGTCGGTTGAACTGTAATCTTCAGTCATACTGTGAAAGTTCTCATCCCACAGATCTTGTACAGAGGTCGGTTCACAGTATAACAAAATCATTGTAAAAAGCCTTCTCAACGAAATTGGCATTCTAAAACATCTTGCTTCAGCCAGGCAATCTCGAATGCTATTATCCTCTTTAAGAAGTCTGTGTTGCTCTGCAGCCTGTTTAAAGGTTGTATATTGAACACTGCCCATACACTTTAGATCCTCAAACAATTTTAGACCCTTAACATGATTAAGTAGCATTCGTAAGTAAAACCTTTCGCCTTCCATTGGGTTGACTGCATATATTCTACCAATAACCTTTAGATTTGATACTATTGGTATTCACTAGCGCTCGACAGGTAGATATCTGTAGTATTTTAGAAAATCTTTATATAAGTATTTCTCACACTCTTGGTCGTCATTATACACACACAAAAATTCAGTCAACATCGTTTTGGATTTCCTCTCATTTGACAAGACACTTGAAATCGTTTCCTCAGTACCGAAGTGAACCTGATGTTGATTTGGTAAATGAATTTGCAGTCTCGAAACAGAAGGATACATCCTCGTCATCTCAAACTTAAATATTTTTCACAATGCCTCCGGTGCACAAACCCAGCGACCGTCAATGTACTTGTTCACCTCATCATAATTAGGGGCAGGGCGAACTTCAAATGACACGCAATCGTCTCCCTTATAGACATACTTATACAAATACTTAATACTCTTCATACTCCTACATATCTCCACATTGATGTGGCAATCATACCTTAAAAGTAACCACGGGTTGTATGGAACGACCCATCTATTATCCACCACAATGCCACGACCAACTATAATAGTTCTATTATTGTCAATCTGACGTCGATAAACAGGATATGAGTCACTCCCTTGAATAGTATACTCTACAAAAGGCTTAGGATACCCCTTACTACACCCATAATTTTTCATGCATTGTGCATTCGGTTTGAAGTGACCACATGGTCCATGTATCATATGTTTTAGAACTGCATCATATAAAGGGCGATCCGCCTCTTGATTGGGTATCTCAGCTCTAACCAAAGAATCGTACTCATCTGGAGTATTTAATTTATCTTCCGCATCAAAAATGACCAACATGTGTATGTGTGGTAGACCTCTCTTCTGAAACTCAATAATGTGAACGTGCGCAACCACCTTTCCAAGGATACCTTTATTGAAGATCTCATCTTTTAAAGTTTCATATTTAGCTTGAAATTTTCTCGTAAGTAGATCTGGACGATCATGCGGAAGTTGTCCTGGATAAAGTTCATTTTTTATTTCACTCCAGTTAGGATTGCACGTCATTGTTAAAAAAACATCTGGTTTGTCGTAGTGTTGCACAATTGACATTGCATCTTGATATCTCTGATACATATCCCGAGGGCTTCCAATGAAGGAAGACGGAAGGACGATTCGTCGCTCAATGTTTCCTAAGAAAACAAAATTAAGAAAGAATAACATGAAAGATGTTAATCAACAACTACACATATTACAGCAGTTTGAGAAGCATGAATAAGCAAGTAAATATACCTGCATTATTTTCACCAACATTTAAGCAATCTTGTAATCCTTGATATAACTCCGCACGAATTTTATTTTGATTTAGGCTAATCCATCTTAGTTTTTGAGTCTCGATCTTGATGAGTCGTCCCCCGTGAAGAAGTATTGATGAATTATTTGCGCGTATCTGTATTAGGCCACACACTATACAAAATTAGGAAATTAAAAATCTATTACATAAAGCTCTTAATTAATAGTCGTGAAATTTATAACCTGGAGAAAGCATGCATAATAGTCACAACAACTAACACGTAACCCCTGATCCGTCTGAAAAGCTAAATCCCAACTAAAAGTACCATGCGAGAGCAGGAGTGGGTACTATAGTGGATCATAAAAACCTGCGTACTCCTTGACTGTAGTCAAATGCCAACATGTAGAATGGATTTTGATGTCCCTATCGGTAGACTCGGTGAAATCTTCGACTCCCACCAACACTGCAACTACCTGAGATGCGATAGGAAGGATGTATTGTCGGTCGGTAGACGGTCGTTCATGAATAAGTAGTTGACATGACTGTAACTGCTGGTGTTGAGAAATTTGTCTAACTTTTACGACATATGGGTTGTGTGTATCAAGGATATCTTTGATCTCATTCAATATTTCCATATCAAGTCCATTATTTTCTGCTAAACGGTGTGATGTCTCATATTTGGTGTCGTAGATGAACATTTGTAAACATCGTGGTCTGTCCCCTGGAATAGGAAGAAGAGACCCAATCTTGTGATATATAGCTCAATGTGCTCTGAAAGTGTACAAACCCTGGTTGAAAGAAGGAAGTGTTTCGTCAAGTGTAACGACCATGGATATGCAAGAGAATGCGTGGTTGTATGCACGTATATTTGGCCTAAAATGGCGCCCTTTTGTGTTCTGATTGGTGTAAAGAGCCAACAACTGTGGGGGGACTGGAATGTCAGGTAAAATTACTTTGTCAAGTTTACAACATAATTTTTTTGTTTCTTTGTGGAATAATCGAGCTGCACAGTGAGGGCAAATGGTTGGTTGTGGGAGCTGGAAGACGCAGACATTGTCGGAGGAACGGTAAGTTCTTGCAATATTACGACGTCCTGTCCGCAAAGTGGGCGCAGAACCATCATCTTCAATTTCATTCGGTCGATGTGGAGGTTCTGGATTTGTTGGTTGGACTTCCACGGCCGATGGTAAAGTCAACGTTGAGCGTGATTGTCTTCGCCTTGCATTCAGTGCACTCCATTGTTCTGCAGTCAATGACCGTCTCCAATTACTAACACGCACTCGAGTTGACTCTCGAGTTTGCTCAGCGGTTGCCGTCAAAGTTGAAGGTCTCCCTCTTTTACGTTGGACTGGCCCACCCTGATTTGGCAACGATGACGATGCCTCAGCATGATTTTGGTTGACCATCTCCAAGTGTATCTGCGATGCGATGTAATTAACTCATGAACTATCTTTTTTCTTTCAGACATGTAATCGTTTTTTGTGTTTGATGAAATACCACTTAGTTAAAAGTAAACTAATTTATTTGCATAGACGGTACACGGGGCAACGCCCCTACGGCCAAGCGCGACCGTACCAGGCCCGCAAGGGAAATTACTAACCTATATTTGTCCTATTTTATGCTGACCTCTAACGTAAAAGCTAATTTAAAGAGTTTATAGATCTAAGAAACAACTTACTGAAACAAACAGTCAATTAATTAAAAGTTCCCCTGACTCTCATTGTGCGGGAATGCTTTGTGCACGGGACTGGCCTTACCAAATATGTCAACAATTTAATTCATTTTTCACACACAAACTTTAGCATGTTGCACATATTTAATATTTCACACAAAAATGGAAGGAAAGGAAATTTTAGCATATAAGAAGATAAAATAACCATACATGTTTTGGAAAAAAAACTGTAGCAAAAATGTGCGTACATTCAGTTTGGTGACTAGATTCTCGTGGAGATCTATTTCAATGTAAAAACAAATAAAGCAGTGTGAATAGGAAGTTGTATTCCATGCTCGCCACTGCGAACATTCAGCGTGGGCAACAAAATTCTGCTTGGGAGGTGACATTTTGCGCGAAAGGCTACATTCAGCGGGGGATGAACATACAGATCAGTAAACAAATACTACAAAAACATTGCATAAATAAAGCAGATTTTCAATTTTATAAAGCTTAAGCATGGGTCTATTATAAAGCCCTGATTTGCCAATGATGATGACTCCCCCGCTTGATGTTGGTCTGCCATCTGTATGTGTTTGAGATACTGTGTAATTAAATTATGATTAAATAATCTTGAATCTAATAAGAATGCAAATGATACTGTCTCGATATCAAGAACAAAAATCTAATAATTAGAATGCAAATGATACTGAGATCCAAACAAATGCGTGGACAACTCGAAAATTCATAGATCCAAGATCTATGTCCACCATGAAAGAAAACCTTTAGAAACGATGGTAGAAATTGAAGACATGGCGAGATAGTAATGTGGAACTCCTTGTTGATGAATATAGGAGTTGCTCGTTATTTATTCATGCTCAGACATTATTATTGAACAAAGCTCATTCAAATTTACGTTTCCATAAGTTAAAATTTTGGTTAAGATAGTAAATGTTCTTACTTATAGTGGGTTCTAATATTTACCCAGTTTCAAAATCAAGGAGAATCTATCAATCTCTTCCAACCAAATAGTGATTAATTCATATGAAATATTCAAAGAACCGTGAGCAGCGAACATAAAACTAATTCTGCAATGGGTGCAATGGAATATGAAATTTAGAACTGGGTAAAATCAAAATTGAAAAAAGTGATTGACAATTAAAAAGGAAAACATAATACTGTCTCAGATTCTCGCTGCTTTTTTTTTGAAAAAATAAAATGAAACTGAGTTCAAATGAAGAACAATAGAATTAAAATTGAATTCCGAAAAGAATTTTAAATCTAAAATGAATTTTGGAAAATAAAACTGTTTTCAGATCGG
Organism: Platanthera guangdongensis; assembly: GCA_039583875.1. Classification (NCBI taxonomy): domain Eukaryota; kingdom Viridiplantae; phylum Streptophyta; class Magnoliopsida; order Asparagales; family Orchidaceae; genus Platanthera; species Platanthera guangdongensis. The sequence continues at coordinate 90,819,179 of CM077161.1, read as the reverse complement.
TTTTCAAATCCAGAGCAGAAGACAGATTAAACAAAACTCAGAGTAAAAAGATTAAACTGAAGTCAAATCCTGAGGTGAAAATCTTAATAGGACAGTTCATCATTTCTCCCAACTCTCAAACGGGAAGGAGAAAAATAAATACTGACCATACAATCCTGACCCTAAAATCAAGTAAATTTTCAGTAGACGTTGGTGGGAACACATAAGAAAGCGAAAATGAAATTTAGGTACTGCATATACAGCATTATTGAATGTTCTAAACACCCATTCAATTATCCGATCATATTTAGCTTGTGGATATTTGGGTGTTCTGACTCGATGTTATTTCTTATTGCCTTAAATTAAAAATTCCTAGATCTAAAGTAGAAAACAAAATAAAAAACGAAAACGAATTGACGAATCAAAAACAAAACCAGAAATTCTTATTGACTTGGGTATGAAATAACTGAAGCAAAACTGAAATGAAATCAAAAATTGTAAATCGAAAATCTAAATCGAAAATAGAGTGCGAACTTAATCTAAAATCTAAATCGAAAACGTAATCAAAAATTCTGGTTGTTAGAACGAAATAGTCACTGAGATAAAAAACTATGGAGTAGTTGTTCCAGAAAATTAGTAGGGAAGTTAAGAAATTTCACATATTAAAAAAAATTATTCTAAATATGGTGCAACATATTTTGGTAGAATAGTCTGCAGCATATTTTGGTTCTACAATAGGTGAAATAAAATATGCTGCAGACTTTGATGATGCATGCTTTGAAAAAGGATCTTTTTAATCAAATATTCAAAATATGTCTCCATATCTTTGTAATCAAATTATATGCTACCAATAAAAATCACAGTGCTATGTTGAGAATAAAAAGAAGATGAACACTGTGAAGATGAACCTCTGTTGAGAATGAAAAACCAAATAAAACCAAATCAAAGAAACCCTAAACTGACTAAATTGGAAAAAAACAATGTACTGAAGATTGTAAAGACTTGGTGAAACAGAGAACAGGAAGCTCGCAACTGACTACAAATGTCGCGGCCTCCCTGTTCTGAAAAAAAGAAAGCAGCGAGAAACTGCATAGAGAAAAAAAGAGCGGGAAGGAAGTACCGAGGGGACTTCGCCGGTCGGAGGACATCGCGGGAAGGAGGTTGCCGGCGAGGTAATGTCAATGGAGGAGAAGCACTTGTGGTGACCCCGTGCAGGCGACAAATGCTGCAGAGGAAACAGAGATTGTAAAGACTTGGTGAAACAGAGAACAGGAAGCTCGCAACTGACTACAAATATTTATCGCAGCCTCCCTGTTCAGAAAAAAACAAAGCACGGAAAGGAAAAAAAGAGAGAAGAAAATTAAAGCATCGAGAAACTGCATAGAGAAAAAAACGGGAAAGAAGTACCAAGGGGACTTCGCCGGTGGGAGGAGATCGCGGGAAGGAGGTTGCCGGCGAGGTGATATCAATGGAGGAGAAGCACTTGTGGTGACCCCGTGCAGGCAATAGTTGTTGTAGAGGAAAGTGCAGACTGGGCTTTGTAAAAAGAGGAGGTAGGGCTTTGTAATGAGATTGTAGAGCACGGATGGATGCGATGGTGGTATGTGAGAGGAAAAAGAAGAACAGTCGCGTGTTAGAGGAGAGGGGAGGAGGACGGCCTGCTGGCGGGGTTTACTTTCGACGACTGAGCAGAGGAAAGTGCTGCCTGTTACGACAGCAGGTAGGGCTTTGTAAAGCACGGATAAGGATGGTGGCGTGTGGAGAGGAAAAAGTACAGTCGCAGAAAGGCGGGATTTGAGGCCGGACTGGGTTCGGCGGTACTGCAGGGATATTAATAAAGATATAATAGGGGCGCGGGTAGCGTGCTTGCTGGAGAAATAACGGGAGCAAATAAATGGGCCGGTCAAAAGTGAAAAAGCCAAATGTTGAAAAGACAAAAACAACCCGAAAAAGTGTTTCAAAAGCATATTCAATGAGGACATTCTGGTCATAAAATGTTACACCATCCTCTTTTTTGAGTTTGCTTATGTAATAAAGATATATATATGTATGTATATGTATATGTATATATGTATCTGTATGTATTTGTATCTGTATGTATATCTAAATGTATCTGTATCTGTATGTATCTGTGTGTGTCTATATATATATATATATGTATGTATGTATGTATATGTATGTATGTATGTATGTATATATATATATGTATGTATATATATATGTATGTATATATATGTATGTATGTATATATGTATGTATGTATACATATATATATACACATATATATATATACATACATATATATATATACATACATATATATATATACATACATATATATATATATACACATATACATATATATATGTATGTCTATAGAGATATATGTATGTCTATAGATATATATATATATATATATGTACATATATATATATGTATGTACATATATATATATATGTATGTACATATATATATATATATATATATATGTATGTACATATATATATATGTACATACATATATATATATATATATATATATATATATATATATATATATATATATATATATATATATATATATATATATATATATATATATGTACATACATATATATATATGTACATACATATATATATATGTCTATATATATATATATCTATACTATATAAAGAAGAAGTATCGGTTTGGGTTTTATGACAAGATGAATAAGATATGAACTAGATCACAGCCGTTCATCTAAATGCTACAGTTTATTCGAAAAAATAATTCCCGATCAAAAATACTCCTCCACATTTACATCCCTAACACGCTACTCATCATCCTGCGACATCTCCTCCTCCGCTTCACATCTAGGGCATCACACCACCGCATTTCCATCGCTACCATCCTACCAACGCCGCTCCTCCTCCAACGACATTCTCCCTTCTCATCTGATATAGGGCATCGCAGACGATTGACTCCTCCGTTCGCGATAACCTCCTCTGTCTGTGAATCATCATCGCCTCACCATCGAAGATCCAAGCCCCACACAGAATCAAGCGGGACACCCAAAGGTAAGCAACTTACTACTATCGTAAAACCCATCTGATTCTCACCAACATCTCGCTGTCGATTATTTTGAGTGTCGATCATCTTCTTACAAACAACTTCAGCTAATTCTTCACCAGACACATTTCATGGGATTACTTGGATTAGGAAATAACAAGGGATCGATGTCTTCTTCTTCAGGGTCGACTGGAGCTTCATCTCTTCCTTCCAGCAAGGTTTTCTCTTCCACACTATTTTCTCCTCCTCTAAATCATTGCAAAAACTTGATTATTTTCCCTGCTTCTCATTGGATCTGCACACCTGACCTTTATTTCCTGTGATTTTACGTTTTTATTTTACTCCGCCTCAACTTATTTTGGGTGTGCTTTGGGTTTCATCTGGATGGTGGATCCTCCGAATCTGAAACCAGTGCCCCCTCCATATCTACAATATTTTGTTGATAGAGCTTGCTATAGAATTTCTGAGAGGCCCCCCTCTGAAATGATTATTAAGAGAAATCAAAATCTGAGGCAGGGTCGAGCTCAGTTCTATGCGAGTTATGCCGATCAACAAACCTTTTTTTTTAATTTTGTTCCTCCTTATTTAGCGTCGTTTAAATCAATATGAACATTAGATTGAAACCCTGAAAATCATGATTATTTCAGCTGTTAGTGTAACCACATGCTGATTAGAAATAGTTTTATTCTAAAAAATGAAGATTCAATATTCACACCCGCGATTCAATGTTGCGCTCATGATAATATCGCCCCTACGACAAATGTTGCACCCACGATTTATGTCGCCCCCATGACAAATGTCGCACCCACGACAAATGTCGCACCCACGAAAAATATCGCACCCACAACAAATGTCGCACCCACGAAAAATGTCGCACCCACGAAAAATATCGCACCCACGACGCATATCGCACCCACGACGAATGTCGCCCCCACGACAAATGTCGCCCCCACGACAAATGTCACGTCCACGACAAATGTCGCCCCCACGACAAATGTCGCCCCCACGACAAATGTCGCCCCCACGACAAACGTCGCCCTCACGACAAACGTCGTCCACACGACAAATGTCCCCAACGACAAATATCTCCCCCACGACAAATGTCGCCCCCACGACAATGTCGCCACTCACCGAATGCCCCCCGGGACAAAGGCCCGTGCCTGTCACTCGTATATATATATATATATATATATATATATATATATATATATATATATATATATATATATATGTATATATACATATATATATATATGTATATATATGTATATATACATATATATATATATATGTATATATATGTATATATATATATGTATATATATGTATATATACATATATATATATGTGTATGTCTATATATATACATATATATATATAGATCGCGGCCTCACGGTCAGGGCCATCGCCGGCGGTGGCCCCGCCGGAGCGCCACCGGACGACCGCTGGCAGGCTCGCCTGCTCCCGGCGAACCTGTTAGGGGCCGCCGGCGGTGGGGGTGACCGTGAGAATGGGGGGAACGCGAAAGGCGGGATCGGGAATTAGGAGAGAGAAAAACTGAAGTTTTTTGGGTATTTTGTTATTGGCAAACAAAATATGTTATTTGAAGCCCCAGATCCAACGGTTCTGGATTAAAACAGTCAAATCTGACGGCTATCTATTTTCCCCCTATTTTCGAACTCACGTTATTGGCAGACCAACATATATCTTTTTAGAATAGTAATATATATATATATATATATATATATATATATATATATATATATATATATATATATATATATATATATATATATATATGTATATGTATTTGTATATGTATATGTATATGTATGCATATGTATGTATATGTATGTATATGTATATATATGTATATGTATGTATCTGTATGTATCTGTATATATATTTATCTGTATGTATATGTATGTATATGTATGTATATGTATATGTATGTATATATATGTATATAGATGTATATATATATTTGTATATAGATGTACGAGTGACAGGCACGGGCCTTCGTCCCGGGGGGCATTCGGCGAGTGGCGACATTTGTCGTGGGGGCGACATTTGTCGTGGGGGAGATATTTGTCGTTGGGGACATTTGTCGTGTGGACGACGTTTGTCGTGAGGGCGACGTTTGTCGTGGGGGCGACATTTGTCGTGGGGGCGACATTTGTCGTGGGGGCGACATTTGTCGTGGGGGCGACATTTGTCGTGGACGTGACATTTGTCGTGGGGGCGACATTTGTCGTGGGGGCGACATTCGTCGTGGGTGCGATATGCGTCGTGGGTGCGATATTTTTCGTGGGTGCGACATTTTTCGTGGGTGCGACATTTGTTGTGGGTGCGATATTTTTCGTGGGTGCGACATTTGTCGTGGGTGCGACATTTGTCATGGGGGCGACATAAATCGTGGGTGCAACATTTGTCGTAGGGGCGATATTATCATGAGCGCAACATTGAATCGCGGGTGTGAATATTGAATCTTCATTTTTTAGAATAAAACTATTTCTAATCAGCATGTGGTTACACTAACAGCTGAAATAATCATGATTTTCAGGGTTTCAATCTAATGTTCATATTGATTTAAACGACGCTAAATAAGGAGGAACAAAATTAAAAAAAAAAGGTTTGTTGATCGGCATAACTCGCATAGAACTGAGCTCGACCCTGCCTCAGATTTTGATTTCTCTTAATAATCATTTCAGAGGGGGGCCTCTCAGAAATTCTATAGCGAGCTCTATCAACAAAATATTGTAGATATGGAGGGGGCACTGGTTTCAGATTCGGAGGATCCACCATCCAGATGAAACCCAAAGCACACCCAAAATAAGTTGAGGCGGAGTAAAATAAAAACGTAAAATCACAGGAAATAAAGGTCAGGTGTGCAGATCCAATGAGAAGCAGGGAAAATAATCAAGTTTTTGCAATGATTTAGAGGAGGAGAAAATAGTGTGGAAGAGAAAACCTTGCTGGAAGGAAGAGATGAAGCTCCAGTCGACCCTGAAGAAGAAGACATCGATCCCTTGTTATTTCCTAATCCAAGTAATCCCATGAAATGTGTCTGGTGAAGAATTAGCTGAAGTTGTTTGTAAGAAGATGATCGACACTCAAAATAATCGGCAGCGAGATGTTGGTGAGAATCAGATGGGTTTTACGATAGTAGTAAGTTGCTTACCTTTGGGTGTCCCGCTTGATTCCGTGTGGGGCTTGGATCTTCGATGGTGAGGCGATGATGATTCACAGACAGAGGAGGTTATCGCGAACGGAGGAGTCAATCGTCTGCGATGCCCTAGATCAGATGAGAAGGGAGAATGTCGTTGGAGGAGGAGCGGCCTTGGTAGGATGGTAGCGATGGAAATGCGGTGGTGTGATGCCCTAGATGTGAAGCGGAGGAGGAGATGTCGCAGGATGATGAGTAGCGTGTTAGGGATGTAAATGTGGAGGAGTATTTTTGATCGGGAATTATTTTTTCGAATAAACTGTAGCATTTAGATGAACGGCTGTGATCTAGTTCATATCTTATTTATCTTGTCATAAAACCCAAACTGATACTTCTTTTTAATATAGTATAGATATAGATGTATATAGATGTATATAGATATATATAACAAAATAAGGATGGTGTAACATTTTATGGACCAAAATACTCTCAAAAAAATGAACTATTTTAATTCACATTTTTAATTTTTTGATCTTTTGGACATCAAGCAAGCCGCGACCCAAAAAGCTTCCAGTCACATTTTTTAACCTGCGCCCCCATGTTCTTTAACATGGCATTCCTCCCGTCAAATAGAGTATAATTTTTTGGTCTTTTGGACGCAAAAAGCCTCCAATCACATTTTTTAACATGCGCCCCCCATGTTCTTTAACATGGCACTCCTCTCGTCACCTCCTCCCGCTAGCTTTTTGACCATGCTACTTTCTTCTCCCGCACAAAAATCCCCATCATTCTTTCTTCTCAAGCATCCCGCCTCCAACACGAAAGTCTCCTCCTATGCATCCTGCTGCAAGCACAGAAGTCTCCCCCCATCTCCTCTGTTCCTTGACTGCAACCGGCTGAATGATGCAACATTTATTTCCCATCGACAGTTCCCTAGCCGAAAGCACCTCTATACCTCTTAGACAATGCCTCAAGTCTCCTCCACAGAGACTCACCTCACAAGATCCTCATTCATCGTGATTTTGAAGCTTCTCCTCCTCGATAGTGCCTCAAGCCTCCTGGATAGAGCCTCACTAGCTCCTCCTGAATAGCTTCACCTCCACCATTACTTTTGGCAAGCACCTCCTCTCTTTACGGTATCATTCCGCATTCTCTGATTTTTTTGATCTCAATCATCCATTCTTTCATCTATTACCTTATCAGCGACATCTCTTCGACGAAGTAGAGCCTCACCAGCTCCTCCTCAACAGCTACCTTCCGACAAAGTAGCAGATCCTCCTCAACAACTCTCTTCATGGCACCATCCTACTCAGAATCTATGTTTTCTGATTTTTTGATCTCAATCCTCCATTCTTTCATCTGTTAGGAGTTTGGTCCTTACTCTACAACTACATTTTGTTTGCGTCAACTTTTAGTGCACGCATGCTGACTTTGCTTAGTTTTTTTCCTCTATTCAGTGTCGGTAAGAAATTTACCGCATTTCTTGGCGACTAGGTCTTCATAGGAAAAAGTTTACCTGGACTGTTGGCGACTAGTTCTAGGCTTAGATCTATGGGAGGCTAGAGTGTGAGAGATAAACCGGGGCTTCCGGTATTCTGTAAAATGACTGTTTATGCTTTTCAAGGGGACTGGACATCTATCCTGAAAAGTTAAAAGCTAAGTAGGCAGACTTATGCAGTCTGGTTTAAAAAACTGTTATAAATAGCTGTAATGTAAGAATGAAATAAGGGCAATAAAAAATATTTTCAGAGTATATCCTTCTTGGTTGTTTTTTTAGAGCTACAGTTTTATATTACGATAACTGAGACATAAGTTACAACATCTGGTATCAGAGCGAGATTGGTCTTATTCGTGCACGCTGTAGCTTCATCATCTACCATGGCCTTCAGTCACGTCTCGGTGTCTCTTTTTTCTGGTGAAAAATATGACCACTGGTGTATTCAAATGAAACCATTATTCATCTCTCAAGGCTTGTGGGATATAGTTCAGCATGGACCTCACATTCCCCCAGCAACAAAAGTCTTGGAAGCAGGGGCTCAAGCAGATCTGCAAACCAAGCAAATGGAAGAAATTGCAATTAAAGATGTCAGGGCCATGATGTTAATTCATCAAGGGGTCACTGAAATCATTTTTCCCAGAATTATGGGTGCAAAGACAGCTAAGGAAGCATGAGACACATTAAAATCAGAGTATCAAGGCTCTGCCAAAGTCATCAGCATCAAACTTCAAAGGTATTGGAAAGAGTTTGAAAACATTAGTATATTTGCTAATGAATCCCTTGATACCTTTATATCAAGGATCATCCAGTTAACTAATCAAATCCGGAGTTTAGGAGATGAACTACCTAAAAATACAATAGCTAAAAAGATCTTGAGATGCTTACCGGCAGTTTATGACCCAGCAGTTACTGCTATTGAAGAAGCAAGAGATTTATCCACCATTACCTTAACTGAGTTGATTGGATCCCTGAAGTCTCATGAAGAACGACTTGTAAGACACACAAATTAATATTGATCAAGTCTTACAAGTAAAAGTGCTTAAGAATAACCCGAAGAAAGGAAAAGAGGTTAAAAACCAAACAAACCCCTGGAATAAACCTGGGAAAGAAATATCCTGGCATACTTCTGGCAGCAAACATAGCCCTGCAAATCTAGTAAATTTCAAAACAGGACCTTGTATTATTTGTAAGAAACCCAATCATGGATCCCAAGACTATTTTTTCAGATGTAAAATGTGTCGTATTCCAAATCACTCAGCTAAAGATTGTTGGCATCTTAAAAAGGAAGGAGTCAAAACCGTTGCTGAAGCAATCCTCCCAGGTGAAACAATGTTTTATTCAAACCAACTGAATAATGAATGTACAACAACACCAGAAATAGAGAAAAACATCTGGGTGATTGACAGTGGGTGTTACTCTCACATGTCAAATTATAAAGCTCACTTCATTACTCTTGATGAATCCTACAAATCTAAAGTCTATCTTGGGGATGGGAAATCTCAAAATATTGAAGGAAAATGAGTTATTCAAATCCAGACAGCTACAGGTAGTCTAAAAAGCATTACAGATGTTCATTTTGTGCCTATGTTGGCTCAAAACCTTTTAAGTGTAGGGAAATTACTTCAAAATGGTTATAAAGTCATCTTTGAAGGTCATGCCTGCACAATATTCAATAAAGATTCCTCTTCCATCATAGCCTCAGCTATTATGTCACCAAATAGAGTGTTTACCCTTGACATAAATCATCTCAATGTTACTGTCATCGCTTGTACACAACAAGGTTGCAGTTTATTGGCAAAGAAGTGGCATCATCGGCTAGGACATATCAATTGGGACAGGATCCAAACAATGAACAACCAGGAATTAGTATATGGACTACCACATATTGCTTTCAAAAATCAATTTTGTGAAACCTGTGTGTATAGTAAAGCACACAAAGCAGCAGTAAACAAAATAAAGCAACCAAGAAGTGATCACCCTTTGGATCTTGTACATGGGAACTTATGGGGGCCAGCATCAGTTCCCTCAATTGGAGGCAGCTACTATTATTTTCTCCTAGTGGATGATTTCAGTAGATACATGTGGATTTTCTTTCTCAAACAGAAATCAGAAGCACACAAGGTATTTTTTGACTTTAAAACATATACAGAAAAATGTTAGGAACAACTATTAAAGCCTTCAGAACAGACAGAGGGGGAGAATTCCTATCAACTGACTTCATAAAATTTTGTAAAGAAAATGGAATAAGAAGAGACTTAACTGCTCCATATTCACCCCACCAAAATGGAGTAGTTGAACGTCAAAATAGAACAGTTATGGAAATGGCAAATGTCATGATGCAACAAAAGGAAATGCCCAAAATATATTGGGCAGAAGCAACCCATACTGCTGTCTATCTGTTAAACAGAACTACTTCTAAGGCAACCAAGGCAAGTACCCCATTTGAACAATTATTTCAGAAAAAACCAAATCTCAGCCACATCAGGACCTTTGGTTGTGTAGCATACAAGTTTACTCCTACTCACCTAAGAGATAAACTTGATAGAAAGGGTGAAAAAAATATTTTTGTTGGCTATAGTGAACAATCTAAAGCCTACAAATTATTTAATCCACTCTCAAAACAAGTTTCCACTTCACAAAATATGACTTTTCATGAAGATGCCCTTTGGGAATGGAATACCCCTACAAACCAATTAACATTACCAAAAAGACAAAGGTCCAATGCTTTTCCAGATGGTTTTCCAGAAGACATCCCTGAAGATATCACTCCACCAGAAGGTGAAATGGAAAGTAGTGAGACAAAAGATAAAAGACAAGAAAGTGAAGGAGATAGCAGTACCTCCTCAAGTGAAGAGGTCTCTCCACCACACAAGATGAAGAGATTGGAAGAACTCTACCAAAAATCTCATCTTGCACTCTATGGAGAGACACCATCCACTTATGAAGAAGCCCTAAAAGATACGAAATGGAAAACAGCTATGCACCTGGAAATGACTATGATTGAGAAAAATAGGACATGGAGGCTTGTTGAAAACCCTATCAACAAAGCAATACTAGGACTGAAATGGCTATTCCGTATCAAATACAAAGATGATGGCTGAAAGAAATTGTACCTAATCACCTAGAGGGGGGTGAATAGGTGACTAAATCTTTTTAACTTTCTAGGCAGAATTCAGATTATTTTCACAGAGTTATATCTACTTTTGCACAGCAATCAATCAGCAATCACAGAATAACACAGGCACACAGTGGACACACAGATTTATAGTGGTTCCCCAAGGTTTGGGTACATCCACTTTCCCCCTTCGCCTATCTAGTAGTGTACTAGATTCGGCCAAACTCCTTCACTATCTCAGATCCTCAGATCTTACACTCAGAACCCCAAAACAGGTTCCTACAGCTCAGGCTCAAGGCCCTACAACTCAGCTTCTTCACAAAGCCTACACTCAGCTTCTTCACAAGCCTACACTCAGCCACAACAGGCCTACACTCAGCCACAACAGGCCTACACTCAGAGAATTTGATCTCCTACACTCAGGCACACAGGCCCTACCACTCAGCCTTTATAATTACAGGCTTACAACTCAGATCCCTAAGGATCCTACAAGAAAATAAGAATACAAAGTGTATATACCTACAACTCTGAATGGAGAGATGAGTTGATAGGTTCTTGATAAGTTCTTGGATGAACTCTGCTGAGATCAATCTGACTTGGCTTTCTTCAAAGCTTCTTGAATGTAGAACACAATAGGATTGATCTCCTCTGCAGCTGATCCTTGATCTCTACAACTTAAGATTCAGAACAAAGTCTGAATCCTTCTTCTCAGCCTGGTTCCAACGGCTGTCTTCTTGGATGGAGCTCTCTCTCCAACTACTTAGAACTTTACTTGAAAGTCTTCAATCAATTGCTTTTCAACAACTTTGATCATCTTTTTCTGTAGACAGTATAAGCCTATATATATAGGCCTTCTTCATGGTAACCGGCTGGTCCGGTTCCTAACTGATTTCTGACAACTCTGACAGGTGCAGTAGACCGGCTGGAATGGCAGCTGTCAAGTCATCCAGTCAGTTCTTGAAAAATTTGTAACTGTCTGAAAGTGTCGAGACAATCTGTCTTTAAGTGTCGACACTTATAGACCAAGTGTCGACACAAGTTGACTAAGTGTCGACACTAGCCTACAAGGTGTCGACACAACTCCTTGTGTTGTAGAATTCACTTCTCGACACAGCTTCTTCATCATGTGTCGACACTGATATTGAGTGTCGACACAAGTCCTTATTCTTCAGTACTTTGTTGAATTCTTGTAAGTGTCGACACAACTCTTTTGTGTCGACACATCTTCATGTGTTGAACTTGTTCAGTGTCGACACATCTTCTTAGTGTCGACACTTGCCTTCAGTGTTGATACTTTTGCTGAGTGTCGACACATCTCCTTTATGTCGACACTTGTGCTTTGAATTTTGTTGAACTTTGCTAAGTGTCGACACAGCTCCTTGTGTCGACACTTTCTTCAAGTGTTGAGTCTTCTGCTGAGTGTCGACACATTCTTTCTTGTGTCGACACTTTCTTCAAGTGTTGACTCTTCTGTAGAGTGTCGACACATACTTCATCATGTCGACACTTATACTTAGACTCTGCTGACTTTTGCTGAGTGTCGACACAGCCTCCAAGTGTCGACACTTTCTGATGTAGACATAGTTCCTCTAGGTGTCGACACTGCTTCTAAGTGTCGACACTGCTTCACTGGACTTTTCTTCATTGAGTGTCGACACAGCTCCTTGTGTCGACACTTTCTGTCTGGTGTCGTGTAACAGTCCAAATTTCTGAAACAGGAATTTTTGGGTGACATGGTCTGGGACACGGGCGTGTCCCAGGGCGTGTCAGCGGACACGGCCTGTGACACGGGCGTGTCGCAGGGCGTGTCGAGGTTGTGTCGACGATCGGCCTTTGTGTCGACGATTTTTCGCTCGACGATGTGTAGAGAGGAGGCACACGGCCCAGGACACGGGCGTGTCCAAGGCCGTGTCGTGTGCTCGACGACTTTTGCTCGACAATCGTCTAGTGTCGAGACGTGAGTGTCGAGTGTCGAGTGTTGAGTGTCGAGAGGTTGAACACGGCCTGTGACACGGGCGTGTCACAGGGCGTGTCAAATCGGGTCGGCGAACTCAGCCCGCCGAAGGATTTCGACAGGGCGTGTCTTTGTGCCGTGTCAGGGCACACGGCCTGGGACACGGGCGTGTTACAGGCCGTGTGAAGTCTCGGGATGTTTTGGGATTTTTTTCGCCCAGGCACATGGCCACAGACACGGGCGTGTCTGAAGGCGTGTTGGTGACACGGCCCATGACACGGATGTGTTTTATGGGCGTGTCACTGGTTTGGATAGGTCGGTTGACCACCGCTTGAGGCACACGGCCTGGGACACGGCCGTGTCACAGGCCGTGTCAGGTCAAATTTAGCTTTTCTGGCAGTTTTTTGACCATCCATTCCTTCAGCCTGGATCCAAGGGCTGAAGCTTCTTTCCTCTTTTTCCTAAAGGCCGAAACTGATAACTTATTCTCATTTTTCCTTAGCCTTTATCTTTCTTCAAGTTAAGAGAGAGAAAGAGAGAGGAAGAAGGAGGAAGAAGGGGAAGGGATGCTGCTGGTGGTGCTGTAGGTTACCGACGAGAAATCCGAAGTCGGCGTTGCGGAGGAAACACTCTTGCGAGTCTTTCAAGCAAGCTTTGAGGTCATGGCACCGAAGCGGTCGTCAAGGGTAACGACTTTTCTTCCTAGCCATGTGAAGGCTTCTTTTTGGCATATCTTGTGATTTCCCCCACCAAGAGGTGGCTGATTTTGGGAATCTTTGGGTGGATGCTTGAAATCCCCTTTGTTAGCATATAGATCCGGAAATGGAGTACGGAATAGGCATGATGTGTGAAGCCCATCTGGACAGGTTAGTCTGGATTGGTGATGTTGCATACGAACCGGAGAAGACTCCGTGATAACGTGTTGTTTAAGGAGTCTACGGGTTATGCATGCGAAAAGGAGTAGCAGGAAGTACTGGAGTGGTATCCCAGGAAAAATAGCCATGTGATGGTTTTGGGTCCAACCTGTGAATGAGGCACAGGAAGTACTGGTGTGACCAGGAAAGGCCCTTTGTGATGCTTGATTTCGTAGGGTGTCCACCTGTGAAGCGAGTAACAGGAAGTACTGACATGATAGCCAGGAAAGACCCCTGACATTTGTGCTTGTGCGGTGTCCACCTGTGGAGAGAGTCACAGGAAGTACTGGGAGGCCCAGGAAAGACCCGTTGTTGTGCTAAGGAAATGGGTATCGAGAAATACCCAAGCTTGAATGCCAAGAACGGGATTGGTGAGACCGACCCGCGTCTTTGATATAGCCATAAGTACGCTGTACTCGGAGAAGGCTAGGCGATTTGAGCAACGAGGGGTGGAGGATTCGACCTGCGCTATGTCCGTCCGACGTGAGACCAAAAGGTGCGGTCTATTGGAGCGCATAGCAAGAGTCTTCGGCCTGCGCGTCATGACACAATGGGGGGCTACGGGCCATCCCAGTGTAGGAAGACTAACTCCGGCTGCACGCCATGGAGTAAATGCTCAAGAGATTTACCGTTGGGTTGTGACCCTGATACGGTGGTGGGCAAGAGTTTTGCCAGAACACCAAGAATGTGCCCTGAGTGCACGGACCGTTGGGCCGGGTGGCGAACGGTTGTGATGGCTTGTGTGCGTGAAATCACATGTTGATGATATATTGCCATACTTGTGATTTGATATGCCTGCAGGGAAGAATACCGTTGCCCCGAGATAAGGGGTCGGGTCGTTATAATTTGGTCAGCTGAACGCTGACCGTTGCTTTTGTTTGCCACCGTTGGGTGGATTGTTCTTGTACAGGTGCTGGAGAGCCGAGCGGGACGCATAGAGGTTGATGTTCCTGCTGGTGTTACTGCTACTGCTGTTAGCCCTCGAAGGCTATCTATTATGTTGTGTGTTTTCTTTGATTGTGGCCGGCCTGCGCGCCATTCTGTTTAGGCCACTGTTTGATAGCCATGTAAGGCCATAAGTGTACAACCCCGTGTCCGGCGAGCGGGTCCCGCCAGGAAGGTTGAGCGGACCTGGACCCGCGACCCGCACCCGGGCGGCGAGGCGGGCTATCCGGCAGAAGGCCTGACCCGCTCCCGCCCACTTCAGGCGAGCGAGCTGGCAATCCGCGGCGAGCGAGCTGGACCCAAGGATGGCGACCCGCCGGCTGACCCCCCGCATGCGACCTGACCGCCGATCCGCCCGGCAAAAGGCTGGCAGCTCGCCCATATCAGCTCGCACTCGCCCAATGATGGTAGGCGATCCCCAGAGCCAGGTCGCGCCCGCCTCCCACGGACGGAATCGGAGGCGAGCTGACTCCCCATGGGTGCGAATAGCTATGCAGAACAGCGGAGTTCGGCTGTTGGCAGACCAGGTTGGACTGCACATAGCTATCCAGAACAGCGGAGTTTGGTTGTTGGCAGGCCCAACCAGGGGCCTTTTGGTACTTCCAGGTCAGTTCTTTTGGTTATTGGCAGGTCAGACTCTGAAAATCTATAAATAAGACCCAAGGGGTACCTCAGAGGGCACGCTTTCATTGCCTCCTTATTCTCATCTTCAAGTGTTCTCTGAGGGTACCTTAGCTCGGCTCTTGGCTAAGGAGGGGAAGCGCTCAGAGATCTTCCGGGTTTGTGGTGGGACCTCCCTACCGAGCCCTTGGGTCTGTTCTTTCTTGTCTCTTCTGTTGTTTTTCTTGCAGGAGCGAAGTAGGCGCGAGACCACCCCTTCCCCAAGGGCAGAACTCCACAAGAGGCCGGATTCCGGTTTCAACATTTTGGTGCGGTGAGCGTGGAGAGTGGTCAGTGCAGAAAAGCTTCGGCGAGCTCAATGACGGGAGGTCAAGGATCCGACAGGCAGAACTCGCCGCCCCCTCTGCCTCTCGCGATAGTGGGAATGTTTGAAGACTTCAGGAACGAGGTGCTGGACCTCGTCAAGATCGCACTCGGCGTGCGGGCCGAGTGCTCGACTCCGGCAGCCCAGATCGCGGCCGCCCCCTCTTTAGGCGAAGACGCTCCTGGCAGGCGAGCCGGGAAGGAAGTGGCTGAGGAAGGTCGGGGGAGCGAGCTCTCGGGGCGCGAGCTCTTCCCCGGCTCGGCAGGCCGAGGCCGATTCGGCGAGCTGGGTCCGCGTGACTCGCCGGCCCGCCAGGTGGGGGGAGGCAGCCCCTTCAGCGAGCTGGTCTCCTCAGCTCCAGTACCAGACGGGTTCAGAGAGCCCGAGATGACCTACTACACCGGGAAGGGAGACCCGGTTCAGCACGTCCAGTGGTTCGAGGACGTGGTCTCCATCCGTCAGATGTCGGACGGATTCAAGTGCCGTCTCTTCGCCATCACCCTCCGAGAGAAGGCGAGGGAGTGGTTCCACCAGCTGCCGGCCAGTTCTATCTATTGCTTCGAGGACCTGCGCCGAGGGTTCATGTTGAGGTTCACTACCTCAAAGAAGAGGAAGAAGGAGTCTGAGTCCCTGTTCCACATAAAGCAGGGGGTGAACGAGACGTTGGGAAGCTACGTCGATCGGTTCCAGGAGGAGGTCACCCAAGTCCAGGAGATGCCGGGCCACAGTCTGATGATGGCCTTCACACTGGGCCTGCAGCAGGGTTTCTTCCGCATGGAGCTGAAAAGGATTCCCCCCCCCCTCTCCTACGAGGAGCTGATGGAGAGGGCGGCGAGAGAGGTCGACGGGGAGGCGTCGAACCCAGAATTTGCGAGGAAGTTGGCCAGGTGGGCGACTGAGGAGGAGAAGGAGTCGAAGGGAGGAAGAAGACAGGAAGAGAGGATGGAGGAGCCCAGGCAGAGGGAGCAGAGGGAGCAGAGGCAGCTCCAAGGACAGCAGCCGGGATGGGGGCGTCAGGAGCCCGACCGTAGGCTGGGCTGGAGACCAGAGTGGCAGGGGCAGGGGCCACAGAGGGGATACTACGGGAGGGGTCACTATCAAGGGAGGCAGGACCAGTTCCACCCACCCGGCTGGAGGCAGGGTCAGAGGTCGCGGCTCCCCGATCAGGAGGAGGCCATGGCCATAGCTCTGGGAGCAAGGAGAGGGGTCATGAGAAGGAGGAGAAGAGAGTTCAGGGTGGAACTGCCCTACTGCGACTTCCATCAGGAAGAGGGGCACGCAACAGCCACGTGCCCGGAATTCTTGGAGATGAGAGAGAACAGGGGGCGGCAGCAGCAGCAGGAGGAGGTGCGGCAGGAAGTGAGGATCGAGGAGGTCCTGCCTCGGACGGAGGAGGATCGCTGTGAAGACCGGGTGGATGTGGGGACCCGAGGAATGATCGGAGTGATCCACGGGGGAGTGGGGATCGAGGCTTCCCGCAAGGCAAGTCTCCACACCATGTATCGGCGGAGCGTCGCCTCTACGTCCCAAACCCCGCCGCCAGAGGAGAGGATCACTTTCTCCAGAAGTGATATGCCGGACCACGAGGATCCGTTCTGTGATGCGCTGGTCATCAAGGCCGCCATCGAGAACTTCACTGTCTCTCGGATCCTAGTGGACAATGGGAGTTCCGTGAACGTCGTCTTCAAGAAGGCGTTTGACGCGATGCAGGTAGAAGCTAAGAGGGTGCTGGCCTCGGATGGGCCCTTGTTCGGGTTCTCGGGAGAAAGGAAGGAGGTAGAGGGAGGAGTCGGCCTCCATGTCACCCTGGGGGGGGCAGTCCCGAAACTGCAAGTTCGTCATTGTGGACGCCCCCAGCAGCTACAGCGCAATCTTCGGGAGGCCCCTGATCAGCGCCTTCCGCTGCGTCCCCTCATCTTTCCATCAGTGCTTGAAGTTCAACGCTGAGGGGGCGCAGGTCAGGGTTAGGGGAGACCCTAAGGTGGCACGGGAATGCTACGTCACCGCGGTGAACACCATCTCTTGGCAGGAAGGGGCCGAGGAGATGGGGCGGAGGATGGAGGAGGACGAGCAGGAAGCCGGAGAGGTGGAGCTGGAGGTGAAGGGCTGCGCAGAGAAGGCGGAAGGAGGGGGTTTGGAGGAAGTGGTCGAAGTAAGGGCCGTGGCAGAGGAGATGGAGGTAGAGGTCCCCGCTCAGGAGGAAGGGGATGCCGAGGGATGGGGGGAGCAGTCCAGGCTGGAGGCCGCAGAGGAGGTGGTGGAGCTGGAGGTGCTCACCCGCGGAGGCAGGGTGGAGAAGATCCGCGTCAGCGGGGGGCTGACCCCGGAGGACCAGGGCAGGATGCTGGAGTGCATCCAGAAGAACGTGGACATCTTCGCCTGGAGCGCCGCGGAGATGCCGGGGGTTGACGCAGATGTGGCTTGCCACCGCCTCAACCTGGACCCGGGAACACGCCCCGTCCAGCAGAAGAAGAGATCCACGGCGGACAAGCTAGCGGAACCCATCAGGGAGGAGGTGGCAAAACTTCTCAAAGCGGGCTTCGTGTCCGAAATTCAATACCCCGGCTGGGTCTCGAACGTTGTGATGGTCAAAAAGGGAGACGGCCGCTGGCGCTTATGTATCGATTTCTCCCTTCTTAATAAAGCTTGTCCTAAGGATTGTTACCCCTTGCCTCGGATCGACGCGCTGGTTGACTCAGCCGTCGGTTTTTCTGTAATGAGTTTTTTAGATGCATTTTCAGGTTACCATCAGATCAGGATGCACCCCCCAGACATAAAGGATGTCTCATTCATCACAGGGGACGGTTGCTACTGCTACAAGATGATGTCGTTCGGGTTGAAGAACGCCGGGGCCACCTACCAAAAGATGATGGATAGGGTCTTCAAGGAACAGAGGGGGAGGAACTTGGAGGTGTACGTGGACGACCTCATGATAAAGAGCCGGGACGTGGACTCCCACCTTCGGGACCTAGAGGAGACGTTCGCCACCCTGCGTAGATACAAGATGCGGCTGAATCCCCTTAAGTGCGTTTTTGGGGCTGGCCGAGGGAAGTTCTTGGGGCACCTCCTCACCCCCGCAGGGGTCGAGCCGAACCCGGACAAGGTCAAGGCAATCTTGGAGTTGGGGTCCCCGCGGAATGCGAAGGAGGTCCAACGGTTGACAGGGAAGCTAGCAGGACTGAGCCGCTTCCTCTCTCGGACAGGGGAGAAGTGCTCCCCCTTCTTCAAAACGCTGAGGGGGGGCCAGAGGTTCGAGTGGACTAAGGAATGCGAGGAGGCGTTCCAGGCCCTCAAGGCGCAGCTGACACAGGCCCCGCTGCTCCAGTGGCCTAAAGAGGGTGAAGATTTGTTCTTATACCTCGGGGTCGGGGCAGAGGCCTTAAGCTCCGTCTTGGTGCGAGAAGAGGGGAAGAGGCAGCTCCCTATTTATTATGTCAGCCGGGTCCTGAGGAAGGCCGAGCTCCGATATCCAATCTTGGAGAGGCTTGCGTTCGCACTGATCATCTCGGCTCGGAGGCTACGACCATACTTCCAGGCACACTCGATCCGAGTGGTGACCGACCATCCCCTCCGCAACGTCTTCGAGGGGGTGGAGCATTCAGGCCGGCTGGCCAAGTGGTCGGTGGAGCTGAGCGAGTTCGACGTCTCCTTCGTTCCGCGGCTCTCGATCAAAGCTCAGGCGATGGCCGACTTCTTGGCCGACTACGTGGTGGAAGTAGCGGAGGAGGAGCTCACCCGCCCGACTCCTTGGAAGGTGAGGGTGGACGGAGCCTCAGGAAGGCATTCTCTCGGAGTAGGAGTGGTTCTGGAAAACCCTCAAGGGACTCGGATCGAACAGACGGTGGTGGTGCATTTTCCCATTACCAACAACCAGGCTGAGTATGAAGCAGTGATAGCGGGACTACGCCTGGCCAGAGAGTTGGGGGTACTGGATGTGGAAGTTCTGACCGACTCCATGGTGGTGGCTTCCCAGATCAACGGGGAGTTCGAAGCAAGGGAGCCCGCTTTGAAGTTATACTTGGCCAAAGTGAAGGGGGTCATAGGGACCTTCCAGACTTTCTCCATCCGACACGTGCCAAGGGAAGATAATGAACAGGCCGACCAACTGGCGAAGCATGGCCCCCGGATGGGGGGCACCATCACCGACCTGTTCCGCCCCTCCATCGAAGAGGGGGAGCTCATGGAGATCGATCAGCAGCCCTCGTGGATGGACCCAGTAGTAGTTTTCCTCTCCATGGGAGAGTATCCGGAGGGAGTAGACAAGAAGAAGCTGAGGCACAAGTCCGCCTACTACCTCCTCAAAGACGGGCAGCTATACAGAAAGACCCTTTCCGGGATGCTGGCTCGCTGCGTGTCTGAGGGCGAGGCGCAGAGGATCTTGGAAGAGGTCCACTCCGGGGAGTGCGGGAGTCATTCCGGGAGTCGGACCTTGGAGGGGAGGATAGTCCGGCAGGGGTATTTCTGGCCCACCCTGGGCCGGGACGCCGCGGAGTTCGCAAGAAGATGTCATAAGTGCCAGCTATTTGCCCCCCTCCAGCTACAGCCGGCCCAACAACTCAAGAGCATCACGGCCCCCTGGCCCTTTGCAATCTGGGGAATGGATTTGGTTGGGCCGTTCCCCCAGGCCAGCGGACAGAGAAGGTTCCTCCTGGTGATGATCGACTACTTCTCAAAGTGGATGGAGGTGAAGGCGTTGGCAAAGGTGACCTCCCAGGTAATCAGGAACTTCGTTTGGGGGGAGATCATCTGTCGCCATGGGCTGCCCCAGGCCATCGTCACAGACAACGGGCCTCAGTTCGCCAGCGCCGAGTTCACCAGTTTTTGCGAGCAGCTTGGGATCGACCTCAGATTCGCCTCGGTCCACCACCCCAGGAGCAACGGGCAGGTGGAGGCGGCGAACAAAATCATCGTCAATCTCCTCAAGAAGAGGGTGGAAAACTTGAGGGGGAGCTGGGTGGAGCAGCTCCCCGCCGTCCTTTGGGCCCTTAGAACCACCCCTAACACGGCCACGGGGGAGACCCCCTTCAAGCTCTCCCATGGGTGCGAGGCGGTGCTCCCCATAGAATTTGAAGTCCAAACGCCGCGAGTCGGGACGGCCAGAGAAGGCCGAGAGGAATGGCAAGCTGAGAATGGGGAGGAACTGAGGCTCTCCCTCGACATGGTGGAAGAGTTGAGGGACCTTTCGGCCATCCGGCAGGAGGAGGTCAAAAGGAGGATGGCAAAATACTTCGACAAGCATGTCAGGGTCAAGCAGTTCGCTGAAGGGGACCTGGTACTGAAGAAGGTGGACGCGGCAGGGCGGTCAGCGTCCGTAGGGAAACTCAACCCCAGCTGGGAGGGGCCATTCATTGTGAAGGAAGCTTTGAAGTCGGGGGGCTATCGGCTCCAAAATGTAGAGGGCGAGTCCCTGAGTCTCACCTGGAGTGGAGACGACTTGAAGAGATTTTTTCCCTAATTTCCTGTAAGCAACACGATTTATTATAATGAAGCATTTCTTTTCCCTCCCCCCAGGATTGTCATACCTAGGCTTGCTCAGAGAGTTGGAATGAATTTGGACCCCGAGAAGATCCCGCTGCCAGGCTCCCACCTAGCTGGCAGGGCCGGAAGTCACTCGGTGTCATCCCTAGCCTCGAGAAGATCCCGCTGCCAGGCTCCCACCTAGCTGGCAGGGCCGGAAGTCACTCGATGGAATGAATTCGGACCCCGAGAAGATCCCGCTGCCAGGCTCCCACCTAGCTGGCAGGGCCGGAAGTCACTCGGTGTCATCCCTAGCCTCAAGAAGATCCCGCTGCCAGGCTCCCACCTAGCTGGCAGGGCCGGAAGTCACTCGATGGAATGAATTTGGACCCCGAGAAGATCCCGCTGCCAGGCTCCCACCTAGCTGGCAGGGCCGGAAGTCACTCGGTGTCATCCCTAGCCTCGAGAAGATCCCGCTGCCAGGCTCCCACCTAGCTGGCAGGGCCGGAAGTCACTCGATGGAATGAATTTGGACCCCGAGAAGATCCCGCTGCCAGGCCCCCACCTAGCTGGCAGGGCCGGAAGTCACTCGGTGTCATCCCTAGCCTCGAGAAGATCCCGCTGCCAGGCTCCCACCTAGCTGGCAGGGCCGAAAGTCACTCGATGGAATGAATTTGGACCCCGAGAAGATCCCGCTGCCAGGCTCCCACCTAGCTGGCAGGGCCGGAAGTCACTCGGTGTCATCCCTAGCCTCGAGAAGATCCCGCTGCCAGGCTCCCACCTAGCTGGCAGGGCCGGATGTCACTCGATGGAATGACTCGGAAAGCAATGGCCTGCGACCTAAAGCAAATCGCGTTGTCAGACTCCCACCTAGCCGGCAAGGCCGGGAACTACTCGAGAAGCGTGCGCAGCAGGACGGAATCGCAAGGGTTAGTCAAAAAAGAAGGAAAGGGTCTAGAATGGCCCCACCCTCAAGCCCCGGGAAAGGTGGTCGAGTAAATGCAAAGGCCTGGGCGAGGGTCCCCAGAAAATCAAGCAGGCGGCCGAGGAGCGAGACGGCTCGCCTCGTTCGGCGGATGAGTCAGCTCACCTCGCTCGGCGGACGAGCCAGCTCGCCTCGCGCGGCGGACGGGCAGCAGCCTCGTCAGAGCCGGGCCGCAGGGGCGGGTCGCGCCGTCCGGCAGTGGCATCGTTGGAAAAACAAGGCAGGCGAGAAATATAAAAGGAACAATAGACAGAAATATAAAGTATAAGCGCAACTCGCGCATACATCTCAGACCCGATTGTTATACATAATGTTCATCTACAAAGTAAATTACAAAAAGGGGGGGGGGACGCGAGATCTAGGAACCCTAAAGCGGCTGGAAGGCCTTGTCGCCGGGGGCCGGCATAGGGAGGAAAAGCGCCGGCACAACGTCTTCCGCAGAAAGCCCCGCCGCCTCGCTCGTAAGCAGGTCCGCGCGCCGTAGCATCTGCATCGTATACTTCGCCGCACTGGCCGCGTTCTTCTGCATGAGCACCTCTAGGTCGTAGTCGGACAGGTGCTCGCGCGGGCAGACCCCGCTGTCTGGTGGAGGGACAGCGGCAGCGGCCTCCAGCTCGCGTATCCTGGCCTCCAGCGCCGCCTTCTCCTGGCCAAGGGTGGCGATCTCGGCACCCATTCGACTCGCCGTCGCCGCATCCTGAAAAAGAAATAGGAATTGCCATGAGCTGTGTTCGCAAGGGGAAGAGGGTAACTCAGGATGAGCGCGTACCACCCCGCCCAGATATTGCGCGAGGGTCTCCTCGGCAGCGGCGGCTCGCCCCCTCTGAAGGTCCGCATCCACCCGAGCGAGCTTCCGGGCCTCTTCTTTCTCCTCCGCCATCTTTTGGATAGACGCGGCATTCCGCTCCACCTGGGTGCAGCGTCGCCCCACCATGTGAGCCAGCTCCAGACCGCGCAGCTGGGCCCGTGCGCTCTCATGGATCAGCACCCGCGTCTCCTCCTTGTCGTATATGGCGGCGTCTTCGCGCGAGTACAGCCCAAAGGAGAAGTTGTACGCCTCCCCGCCGATTGTATCCTGCTCCATCCAGCTCGGCAGCAGGGTCGAGATCGTTGTGCGATTCGACTCCTTGTCCCACGCCAGGAGCGGGACGCCGAGCTCGTCCAAGTACTTCTCGCCGTAACCGAAGTTCCGATGCCCTCTCGGTACCGGCCCCGCAGCGGCTTCAGACCCGCCCGGCGGCGCGGAGGTGCCCGCCGCCCCGACCGGGGAGTCGCTGGTCGAAGCAACCAGCGGGGGCGAGGGGGCCTCAGTCGGCAAGACCGCGGGAGCCTTGCCCTTTCTTTGGCTCGCGGAGGGTTGCTGATCCGCGGTCTTCGCCGACTTCGGCGGAGGTGCTGACTGTCCGCCGCCCGGTTGCTTCTTGGCCGGGATCGATGAGATGTCGCGCTGGGCGGCATCCGCAGCCAGGGCGCGGGCGAGAACCCCGGGGGGAATCCGAGCGCTCTCGTAAGGGGGATGAAGAGGGATGTCGCGTTCACCTGCGAAGAAAGAAAGGGTGAGATAAAAGAAAGATGGGAAAGTGAGGACTAGCTAGCGGCAAGCGGCAAACCTCCGCCTGGCGGGACGACGGCGAGATCGTCAAGATGGCGGCGCAGGTACGCGACTTCGAAGTTCTTCCCGACGAAGAACGCGAACAGGTCGGCTTCATGGCCGCCTAGGCTGGGTGGCCGGTAGCTCGCCTCGCTGAGCTGCACCGGCGAGAAGGGCACGTTGCCGAGGTCCCCTTTGACGAACAGGAACTTCTTCAGCCAGTTGTGGCTCTTGTTAACGGTCTCCCGCACCTTGAGGTGGGCGCTGGAGAAGTAGGCCGTCCCGTCTCGGTTCGCCCTGAAGGAGAACAGCTTCCGGAATACTGCGAGGCTGAACTCCACCCGCTCCTCTCGCAGGAAGCAGGCGAACCCCATCATGACGGCATGGAGTTCGGGGTCATCTGGCCCAGGACGACCCCGAAGTATTTTAGCACCTGGCGCACCTCGGGCCATAGGGGGAGTCGCAGGCCTACCTCGAAGTGAGCGAGAGGGATGGCGAGCTCATCCCTAAACAGGTCGTTGATCTTCTCCCCCTCTTCGGGTCGCCTCGCAAGGAACCCGGCTGGGATGTGGTCGCCAAGAGCTTCCAAGTATTCGCGCTCTGTGATAACGGCGCGAGGGAAATCATGCTCGGAGAAGGTCCAAGCACACTTGCTTCGGCCGTCCGCGTCGCCGCCACCTCCGCCCATTCCCATCAGGTCGCCGCCGAACGCGCGAAGTAAATACGGGAGGCGAGCACGAATCGCACTTCGCGGGGAAAGGGAAGCGAGAAGACGTTTTGGAATCGGTGGAGAAATAAGGGCCTGCAAGGCCTATTTATAGGTAAAAAGAAAGGGTGGGAAAGTTCCCGCCGAAAGGCGGGGTGCGGATAGCCAAAAAACAGCCCGACGGTTCGACTTCCCGCACGCGGCCGCGCCTCAAAGGTCGATCCGGCACGGTCCTCGCCCGGCTGCAACCGAGGGAGACCGGCGCGGGCGAACCAACCCCAACCCGCACCCGCACGCCATTCCGCGCGAGACGGGAGACTCCCGCCTGGCGAGCCCCTCGGCTCGCCCTCGCCCCCGATCAGCGCAAAAGGAAGAATGGACCTTTCCCTTAACCCGCACACAGAAAACAACAGAAAAGCAGCGCGATAATTTCAATACATCTCAGCAACAAAATAGTTAGGCCCCTAGGCGGGCTAAAAGAGTCGCGAGCAATTATAAGTACAAGATAACTGCGAAATGACGGTAACCCCGCGGTATCCCGCGAGCGAGGGGCAAACAACTGGGTCAGTACTCGACCCACTTCCACCTGTGCCGCCTCTTCGTTCCCGCTCGCGGCGGCACGCGAGGATCGTGGTAGTCGCGAACCGCCACCAGTTCCCGCTGAGCCATGCCGACCTGCTCTGTGGCGCTCCTAAGATGTCCCTCGGCCCGCATTATATGCACGCCCGGCGAGGTGACGTCGTCGTCTTCCGCTTCATGCCGAGGGCCCTCCAGGACAGCGAGCCGGGCCTCAGTCTCGGCCTTGTCTTCATCAACCCTCCTCATGATCTCCTTCAACATCAGTGTGTGTTTCTGGAACAGCCGTGTCACCTGCCCCTTCATCCCGACTGCGTCGGTCGGGTCGCCCAGGTAGTCAGAAACGCTGTCCACGTCAGGCGGAGGCGAGTACCCTTCGCTCATCTCGGTCTCAGGGGAGGCCCTGTGAAAGCCTGCAAGCGAGGCGAGTCAGAGGGAGCGAGCAAGAGACGAAGCCCAACGATAAAAACCAGCTCACCAAGGGTTGGCACGTCGCCCGCACCGACAGATGGGCGAGAAGAGCCCGGCCGACCCTGAAAGTTTCCTCCCTCGAGGGTCTCAAGAGATTTCCCCAGCCCGTGGGAGACCGCCGGACAGGGAGTTTCCGGAGGCGGGCGATCCGGAACCGGGGAGCCAGCGACCTTCTCGGGCGACTCGCGAGAGTGGCGATCCTCTCCTCCATTCCCCACATCTTCACAGGGAATCGCCTGCAAAGCAAAGGGTCAAAGGTACAGCAATAACTCGCAGAAGGACACGTCCACCGGGGATTACCTCGACACCCGCGGCCGAGCTGGAGCCCGGACAGTTACCCACCAGAGACCGCCTGACGATCTTCCCCTTCGCCGGCCTGAAGACAGGGCCGGGAGACCCGCGTGATAACCAAGGAGCAGCCTCGAGAGCCTCCTCCTGAGTCTTCAGGCTCGCTGCCGCTAGGCGAGCTCGCACCTCTTCGCTAACCGGCATCGAGAAATTAGGGTCTGCTCAAAGGAAACGAAGGGATCTGGGGAGCCTCCTCCAGGGGTTAGCGGTGTGTATTTATAGCAGGACAGTGGGCCCCCACCAGAAGATTCCCTGCCAGCTCAGCACAGGGCTCGCCGAACACGCGGATTGGATGATTCTTTCCGAGCTTGATTCAAGCTCAAAAAGAGCGGGGATTGTGTACAACCCCGTGTCCGGCGAGCGGGTCCCGCCAGGAAGGTTGAGCGGACCTGGACCCGCGACCCGCACCCGGGCGGCGAGGCGGGCTATCCGGCAGAAGGCCTGACCCGCTCCCGCCCACTTCAGGCGAGCGAGCTGGCAATCCGCGGCGAGCGAGCTGGACCCAAGGATGGCGACCCGCCGGCTGACCCCCCGCATGCGACCTGACCGCCGATCCGCCCGGCAAAAGGCTGGCAGCTCGCCCATATCGGCTCGCACTCGCCCAATGATGGTAGGCGAGCCCCAGAGCCAGGTCGCGCCCGCCTCCCACGGATGGAATCGGAGGCGAGCTGACTCCCCATGGGTGCGAATAGCTATGCAGAACAGCGGAGTTCGGCTGTTGGCAGACCAGGTTGGACTGCACATAGTTATCCAGAACAGCGGAGTTTGGTTGTTGGCAGGCCCAACCAGGGGCCTTTTGGTACTTCCAGGTCAGTTCTTTTGGTTATTGGCAGGTCAGACTCTGAAAATCTATAAATAAGACCCAAGGGGTACCTCAGAGGGCACGCTTTCATTGCCTCCTTATTCTCATCTTCAAGTGTTCTCTGAGGGTACCTTAGCTCGGCTCTTGGCTAAGGAGGGGAAGCGCTCAGAGATCTTCCGGGTTTGTGGTGGGACCTCCCTGCCGAGCCCTTGGGTCTGTTCTTTCTTGTCTCTTCTGTTGTTTTTCTTGCAGGAGCGAAGTAGGCGCGAGACCACCCCTTCCCCAAGGGCAGAACTCCACAAGAGGCCGGATTCCGGTTTCAACAATAAGGCCAACTCTTTTCACTTGTTGTAAGACATTCCTATATTGTATATATAATGTGGAGTTTATGTTTGGACATTCATGAGGAGTTCAAGTTGTAGTCTATGCTTCCGCTAGAATGTTGTGTGATAGGTGCGATGCGCTACTCTGGTATCATCCTGTACCTTCACCGCCTGTTTTGTGATATATCCTGTGGGGCCCCGGCCGGACCTTCTAGAATATACCATATGAACGGATGGGGTTGTTACATGTCTACTCCACATCCCTGGTGTCGACACAAGTATTCCAAGTGTCGACACTGCTTGCCTGGGTGTCGACACAAGTCTTCTTAAGTGTCGACACATTTCTTCTGGGTGTCGACACATGGACTTAGAATCTTTTCTGCTTTTCCTACAAATACTTAACCTGCACAAGGCAACTCAAAAATACATCAAATACATTTTGATGTATATCATTGAGTAGGGTGAGGCTTCTTCAAATCAGGTACATTTAAACCAATGTACCCAACAATCTCCCCCTATTTGGAGAAGTCATAACCCTTAGTCAATGATATACACCATACAGAATAAAATCATAGAATGATGTAAAGCAGGATAATATAACAGGGAAAACATAAACATGTATTAAACAAACATGTATACATAGATATCATCTCAGAACAATTGTGAAATAGATTAATAACACATCATATTGTTCTAACAACTATGTCATATTCATTATACAAAAGTTTACAAAGTGTTTTAATACAAGTGATTACATAGTAAACTTAATATAATGCTATTCTATTTCTGCTCAGCCTCCTTGATCACTATGCCCTTGCCAGACTTTATCTTTGCTTGCACAGGGGCTTCAGCATCTTCAGTATCAGCAGGCTTTTTTCCTTTCAGCTCCTTCTTCTTTAGCTCTTCAGCTTTAATTTTCTGCCTCTCAAAGTAATGATAAGGATTGGGAAAGTACTTGCTAGGCTCCTGGGCAGTATGAGGTAGTTTTCCCATCTTTGCCTTTCTTCTATATTGCACTATGGCTTCTTATCTTGTCTCATGCTTCCTCCATTCCAGTTCAGAAAACCATTTGTTCCTGTCTTGAATATTATCTTTGGCAGCCTTCCATGCAGTTAAGATAATATTCCTGGAGATGGGGATCCACTGTTCAAAATCTGGTCTTTGTTCAGCTTGCTCTTTGAACCTTTTCTTAGATAGTCTGGCTTCTTGTTCTTTCTGCAGAGCTTCTTGCATAGCCTCAGATACTGGCTGAACCACTTTTTCTATAATGACATTTTCCTTTCCCTCAGGTGGGCTATACATTGTCTGGATATTAGCTTGTATCATATCAAAATCTGGTGGAGGATAGATTACTTGAGCTACTTCAGGTTGCTCACCTCCAAGATAGGCAGGATGAATCCCAGATTCTGCAACATTATCATCATCACATAAAGGAGGATAACCAAGAGTAGCTCTGATAGAATTAGAAATCCACTTAGCATGATCAGAGCTGGCTTTGACTAACACCCTCTCCCCCTTTATGACTTCTCTTTCCATGTGATCTCTTAGATCATCCTTTTGAAATCTTATTTGGTTATCCAAATAGTTTACTCCATCTTTAAAGAAAGGTTTCAACCTTTGGAGCTTTTCAGTTATCAACTTCTGAGAGTCTTGAATTGCAGAAGTGACATCAGTTAAACTCTTTTGCAATGCTTTATCAAACTCTGCTTTAGTAGTAGCAGTAGAAGTAGTCAGTCCAGCAGCTATGTTCTTCATCTCTGTGACAATGGCATTGTGGGAAGCTGTTAAGTTGTCATTCATTCTGATCTGGTTCTCAAGAACTAACATTGCTTCAGTGCAATGTCATCCACTTGAGCTTTTATTTTCTCCTAATGAGTAGCTAAGTAGACTACTGCATTCCCTCCCTTGTGGAAGCAGTCAGTCATCTCCTTCTTATTGAGATTCATTTCAAATCTTATGGACTTAATGTCCTGGGCCAGATCAAACTGTAAAGACTTATGCCCCTCATCCACATATGTTTCCATGGCCTTCCTTTGCTCATCAAGTTTGATCTACATAGCAACCATCAGAGCACTGAAATCTACAGTTGGTGCTGGCTGTAGTGCAGGCTGTGGTGCTATAGTTTGCAGAGCTTTCCTATAAGTCTGGCTTCTTCTTTTAAATACTTGGAACTTCCTTTTGTTAGCTCTTGCTGCCTCCTCATCTTCAGAAGCTGAGGTGCTTGTTATGTCTACCCTCTCCCTAGGTAGCTCCTCAACAGCTTTTTGCTTCTCTGGCTCTTTCCTTGCTGTTTCTTGTAGAATTTGCACTTGCTCCCCCTCAACTGGAGCATTCTCCCCCTCAGCAGCAGCACTTTCCTTCTCAAGGTCTGTCTGATCCAAGTTAAGGAAGAGATCTTCCATAGTAAATTCTTGTTGAGGAAGAGATGGAGATTCTCTTATCTCATCAGTTACTTGATGTGGTTCCACTTGATCTGCAACAGATGTGTCCTCCATGATAACATCTGGGGGTAGACTATCAATCTGTTGTTGCTGATTAACATCAGATAAGTTGTCAATTATAACTTCACTCTCAATAAGGAAATCTAATTGATTGATTTCTGAGATTACCTCAAGAATGGTTTGAGTGGCTTGTTCACTTTCCAGTGGAGTTGGCTCTTCCACTACTAGAGGCTCCCCCTGTATAGAATCCTGGTGAATGGGGCTAGCTTGAGGTAGCTCCCCCTGCCTCTCTGCATCATCTTGTTGAGCTGGAGACTTTTCAGTAGTGCCAGTGTCTTCTTCATCATGAGTGAAGACAACATGCTCTTCAGAGCTGCTAGACGAATCCTGAGCCACAGGGGTTATCTTCTTCTTCTTCTTTTGAGGAGTTATTTTCTCAGGAGTAGGCATCTCCTTAGTTAAAACTCTGTCCCACCTTGATAAGATCCTCATGTCCATCTTTCTCATATGGTTGATCTTAGTTCCAGCAGCTTGACTCATAACCTCTGGTATACTACCAGCTAGGTATAAACTTAGTATTCTACCCAAATTGGGTTTCTCCAGGCTCTCCTTAATCTTCTCAAATAATACTGCAGACCAATCAGTAGTTAGTTGAAAGATAATCCTTGTCATGATGCTGAACATATAAGCTGAAATCCTGTCATGTCCTCCATACTTGCACAGGATAACTTTGCCAACAATTTTTGAGAGAAATTTCCCTTGGCTGTTCATGCCTTTCCTATTGAATACAGATCCAATTTTCAGCTTGGAATCTAGACCACACCAAGTTAATGCTTCTCTGGTCTTTGAAGCAGTAACTTCATCTTCTTCTTTTGTCCTTGGAAGGTTTAATACCTTTCTCAAACTTTTTGGTGAGACCTTCACCTTTTCTCCATGAACCCTTGACTTGATCTTGAATCCAGAGTCGTCTAGGGTTGCTCCATTCAGAAACTCTAGAACTTCTTTCTTCCAAATCTTGGTTGGTTCTGACACAAGAAAATCTAACCCTGAGTTTGTGACTAGGGTTACCACATCCTTGATCTCTTGTTCTGCATCGTTAAACGCATGCCGCACCAGTTCATAGCCTTCGTTCACGTTCTCCTCGAGCTTTGGCGCCATTAGGGTTTGAATAATTTGAATGGAGAGAAGAGAGGTGTCGACACACAAGTTTGGTCTCGAAACTTTGGTGTGCGTGTCGACAGACAATGGCAAAATCCTATTTATACTTTTCTAGGTTTGAAGATGAAAGGGCGGGTTAACTAACTTAAATTGTGTCGACACTGTTGATAAGTGTCGACACAGACTTATAATGTCTCGACACCTATGTGTTGACACAATTATAGTCGACAGAATATATGTGTCGACACTTGTTTATGTGTCGACACCACTCAACTCGACACATAGTCGAGACTTTACTATACTAATTCTGAGTAAAGCCTAAGTGTCGACACCACCTTGGATGTGTCGACACCTACTTATCATGTGTCGACACTAATTTTCTGAAGTGTCGACTCCAACTTCCTAGATGTGTCGACACCTTTTCCCTAAAGTGCCGACACAACTTTTCTGTGTCGACACAGATAACTCTGTGTGTCGACACTATTTTACTTAGCCATTTTTATAAACTTATTCTAAGTTTATCATACCTAGTTCAATTTTAAACCTATTGAACTTTGTTTCTTCTAAAGGCTTAGTATACATATCAGCTAGTTGATTATCTGTCTTAACATATTCTAGTGAAATATCTTCTTTTTCTACATGTTCCCTTAGAAAATGATATTTTATTTCAATATGTTTAGTTCTACTATAGGAAACAGGATTGTTTGCAATTGATATAACACTAGTAGAATCACAAAATAGTGGAGTTCTACTTACCTGAATTTCATAGTCCTCAAGCTGATGTTGTATCCATAGAAGTTGAGCACAGCAACTTCCTGCAGCCACATACTCTGATTCTGCTGTGGAGATAGCCACACTTGTTTTCTTTTTGCTACTCCATGAAATCAGTCTTCCACCTAGGAATTGACAGGTTCCAGTTGTGCTTTTTCTGTCTTCTTTGCAGCCTGCAAAATCTGCATCTGAATAACCTGTTAGTTCAAAGTCTCCATTCCTAGGGTACCAAAGGCCTAGATAAGGAGTGCCCTTTAGATATCTCAGTATCCTTTTGACTGCTGTCAAATGAGACTCTTTAGGGCACGCTTGGTACCTAGCACAGACACATGTAGCATACATGATATCTGGTCTACTTGCAGTCAAATAGAGTAGGGAGCCAACTATCCCTCTATACAAAGTCTCATCTACAGGTTTCCCTGCATCATCTTTGCTAAGAGACATACTTGACCTCATAGGAGTCTTCATGGTACTGGATGAATCCATACCATACTTCCTTATCAGTTCTAGGGTGAACTTAGACTGGCATATGGATAAACCATTCTCAGTCTGTCTAACTTGGAGACCCAAGAAGAACTTAAGTTCCCCCATACTGCTCATCTCAAATTGTACTTGCATTAGTTTTGCAAACTTTTTGCAAAGACTACTTTCAGTAGACCCAAATATTATGTCATCTACATATATTTGGACTAGTATTATTTTGC
Source organism: Platanthera guangdongensis (assembly GCA_039583875.1). Taxonomy (NCBI): domain Eukaryota; kingdom Viridiplantae; phylum Streptophyta; class Magnoliopsida; order Asparagales; family Orchidaceae; genus Platanthera; species Platanthera guangdongensis. Next base: position 90,787,242 of record CM077161.1, on the reverse strand, counting down.
CTTTGGATTCCCTAAGGAATAGAGTCTTGTCTATTTTCCCCCTTGTGAACTTATTCTCAATGAGGAAACTAGACAGGGTTTCATACCAAGCCCTAGGGGCTTGCTTTAACCCATACAAAGCTTTCCTAAGTCTATAGACATAATTAGGTTGAGTTGAATCAACAAAACCTGATGGTTGTTCCACATAGACCTCTTCCTTTAGATTACCATTCAAAAAGGCTGACTTAACATCCATTTGGTAAACTTTAAATCCTTGATAGGTTGCATAGGCCAGGAACATCCTTATGGCTTCCAGTCTGGCTACTGGAGCAAATGTTTGATCGAAGTCAATACCTTCTTCCTGCCTATATCCTTTAGCAACCAATCTTGCTTTGTTCTTGACAATTACTCCATGTTCATACATCTTGTTCCTAAAGATCCACTTAGTCCCAATTATGTTGTGGTCTTTTGGTTTAGGAACAAGCTCCCAGACTTTGCACCTCTTGAACTGATTCAGCTCTTCTTGCATTGCCTCAATCCAATGAGGGTCTAGGATGGCTTCTTCAAACTTTTTTGGCTCTACTTGGGATAGAAAACTGGAGTAGAGTACTGCATTCAGATTTCTGCTCCTTGTTTGTACCCCTTGTCTTAGATCACCAATAATTTGATCTGCTGGATGATCTCTAAGATGCCTATTAGCTGGAGGCATCCTGGCTTCAGGTTGAACTTCTTTAGTTTCTTCATCTTGCTGCACTCCTTGGACTTCTTCTACATTAGGTACATGTAGTACTCCCTCTGGACAACAGCCACTATCTCCTACCTGCTGTCTTGCAGTAGCTCCTTCTTTTATAGTGAGCTTGTCCATCTTCTCAGTCACACCTGTGGAGCTGCAAATACTACTAGACAACTCATTGTTAATAAGTCTAGTTTCATCAAATACTACATGCACTGACTCTTCTACAACTTGAGTAGACAAGTTGTAGACTCTATAAGCCTTACTATTGTTGTTGTACCCAACAAATATCCCCTCTTGGGACTTGATAACAAACTTAGTCACGTAAGACTTTCCATTATTAAGTATAAAACACTTACAACCAAAGATCCTGAAATAGGATAGGTTTGGTTTTCTGCCTTTCACAATCTCATAGGGGGTCTTGTTATGGCTTTTAGTAATGGTAGCCCTATTAATTACATGGCATGCAGTATTAACTGCCTCAGCCCAGAAATATTCTGGTAGAGATGAATCACTTAATAGGGTTCTACCAGCCTTAATCAAGGTTCTATTTTTCCTCTCAGCAATGTCATTTTGCTGAGGTGTTCTTGGTGAAGAAAACTCTTGAAATATCCCAAATTCTTCACATAGTTTTGCCATACTATCAGACTGAATTTCAGTACCATAGTCACTTCTTATCTTGACCACTGTACTGTCTAGTTCATTCTGAATTTGTTTGACAAAGCTATAAAAGATACTAGGTATTTCAGATTTCTGTCTAAGGAAGAACACCCAGGAAAACCTTGAGTAGTCATCTACAACTATAAAGGTATAGACCTTCCTACCTAGGCTGTGAACTGGCATAGGACCAAAGAGATCCATATGCAAGAGGTATAAACACCTCACAGAATCTTTGTTTTCAATGCTACTGAAGGTGGATCTAGTCTGCTTGCCCTTTTGACAAGCTTAGCATATTCCATCTTTAATACACTTAACTTGAGTACCATTCCTCACTAACTCTTTGCTATAGAGTTTGCCAATTGTCTTGTAATTTAGATGGGCTAGCCTCTTGTGCCATTTGACACAATGAGAGACTTTCTCATCAGCTACAAGACACACTGGAGAACCATTGGTCTCATACATAATGTCTAGGCAATAGACAATCCTCTTTCTATAACCTGTCAAAATGATCTCTTGATCAATTGACCTCCTGATATGACAACCATCTTTGACAAATGAGATGTCATATCCTACATCACTCAATTGACTTATACTAATAAGGTTATGTTTCAAACCTTTAACATAAGCCACTTGAGTAATAGTAATATAGTTGCTAGAAATGTTACCAAAACCCTTGATGATTCCTTTTTCATAACCACCAAAGGTGACTTTAGGACCATCCTTGATTGGTGTGAAGTCCTTTAGCAATCCCCTTGTTCCAGTCATGTGTCTGGAACATCCACTGTCCAAGTACCATATTGGGGCATGGTCACTTGGACTCACCTGCAAAACAGATTAGTGAACCTTAGGACCCAAAGAATTCTTGGGTCCTTGGTACTGGTTAGTTTGCCTCCTAACAAAGCTACCTGCAGATTTTCCAACAGGCAGTTTGCTACTCAACTTGGCATTAGAATTATGCCAACAGTCTATGGCAAAGTGGCCTACCTTGTCACAGCACCAGCACTCAAACCTATTGTACCTTTGCTTAGGTACATGCCTAGCTGTTTTATTTACAGCTGGCTTATTGAGAGCTGGGGCTTTGCCCTTAGACTTGGACTGAACAGTCCTAGCCGGTTTAGTAAACCCTAGTCCAGCTTTACCTTTTTGATGAACAAATTCATCAATTAAGGGTAGAACAGACTTTGGTTTAGAAAACCTAGCAACTAAATCTCTCTCTTTCTGAAGATTAATCTCCAGACTTCTGATTTGATCATTCTTAAAAGTTATAGCCCCCATCTGAATCACAGTTATGTGCTTCAGCCTGGCTATTTCATTTAGCTTTTGATCAATCATCTTCTCAAAATCAGTTGCAGCAACTTTGAGACTAGCAATTTCCTTTGCCTGACTCTTGGCTAGGGACTTGCTCTTCTTAAAAGCGTGCAACAGAACTCTATATTCATCAATCAATTGATGAATATCCTCTTCAGACTCAGATGCACTCTCATCACTTGATGATGATGAATCTGATTCTGAACTAGCACAAGAAATTGAACTTAAAGAACAATTTTGTACCTTACTGGGTCCAGGCTGCTCCTGGATTTTGTCATCTTCTGTCAATGCCATCAGTCCTTGGCACTGACTGTTCTCTTGTTCATATATAGAGTTCATAATCTGGATGAACTCTTCTTCCTCTTCCTCAGCAAACAGTCCTATGTATGCTTCAACTTCTGACTCAGTTTCTGAAGAATACATGTCTGACAGGCCTTTGTCCTTCTTGGCAACAAAAGACCTTTCCTTCTTGCCCTTGAATTGAGTATTCTTCTTATCATTAGACTCCTTCCTTTTCTCTAGACAGTCTGCAATAACATGTCCTTGTCTGTTACAGCAATAGCATACAATTTTTGACAGAGTTGCTTTGCTAGACTTGGTCTTTTTCCTGTCTTTCTTTGATGACTTCTTGTTCTGATAATAGTCATCTTTTCCTTGTGAAGTAGATGGCTTTGTCCTCCACTGTTTCTTCTTTAAGAACTTCTGAAAGTGTCTTGTGAAAGCTGCAAAGTCCTCATCACTTTCACTGCTCTCAGAATTTCTACTTGCTGACTCATCTGACTCAGTCTCAGCTACTTTAGGAGGTGGAGTTGGTGACTTACTTCTGTATTTTCTGGTGGCTTCTGTCTTGAATGCCACTGTCCTTTCTTTATGTTCACTTCTTGTAGATTTCTCCTCTTCTTTTCTCACCATCAACTGCATCTCATAGGATAGCAGTTTTCCAAACAGTGTTGGTGGAGGGATATCTGCTAACTTTGTCATTTCCCTTATGGCACAGATCTTGGTGTCCCAATCCTTTGTTAGGGACCTCAGAAACTTATCATTTAGTTCATAATTACTGAACTCTCTTCCATAGGACATTAGCTCATTCACAATCCTATAGAATTTCTTATAGCATTTTGTTATGCTATCAGTCCTACCTTGCATGAAGATTTCATATTCTTGGTTTAATAAGGACTTTCTGTCCTGCCTCACTTCTTCAGAACCCTCCATGTACACAATAAGAGTATCCCACATCTCCTTAGATGTCTTACAGTGTAGCAAATTCTGAAAGGTAGCATCATCTATAGCACTTACAATGATATTCTGAGCCCTCTTATCCATAGTGGCTAGAATTATCTCATCTTTTGTCATTTCAAAGAAGTCCTTAGGTGTTCTCTGATTTGCATCCAGGACTGAAACCTTCATGGGCACATATGGCCCTTCTTTAACTGTGATGTAAATTCTAGGGTCTGAGGCTTCCATAAACAGTCTCACCCTTTCCTTCCAGATGCCAAAAATTTCTTTTCTGCAAATGGGTAACTTCATGGATCCAAGTTCCTTATGATTCTCAGTTGAACCCATGTTTCTTGATTTTCTTGATTCTGCAATTTACTTAGTTTGAATCTGCCAACAGGATCTACTCAGACAGTTAAGTCCTTTTTGAGGAACCTGGCTCTGATACCACTTGAAAGAAATTGTACCTAATCACCTAGATGGGGGTGAATAGGTGACTAAATCTTTTTAACTTTCTAGGCAGAATTCAGATTATTTTCACAGAGTTATATCTACTTTTGCACAGCAATCAATCAGCAATCACAGAATAACACATGCACACAGTGGACACACAGATTTATAGTGGTTCCCCAAGGTTTGGGTACATCCACTTTCCCCCTTCGCCTATCTAGTAGTGTACTAGATTCGGCCAAACTCCTCCACTATCTCAGATCCTCAGATCTTACACTCATAACCCCAAAACAGGTTCCTACAGCTCAGGCTCAAGGCCCTACAACTCAGCTTCTTCACAAAGCCTACACTCAGCTTCTTCATAAAGCCCACACTCAGCCACAACAGGCCTACACTCAGCCACAATAGGCCTACACTCAGAGAATTTGATCTCCTACACTCAGGCACACAGGCCCTACCACTCAGCCTTTATAATTACAGGCTTACAACTCAGATCCCTAAGGATCCTACAAGAAAATAAGAATACAAAGTGTATATACCTACAACTCTGAATAGAGAGATGAGTTGATAGGTTCTTGATAAGTTCTTGGATGAACTCTGCTGAGATCAATCTGACTTGGCTTTCTTCAAAGCTTCTTGAATGTAGAACACAATAGGATTGATCTCCTCTGCAGCTGATCCTTGATCTCTACAACTTAAGATTCAGAACAAAGTCTGAATCCTTCTTCTCAGCCTGGTTCCAACGGCTATCTTCTTGGATGGAGCTCTCTCTCTCCAACTACTTAGAACTTTACTTAAAAGTCTTCAATCAATTGCTTTTCAACAACTTTGATCATCTTTTTTTGTAGACAGTATAATCCAATATATAGGCCTTCTTCATGGTAACCGGCTGGTCCGGTTCCTAACTGATTTCTGACAACTCTCACAGGTGCAGTAGACCGGCTGGAATGGCAGCTGTCAAGTCATCCAGTCAGTTCTTGAAAAATCTGTAACTGTCTGAAAGTGTCGAGACAATCTGTCTTTAAGTGTCGACACTTATAGACCAAGTGTCGACACAAGTTGACTAAGTGTCGATACTAGCCTACAAGGTGTCGACACAACTCCTTGTGTTGTAGAATTCACTTCTCGACACAGCTTCTTCATCGTGTGTCGACACTGATATTGAGTGTCGACACAAGTCCTTGTTCTTCATTACTTTGTTGAATTCTTCTAAGTGTCGACACATCTTCATGTGTTGAACTTGTTCAGTGTCGACACATCTTCTTGGTGTCGACACTTGCCTTCAGTGTTGATACTTTTGCTGAGTGTCGACACATCTCCTTTGTGTCGACACTTGTACTTAGAATTTTGTTGAACTTTGCTAAGTGTCGACACAGCTCCTTGTGTCGACACTTTCTTCAAGTGTTGAGTCTTCTGCTGAGTGTCGACACATTCTTTCTTGTGTCGACACTTTCTTCAAGTGTTGACTCTTCTGCAGAGTGTCGACACATACTTCATCATGTCGACACTTATACTTAGACTCTGCTAACTTTTGCTGAGTGTCGACACAGCCTCCAAGTGTCGACACTTTCTGATGTAGACACAGTTCCTCTAGGTGTCGACACTGCTTCTAAGTGTCGACACTGCTTCACTGGACTTTTCTTCATTGAGTGTCGACACAGCTCCTTGTGTCGACACTTTCTGTCTGGTGCGACTCCACATCCCTGGTGTCGAAACAAGTACTCCAAGTGTCGACACTGCTTGCCTGGGTGTCGACACAAGTCTTCTTAAGTGTCGACACATTTCTTCTGGGTGTCGACACATGGACTTAGAATCTTTTCTGCTTTCCCTACAAATACTTAACCTGCACAAGGCAACTCAAAAATACATCAAATACATTTTGATGTATATCATTGAGTAGGGTGAGGCTTCTTCAAATCAGGTACATTTAAACCAATGTACCCAACAATGCCTCCATCGACAAATACAAAGCAAGACTGGTAGCAAAAGGGTATGCTCAAAAACTGGCACAGATTTCACTGATATCTTCTCTCCAGTGGCCAGAATGGACCCATACGCCTCATTCTAGCCTTTGCAGCCCAACATAAATATTCCATACATCATATGGATGTAAAATCTACATTTTTGAATGGAACCATATCTGAAGACATCTATACAGAACAGCCACCAGGATTTATTAAGCAGGGAGAAGAAAGAAAGGTATGCAAGTTATTAAAAGCATTATATGGCCTTAAGCAAGCCCCACGTGCTTGGAATATAACCATAGACAAATTCTTCCTCAGCCAAGGCCTAGTGAGAAGTAAAAGTGATCCATCCATCTACTCTAGCAGAAATAACAATGTTCATCTAATAGTATGTTTATATGTAGATGACCTCTTACTCACTAGTAATTCTGACTCTTGTATGACAAGTTTTAAAAGCAAATTGTGCAAACAATTTGAAATGACTGACCTTGGCCTTGCTCAATATTTCCTGGGAATCCAAATAAAACCAGTTCAAACAGGATTGTTTATATCCCAAGAAAAATATGCATCTGACTTACTAAATAAACAGCAGATGGCATCATGTAATCAATGCCTCACTCTTACGACAACAAATGAAACTTTGCAGAAAGGAACAGAAAATGAATGTATAAAGACAGAGAAATATAGATCTTTAATTGGATCTTTATTGTATCTTACGCATACAAGGCCAGATATTGAATATGTTGTAAATTAGGTAGCAAGACACACAAATCTACCAAATAAATCCCACTGGTTAGCCGCAAAACGCATTTTGCGCTATATTCAAGGGACAAAGCATCTGGGTCTATACTATGCACAGGAATCTACTTCAACATTAAAAGGATATGCAGATGCAGATTGGGCTAAAGACAGTGAGGATAGAAGAAGTACCACTGGTTTTATTTTCTGCTATGGTTCAAAACCCATAACTTGGGCTTCCAGGAAACAAGCAACGGTAGCTTTATCCACGACGGAAACCGAATATATGGCATTAAGCATAGCTAGCTGTGAATGCTTATGGCTACTACAACTATTAAATGAGATTACCAAGCCGGTTTCTACAACCACCACAAATGCAAAAGACAAAATAGAAAGATCTGAGAAGAAGAATGAAGACGAAACCATAAAACAGCAGCAAGAAGAAAAAGCCCCAAAGAACTCTGTAAAAATCAACTGTGATAATATCTCTGTCATCTATCTCGCAAGAAATCCAACAGCACAAAAACGAAGCAAACACATTGATCTACGTTACCATTTTATACGAGAGCATGTAGAAAATGGTACCATCGAGGTGGCATTTTGTCGAAGTGAAGATCAACTTGCTGATACCATGACGAAGGCGCTCCCCCGAGACAGCTTCCAGAAACATCGCAACGCGTTAGTGTTACGCCTCAGCCCGGTTTAAGGGGCGTATGTGAGATATAAACCGGGGCTTTCGGTATTCTGTAAAATGATTGTTTATGCTTTTCAAGGGGACTGGACATCTGTCCTGAATAAGTTAAAAGCTAAGTAGGTAGACTTATCCAGTCTGGTTTAAAAAACTGCTATAAATAGCTGTAATGTAAGAATGAAATAAGGGCAATAAGAAATATTTCCAGAGTATATCCTTCTTGCTTGTTTTCTTAGAGCTACAGTTTTATATTACCATAACTGAGACATAAGTTACAACATAGAGGACTTATTTGGGATAAGGTAGGCTTTAGCCATCTTATCCTTGAGAGAAGGATTGGTATAAAAACTTAAAAAGATTTTTTTGTAAGCCTCGATCTCAAGATTATTAGAATCAAAAGTTTATGTATTCATCTTTGTGAAATGAAACTAATTTTAGGCTTTATTTGGCATGGGGTTTAGACCCGCCGTTTGCGGTTAACGGCGCCGCACGACGGGTAACCTGTAACACCCCCATCCGTCACATGGGATATAACAGAAGGTCCGGCTGGGGCCTCACGCGATATTCCACGGACAGTTAGCAGAGTTACATATTAATACCAAAATACCATCAAAAGAAATCGAATCCTAACACAGAGCATTCTAGCGGAAGCTTTCAAATATGGTTTTAAGAGCCCAACACAGCACATGAATGTCCACTGCAACCCAAAGTAGGAATGAAAGTACAAATACATGCAGAGTCTTGGTCTTAAGGCCTTACAACAATCATCTTGAATTAAAGTGTTTTACATACTTCGGCACGCAAGACGTCCATAGATGAAAAATGGTAAAAGTAAACACTTCGCTTTGACCTTCAAGGGGCAGCACAACATCAAGGGTCTTAGCAAGCTACCCGCCACTTGGCTCACCTGATCCTGCATGAAAAATCCACCACACGGTGGTGAAACAAAGCAACGGTCAGCTAAAGCTGACCAAATTATAACGACCCCACCCCTTACTCGGGGCGGCGGTGCTCCTTCCCTGCAACAGTATTAGCAAAATCCAACATAGAAACGAAAGTGCAATTTAAGCACACATCACCACAGGCGTAGGCACGCCCGGCCACACACCCCGTGCTCTCAGGGCATATTCTCGGTGAACCCGGTCCACCACCGCCGCCAGGACGGCAACATCGTGAGCATTACAGTCTTTCTGGCCAAATCCTAAGACTCGCCCTCTATGCCAATGGTAAGTGTCACGCACCTTAGGTCTCCTTAACCGAACCACATAGAGCGGGTACGGTTCCACTCAACTCGTTGCTCACATTGTCATGTCAATTTGTGCGAACAGAAAATAATAGACCGAAAAATTGGAGTAATGTAAACTTTATTATCCAAAAAAGGTATCAATTACAATGGTATAGCCTCCCTTTTATAGAATGGAGGAGATGAGAGAGACTACAATTAAGCAATGTGGGACTAAAAATTTACTAGGATATGCATCTTTACAAAAAGACAAACCGGACAAGCTGTGCGGTTAAACAAACCGGCTAACCGCCCGACCATCAGCAGGAGGAGAGAACAAGCACACAGAGAGCAAGCCGTCACAGGAGACCGCTAGACCGCCCAGTCTCCAAGTCATCTAAGACAAGCCGCCTGACCGCTGGGATACCAAAAAGCAACAGCGTGGCACACAGACCGGCTAGGATAAACCGCCAGACCGCCCGATCTCCGAACAACAACACACCGCCTGACCTCCATCCTGCAACACTCCCCCTTAAGCTGGAGCATAGATATCAATCATGCCCAGCTTGTCGCAGATGTGGAAAAAAGAAGCGGACACCGGCTTGGTGAAGACGTCTGCCAACTCGTTGTCGGAAGTGACGAATGGAGTGCAAATCTGTTTCTTCAATATCACTTCCCGAATAAAATGACAGTCAACTTCTATGTGTTCTGTTCTCTCATGAAAGACCGGATTTTTGGAAATGTATATCGCGTCCTTGTTGTCACGGAACATAGGAAGAGGATAGTTGTAAACCTCTCCTAAATCAAGCATGAGAGCCCGCAACCATTTTAACTCACATGTAGTCGACGCCATGCTGCGATATTCCGCCTCTGCACTAGACCTGGAAACCACAGACTGTTTCTTGCTCTTCCAACTCACAAGATTGCCTCCAACAAACGTGCAGAAACCTGATGTTGATTTGCGGTCCCCTTTGTCATCAGTATAACTTGAATGAGAATACGCTTCAACCCTTAGGTGACTATTCTTCTGAAAGAGGAGTCCTTTCCCTGGTGCTGCATTAATATACTCTAATATTCTCAGGGCAGATTGTAAATGACACTCCCTAGGAGCTTGCATGAACTGGCTCACCTTGCCAACAGTATAAGAGATGTCGGGTCTGGTTACCGTAAGATAAATGAGCTTGACCACCAGATGTCGGTACCTCGTAAGATCGGATAGAAGAGGCGAGGCATCTGTCCAAGTTTTGTCTTCTCTAGCAGCCATAGGACAGCATGCAGGTTTAGCACCAGTCAATCCTGCCTCCTTTAAAAGATCAAGAGCATACTTCCATTGGGAAAGGACCGTAGAGTTGGGCTTCCTAGAGATTTCAATCCCCAGAAAGTATTTTGGGGATCCCATATCCTTTGTGACCAGGTGTTGATGAAGGTGTTTCTTTATCAACAATACCCCATCCTGGTCATTGCCAGTAAGAAGAATGTCATCAACATAAACCGCAAGAACAACCAGACCAGACGCGGTTTTCTGAACAAACAAGGAGTGATATGCTGAGCTTCTTGTAAAACCAATGGCAGCAACAACTAAACTTGTCAAACCAGGCACGAGGACTCTGCTTGAGGCCATAGATAGCCTTCTTTAGCCGGCATACTCGTGTGTCTCCCCCTGATAAACATACCCAGGAGGTTGCGCCATGTAAACATCTTTCTGTAGATCACCATAGAGGAAAGCATTCTTAACATCCAGCTGCGAAATGAGCCAATCCCTATTGACAGCGACAGAGAGAAGGACCCAAATGGTGCTGAGACGAGCCACAGGAGAGAAGGTATCAAAGTAATCAACACCGTAGGTCTGAGTGAAGCCTTTGGCCACCAGGAGGGACTTGTAGCGATCCACGCTGCCATCGGGATGGAATTTTACAACAAAGACCCAACGACAGCCAACAACATCGGTGCCCAACGATGGGGGAACCAGGGTCCAGGTCCCTCGTTCAGTGAGGGTAGCAATTTCCTCATCCATGACAGTCTTCCAATGAGAAATAGTGAGAGCCTCCTAGTAGGTGCGGGGAGTGGCGCTCTCAGAGATAGCCAATGCAAACGCTCTACGGGAAGGAGTCAGACGATCATATGAAACAACAGCAGCCAGCGGGTGCTGGGTACACGTCCGCACCCCTTTGCGAAGAGTAATGGGTTTATCCAGGTCGGCATGTTCCTCAGCAACCAGATCATCCGTGGCAGAGAGAGCTGGCCCGGGAGAGGAGAGAGACAGCCGCGGAGAAGAAGGAGCTGGGGGTGGTGATGAGGAAGGGAGGGAAGGAGGAGACGGTGGAGGTGATGGTGGGAAAAGCTCGACGAGAGAAGACGGGGTGGAGGGGACGGTGAGAGAAGGAGGTGGGGTGGAGTTGGAGGAGAAATATGAAACATTCTCGAAGAAGGTGACATCTGCGGAGACGAATTGTTTCCGCTGAACGGGATCAAAACAACAGTAGCCTTTTTGGGTAGTTGAGTAACCAAAAAAGATACATTTGGTGGCACAGGAGTTAAGTTTGTCATGGGTTGCAGAAGGAATATGCACAAAGGCCATGCACCCAAAGATACGCAGAGGAAGAGGAAACGCATCCTTGCCAGGATAGAGAAGAGAGAATGGAGTTTGTCCGTGGAGAACTATGGACGGAATGCGATTAATTAGGTACCAGGAGAGTAGGACAGCGTATCCCCAATATGAGCGAGGAACGTGCATTTGTGTCATCAAAGTGCGGGCGACATCGAGAAGGTGACGGTTCTTGCCTTCCGCCACCCCATTTTGTTGCGAGGTATATACACAGGTAGTTTGATGAATAATACTATGTTGCACACAAAAGGAAGTGAAGGCATGACTAAGATATTCTTTAGCGTTGTCAGAACGAAAAATTTTAATAGACACATCAAATTGAGTTGTAACCAAATGATAGAAAGTTGTCCATACAGAAAAAAGTTCTGAGCGATCTTTTAAAAGATACACTCATGTACATCTAGAGAAATCATCGATAAATGTTACAAAATAAGAACTACCCCGACCAACGGTGAGGGTAAGAGCTGGACCCCAAATGTCGGAGTGAACAAGTTCAAATGGCCGGGAAGATCCACAGCCTTGCTTCAGTGGGAAGGAAGTGCGGTGATGTTTGTCGAGTTGACATGCTTCACAGTTGAGCGGTGGGCCATGTAGAGGGAGATATGGTAGAAGCTGACGAAGAAGACGGGGAGGAGCATGACCAAGGCGAAGGTGCCACTGGAGAAGATCAGTAGAAGATGTAGAGAAGGCGGAGAATGCAGAAATGTTATCAAGGAAGTAGAGGCCGCCGCTCTCAGTCCCAGTAGCAAGCGTCCACTTGGTGTACGGATCCTGAAAAGAACAAGAAGTAGACGTGAATGTTACAGAGCATTGTAGTTATTTGCAAATAGAAGTGACAGATAACAAGTTGCATGGGAACTTGGGCACATAGAGGGTATCCGTCAATCGAAGAGACGGAGTAACTTTAACAACCCTGTTCCATTGACCGGTGAGGGAAAGCCGTCCGCAACAAGGACCGGGGGTAACCGATCATGCTATTGTAGGAGAGAAAAATAGTGCGGATTGCCGGTCATATGATTGGTATCACCAGAATCGATCAGCCATTTACCTTGAGTAGCGACGTGGGCACTACCTGAAGATATGACCACAGAGGCGGACGGCCTCGTAGAGGAAGAGGAAGCGTCGCCAGACGGGCGGAGATGAGGATGTTTCTTCCAACAACGATCAGTCGTATGGCCAGTGCGGCCACAATGAGAGCACAGGAAGCGAGCAGCACCACGTTCGCTGGAGGGGAGATCGCGGCCACCAGAGCCACTGCGCTGAGTATGGTGAGCGGAGTTGTCCGATTGAGGAGGGGAAGATAACAGCGAATGTTGGAGCAAAGAAGTGGCAGCGGTAATGCGGGCAGCAGTGGCATCCAGGGTGGGAGACTCCACCTCACCAAGGATTTGTTGACGGATCATGCCATGGGACTCTGGAAGGCAGAGAAGATAACACACAACCAGAAGCTCTTGGAAGTGTTTGTGTTGCTCAACGAGATCAGCAGAGAAGGGGCGATTTTGAAGAATTTTGGCTCCGAGAGCCTGAACTTGTTGGTAAGAGGCTGCAGGAGACATGGAGGGATGGGCAAAGAGGTCCGCATATAAAGTATAGATGCGCGACGTCTGGGCCCCTTTGGAGTAGAGAGCGGCAAGATGTAGCCAAGCAGCCTTGACGGTTTCATCGTGACGGATGACAGGAAGACATTCATCAGAAGGGCTGTTAGCCAGCCATGTGCGGACAAGAGCATCACTGGCATCCCAGTCATCAAAGAGAGGGGAATCAAGTGGAGGAGGGTCATCGCTGAGATGATGATTGTTGAAGTTGGTGACCGGGCGGTCTGGCGGTTTGTCCTGGCGGGTTAAAGACCGCGCGGTCTGGCGGTTTGTCTCAGCCGACTTGGAGACCGGGCGGTCTGGCGGTCTACTCTGGCGGTCTCTCTTCCTCTCTGGGGGTAGCCGTGCGGTTAGCCCTGCTATCTAACCGCGCGTCTTGTGCGGTTTGTTTTGTATAGTCCGTTTAGTCCTGTAAATTTTAGTCCCACATCTCTTATTTGTATTCTCTCATCTCTCCTCCATTCTATATAAAGGAGGGCATACCATTGTAATAGATACCTTTTTTGGATAATAAAGTTTCAATTATTCAAAAGCTTATCCGCTTGTTCTCTACTTTTCGCTTCTTTTCGCTACTTTCTAACATGGTATCAGAGGACACGGTCATTTCCTCCTGATTCTGTGCGCTCTCTGTTGTTCGCGGCTTGTTTTCCGCGTTCTGCGACTTGTTCGCGGCTTGCCTTCTCTTCTGTCCGCGCGGCTTGTTTCTATCCGCGCGGCTTGTTTCTGTCCGCTGCTCTGTTCGCGCGGCTTGCTTCTTGTTCTCTTCTCCTGGTGCCTTTTCGCAGCGACCTGTTTCCTTGTCGTCGCGCTCCTTGCTCTTTCTTGCATCTCATAGTCTTTGCGGCTTGTGTCTACCCGCTGCGGACTTCTTCTCCCTGTCCGCTTCTGCTTTCCCCATCTCCGCTTGCCCCTATACTCGCGGTTTGCTGCTGTGATCTGCCTGACCGTGCGGGTTGTTCCTTTCTCACCCCCATCTTGGTCGCGGTCACCTGCCCTTCTCCTCTCTTCTGTTCGCTCGGCCTTTTCAGTCCGCGCGACCTCTTCCCCGCTGTGCCTTTGACCTCTTGCTAGCCGCTGCTGTTCGCGCTACTTGTTATTCCCCTCTACCCGTTCCTGCTTGCTAGTCGCGCCGGCCTCATCTTTTGCCGTGCGACCTGTTCTCCTCTGTTCGCCCGACTTTTTCAAGCCGTGCGACTTCTTTCCCTCTGCTTTGCTCTGCTTCTTGGTAGCGGCCTTCCTAGCCGCCCGACCTGTTGCTGTTCGCCCGGCTTGGTGCTCTTTTCTCTTCTTGCGGCTTGTTCTTATCATCGCGGCCTGCTCCTCTCTTGCCTCCATGGCTTTTCCCTCCTCAGGCCTGTCCGCCTCCGTGGTCACCTCTTCTGGTAGTGCTCATGTTGTTACTCACGGCAGATGGCTCATCGACTCTGGTGCAACCAATCATATGACCGGCAATCCTCAATATTTCTCTCTTCTTGACACACATGCTCAGTTGCCCCCGGTCATTATTGCTGATGGATCTCCCTCCCCGGTCCATGGGACGGGCATGGTTCAAGTCACTCCTTCTCTCTGCCTGACTGATACCTTCTATGTGCCCAAGTTTCCGTGCAACTTATTATCGGTTACTTCTTTATGCAAGCAACTAAGGTGTTCTGTCATATTCACCCCTAGCTCTTGTACCTTTCAGGATCCGGATTCCCAACGGACGATTGCTACCGGGACTGAGAGTGGTGGCCTCTACTTCCTCGACAACGTTTCTGCTTTCTCCGCCTTCTCCTCCTCCTCTACAGATCTTCTCCAATGGCATCTTCGCCTTGGACATGCTCCTCCCCGAATTCTCCGCCAGCTCTTCCCGCACCTCCCTCCTCATCATCCTCCTCTAAACTGTGATGCATGTCAACTTGGCAAACATCACCGCTCATCCTTCCCCCCAACGCAAAGTCGAGGCTCTTCCCGTCCGTTCGACCTCGTTCACTCTGACATATGGGGACCCGCTCCTAACCTCACCATCGGTCGGGGTAGTTCCTATTTTGTCACCTTCATTGATGATTTCTCTCGATGTACGTGGGTATATCTTCTCAAAGATCGCTCCGAGCTGTTCTCTGTTTGGACCTCCTTTTATTCTATGGTTAAGACTCAGTTTGATACGTCTATTAAACTCCTTCGTTCTGACAATGCTAAGGAGTATCTTAGTCACGACTTCTCCTCCTTTTGTCTTCACCATGGTGTTATTCGTCAAACAAGTTGTGTCTACACCTCCCAACAAAATGGGGTGGCGGAACGCAAAAACCGTCACCTTCTTGATGTCGCTCGCACTATGATGACTCAAATGCATGTTCCTCGCTCCTATTGGGGATATGCTGTCCTCCTCTCCTGCTATCTCATCAATCGCCTTCCCTCCACAGTTCTCCACGGTGCTACCCCCTTCTCCATTCTTTATCCAGATAAGGATCCCTTTCCTCTTCCTCTACACATCTTTGGGTGCACCGCTTTTGTGCACTCTCCCGCTGCCACCCGTGACAAACTCTCACCACGTGCCACCAAATGTGTCTTTCTGGGCTACTCTCCCACTCAGAAAGGATATTGCTGCTTTGACCCTGTTACCCGCAAGCAATTTGTCTCTGCGGATGTCACCTTCTTTGCCAATGCCTCTTACTTCTCTCCCGCTTCCTCTTCTCCTCCTCCTACTCCTACTTCTCATACCAACCCATCTATTCCCTCTGCTCCCACTGCTGTTCCGCCCTCTCCACCCACTCCACCGTCTTCCCCATCCTCATCATCTCCCCCCTCTACTCCGCTTTCTCCCTCCACTCCGCTGCCATCTCTCTCTACTCCCGGGCCAGCTCTCTCCACCACGGATACGCCGGATCCTGAGGCACCTGCTGACCTGGAGCATCAGGCCGATCAGGGGTTCGGGCCTGAGGCACCTGCTGACCTGGATCTCCCGATTGCTCTTCGCAAAGGAGTTCGGGCCTGTACCCAACACCCGCTTGCTGCAGTGGTTTCCTATGATCGTCTTACCCCTGCTCGCCGAGCTTTTGCACTGGCTATCTCGGCCACTGCCACCCCCCGTTCCTACCAGGAGGCCCTTACTATTCCTCATTGGAAAGATGCCATGGATGAGGAGATTGCTACTCTAACTGAACGGGGCACCTGGACCCTTGTTCCTCCTCCCTTCGGCACCGATGTTGTTGGCTGTCGCTGGGTCTTCGTGGTGAAGTTTCTACCGGATGGCAGTGTGGATCGTTATAAGGCTCGCCTGGTTGCCAAGGGTTTTACCCAAACTTATGGGATTGATTACTTTGACACTTTCTCTCCTGTGGCCCGTCTCAGCACTATTCGGGTTCTTCTCTCTGTGGCTGTCAACAGGGATTGGCCCATCTCGCAGCTAGATGTTAAGAATGCCTTCCTCTATGGTGATCTGCAAGAGGATGTTTACATGGAGCAACCTCCTGGGTATGTTGCTCAGGGGGAGACACGGGTATGCCGGCTAAAGAAGGCTATCTATGGCCTCAAACAGAGTCCTCGTGCCTGGTTTGACAAGTTCAGTGGCATTGTTGCGGCCATTGGTTTTACAAGAAGCTCAGCAGATCACTCCTTGTTTGTTCGGAAAACCGCCTCTGGTCTTGTTGTTCTTGCGGTTTATGTTGATGACATTCTTCTTACTGGCGATGACCAGGATGGGATATTGATGACCAAGAAACACCTTCGTCAACATCTGGTCACAAAGGATATGGGCTCCCCGAAATACTTTCTGGGCATTGAAATCTCTAGAAAGCCCAACTCCATGGTCCTTTCACAACGGAAGTATGCTCTTGATCTTTTAAAGGAGGCAGGACTGACTGGTGCTAAACCTGCACGTTGTCCTATGGCTGTTGGAGAAGACAAAACTTGGACAGATGACTCACCTCTTCTCTCCGATCCTACGAGATACCGGCATCTGGTGGGCAAGCTCATATATCTCACGGTAACCAGACCCGACATCTCTTATGCTGTTGGCAAGGTGAGCCAGTTCATGCAAGCTCCGAGGGAGTGTCATCTACAATCTGCTCTGAGGATATTAGAATATATTAAAGCTGCTCCAGGGAAAGGACTCTTATTTCAGAACAATGGTCACCTTAGGGTTGAAGCGTACTCTGATTCAAGCTATGCGGATGACAAAGGGGACCGCAAATCGACTTCAGGTTTCTGCACATTTGTTGGAGGCAATCTTGTGAGTTGGAAGAGCAAGAAACAGTCTGTCGTTTCCAGGTCCAGTGCAGAGGCGGAATATCGCAGCATGGCATCGACTACATGTGAGTTGAAGTGGTTGCGGGCTCTCATGCTTGACTTAGGAGAGGTTTACAACTATCCTCTTCCTATGTTCTGTGACAATAAGGCCGCGATACACATTTCCAAAAATCCGGTCTTTCATGAGAGAACAAAACACATAGAAGTCGACTGTCATTTTATTCGGGAAGAAATATTGAAGAAACAGATTTGCACTCCATTTGTTACTTCCGACAACGAGTTGGCAGATGTCTTCACCAAGCCGGTGTCCGCTTCCTTTTTCCACATCTGCGACAAGCTGGGCATGATCGATATATATGCTCCAGCTTGAGGGGGAGTGTTGAAGTTGGTGACCGGGCGGTCTGGCGGTTTGTCCTGGCGGGTTAAAGACCGCGCGGTCTGGCGGTTTGTCTCAGCCGACTTGGAGACCGGGCGGTCTGGCGGTCTACTCTGGCGGTCTCTCTTCCTCTCTGGGGGTAGCCGTGCGGTTAGCCCTGCTATCTAACCGCGCGGCTTGTGCGGTTTGTTTTGTATAGTCCGTTTAGTCCTGTAAATTTTAGTCCCACATCTCTTATTTGTATTCTCTCATCTCTCCTCCATTCTATATAAAGGAGGGCATACCATTGTAATAGATACCTTTTTTGGATAATAAAGTTTCAATTATTCAAAAGCTTATCCGCTTGTTCTCTACTTTTCGCTTCTTTTCGCTACTTTCTAACAATGATGTTTGCGTTGAGAGCAGAGGAGGAAGGTGAAGGAGACACTCCAATCTGGATAGTTGGGAGCAATAAGATTGGAAGCGGTTCCCATATTACCAGAAGGAGTGGGAGGAGTAGGAGGAAGAGCGACAATGGGAGTATTGGTGGTGGAGATATAGGAGTGGGCCATAGAAGAAAATAACAGAAGAAACAAGTCGCAGCTAGAAGGAGGGCAACTAACAAGGTCGCGGTGACAAGAAACAGGTCGTGAAAGAATTACTTCCTAAACACCTAGAGGGGGGTGAATAGGTGTAATTCCTTTTTCTTCTAAGGCAGAATATCTATTCAGTTAATTAATCAGAAACAGTTAATTCTACGGCTAACACAGCACAGAATTCACAGAATCACACAATCACAGATTGCACGCAGTTTTTATAGTGGTTCCCCAAGGTTTGGGTACATCCACTTTCCCCCTTCGCCTATCTAGCAGAGTGCTAGATTTGGCCTAACTTCTTTCCTTCACCTCAGATCCTCAGATCTTACAGCTTAGAACCCAAAGAAGACTCCAACAACTCAGAGTGAGTCCATACTCCTACAGCTCAGGGAATCTGCCCTACCTCAGCCTTCAACAAGGCTTACCACTCAGAGATCTAAATCTCCTACAACTCAGTCTTTATAAATCAGGCTTACAGCTCAGATCTTAAAAATATTCTACAGAAAATAGATTTAACAATGTATTTTACCACCACCCTGGTAGAGAGAGAAAGGATGGATGGCTTCTTGATCAGTTCTTGGAAGAATCTGATGGCAGAGAACAACCACTCTTAGCTTTGTTCAAAGCTTCTTGAATCTGAACTCAGTAGGGTTGAACTCCTTTGAAGTTGATTTTCAATCAGCTTCTTTCTTGAAATTCAGATCTCAATCTGAATCCTTCTTGGCAGACTGGTTCAGGATCTGCACTTGAGGGACTTGTTGATATAAGTCCCTTTCTTCACTTCAAAAGATGGAGCTCTCTCTCCAACTTCTTCTTTTTATTCTATTACTGTATGTGTATACTTTTTCCTGTATCAGCCTTTTTTTTACTTCTATCATCAATCTCTTTTTCTGTTGATGGAGAATGCCTTTATATAGACTTCCTCCATGGTAACCGGCTGATCCGGTTTCTAACAAACTTCTGACAGCTCTGACAGTTGCAGTAGACCGGTTGGTAATGGCAGCTGTCAAGTCATCCAGTCACTTCTTGAAACTCTGTCTCTGTCAGCAAAGTGTCGAGACTGAACTTCATCATGTGTCGACACAAGTAGACTAAGTGTCGACACAAGCCTTGGTGGTGTCGACACAGCTTCCTTGGTGTTGACACTGCTTCTCGACACAGCATCTGTAGAATGTGTCGACACTAATTCTGTGTGTCGACACAATCACTTCTTCTCTTTAACTTTGTTGAAACTCTATTATGTGTCGACATAAGTCTTGTGTGTCGACACAGTTGATGTCGACAAAGTCTTCTGTGTGTCGGCACTGTCTCTGTGTGTCGACACAGTTGATGTCGACTAAGCTTTCTCTGTGTGTCGACACTGCCTCTGTGTGTCAACACAGTTGATTCTGGTGTCGACACAGCCTTTCCAAGTGTCGACACAATTAACTTTAAGTGTCGACACAGTTTTTCTTCAGTGTCGACACAAGCCTTCATAAGTGTCGATACAGCTTCTTCTGGTGTCGACATATGGACTTAGAAACTTTTTCCTGCATTCTTGCATTTTCTTAACCTGCACATATAAACTCAAAACAACATCAAATACACCTTGATCCATATCATTGAGTAAGGTGAGGCTTCTTCAAATCATGTACACATTTTCCAATGTACCCAACAGGTCGCGTCGACTAAGAAAAGGAGAGCGGCTAAAACAGGTCGCAGCGACTTAAAGGATAGGTCGCAGCAACAAAGAAGAGGACAGGTCGCGGCGACTTAAAGGATAGGTCACAGCAACAAAGAAGAGGAGCCGCTAGGGAAGGGAAGCAAGGAAACAAGCTGCAAAGACAGGTTGCGGAAAGCAGAAATAAGCCGCGAGAACAGGTCGTGGGAAGGAACAAGCCGCGCGAACAGTGCAACGGGCAGAAGAGGAATCAAGCCGCGAAAACAGGTCGCGGAAGGAAGGAATAAGCCGCGAGAATAGAGAGAGCGCACACAATCAGGAGAAAAGGACTGAGTGCTCTGATACCATGTGTGAACAGAAAATAACAGATCGAAAAATTGGAGTAATGTAAACTTTATAATCCAAAAAAGGTATCAATTACAATGGTATAGCCTCCCTTTTATAGAATGGAGGAGATTAGAGAGATTACAATTAAGCAATGTGGGACTAAAAATTTACAAGTATATGCGGCTTTACAAAAATACAAACCGAACAAGCCGTGCGGTTAGACAAACCGGCTAACCGCCCGAGCATCAACAGAAGGAGAGAACAAGCACACAGAGAGCAAGCCGTCACAGGAGAACGCTAGACCGCTCGGTCTCCAAGTCGTCTGAGACAAGCCGCCTGACCGCTGGGATACCAAACAACAACAGCCCGGCACACAGACCGGCTAGGAGAAACCGCCAAACCGCCCGGTCTCCGAACAGCAACAGACCACCCGGCCTCCATCCTGTAACACAATTTAAGTCATCGACGCGGGTCAAGCTTCCCCGAATACCAACATAACGATCATAGAATAAAACATAACCCAGTTATGTACAAGGTCGGCTCTCAGGCTACCAAGCTGGGCTCCCAAAGCACTCAGCCCCACATACTGGCCCCCAGGTCTCCGCGAGACAGGCCTCACAACAGCTCTTTCACAGAGCTACCACCGGCAGTATGTAAGACCCCTCCCCTTACCCAGGAGTTAACCCAGTCTTATGCCCAGAACCGCCGTCTTACGGTGGCACTAACACATGGGTTAGTCAATAACGCAACACGCTGATCCTGTCGGCTAGTACGATCATATAACGTGTTTGGCCAATGAGAGAAAGAAATAAAAACAGTATATATATAATCAACTAGTCCACAAGTCTTAGCTCTATCAAATAATAATGAAAATACATAAGTCCAGCATGAGTACATGAAAAGTGAGAAAAAGGGCTTATGCCCAGTATATAATGACAAATCTCTCTCTCACAAATGTCAACAAGCGGAAGCTACACTATCACCAGAAGTCTCGTCCCACCTGACGACGGGCTGCTGTAGTAGTAGTAGGTAGTGGTGGTATCAGCTCCTCACGTCCTGCTATCTCGTCCTGCTGGTACTCCATCTACTCAAGCTCCTAAAATGATTGGTCACACCGACCGTTAGTCAAAAAGACTAAGTCATTTCCTCCACACCTCGCCCACGTAACTCTTAGGCACCGGGCGGGAGGACGAAGAGGAGGACAACAAGGGGTATAGCAAAGGAAAACATGTGACATTGGAACTATACTAACAGTACATATATGTCAGTTATTTCTGCTCTAGCAGTTCTATATATAAGGTATATGAAAGGTATGAAGAACTGAACAATAACAAGAAAAGTGTTGTAAGAAAAAAGTACTGAAAGTAAGCAAGCACTGAAAGTAAGCAGAGTAAAGACAGCAAGTAAAATAAGCTACTACTACCATCACAGAAGTACCTTAACTTATATGAATGTTCATACAAACTTATAAGTTAAGGTTTCCAAAAATATAACTTATCATATAAAAGAGCCCATACTAATTTATATGATAAGGATCTATGGTGTGTATGACCTAGTTATGAATGTATGATATGCATGCGTTTTATGGCTCATGCAAGTGCAACTCACGCACACGACTCTGTGATCACAGACCTTTAGTTCCCACTTTTCGGAGCTAGCATCACTCTCTGGTACCACCATTGTGGCTACGGTAGCAGTAGAGCGGGCGTCTCCACTCCTAGGCGGGTATACACACTACCGGGCTTAGACCTCCCATACGCCTATGTACATGTCCTAGGTGTACTCAAGAGTCTTGCGTACTATTTGATGTCTACCCACCAGTCTTTTTGGTTGAGTGTGCGTTCTTGGGGATCGTCCTCCATACCACAGTGTAAAACAACCCACTAGCCCCTCAAACCCTCACACCTCGCCAGAGTCACCGTACTGCCATCGGTGCGACAATTGGCCCAGTACTGCATGACCCGCCACAGGTTTATGCACATGCAAGATATTCCAACTTGAGCCTCCAGCTTGCAGGACCAGCCCGTCCTAAATCCCTCCAACCCATCACGGGTGAGATTGCACATTAGTGCCTTTATTCAAAATTCCTCCAACCCATCACGGGTGAGATTGCACATTAGTGCATTTATTGTGAATCCCTCCAACTCATTATGGGTGAGAATGAACATCAGTGTCGTAGCCTATTAAACTACTCTTGTCTAGTGTTCGTTATACCTAGCAGTTTAGGGTTAATCCTAGGACTGCCCAGGGCATGCCCGGTGAAGGGCTCTTGAGGGCACTAGGAGCTACGATGGGTTGAATCCCAAAGCTCCCTTTCGCAAGGATATTTATTTCATTTGGTGTCTACCCATGATCCATACCCAGCTCGCGTTGTTACTATGGAACTATCCTAACGAATTAAGTTATTATTTGGAAATCGGCAGTCTTCCGCCGGTTTTCGTTCCAGCTACTGACCTTGGGTCTTGCACTCTATCACTCGTTACAATGGAGTGACCTACTGGACACCAATCATGGTTGCCTTCCCAATATAGTCACCAACTCAACCCTCTATCGTATCTCTTGTGGGTCCCAGTGATATGAGCTATATTTTTGCTAAGCGCACCCATGACCTAGTGTTGACATGTATGTCGTGTCATCCAAACTCTTGGGTCAAATGTTCTTAATTAAATATCATGGTAATTATGACGTGTGATAATGATTGAACGGAGTTTCATTGTTTTCCCAAGGGATTAAGAGACCTAGATTAATTCTTTAATTATGCGATCGGGTCGCCTTGAACATGAAGTGCTATACATAGTTGTTCAACTTATCTGAAGTTTTCACTAGGTGTTCCACAAGGTTAAATAATACTGCCTACCAAATTCCATATTATTTCCATGCAAATTTCTAATTATTTCTTATTTAATAAATAAATTCCAATCCAACCACTTTACAAATAAAGTACCTCAACCACTCACCCCAAAATTTTGAGAAACTTAGTGGGTGTTCATGTTGATATAATAAGACTATTATAGAATTTCAAATTCTTAAGCAATGATCTGACCTATCTTATGCCCATTTAAGAAATATTATCAAAATGCCTTTATTAGTGTTTTTAATATATAGGGACATCCAAAAATTCTCAAATAATTTATCAGGAACCAAAACACAATAATAAGCCACTGTAAAAATTTTCATAATTTTAATACACAAATTTCCCATATTTTCAATTAATTTCCAAAAGTGGAAAATGGTAAATTTTACTTGAAACCCAAGGAAACATTAATAAACAGTGCCATAAATTTTTCCAAGAGTGAACTTTGCCCTACCAGAGCTTGTGTCAAAAATCCATAATTTGATGAATTTAATTGCCCTATTTTCCAATTTATTTCTTAACTAGACTCATTTTCCAATAAATTCAAATAATGGGATTTTTAATCCCAAAAATACCAAATAATTCATGGGAGGTGTATTCCATTGCTATGAGCTTATGTCCAGAGTTTCATGGACTTCAAATGACCCTATTGGGGGTAAATTCACATTTTTCCCATTTTTACTAATGGCACCCCAAATTTGAATATGCAAAACTCATACATGTGGGATTTCCGTATATGCAAAGGCCCAAATGACCTGAAATTTTTATCATTGATTGATCTTTACACAATGAACATCCCTCCCAAATTTGGGGGTATTTGGACCCATATATCTCCAAAAATACACCTAATTTAATTTTTAGTATTTCATCAAATACTATAGAAATATTCTGACCACAAATTCTCATTTTTGGTCAGACATTAGCTCCATACCTAACTCAAGCCTGCCCAAAATTTGAAGTCATGGTGACCTATAGTTTGGCTTGGGCATTTATTTTAATATTTACTATAGCATAGGACCAGTCCTGGCAGATTGGACCTACAAGGAGCCCTACAGCTCCAAACTTCAAGTTTAGGATGTAAAAATAAAGTTAAGACCTAGATCGACAAAGTTTGTGTTGATGTTTGGTTTTGAAATTGTCTCTAAGGGCCTATTTTTTACATGCAATGTCACTGTAAATGTGTGACAGAAATATTACTATTCATAAAAATCAAAATTATTAATCAAATTGAAAATCAACGGACGGCATCTGTTCATCGTCCCAGATAGCCAAAGACTGAGATTGACTCTTCCTGGGCCATCTTTGCCGGCTAATTTCGGGCACCTGAGTTGGCGCCACCGCCGGCGATTATTGCCACCACCTTCGTTGAGGTGATGGCTAGCGTTTCCCGGCGGTGAGGCTGCCGAAGGCGGCTCTTCCGGCGATCCCGAGCAAGAGGAAAAACTCGGAAAAGTTCACACTTTATCCCATGGTATCTGGCTCGATTGAGCTCGATGTCTCATCTAATTGAGCTAGAAAGCTAGCACGGGGTGAGGTGAGGTGAAACGGACCTGCAGCCGGGCTTGGCGGCGCGTGCGGTGGCGGTGCTCCATAGTCTATGCTTGCTCCAGCGAACTAGCCCAATTCTTCATTTCTCCAGCAAAAGCTTTGTTCCAGCAGTCGAATTCCACTCGTTTCCTCCTCCTGAAGATGATGGTGGGCTCAGATTTGGCTGGGGTGGTTGTGGAAGAAGTTGGAGTTAAGGGGGGTGGTCGGCCATGGATTTGGAGTTTCCTCCTGTCCACTAAGTGTCCCCAAACTCCTCCACCTTGCAGGAATAATCCTGGGAAGCTCAGCCAGCAGCTTGGGCAGAGAGAAGGAGGGCCACATGGCCTCCTTCTCCCCTCTTCCTCCCTTCTCTCTCCTTTTTTCTACAAAATGGCTAAATTGCCCCCATGCATGCACTCTCTCTCCAATTTCAGGAGGGTAGGGGTTGTCATTAACCCTTTAGGCTGGTCATGGGCCTCGGCTCATGGGTTTAGCACATGAGGAGTGGGCTTGGTTCATTCTTTTCTCTTTTTAGGCCACTTGTTGACTTGCTGATTTTTAGGTTTACTTGGTCAACATGGTGAGTGGGCTGACCCCACTTGGAGAGTCATGGACCCCATGGCACCACCCAACTTCGGTTGGGCCAAGGTGATGCCCTACTTGGGCTAATTGGGCCTTTAGGTGTGGGTTTGACTAGTTTAGGGTTTAGGGTTGACTTGGGTCAACATGGGTCAATAGGTGACCCAAAGATGTGGCTTATGTTTCCCTTAGGTTGATATTAGGGTTAGGGGTGCAGTGATGGAACCAATGTGTGGCTAGGACCCCAATTTGGGCTTGTTTTACTTGGGTTATCTTGGGCCCTATAGTGGGTCCCTATGACTGCATCCTAACTCCATGGTTCAACCTAGCCTAAACCCATGCTCCTCACCATATGCCCTAACCCCAACCTAAGTAGAGGGGTCTAAAGGGAAATGAGATGTTACAAACTCCAATAAACAAAAGAATTAATTTCGTCCCTGAAATTTAAGTTCAGGTCTACGGGGTTTCCAAACATAGAAATTTTAAGTACTCTAGACATTAATTAAAGTGTTACCTGAGGTAAAAATAAGCTCCGGGTGCCGCTCTAGCATTAGATCCCTCGGCTCCCATGTGTGCTCTTCCCGTCCATAGTTGGACCACAACACCTTCACCAGGGCAACCTTCTTCTTCTGCAGCACTCGGACCACAGTATCATCGATCCGGAGCAGGTTGATCTCTCAGAGGGGTGAGTAGGCCTCACCTCGAGATGGCCCCGCTGTCCAGGCTCTCACTAGCTGGGCAGGGTCGGTGGTACCTCTCGTGGAGGCCAAGTCCTTTTTGCTACAAGACGGTCCTGCTGTCCAGGCTCTCACTAGCTGGACAAGGCTGGTGGTACCGCTCGAGGAGGCCAATTGTTTTTTTACCCCGAGCCCGTCTCGTCACCCAGGCTCCCATTATCTTGTATGACAGGTTGACCCCTCGGGGAGGCAAAGTGTTTTTTAACCCGAGGTCGTCTCATCAACTAGGCTCCCAATAGCTGGCATGACAGGTTGAACCCTCAGGGAGGCCAAGTGTTTTTTACCCTGAGGCTGTCTCGTCACACAGGCTCCCATTTGCTGGCATGACAGGTTGACCCCTCGGGGAGGCCAAGTGTTTTTTACCCTGAGGCTGTGTCGTCACCCAGGCTCCCATTATCTGGCATGACAGGTTGACCCCTCGGGGAGGCCAAGTGTTTTTTACCCCGAGGTCGTCTCGTCACCCAGACTCTCATTAGCTGACAAGATAGGTTGACCCCTCGGGGTGGCCAAGTGTTTTTTACCCCGAGGCTGTCTCGTCACCCAGGCTCCAATTAGCTAGCATGACAGGTTGACCCCTCGGGGAGGCCAAGTGTTTTTACACCGAGGTCGTCTCGTCACCCAGGATCCCATTAGCTGGCATGACAGGTTGACCCCTTGGTGAGGCCAAGTGTTTTTTACCCCGAAGCCGTCTCGTCACGCAGGCTCCCATTAGCTGGCATGACAGGTTGACCCCTCGGGGAGGCCAAGTGTTTTTTACCCCGAGGCCATCTCGTCACCCAGGCTCCCATTAGCTGGCATGACAGGTTGACCCCTCGGGGAGGCCAAGTGTTTTTTACCCCGAGGTCGTCTCGTCACTCAGGATCCCATTAGCTGGCATGATAGGTTGACCCCTCGGGGAGGCCAAACATTTTTTACCCCGAGGCCGTCTCGTCACCCAGGATCCTATTAGCTGGCATGACAGGTTGACCCCTCTAGGAGGGGCCAAGTATTTTCGGCTCTAAGAATGCCACTCAGCGAATACGTTGGATTGGATGTTTCTTTCCGAGCTTGTGCCAACCTCAAAAATAGTGGGGATTGTGTACAACCCCGTATTCGCAGAGTAGGGTCCCATCGGCAGGCGCAAGACCAGCTTTGTATTTTTAAGCTTTTGGAGTGGTTTTGCACTCTTTGTGGCCAATTTAGGCCTAGCTCTTGAAATATACTAGTAAGGGGAGTAAAAATCTACCTCCCTCCCCCCCCCCTCTTTTTCACCCGCCCCAGCTTGCTAAGTGCGAGGTAGGGGCAGCGAGACCGGCCAGCGGCTTGGCTCTCGCCCAGGCGGCCTGCCTGGCGGGCGAGACGGACGGCGTCCTAGCCCTCGCCCAGGCGGCCTGCCTAGCGGGCGAGACGGCCGGCGGCCTAGCTCTCGCCCAGGCGGCCTGCCTGGCGGGCGAGACGGTCGGCGTCCTGGCTCTCGCCCAGGCGGCCTGCCTGGAGGGCGAGACGGCCGGCGGCATGGCTCTCGCTCAGGCGGCCTGCCTGGCAGGCGAGATGGTCAGCGGCCCGGCTCTCTCCTAGGCGGCCTACCTGGCGGACGAGACCGGGTGTCGCCCTGGCTCTCGCCCCAAGTGTAAGACCCCTTTTTTTTGTAACAACCACCAAGGTCTTAGGCCCAGAACCGCCGCTTTGTGGTGATACCTTCGCACCCGGGAAGGTCATCACTACAAAATGCCGATCCTGCCGTCCAAATCGATCACCATCGACAGAATGTATAATGAATGAAAGTGTAAGCATCCAAGTCCACAATAGTATAAAGGAGGAAATCACATGACAAATAAATAGTCCACACCAGAAAGTGAATACGAGCTTAAGCCCGGTACATGATAACCTCACTAAAATTCACTCATAAAAGTAAAACTACTAATACTCGACTCCACTCACGGATCCGGATGCATGTCCACCCGAGCTACACTGGCCCATCTCCATTTGCACCGTACCCTACTGGAGTTGCCTCTCCTACGGCTGTTCCCTGTCTCCCATCCGGAGCACCTAAAATATGATGGTCAAACGAACGTCAGTCAAACTAGACTCAGTCAACAATCCCCCACCCATCTACCTGTGGCTCCTAGGCACCGGGCAGAAAGGAGTGAAAAGGAGGACCAAAAGCAGGGCGTAATCAAGCAGGTGACATCTACCCTAAGAAATAAAATAATAAGGTATGGCAGGGGTATCACAATAATTAAACATTAGTTAACAAGTGTGTAACAAAAGTAAACAGTAAGGAGTAGCAAGTAAGTAAAAGCAGTAAGAAGAGTAAGTAAGAGCAACGAGAAATATAACCGTTGATTTATAGGGATTACCCCTATAGACCAAGGGGTCGTTTTGCAGGGCCTATCGTATAAAACGTCCCATACCATTTTATACGATATGTGTCAGGGGTTAAATGCAATGATTATGCTATGACATACAAGTATGATATGGTATGCACATGCAAGTGCAACTCACACACACGACTCTATGCGCACAGACCTTTAGTTCCCCTGGCTAAAGTTCATCAATTTCCAGCAAGTAGTTCCTTCATAATAAATTTCTAAGCAAATATTACAAATTACTAAATTGTTAATGAAGTATCCAAAATAATAATCCTAAATTTATAACAAAAATCTTCAGAGCTTTTACAAACTTTAAACACTACTCTACCCAAATTTCAAGTGATTTTAAAGTGATTTGATAGCCTAATACTCCAAATTAGATTTGGTGGCCTAAGCTAGGGTTAGGGTTTTGAGGGGGTTTAAGACTTCCAAATTCCCTAAGATTTTAACCAGAGGACTATACCAACCCTATGGTCCTCTCTACTAATTTTCAAGTCATTCCAAGGTCATTTTACCCCATGACCTTCAAACCCTAAAAATCCCCATCAAGGGACCCTCCCTAGGGTTCTAGGGTTACCCTGCTCTTAACCACCTCAAATTCCATTGGAGGGTGTTACATGTCATATAACGTCAGTGGCCAAAATATCAGCCTCGGTTGAGGTGATTTGACCACTCAAACCCAAAGGGGGTGTTTTGACCTAATTAAAAACCTATTCAAAACCTATTCAAAACATCTCCAAAGGAGATGAAATTTTTACCATAGCCCTAACATGCTCTCTAAGATCACCCACCCAAATTTGGGGGGGATTTTGAGGTGTTTATGACACTTAATTAATTTATAATTAGTTTATTAAATTTTCACAAAAACTATAGAAAAATGTTTTCCAAAACTTCTAATTTTTGGACAGTCTGAGAGGTAGGTATGAGGAGCATATGTTCAAAATTTCAAAGCATTTGGATGAGTGGTTTGGTGTGGGCACTAATTCCAATGTCTGGCCATGCCTATGAATAGGTTGCACCAAAACGAGTGATGTGGTCACACCATGATTCCAAACTGAGTGAAATCAATTTTACATTACACTAGACATCAAGGGCTACATTGTTCATGTTGAACACTTTTGCAGTAGAGGCTTCTAAGTATTTTTAATAATTAAAACCATCTACTGTTAATAATTTCCAGAATATCAATTAATATTATTAATTTACTTGATCAAAAACGGATGACATCTGCTCATCCTCAACCTCCAGCCAAGGGCCAAGATTGGCCCGACCTGGAGACGACTTTCCGGCCACCCCGACCACCTCCCTGGCCGGCCACCACCACCACCTCTGTTGAGGTGGTGGCTAGCATTTGGCGGCGAACATGCCGCCGGAGGCGGCGGTTTCCGGCGAACTCAAAACCACCATTTTCCATGAAAATCTGAAATTGCAAGTTCCCAATCAGGCTCAATTGAGCCCGATTTCTCAACCTAAACAAGTCTAGATCTAGAACACATAGAGACGAGAAGGATTGGACATTGCCGACGGCCTGAAGTCGAGAAGATCGTTGGGAAGCCATTTCTGAAAGTTGTGTCGCTCGACTTCTGCAACAGTAAGGTGGGGAGGCTCGGTTTCTTCGGGTAAGGATTGGGAAAGCCTCCTCTCAACTTATTGGTGGTGTTTAAAGCTTCAGATGGGGAGAGGAGGGGCTAGATCATTAATGTCCTTCAAAGCCATTAATGGCTAGGCTCGGCCATGGAGGAGGGGGGGCTGAGCCAAGTCTGAAGGCCAGGGGAAACGGCTGGAAACTTGTCCCCTTCCCTGGGAAATTGAATTCAGCCAAAATGTGGCTTTTGGCGAACCGTTTCCTTCCCTCTCCTTCCTCATTTCTCTCTCCTCCTCACGGCGATTCTGCCCAGAACCGCCGTGTCACGCTTGGTGACACGGGCGTGTATCATCCGACACGGGCGTGTCGGGTGGGCGTGTTCCCTTCTGTTTGACGAAATGAGCTGAGCTCGACGAAATGAGCTGTTGACGACACGCCTGGCGACACGGGCGTGTCGGGGGCTTGTTCCTCCCTATTCTACGAAATGAAATCGACGATCGTCGAGATGAGCTCGACGAAAGGAGCTCGACGATCATCGGGCTGACGACACGCCTAGCGACACGGGCGTGTCGGGGGCGTGTTCCCCCCTGTTCTGCGAAATGAACTCGACGATTGTCGAGCTGGGCTCGACGAAATGAGCTCGACGATCGTCGTGCTGACAACACGCCTGACGACACGGGCGTATCGGGGGCGTGTTCCCCCCTATTCTACGAAATAAAATCGACGATCGTCGAGCTGAGCTCGACGAAATGAGCTCGACGATCGTCTGGCTGACGACACGCCTGGTGACACTGGCGTGTCGGGGGCATGTTCCCCCTGTTCTACGAAATGAACTCGACGATCGTCGATCTGTGCTCGACGAAATGAGCTCGACGATCGTCGGGCCGATGACACGCCTGGCGACACGGGCGTGTCTGGGCCGACACAGGCGTGTCAGACCCGGAAGAGTTATTTTCAGGGAATTTGTGTGGCTGTTTATTTCTTCCTAGAGGATCTGATGGTTCAGATCTCCCCTTGCTGATATAAGGCTGAGCTATAGGCAGACCAAGGTGATTTTCACCTTGGCCTTCTTCACTTGGTCCCTTGGGCATCCTAGGGTTTTGACATGACCAAAACCACTCTTGGGGGTCTAGTCGGAAATGGGATGTTACAAATCCCAATATATAACAAAAAATTTTGTCCTCGAAATTCTAGTTAGGCCTATGGGGTTTCAAGTATGCAAAAAAAAATTGTAACATCCTGAAAGGCTGAGAGTAATACCAGACTGAAGAGTTCCGGGTACCTCTTGTTGGATCCCTAGTTGATTTGGGCTAGGTTCACTGACTTAGGATGTGACCCATCATGTATAGCCAGGGTCAATTTGTGTCCTAGAGTCTAGGTTAAGTCCTTAGGCTCAACTCCAGATGGACCAGCTTTCAACAAGACCATCAGAGAGTCCAGACTCACAAGTTTTCAAGACTAAGTAAAGTGAGTTCGACGTTCGTCGAACTCAGCTCGACGAAAGGAGTTCTGCGCTCAACGATCGTGAGACTATTCTTAGTGCTGAGCTAGACGATCTGTGTTCTTTGTTCGATGAAGACTCAGTTTCTACATCAAGCCAAAGTCAGGAGAACTTCAAATTTTTCTAAGTCCAGCTTCAAGCTTCGGTCGACGAATTATATTCTGAGCTCGACGAACTTAGACCTCAAGTTCACAGCTTCTCAGGTCGACGAAGTCAGCTTCTCAGATCGACGAATGCTATTCTCAGCTTGACGAATGAAGACTGTTTGTTTGATGAATGAAGATTGTATGGTCGACGAACTCTCTCAAGCTCAGCTCGACGAACACAAGTGCAGCTTGACGAATTGTGTTCTTCGTTCAACGAATCCAGACTAGGTTTTCTTCAAGTTCCCCGTCCCGTTTCTTGGCGCTGATTCCTGAACATTTAATGCCAGATCTTCTCGGAATGTTACTGTTGGAACACGTTTTGACTCTGGATGATTCCATGCCGTTTTTCCATGGGACAGTTAGGGAAAGTATTGACTGTCGCTTCTTTCCAAAGCCGACTGCAATTACTGCTCAACATTCAAAAGTTTGAATGTTCCTTAGTCAGAAAGACACACAGTAAGACAAAAGAATCAAGCAGTGATAGAGTAACAGAATTACAATACAGACAATCAGACAGACACTCTGAAGTTGCAGAGAAGAACAAACATTCTCAAATCAAAAGTTCTTAACTGCAATCAGCCTTGACTAGAGAACCTTTTCAAGAGGAAGAAGAAGAACAATCAAATTCAATCAAGAGTCTCCTTCTCTCTATTCTCAGGACCACTTCAAAGGACAACCAAGATTTATCTATCAAAAGAAGTTCCTGAATCATTTCTGGTCCAGGAATTCTAGGTCCTTGAAGACCTATCACCCTGAAGCAGGGCTCCAGCATTCCTGACCAATTCAAGATCTCAGGGGGAGCAAGAT
Organism: Platanthera guangdongensis; assembly: GCA_039583875.1. Taxonomy (NCBI): domain Eukaryota; kingdom Viridiplantae; phylum Streptophyta; class Magnoliopsida; order Asparagales; family Orchidaceae; genus Platanthera; species Platanthera guangdongensis. Next base: position 90,754,830 of record CM077161.1, on the reverse strand, counting down.
CTGCTACAATCAATCCACAAGTCTTCTCTCTGATTGTTGACAGAGAAGACACTATCACCCTCTTTCCAATTCCTGTACAGGGTTTTAAATCACTTCGAAATTATTCTGGTTGCAAGTCTCCTTCCAAAAGACTTTAGGGTTGGTTTTTGAGCACCTTATCAAAAGCTCATTGGTGCCCAGGACACCTGATCAACTCATCCTGCAGTGGATTCCTACCTAGGGTGGTAGAAGAGTGGATGTACCCAGATTGATTGGGGAACCACTATAGCTCCTTGTGTCTTCTGGTTGCACTTTTCTTTTATTTTCTGGTTGTGCTCTGTGATTGCTCTGTGCTTAGATAGTTGTTGTGCTTGCTTCATTTTATTTACTTCCCTGTTCACTTAGAAATACAACAAAAGTTGTAAAAAGTTTTTAGTAAGCATCATACTCTATTCACCCCCCTCTAGAGTATATCAGATCTAACCTGCACTTTCAATTGGTATCAGAGGGAGGTTGGTTAAAATACCACACCTTAGTGGTTGCACAAGCTAACACCTGAACCCAAAGATCCCTCTACTTAGATCTGTTTGTTTTAAGTTTGTTATTAGATCTATTTCTTCACAGAACATGGCCCAAAACAAATATTATGCTAATACCAGACCTCCAGTGTGCAATCTATCTAAGTTTGCACTTTGGAAGGCAAGGATAAGATTGTACATGAACTCTATTGATGAAGATATCTTTAATTCTGTTTGACAGTGTGTCCAAGACCCCCAGAAAATACAAGTACAAGTGTTGTTCCACCTCCTTCAGGAACAGATGCAGAAATCAAAAAATGGAAAGTGGCAGATGCTAAGGCAATGAATATTTTAGCCCGGACTATGTCTGATGAAATATTTCAAAAAGTAGCTGAATGCAACTCAGCAAAGGAGATATGGGATAAACTATCTGAAATAGTATCAGGATCTGCAGATGAAAGGAAAGACAGAATATCCCATCTCATAACTCAGTATGAGAACTTCAAGAAAGGAGAAATTAGTCAGTTGCTGATATGTATAACAGACTCAGTCTTATATTCAATGAACTGAAAACCTTGGACAAGGAGATCTAATTGACTGAACTCAATGACAAAATCCTAATGTGCTTCCCCAGCACTTGGGACTTAAGGATCTGGCCAATCAAGGATGCCAGAAGCCTAAATGAGATCACCATTGAGGCTCTTCTGGGAAAGCTCAAGTCTTATGAGCTGCTCATCAAGAACAGAGAAGAAGAGCAGAAGGCTGCTTCACCAGCAATCAGAAAAGATAAATCAATAGCATTCAAAGCTATTGAAGATCTGCCTGAAGACAAGGTAACAGGCAATGAAGAGCTGCTAAGCTTACTGGCCAAAAGGTTTTATAAAATGGCCAGGAAAGACTTCAGGAAAAAGTCATCCATAGGGCATGAAAATCCAAGGTATGATAAGTCCAATAACAAAGAAATCATCTGCTTTGGATACAGGAAACCAAGCCACATTGTGTCTGATTATCCAGAAAATTATTATAAGGACAAGAAGGACAGGAAAGAAAGGAAAAGAGACAAAGACTTCAGGAAGAACAGCAATGATAAACCCTCCTCCAACAAGAACAAACATACCAGGAAGGGGTTTGTAGCTGAAACCTGGAGTGAAATAGAAGAAGAATCAGAAACTTCATCCAGCTCAAGTGATGATGAAGATGATGCTGAAGAAAAGGAGTTCTACATGATGGCTATCAATGCCTCTCAACACAATACTGATGCAGAACAAGAGTCAGAGTCTGAGTCAGAAACTCAATCTGAAGAGGATCAGGTAATAGACTCATTTGATTTTAATTCAGAGGACTTTAAATGTGAATTTAAGGCACTGTGTTTAGATCTATTGAAATCTGAAAAAAAATTATTTCTCTCAGAAATCAACTATCTGAACAAAGCACCTTAAAATCAGATAACCTCAAACTCTCTGAGGAGTTGGAATGCTGTAGGGAGCAGATAGCCTCACTGAAAAGTGAACTATCAGAGGCCAAGAAGTTTGAAGAATCCCTCAATGGGAGAAGTATCAAACTAATGGACATCACAAGCACGGTGAACTCAAGATTCAATAGTACACTGGGCTTGGGTGCTTCATCTAGCCAACCTATAGTATTAATAACCCCAATCAAGTTTATCTCAGATAAAGGTAAGGGAGTTGTAGAGGTGGCTCGGAAGAATTCTGATTTACCTAAGAAAACAAAAGTTCAACATGTTGGGTATATTGGTCAAAATGTACCTGATTTGAAGAAGCCTCGCCCAACTCAATGATATACATCAAATTGTATTTGATGTGCTTTTGAGTTACCTTGTGCAGGTTAAGTATTTGCAGGAAAGAAGAAAAGTTTCTAAGTCCATGTGTCGACACCCAGAGGGAAAGTGTCGACACTTAAGAAGACTTGTGTCGACACCCAGGCAAGCAGTGTCGACACTTGGAGTCATTGTGTCGACACCAGGGATGCTGAGTCGACACCAGACAGAAAGTGTCGACACAAGGAGCTGTGTCGACACTCAATGAAGAAAAGCCAGTAAAGCTGTGTCGACACTTAACAGTTGTGTCGACACCCAGTGAAGCTGTGTCTACATCAGAAAGTGTCGACACTTGGAGGCTGTGTCTACACTCAGCAAAAGTCAGCAGAGACTAAGTACAAGTGTCGACACCCAGAAAAATGTGTCGACACTCAGCAGAAGAGTCAACACTTGAAGTAAGTGTCGACACCCAGAACAATGTGTCGACACTTAGCTGAAGACTCAACACTTGAAGAAAGTGTCGACACAAGGAGCTGTGTCGACACTTAGTAAAGATCAGCAAAGTTCAAGAATATTCTAAGTACAAGTGTCGACACTAAGGGGATGTGTCGACACTCAGCTAAAGTCTCGACAGAAGTAGAAAGTGTCGACACCCAGAGCAATATGTCGACACTCAATAAGTATCAACACTGAAGACATGTGTCGACACCAAGAAGCAGTGTCGACACTTAACAGTTTCAACACATGAAGATGTGTCGACACTTAGAAGAGTTTAGCAAGATACTGAAGTACAAGTAATTGTGTCGACACTCAATTTTAGTGTCGACACATGAAGAAGAAGTAGTGTCGAGATACAAAATCTACAACACAAGGAGTTGTGTCGACACCTTGTAGACTAGTGTCAACACTTAGACAACTTGTGTCGACACTTGGTCTATAAGTGTCGACACTTAAAGACAGAAAGTCTCGACACTTAAAGACAGTTATAGAATTTTCAAGAACTGACTGGATGACTTGACAGCTGCCATTCCAGCCGGTCTACAGCACCTGTCAGAGTTGTCAGAATTCAGTTATGAACCGGACCAGCCGGTTACCATGAAGAAGGCCTATAAATAGGCTTGTGCTGTCTACAGAAGAAGTTGTTCAAAGGAGTTATTCAAATTATTGATCAAGTATTCAACAAAGAAGATCTAGCTATTCCTTGAAGAATCAAGTGCAGATCTAAGAAGTTGGAGAGAGAGAGCTCCATCCAAGAAATCAGCTGTTGGAACCCAGCTGAGAAGAAGGATTCAGATTGGTCTAAATCTTAAGAAGCAGAGATCAAGGATCAACTGCAGAGGAATCAGTCTAATTGTGTTCTACTTTCAAGAAGCTTTGAAGAAAGCCAAGTCAGATTGATTTCAGCTGAGTTCTTCCAAGAACTCATCAAGAATCTCACAACTTATCTCTTTGTCATCTAAGTTGTTGAGTTTATTCATTTTGTATTCATTATAACTTGTAGGATCCTTAGGGATCTGAGATTGTAAGCCTGCATTTATAAAGGCTGAGGGTAGGAGAGTTAAATCTCTGAGTGTAGGCCTTGGTGGCTGAGTGTAGGCCTTGGTGGCTGAGTGTAGGCCTTTGTGGCTGAGTGTAGGCCTTTGTGGCTGAGTGTAGGCTTTGTGGAAAAGCTGAGTTGTAGGGCCTTGGGCCTGAGGTGTAGGAGCCTGTTTTGGGTTCTGAGATAGTGAAGGAGTTTGGCCGAATCTAGTACACTGCTAGATAGGCGAAGGGGGAAAGTGGATTTACCCAAAGCTTGGGGAACCACTATAAAACTCTGTGTCTACTGTGTTTGCTGAGTTGCTGTGATTGCTGAATGTGTGCTGTGTTAAATTAGATATAATTCTGTGATATTATCTGTTTGCTGCCTAAAAAGTTAAAAAGATTCAAGTCACCTATTCACCCCCCCCCCCCCCTCTAGGTGCTTAGGGACAATATCTTTCAAGTGGTATCAAAAGGAGGTTCCTCAAAAAGGACTAACAGTCTGAGGAGATCCTGTTGGCAGATTCAGGTTAAGTTAATTACAGATTTAAGAAAATCAAGAACCATGGGTTCCACTGAAAATCACAAGGAATTGGGATCCATGAAACTACCTATATGTAGGAAGGAAATCTTTGGCATATGGAAGGAAAGGGTGAGGTTGTTTATGGAAGCCTCAGACCCTAGGATTTACATCACAGTAAAAGAAGGGCCATATGTGCCCATGAAGATATCAGTCTTGGATGCCAATCAGAGAACACCTAAGGATTTCTCTGAAATGACAAAGGATGAGATTGTTTTAGCCACCATGGATAAGAGGGCTCAGAACATCATAGTGAGTGCCTTAGATGATGCAACTTTTCAGAATCTAATACACTGTAAGACAGCCAAAGAGATGTGGGATACTCTTATTGTCTATATGGAGGGTTCTGAAGAAGTTAGGCAAGACAGAAAATCCTTGCTAAATCAAGAGTATGAAAGTTTTAGACAAGGAAAGGGTGATAGCATAACTGAGTGCTACAAGAAGTTCTACAGGATAGTGAATGAACTCATGTCCTATGGTAGAGAGTTCAGTAATTATGAACTCAATGACAAGTTTCTAAGGTCCCTAACTAAAGATTGGGACACCAAGATCTGTGTCATTAGAGAAATGGCTAAGTTGGCAGAAATTCCTCCACCTACACTGTTTGGCAAACTACTGTCATATGAAATGCAGTTGACAGTGAGGAAAGAAGAGGAGAAATCCACAAGAAATGAACACAAGGAAAGAACAGTGGCCTTTAAATCAGAAGCCCCCAGAAGGTACAGATGTAAGTCACCTTCTCCACCTCCAAAAGCAGCTAATTCTGAGTCAGATGAGTCAGCAAGTACAAAGTCTGAAAGCAGTGAAAGTGATGAGGACTTTGCTGCATTCACTAGACATTTTCAGAAATTCTTAAAGAAGAAACAGTGGAGGACAAGACCTTCTACATCACAGGGAAAGGAAGACTCTTATCAGAAAAAGAGGTCTTCAAAGAAAGACAAGAAAAAGTCAAAGTCTAGCAAAGCTACACTATCAAAAATTATGTGTTATTGCTGTAATAGACAAGGTCATGTGATAGCAGATTGTCCAGAAAAGAGAAAGGAGTCTAGTGACAAGAAGAAGACTCATTTCAAAGGCAAGAAAGAAAAGTCATTTGTTTCCAAAAAGGAGAAGACCCTGTCAGATATCTCTTCATCAGAAACTGAGTCAGATGTTGAGGCATATATAGGGTTGTTTGCTGAAGAAGAAGAAGAAGAGTTCATGGAGATTTTGGAGTCTATATATGAACAAGAAGACAGTCAATGTCAAGGGCTAATGGCATTGACAAAAAGTGACAGAATCCTGCAGCAGCCAGGACCTAGTAAGGTACAAAGTTCAACATTAAGTTCAGTTTCTTGTGAAAGTACAGAATCAGATTCATCCTCATCAAATGATGAGAGTGCATCTGAGTCTGAAGCAGATATTCATCAGTTGATAGATGAATACAAGGTTCTGTTGCAAGCTTACAAGAAGAGCAAGTCCTTAGCCAAAAGTCAGGCAAAGGAAATTGTTATTCTTAAAGCTGCTGCAATTGAGTTTAAGAAGTCATTTGATCAAAAGCTTAATGAGATAGCCAGATTGAAGCACATAACTGTGATTCAAATGGGAACTATATCATTTAAGAATGATCAAATCAAGAGTCTGGAGATTAATCTTCAGAAGGAGAAGGACTTAGTTGCTAGATTTTCTAAACCTAAGTCAGTACTGCCTTTAATTGATGAATTTGTTCATCACAAAGGCAAGGCTGGACTGGGTTTTACAAGACCTGCAAGGACTGTTCAGTCCAAGTCCAAGTCCAAGGGCAAAGCCCCAACACTCAACAAGCCAGCTGTGGATAAAACAGCTAAGACTGTACCTAAGCAAAGGTACAATAAGTTTGAGTGTTGGTGTTGTGGCAAGGTTGTCCACTTTGCAAGGGACTGTTGGCACAATGCTAGTGCCAAAGTGAGTTGCAAACTGCCTATTGGAAAACCAGTAGGTAGTCTTGTCAGGATGCAAACTAACAAATACCAAGGACCCAAGAATACTTTGGGTTCTAAGGTTCATTAATCTGTTTTGCAGGTGAGTCCAAGTTGCCATGCCCCTATATGGTACTTGGACAGTGGATGTTCCAGACATATGACTGGAACAAAGGGATTACTAAGGGACTACATTCCAATCAAAGATGGTCCAAAAGTCACCTTTGGTGGTTCTGAAAAAGGAATCATCAAAGGGTTTGGTAACATTTCTAGTAACTTAGTTACCATTACTCAAGTGGCTTATGTTAAAGGGTTGAAACACAACCTAATAAGTATAAGTCAATTAAGTGATGTAGGGTATGACATCTCATTTGTTAAGAATGGTTGTCACATCAAGAGGTCAACTGATCAAGAGATCATTTTGACTGGCTATAGAAAAAGAAATGTCTACTGCCTAGACATTATGTGTGAGACCAATGGTTCTCAAGTGTGTCTTGTGGCTGATGAGACAGTCTCTCATTGTGTCAAATGGCACAAGAGGCTAGCTCATCTAAACTGCAAGACAATTGGCAAACTCTTTAGCAAAGAGTTAGTGAGGAATGGTCCTAAAGTTAAGTGCATTAAAGATGGTATTTGCTCAGCTTGTCAAAAGGGCAAGCAGACTAGATCCACCTTTAGAAGCATAGAAAACAAAGATGTTGTGAGGTGTTTATACCTCTTGCATATGGATCTCTTTGGTCCAATGCCAGTTCACAGCCTAGGTAGGAAGGTCTATACCTTTGTAGTTGTAGATGACTACTCAAGGTTTTCCTGGGTGTTCTTCTTAAGACAGAAATCTGAAACACTTAGTGTCTTTTATAGCTTTGTCAAGCAAATTCAGAATGAACTAAATAGTACAGTGGTCAAAATAAGAAGTGACCATGGTACTGAGTTTCAGTCTGATAGCATGACAAAACTATGTGAAGACTTTGGGATATTTCAAGAGTTTTCTTCACCAACAACACCTCAGCAAAATGGCATTGCTGAGAGGAAGAATAGAATCTTGATTGAGGCTGGTAGGGCCCTATTAAGTGATACATCACTACCAGAATATTTCTGGGCTGAAGCAGTTAATACTGCATGCCATGTTATTAATAGGGCTACCATTACTAAAGGCCTCAACAAGACCCCCTATGAGGTTGTGAAGGGCAGGAAACCAAACCTATCCTACTTCAGGAACTTTGGTTGCAAATGCTTCATACTTAACAGTGGTAAGTCTTACTTGACTAAGTTTGCTGCCAAGTCCCAAGAGGGAATTTTTGTTGGGTACAGCAACAACAGTAAGGCTTATAGAGTCTACAACTTGTCAACTCAAGTTGTATAAGAAACTGTACATGTAGTATTTGATGAGACTAAACTTATTAACAATGAGTTGTCTAGTAGTGTATACAGTCCCACAGGTTTAACAAAGAAGATGGACAAGCTCACTCTAGAAGAAGAATCTACTGCAAGACAGCTAGTAGAAGACAGTGGCTGTTGTCCAGGGGGAGTACTACATGTACCAAATGCAGAAGAAGTACAAGGAGTACAGCAAGATGATGAAACTGAAGAGGTTCAACCAGAAGTCAGGATGCCTCCAGCCAATAGGAATCTTAGAGATCATCCAGTAGAGCAGATTATTGGAGATCCAAGACAAGGGGTACAAACAAGGAGCAGAAACCTGAATGCAGCAGTCTACTCCAGCTTTCTATCCCAAGTTGAACCTAAGAAGTTTGAAGAAGCCATCAAAGACCCTCTTTGGATTGAGGCAATGCAAGAAGAACTCAATCAGTTCAAGAGGTGCAAGGTCTGGGAGCTTGTTCCTAAACCTAAAGACCACAATATAATAGGAACCAAGTGGATCTATAGGAACAAGATGGATGAACAAGGAGTCATCATTAAGAACAAAGCAAGACTGGTTGCTAAAGGATATAGGCAGGAAGAAGGTATTGATTTTGATCAAACCTTTGCTCCAGTAGCCAGACTGGAAGCCATAAGGATGTTCCTGGCCTATGCAACTTTTCAAGGATTCAAAGTTTACCAAATGGATGTCAAGTCAGCATTTCTGAATGGTAATCTTAAGGAAGAAGTCTATGTGGAACAACCCTCAGGTTTTGTTGATTCAACTCTACCTAATCATGTCTATAGACTTAGGAAAGCATTATATGGGTTAAAGCAAGCCCCTAGGGTTTGGTATGAAACCCTGTCTAGTTTCCTCATTGAGAATAAGATCACAAGGGGGAAAATAGACAAGACTCTATTCCTTAGGGAATCTAGAGGCAAAGTTATACTAGTCCAAATATATGTAGATGACATTATATTTGGGTCTACTGAAAGTAGCCTTTGCAAAAAGTTTGCAAAGCTAATGCAAGGTCAATTTGAGATGAGTAGTATGGGAGAGCTAAAGTTCTTCTTGGGTCTCCAAGTAAGACAGACTGAGATTGGTTTATCCATATGCCAGTCCAAGTTCACCCTAGAACTCATAAGGAAGTATGGTATGGATTCATCCAGTACCATGAAGACTCCTATGGGGTCAAGTATGTCTCTTAGCAAGGATGATGCAGGGAAGCCTGTAGATGAAACCTTGTATAGAGGGATAGTTGGCTCCTTATTATACTTGACTGCAAGTAGACCAGATATCATGTATGCTACATGTGTCTGTGCTAGGTATCAAGCTTGTCCTAAAGAGTCTCATTTGACAGCAGTCAAAATAATATTGAGATATCTAAAGGGCACTCCTTATCTAGGCCTCTGGTACCCTAGGAATGGAGATTTTGATCTAACAGGTTATTCGGATGCAGATTTTGCAGGATGCAAAGAAGATAGAATAAGCACTACTGGAACCTGTCAATTCCTAGGTGGAAGACTGATTTCATGGAGTAGCAAGAAGCAAACAAGTGTGGTTATCTCCACTGTAGAATCAGAGTATGTGGCTGCAGGAAGTTGTTGTGCTCAACTTCTGTGGATACAACATCAGCTAGAGGACTATGGATTTCAGGTAAGTAGAACTTCACTCTTTTGTGATTCTACTAGTGCTATTTCAATAACTAATAATCCTGTATCCCATAGTAGAACAAAACATATTGAAATTAAATATCATTTTCTTAGGGAGCATGTAGAAAGAGAAGATATTTTACTTGAATATGTTAAAACAGATGAACAACTAGCTGATATGTATACTAAGCCCCTAGAAGAAGCTAAGTTCAATAGGTTTAAGATTGAACTAGGAATGATAAACTTAGAGTAAGTTTATAGTATTGGAAATTGGCTAAGTCAAAAGGTGTCGACACACTGAGATCTCTGTGTCGACACAGAAAAGTGGTGTCGACACTTCAGGAAAAAGGTGTCGACACATCTAGGAAGTTGGTGTCGACACTTCAGAATATTAGTGTCAACACATGACAAGTAGGTGTCGACACAACCAAGGTGGTGTCGACACTTAGTGTTTACTCAGAATTATCTAAGTAAAGTCTCGACTAAATGTCGAGTTAAGTGGTGTCGACACATAAACAAGTGTCGACACATATAATCTGTTGACTAAACTTGTGTCGACACATATGTGTCGAGACATTATAAGTCAGTGTCGACACTTATTGCCAGTGTCGACACAATTCAAGTTGGCTGCCCGCCTTTTCATCTTCAAAACTAGAAAGGTTTAAATAGGGTTTTGCCTTAGTCTGTCGACACGCTTTCAAAAGTTTCGAGACCAAAACTTCTGTGTCGACACCTCTCTTCTCTCCAGTCAAAATTCTTCAAACCCTAATGGCGCCAAAGCTTGAGGAGAACGTCAACGAAGGATACGAACTGGTGCGCGACGCATTTGGGGATGCTGACCAGGAAATCAAGAACGTGATAACCCTAGTAGCCGACTTAGGGTTAGAATATCTTATCTCAGAGCCAATGAAAATTTGGAAGAAAGAGGTACTGGAATTCATCAATGGAGCTAAGGTAGATGAAACTGGATTCAAGATCAAATCCAGGGTTCATGGTGAGAAGGTGAAGGTATCACCTAAGAGCTTGAGGAAGATTCTACAGCTACCCAGAACTAAGGAAGAGGATGAAGTAACAGCTTTCAGGACCAGAGATGCATTGGCATGGTGTGGTCTGGATTCTAAGATGAAGATTGGATCAGTGTTCCTTAGAAAGGGCATGAACAGCCAAGGAAAATTCCTTTCAGAAATTGTTGGAAAAGTAATATTAAGCAAGCCAGGAGGGCATGACAGAGTGTCTGCCTACATGTTTAGTATTATGACCAAGATTATCTTCACTCTGAACACTGACTGGTCTGTTATAGTGTTTGAGAAAATCAAAGAAAGCCTGAAGAAGCCCAACCTGTGCAGAATTTTAAGTCTTTACCTTGCTGGTGTTATACCTGAAGTTATGGGTCAGGCTGCTGGAAGTAAAATAAATCATATGAGGAAAATGGATCTGAGAATATTCTCCAGATGGGACAGGGTGTTGTCAAAAGAGATGCCAACACCTGAGAAGATCACTTCTGAGAAGGAAATTCCACCAAAGAAGAAGAAGAAAATTGTCCCAGTGGCTCAAGAGTCCACTAGTAGTTCTGAAAGTGAAGAACAAGTGGTCTTCACACCTGATGAAGAAGACACAGGAACTGCTGTGAAGTCTCCAGCACAACAAGTAGATGCTGAAACCCAGGGGGAGTTACCTCAAGCTAGCCCCATCCACAAGGATCACATCCAGGGGGAGCCACTAGTTGTGGAAGAGCCCACTCCTCTTGAGAGTGAGCAAGCAACCAACACAATACTAGAGGTAATCACTGAACTAAATGCTTTAGATTTTCCTATAGAGGATACTGATTTGACTGATGTTCATCAGCAAACTCAGATGGATTACCAAGTCCCAGATGCTGTCATGAAAGACACATCTGTTGAAGTTGTAGTTACTGAACCAGTGGTTGAAGAGCCCAGAATTTCTCCAGCTCATTCTCCACAAGAGTATACCATGGAAGATTTATTTCTAAATCTGGATCAAGAAGATTTTGATAAGGAAACTGCTGCTGAGGGGGAGAATGCTCCACTTGAGGGGGAGAAACTGCCAATTGATGAAGAGCCTGCAAGCCAAGAAACTGTGAAGGCACCAGATATGCAGACTGAGAGGCCTCCAAGCCCTAAGGAGAGGGTTGAAATTGCTAGCTCCTCAGCTTCAGATGATGAAGAAGCTGCAAGGGAAAAGAAAAAAAAATTTATGTCTTCAAGAGAAGAAGTCAGAGTTATAAGAAGGCCTTACAATCTATTGCACCACAGCCTATATCACTGCCAGCACCTGCTGTTGATTATAGTGCTCTAATGGTGGCAATACAAATTAAGCTTGATGAGCAAAGGCAGGCAATTGAGAAGTATGTTGATGAAGGGCACAAATCACTACAGTTTGATCTAGCCCAGGACATAAAGTCAATAAGATTTGAGATGAATCTTAACAAGAAGGAGATGACAGACTGCTTCCACAAAGGGGGGAATGCAGTGGTGTACTTAGCTACACATCAAGAACAGATCAAAGCTCAATTTGATGACATTGCAGTCAAGCAAGGCTATGTACTTGAAAATCAGATCAGGATGAATGACAATTTGACAGAATCCCATAATGCAATTGTCACAGAAATAAAGAACATAGCTGCTGGACCTTCTACCTCTACTGCTACTGTTAAAGCTGAATTTGACAAAGTCTTTTAAGAAGAAATCACTGCTGTTAAGACTGCCATTCAAGACTCCCAGAAGGCCATATCTGAACAACTTAACAAGCTCAAACCTTTCTTTAAAGATGGAGTCAGATACTTGGATAATCAAATCAGATTTCAGAAGGATGATGTTAGAGATCACATGGCTAGAGAAGTCATAAAGGGGGAGAGAGTTTTAGTCAAAGCTAGCTCTGATCATGCCAAATGGATATCTAATTCCATCAGAGCTACACTGGGCTATCCTCCTCTTTGTGATGATGACAATGTGGCTGAATCTGGAATTCATCCTGCATATTTAGGAGGGGAGCAACCAGAAGTGGCTCAAGTTATTTACCCTCCTCCAGATTTTGAAATGGTGCAAGCTGACATTCATCACATGTATAGCCCAACTGAAGGGAAGTCCAATGTCATTCTAGAAAAAGTGGTTCAGCCTATATCTGAAGTCATGCAAGAGGCACTGCAGAAAGAAGAAGAGACTAGATTGTCTAAGAAGAGGTTTAGGGAACAAGCTGAACAAAGGCCAGACTTTGAGCAGTGGAGCCCTACCTCAAGAAATATTATTTTGACTGCCTGGAAAGCTGCCAAAGATAATGTGCATGACAGGAACAAATGGTTTTCTGAGGCTGAATGGAGAAAACATGAAATCAGGCAGGATGCAATAGTCCAGTACAGAAGGAATGCCAAGATGGGAAAGCTACCTCCTACTGCTCTGGAGCCTAGCAAGTACTTTCTCAAGCCTTATCATTATTTTGAAAGGCAAAAGATTAAAGCAGAAGAACTTAAGAAGAAAGATTTGAAAGGCAAGAAGTCTGCTGATGCTGAAGTTACTGAAGCTCCTGTTCAAGCCAGAGTTCAAGCTGGAAAAGGAATAGTCATTAAGGAGGCTGAACAGAAATAGCTTAGAAAATTTCTTAAGTTTACTATATATTCTTTTGATATAAAACACTCTGTAAACTTTTGAAAATGAATATGACAAAGTATTGGAACAATGTGTTGTGTGATAAATTAGCTATGTGTTAAATTTATTTCATAATTGTTCTGAGATGTTATCTGGTTATGCATGTTTGTTTAATACATGTGATGTACTTTCCTGTTTACATAATCCTGGTTTACATCATTTTGTAATTTTATTATGAATGGTGTATATCATTGACTAAGGGTTATGACTTCTCCAAATAGGGGGAGATTGTTGGGTACATTGGTCAAAATGTACCTGATTTGAAGAAGCCTCACCCAACTCAATGATATACATCAAATTGTATTTGATGTGCTTTTGAGTTACCTTGTGCAGGTTAAGTATTTGCAGGAAAGAAGAAAAGTTTCTAACTCCATGTGTCGATACCCAGAGGGAAAGTGTCGACACTTAAGAAGACTTGTGTCGACACCCAGGCAAGTAGTGTCGACACTTGGAGTCATTGTGTCGACACCAGGGATGCTGAGTCGACACCAGACAAAAAGTGTCGACACAAGGAGCTGTGTCGACACTCAATGAAGAAAAGCCAGTAAAGCTGTGTCGACACTTAACAGTTGTGTCGACACCCAGTGAAGCTGTGTCTACATCAGAAAGTGTCGACACTTGGAGGTTGTGTCGACACTCAGCAAAAGTCAGCAGAGACTAAGTACAAGTGTCGACACCCAGAATAATGTGTCGACACTCAGCAGAAGAGTCAACACTTGAAGTAAGTGTCGACACCCAGAACAATGTGTCGACACTTAGCTGAAGACTCAATACTTGAAGAAAGTGTCGACACAAGGAGCTGTGTCGACACTTAGTAAAGATCAGCAAAGTTCAAGAATATTCTAAGTACAAGTGTCGACACTAAGGGGATGTGTCGACACTCAGCTAAAGTCTCGACAGAAGTAGAAAGTGTCGACACCCAGAGCAATGTGTCGACACTCAACAAGTATCAACACTGAAGACATGTGTCGACACCAAGAAGCAGTGTCGACACTTAACAGTTTCAACACATGAAGATGTGTCGACATAAAGGAGATGTGTCGACACTTAGAAGAGTTCAGCAAGATACTGAAGTACATGTACTTGTGTCGACACTCAATTTCAGTGTCGACACATGAAGAAGAAGTAGTGTCAAGATACAAAATCTACAACACAAGGAGTTGTGTCGACACCTTGTAGACTAGTGTCGACACTTAGACAACTTGTGTCGATACTTGGTCTATAAGTGTCGACACTTAAAGACAGAAAGTCTCGACACTTAAAGACAGTTACAGAATTTTCAAGAACTGACTGGATGACTTGACAGTTGCCATTCCAGCCGGTCTACAGCACCTGTCAGAGTTGTCAGAATTCAGTTATGAACCGGACCAGCCGGTTACCATGAAGAAGGCCTATAAATAGGCTTGTGCTGTCTACAGAAGAAGTTGTTCAAAGGAGTTGTTCAAATTATTGATCAAGTATTCAACAAAGAAGATCTAGCTATTCCTTGAAGAATCAAGTGCAGATCTAAGAAGTTGGAGAGAGAGCTCCATCCAAGAAATCAGCTGTTGGAACCCAGCTGAGAAGAAGGATTCAGATTGGTCTGAATCTTAAGAAGCAGAGATCAAGGATCAACTGCAGAGGAATCAGTCTTATTGTGTTCTACTTTCAAGAAGCTTTGAAGAAAGCCAAGTCAGATTGATTTCAGCTGAGTTCTTCCAAGAACTCATCAAGAATCTCACAACTTATCTCTCTGTCATCTAAGTTGTTGAGTTTATTCATTGTGTATTCATTATAACTTGTAGGATCCTTAGGGATCTGAGATTGTAAGCCTGCATTTATAAAGGCTGAGGGTAGGAGAGTTAAATCTCTGAGTGTAGGCCTTGGTGGCTGAGTGTAGGCCTTGGTGGCTGAGTGTAGGCCTTTGTGGCTGAGTGTAGGCCTTTGTGGCTGAGTGTAGGCTTTGTGGAAAAGCTGAGTTGTAGGTCCTTGGGCCTGAGGTGTAGGAGCCTATTTTGGGTTCTGAGATAGTGAAGGAGTTTGGCCGAATCTAGTACACTGCTAGATAGGCGAAGGGGGAAAGTGGATGTACCCAAAGCTTGGGGAACCACTATAAAACTCTGTATCTACTGTGTTTGCTGAGTTGCAGTGATTGCTGAATGTGTGTTGTGTTAAATTAGATATAATTCTGTGATATTATCTGTTTGTTGCCTAAAAAGTTAAAAGATTCAAGTCACCTATTCACCCCCCCCCCCTCTAGGTGCTTAGGGACAATATATTTCACAATAGAAAACGTCGAACAGAGCTCGACGATCGTCGAATGGAGCTCGACAATCTCAGGCTAAATTATCGAACTCAGGTCGACGATCTATGAATCCTGAACTCTGGCATAGTCGATCTTCGAATGGAGCTCGACGATCTGACCCAAGATCGTCGAACTCAGCTCAGAGATCGTCGAACAGAGCTCAGAGTTTTGAAAAATCTTTCAAAGACAAATCAAACTTCAATCTTAGAGGTCCTACATCTCAATGGTTTAACCCTTATATTGAATGGATAATACCTCCTAGGAGATATCATCCTGAAGGCTATAAGAGTCAACCAGGGATGTCTTTTATTTCAGATTTTAAAGGTTATCAACCTAGGCCCAAGGTAAACTGGGTCAAAAACAAATAAACTGTTTTATGTACAGGTGAAGACATATCCAACATCAAACCAGCAATGGTATCTGGATAGTGGGTGCTCAAAGCACATGACAGGAAACAAGGAGAATTTCACTTTCTTCAAAGCCAAACTTGGACCCAAAGTAATATTTGGTGTTTCAAACTTTGGACTAACAAAAGGATATGGTGCAGTCCAGATTGGCTCAGTCACATTCAAGAAAGTAGCTTATGTGGAAGGACTGAAGCACAACTTAATCAGCATCAGTTAACTGTGTGATGAAGGCTACCAAGTGACTTTCAGCAAATCCTCATGGAAAATCAAACCAGAGGACAACACAACTGTGTTGACAGGTAAAAGGAAAGGTAACATTTATCTTGTAGATTTTATTTCAACTAAGGTAGATATATGCTTGTTCAATTCCATTTGTAGACCTAATGAACTATGGCATAAAAGATTAGGACATATAAACCTTAGAACCATTGTTAGGCTATCCAAGTACAACCTTGTTAGAGGACTACCTTCTGGCCCCTACAAGAAGGAAGGACTTTGCAGGTCTTGTCAATTAGGCAAGCAAACCAAAAATAGCTTCAAGTCACTTAATAATAGTGATTCACCTATGATTTTGTATCTGTTACACATGGATCTCTTTGGACTCATTACAATACAAAACTTAGGAGGGAAATCTTACACTTTAGTAGTTGTAGATGACTTCTCTAGGTTCACATGGGTGTTCTTTCTGAGGAAGAAGTCTGATAACTTTAAGTGTTTGACAGAGTTTCTCAAATGCATACAGAGTGAGTTCAATACTCACATTGCCCTGATTAGAAGTGATTATGGGACAGAGTTTGATTCTCTTCTTATGCAAGAGTTCTGTCAGAGTGAAGGGATCAGGCACACTTTCTCAGCTCCTAGAACTCCTCAACAAAATGGGGTAGCTGAAAGGAAAAATAGAACCCTTATTGAATCTGCTACTACATTATTGTCAGATGCTCACCTTCCTCTATCCTTTTGGGCAGAGGCAGTGAACACCTCCAACTATGTGTTGAATAGAAGTTTGATACATAAGCTGAAGGGCAAGACTGCCTATGAATTACTCAAAGGGAAGAAACCTAAAGTAGATTATTTAAAAATTTTTGGTTGCATTTGTTACATTCACAATAATGACAAGAAATACATAGCAAAATTTCAAGCTAAAGCTGATGAAGGAGTGTTTCTGGAATACTTCATGATTAGTAAAGCTTATAGGGTGTATAATAAATCAACTCACAAAATTGAATAATCTATTCATGTGTCTTTTGATGAATTTAACATGACATACAAGGAGAAAGAGATTTCTACCACAAGCTCTTTGCAGGTTCCACCATTGTGTGAGTCTATGGATGGACTGAACCTTACCCAAGAGGTATCAAACCATCCTACTTCACAGTTTGCTGAAGATAGTGAAGAGGAAAGTCAAGAGGAAGTGGTTGAACTTCCCTCAACAGCTAGTACCATTCCCCAAGAGGAATTAAATACAGAAGCTGTTGCCCAACTAACTCCACCAACTGATCTTGTCACACTTAGAGATCACCCCAGATCTCAAGTGATTGGAGACATTTCAGCAGTTGTACAGACAAGGCATCAACTCAACCAAGACTTGATGCATGCCTGTTTTCTCTCTCAAATTGAACCTCTCACCATTCATGAGGCAGAGCAAGATCCCCATCGGATCATTGCAATACAAGAGGAACTAAATCAGTTTGAGAGATGTAGAGTTTGGGATTTGGTTCCAAGACCCCATAACTATACAGTTATTGGAACCAAATGGGTCTACAGGAACAAGTTGGATGCTCAATGTAACATAGTGAGGAACAAGGCTAGGCTTGTTGCTCAAGGCTGCAGACAAGAGGAAGGAATAGACTATGACCAAACCTTTGCCCCTGTTGTAAGGTTAGAGGCCATTAGGATATTCCTTGCCTATGCAGCTCACAGGAGATTCAAGGTCTACCAGATGGATGTCAAAAGTACATTTCTGAATGGATTACTTCAAGAAGAGGTTTATGTAGAACAACCTCCAGGTTTTATCTCTCCAACTCAACCCTCTTTTGCTTTTAAATTGCATAAAGCTCTCTATGGTTTAAAGCAAGCTCCAAGAGCTTGGTATGAGACCCTAGCAAGCTTTCTTTTAGAGCATGAATTTACAAGAGGAACCATAGATAAAACACTTTTCACTAGACATCATAAGGACCAAATATTGTTAGTACAAATTTATGTGTATGACATTATTTTTGGGTCTACTGATCCCAAATTGTGCAAGAGGTTTGCTGACCTCATGCATTCTAAATTTAAGATGAGTAGCATGGGTGAGCTTTCCTACTTTCTTGGTCTCCAAGTGAAGCAGCTCCCAGATGGTATCTTCCTCTCCCAAGCTAAGTATGCTAAAGAGCTTATCAAAAAGTTTGGGATGGGTGATGCTTCAGGGATGAAAACCCCTATGGCTACAAATGTTGTTGTGGATTCTGATGCAGTAGGGAAACCTGTGGATCAGAAAAATTATAGGGCAATTGTTGGATCTCTATTATACCTAATAGCTAGCAGACCTGATATAATATTTGTCACATGCCTTTGTGCTAGGTTCCAAGTGAAACCTAAAGAATCTCACCTTATTTTCTTAAAAAGAATTTTGAGATATATAAAGAGTTGCCTTAGTCTAGGACTCTGGTATCCTGCAGAGTCAGAGTTTGAGTTAACTGGATACTCAGATGCTGACTATGCTGGATGTAGAGTGGACAGGAAAAGTACCTCTGGAACATGCTAGTTCCTTGGTATGAGACTTGTCTCCTTGTTTTATAAAAAGCAAACATTTGTGTCTACATCAACTGCAGAAGCAGAATACATGGCTGCTGGTAGTTGCTGTTCACAAATGCTATGGATACAAAACCAACTCTTAGACTATGGTATCAACTTAAATAATTCAACATTATTTTTTGATAATACTAGTGTTATTGCTATAGCACAAAATTTAGTTCACTATTCTAGAACTAAACATATTGAAATAAGACATCATTTCATTAGAGATAATGTGGACAAAAAGAAAATTAACTTGATTCATATTCCTACTGATCTACAGAGAGCAGACATTTTCACCAAGCCATTGGATGAGAAAACCCATCTGTTCTTTATAAATCAACTGTGAATGCTTAATGGAGAAGAGTTAACCTAGTTTATGTCTGCATTCGACGAATTTTCCAGAGTTCGTCGAACGGAGTTCGATGAATTAGGGAAAGTTTGAGAGATTCTCGTCGAATGGAGATCGACGAATTCTCTGTGTGAGGAAACAATCTTCGTCGACCGGAGATCGACGAACTTTGCTTCAGAAGACATTTCGTCGAACGGAGTTCGACGAACTGTTTTTGATTCTTCTAGATGAGATCGACGAATTATCTGCTTATAATTTATTTTGTCGAGCTCAGTTCGAAGAATTTCTTTTTTTCGTGGAACGGAGTTTGTCGATTCATATTTTGAACATCTTATACCTAGGTTTTCTTCGACCTCCATCACGCGCTTTCAGTTCCTTTGCTCTTGATCGTTGTTTCTCTCTGTGTTTTTCTTGTAGGACATCAATGGCGATTCCCCCAGGAGCTTTGGGTGCGATGAAGTTTGACACAGGATTCGACATGGATTTTGAGTCTTTTCAACATTCTGACCTCATCTTTCTATACATCTTGGAACTACTGGAAGAACTCAATTTAAAGGATTTCATGACCAGGTGCATTAAACTACATGGAACAGAAATAAGGGAATGGGTATATACATCTGCTGTTTCTGAAGATGATGTTTTGACCGGTAATATAGGGAGTACTGCTGTTTCATTATCTCTCGCAGTTCTTTGTGAGATATTTGGTTTGATCAACGGAGAAGATAACATGGAAATGGATTCTGAGGAATTCAATGATATGCTGAACCTGATGGGTTATTCTGGTAACAACCCTAATAAGTTGTTGAAAAAGTAACTGTCCGCCGCCTACCAGTTTCTAGCGGATATTACGGGAAAAATACTGATGGCCAAGCACTCTGCTCATGACTATATTACCCGCCACCAATTTCTAATAATGTGTACAGTAGTGAATAAGAGACATGTTGATTGGAGTAAGGTTTTCTTTGAATTGATCAAGAAGAAGAACAGCAAGAAGGAAGTCTGCTTTTGCTGAATATTGGGAATATTTCTCAAGGAGAAGGCTGCTGAATGTATGGTCTCCCCGACCATCTTCATAAACGCCAGCAAGCGCCTCACATGCGCTCTGTTTGGCAGGTGGGAGAGGACTATCTCCAAGCCCTCAAAGGCTTCTTCCTCCTCCCTCCAAACTTCAGAGAGCACAAGGGCTGTAAAGGCCGCTCCCCACCCTGCTGAAGAGGTTCCTCCATCTTAACCATCTCTTCCAGCACCCCTTCCTCCAAAGAAGCCTCCTCATGTACCTACCCCTCCTTCATCTCCACCACTTGACCTGACAAACATTTCATCTCCACCTCCATCTTCCCCTCTGCAAGTTAATCAACAACCCACTCCTCCAGCTTCCCCTCATGAGATAATAGTTTCTACACCTCCACAGTTTCCTCTTCCCCCACACCTCTCCACCATTCCATCTTACAACATACCATCAGACACAATCATGCAAGATGCCCCCACTCCATCTGTTATTCCTCCTCCCATTCCTCCTCTTCCCCTTCCCCATTTGATCCATCTACCATCATCTCCTTACTCACTCCTCTCATAAAATCTCTCATCCAAGAGGCCATTACACCTCTAGTGACCTCCATCCATTCCTTATCTGCCCAGATCTCTATCCTATCTGCTGCCCCCTCTTCATCTAGGGGCCTGGCTCTAGGTGTTCCTGAACCCACGCAAGGGGAGATGCTTAGTGATGAAGTTGCAGCAGATGCAGTTGCAGCAGTAGCAGTAGTCACAGCAGCAGCAGTTCCCTCTCCAGCAGTTGCAGATTCAGATGAGGATATAGCACCTTTGTCAGATTTTGATTCTGAGATGATTGATTTAATTCAATTTATGGATACTGACATTGATTTGGATGAGTCAGTTGCACAAATAACTCCTGTTGGTGATTTCTATTTAAATCCCACAGTGAATTTATCTGTTTTGTTGAGCTATTTTGATACTATACATATGCAATTCTTTCCAGCAGATTTCTCTAAGCCACCTTTGGCTATTGTACCATATACCTCTCCAGCTAGTCCAGTAGTTGTTAAGCAACTCTGTGACAATTTTGCTCTCTCAGCTTCAGCCTCCATCTCTGCTTCCAGCCTAGAGGTCACTCCAGAAGATACTTCAGTGCCAGTTTCAGCACCAGATTTTGTTATGGATGACTCTCCAATGCCTACTTTAGATGAGCTTATTCAGGCTGACATTGAAGAAGAGAATAAGGCAGTAGCTGATAGCTCTGTCTCTTTTGTTTCTGACTCTTGTACGGTTACTTCTTCTCCTGTTGCTGAAACCCCTATTCCTAAACCTTCTGCCCCTCCTCCAGAAAAGGCTGGTGTTTCTAATAAAGCTTTAAAAGCTTTGGATGCATTGTATGATAATCCTCAGGATTCAGATTCTGATGATGATGATGATGATTCTGATGAAGATGCAGCTAGTAAGAAAAAGAGATTGTTGGCAAAGAAGAGAAAGGATGCTCCTCCTCCAGCTCCAAATCCAAATCCCACTGCAAACACTCCCTATTATATTCTGCACAATGTAACTCTATATAAGGGAATGCCAGCATGGATGTGGCTCTCCAAAAACCAGTAAAAAGATAGAAAGAGAAGCAGGAGATACTCCCCTCCTCCAGTGCACAGGTACAGGAAGGATCCTCCTCCTCCTCCTCCAGCAGCTGGTGCCAGTGGCTCTAGCTCCCAGAGATCTTCCCCAATGCAAACTTATCAGAGACAGTCAGGGAGATATTCTGGAAGCAGCCATCAGAGGCCATCCTCCTCAGGAAGTCAAAGTCAACAGCATAAGCAGCAGCAACAACAAAGTTCTGAAGTTCAAAAAGCTGATAGTCCAAAGAGACCTCTCTCTCCTCCAATTCCTTTTGAAGATCCAGAAACTGCTAATACTGTAAGAATGGCTAGGTACCAAGAGCTGATTGGTCTATCATTGATAAATAAAGCCAAAGCATAAGGAAAAGATATCTCTGGTCTTTCAACAATGTCAAAGTATAGAAAGGAAGAGCTAAAAAGGTTTGACAAAGGAAATAAATTGTTTAATGTTGATGATTATATGAAACTTCATCCAAAAGCAGTTGTCCCCAGAGCAACATCATTGAATATTATTGGGGCAGCTGATATGACTATGATAGTGGCTCAAGCTCAAAATCCTAACAGAGAAATCATTTTCAAGAAGCCAGGAGAGCAGTCATCTGAAGATAAACCTCAGCAGAAGAAGACAAAGAAGTAATTTTCTTATTGTTTCAATTTCTATCTGTTATTTGTTTTTTTAACAATGCTATTTGTTAAACAAAGTTGTGTGTGTATATATATATCTGTTGCATGTGTTATAATTCTCTGTCAGATATATCTCTTTTCTTGCTTTGTTTTTCTGTTTTGAGTCTCTGTTAGTGACCTCACCCAAATAGGGGGAGATTGTTGGATCCCTAGTTGATTTGAGCTAGGTTCACTAAATTAGGATGTGACCCATCATGTATAGCCAGGGTCAATTTGTGTCCTAGAGTCTAGGTTAAGTCCTTAGGCTCAACTCCAGATGGACCAGCTTTCAACAAGACCATCAGAGACTCCAGACTCACAAGTTTTCAAGACTAAGTAAAGTGAGTTCGACGTTCGTTGAACTCAGCTCGATGAAAGGAGTTCTGCGCTCGACGATCGTGAGATTATTCTTAGTGCTGAGCTAGACGATCTGTGTTCACTGTTCGATGAAGACTCAGTTTCTACATCAAGCCAAAGTCAGGAGAACTTCAAATTTTTCTAAGTCCAGCTTCAAGCTTCGGTCGACGAATTATATTCTGAGCTCGACAAACTTGGACCTCAATTTCACAGCTTCTAAGGTCGACGAAGTCAGCTTCTCAGGTCGACGAATGCTATTCTCAGCTCGACGAATGAAGACTGTCTGTTTGATGAATGAAGATTGTCTGGTCGACGAACTCTCTCGAGCTCAGCTTGACGAACTCAATCTCAGCTCGACGAACACAAGTGCAGCTCGACGAATTGTGTTCTTCGTTCAACGAATCCAGACTAGGTTTTCTTCAAGTTCCCCGTCCCGTTTCTTGGCACTGATTCCTGAACATTTAATGTCAGATCTTCTCGGAATGTTACCGTTGGAATGCGTTTTGACTATGGAAGATTCCATGCCGTTTTTCCATGGGGCAGTTAGGGAAAGTATTGATTGTTGCTTCTTTCCAAAGCCGACTGCAATTACTGCTCGACATTCAAAAGTTTGAATGTTCCTTAGTCAGAAAGACACATAGTAAGACAAAAGAATCAAGCAGTGATAAAGTAACAGAATTACAATACAGACAATCAGACAGACACTCTGAAGTTGCAGAGAAGAACAAACATTCTCAAATCAAAAGTTCTTAATTGCAATCAGCCTTGACCAGAGAACCTTTTCAAGAGGAAGAAGAAGAACAATCAAATTCAATCAAGAGTCTTCTTCTCTCTATTCTCAGGACCACTTCAAAGGACAACCAAGATTTATCTGTCAAAAGAAGTTCCTGAAGCATTTCTAGTCCAGGCATTCTAGGTCCTTGAAGACCTATCACCCTGAAGCAGTGCTCCAGCATTCCTGACCAATTCAAGATCTCAGGGGGAGCAAGATCTGCTATAATCAATGCACAAGTCTTCTCTCTGATTGTTGACAGAGAAGACACTATCACCCTCTTTCAAATTCCTGTACAGGGTTTTAAATCCCTTCAAAATTATTCTGGTTGCAAGTCTCCTTCCAAAAGACTTGAGGGTTGGTTTTTGAGCACCTTATTAAAAGCTCATTAGTGCCCAGGACACCTGATCAACTCATCCTGCAGTGGATTCTACCTAGGGTGGTAGAAGAGTGGATGTACCCAGATTGATTGGGGAACCACTATACCTCCTTGTGTCTTCTGGTTGCTCTTTTCTTTTGTTTTCTGGTTGTGCTCTGTGATTGCTCTGTGCTTAGATAGTTGTTGTGCTTGCTTCATTTTATTTACTTCCCTGTTCACTTAGGAATACAACAAAAGTTGTAAAAAGTTTTTATTAAGCACCATACTATATTCACCCCCCCCCCCCTCTAGAGTATATCAGATCTAACCTGCACTTTCACCGCTGCTGCATCAAGTCCTAGGGCTCCCAAGTGTGCTCCTCCTGGCCATGATTTCTCCAAAGAACCTTGACCAGTGGGACCTTCTTGCGGCGTAAGACCCGCATTCCCGTGTCATCAATCCGGACCGGCTCCATGTGCACTGACCGGTCAGATGCTACTGGCCCATCCGTGGTGTCTATCTGCTGCTCTGGACGTAATAGGGCCCTCCTTAGGGAGGAGGCATGGAAAACATCGTGCAGGCCTTCCAGCTTTGGCGGCAGCTCCAGCCTGTATACTAAGGGGCCGATCCGCTCCAGGATCCTGTAGGGCCCCATGTATCTCGGGTTGAGCTTCTTCCTCCGCCCGCGAACTCGAGAGACTCCGTGCATCGGCCGTATCTTCAAAAACACTCTATCTCCTACCTGAAACACCACTTGTCGATGTCGTATGTCGTAATATTTGGCCTGTCTGCTCTGCGCCTCCAACATCCGGTCCTGTATCAGTCTCACTTGGGCCTCGGTGTCCTCCACAAATTCCGAGCCCAGGACCTTTGGGTCCTCATCCTATATCCATGACAGGGGAGTCATGCACCTCCGTCCATATAGAGCCTCGTAGGGGGCCATACCTATACTGTCCTGATGACTATTGTTGTATGAGAACTCTACCAGTGGCAGCATCTTATCCCATGACTCTCCTCGGTCTAGAATGCACATACGTAGCAGGTCTTCCAATGTCCGATTTGTGCGCTCTATCTGCCCGTCCGTCTGAGGGTGGAAGGCTGTGCTAAAGGTCAGTCGGGTGCCCAAGTATGCATGAACTGACCGCCACTCCCTAGATGTAAACCGCCCATCACGATCTGAAACTATTGTCCTGGGCACGCCATGGTAGCGAATGAACTGCTCCACAAACTTCCGCACCAGTACTCCCACTGAATCGTTCTTCCTGATCGGTATAAATCGAGCCACCTTCGTCAACCGATCAATGATCACCCAGATCGAGTCATTCCCTGTCCGAGACCGGGGAAGACCATGTATGATGTCCATGGCTACGTCATCAAACTTCCACTCCGGCACCGGGAGTGGCTGCAACAATCCTGCGGGGTTCCTGCACTCCGCCTTCACTAGCTGACATGTCTCACAATGGGTCACGAAGTAAGTGACATCCTTCTTCATGCCCGGCCAGAACATAGTCTTCTTCAAATCCGCCGTCATCTTTGTGATCCCCGGGTGCACAAAATACCAGCTACAGTGCGCCTCCGTCATAATGTCCTCCCAGATCTGACCTCCCTCCAGTATATACACCCGTCCTCTGAAGCACACCAGGCCATCCCTCAGTGTGTAGTCTCCTTTAGTGTCTGCCTCTATGGCCTGAAAGATGGGCTCTAACTTGGCATCCTGCCTTTGTCCCTCTCTGACTCGGTCTCTGATGTCATCGGTGACGCCCATCGCGGCCAAGTACTCCTCATAGAGCTCAGGGTCATCAGACAACACCAGAGTAATGTGTATGTCCTCTAGTCTCTACAGCAGTTCCATAGACATCAGCTGAGGCTCTGCTCCCGTTGTGGCAGCTCTCCTACTCAGTGCATCTGATACCACGTTCGCCTTCCCCGGGTGGTAGTGCATCTCGTACTGATAGTCAGATAGAAACTCCACCCACCGCCTCTGCCTGATGTTCAGTTCCTTCTGCGTGTCCACGTACTTAAGGTTCTTATGATCTGAGTATATATCACAGTGGACTCCGTAGAGGTAGTGTCGTCATATCTTCAATGCGAATACAACTGCTCCCATCTCCAGGTCATGTACTGGATAGTTCTTCTCATGGGTCTTCAGCTGGCGGGAGGCATATGCTATGACGTGTCCGTTCTGCATCAGCACCGCTCTCATCCCCTGATATGATGCGTCAGTATACACCTGGAATCCTTCCTTCCCAGATGGAAGGTCCAGAATAGGGGTTGAGATGAGTCAGTTCTTCAACTCCTGGAAGGCTGCCTCACACTGTGGCGTCCATACAAAGGGCACGTCCTTCTTCGTCAATTAAGTGAGTGGAAGGGCGATCCGAGAAAACCCCACCACAAATTTCCGGTAATAACCGGCGAGCCCCAGGAAACTCCGCACGTTCGTGGCCGTCTTCAGTGGTGGCCAATCCCTGACTGCCTGTACCTTTGTAGGGTCCACCGCTAACCCAGCTCCGCTGATAATGTGGCCCAGGAAAGCCACCTCCTTCAACCAGAACTGGCACTTGCTGAACTTTGCATAGAGGCGATGCTCCCGCAATCTCTCCAAAGTCGGTGCCATGTGCCGTGCATGGTCCTCCTCCGTCCTAGAGTAGATAAGGATGTCGTCTATGAATACTATGACAAACACATCCAAATAAGTCTCGAAGACCCGGTTCATGAGGCTCATAAACACTGATGGAGCATTCGTGAGCCCGAAGGGCATCACGATGAACTCATACAGTCAATATCTGCTACTGAAGGCCGTCTTCGGAATATCCTCCCCCTGGATCCGCAGCTGGTAGTAGCCTGACCTCAAGTTCAGCTTCGAGAAATAATGGGCTCCCTCTAGCTGATCGAACAACTCGTCTATCCTTGGGAGCGGATAGGTATTTCGGACAGTCAGCCTATTTAGTGCTCGATAGTCGATGCACAGGCGAAGAGTGCCATCCTTCTTCTTCACGAATAGGACCGGAGCTCCCCATGGCGAGGAACTCGGTCTGACGAATCTTGCTTTCACCAACTCCTGCAACTGTGTCCGAACTTTTTCCAGCTCCCTTGGGGCCATCCGATAAGGGGCCTTGGATACCGGCTTAGCCCCTGGAACCAACTGAATCTGAAAGTCCTTCTCCCTTTGCAGAGGCAGTCCTTGCAGCTTCTCCGGAAATACATCGGCATAGTCACAGACCACCGGAATGCTAACAATCAGGTCCTTCTCCTCATTCATCTCGAACAGCACATGATATACCTCATCTCCCTGTAGGTGGGCCTTGACGGCCTGAATAGATTAAAGGAGGCGGCGGGAAACCGGAGTAGTACCTTCGAATGTCGCATAAGTGTCACTGTGTCTCAGCACGACCCTCCTCGCCGGGCAGTCAATCTGGTCATGGTTCCAGACAAGCCATGGCATGCCCAAGACAAGGTCGAAGTCCGGCATTCTCAGGATCGTCGTCGGGGCCTCGAGTGTTAACCCGTCTATGGTAACCGTCAGGAGGCACTTCTCTGTGGACTGGATCTCCATCCCATTGGGGAGACGCACCCTCCTAGAATCTCCCGTATAATATCAAATCTGGCCCAGATCCTTGATGAAATCCTCTGACATAAAGTTGTGTGATGCCCCCGTGTCGAACAGGGTACGGGCAGGTTTGTCGCACGCCATCACTATTCCTAAATTAGTTAAAGGAAAAATAGCTTAGGTCTAAAGTTTTCTAACTTAGGTTGTGTAATTATTCTACCAATACTAAAAATTACTCTCATACCTGCAATAACCCTGTTCGAGTTCCGGGGCTGCGCTAAGTCCAGAGCGTAGACCTGCTCTCCATCCTGCCTGTGTTCACCGCCCTGAAATCTACGTCCGCGACCACGTCCACGACCTCCCATCTGGTGAGCTGGTGGGCCACCCTGTGCAGCAGGTATGGGCCCATTCCTCGTCGAGAAATTAATCCGAATGTGCCCTGGCTGATGGCAGAGATAGCACCGCTGTGGTGTGGGTGGTCCCTGCCCTATCCTGGGCACCTCCCTCATCTGTAGCGATTGCGTGGCCAGCACTGCCTGTTCCCTTGGTTCCTGCCTTTCCTCCTGGCAGGTTTGATCCCCGTTCCTTCTCTCTCCCATGACCCGGCCCCTCTGCGGGTCCCTTCTCCCTCCAGCACTGCATCATCCCCATGTATCTTCCTATCTCGGACTGCAAGCTGGTCCGCCTCCAGCTTCTTGGCCATCTCCAAGATCCTGGCCATGGTACCATCAGACACGAACAAGAGGGCCTGCCTCAG
This sequence comes from Platanthera guangdongensis, assembly GCA_039583875.1. Classification (NCBI taxonomy): domain Eukaryota; kingdom Viridiplantae; phylum Streptophyta; class Magnoliopsida; order Asparagales; family Orchidaceae; genus Platanthera; species Platanthera guangdongensis. The sequence continues at coordinate 90,726,954 of CM077161.1, read as the reverse complement.
GTCATCACGGAGGCCCTTGTAGAACCTCTTGGCGTAACCCACGGCATCCAGCTTGTAAGAATCTGCAAACCGGGCCAAATGAGTAAACTCCCGGTGATATTCCAGAACTGTCATGTTCCCTTACTTCAACTGCAAGAATCTATCCTCCAATTCATCCCTTGCGGACTGCGGCACAAAATGCTCCAGTAGTGCCGCCCTAAACTCCTCCCAAGTAATGTCCACGATCTCCACTCCCGCATAAGTAGTGGCCATCACCTACTTCCACCACCTCTTCGCATGCGACTCCAGACAAGAAACCACCAACGATACTGCCAAGTCCACCGGGCACTGTATTCCCACCAACATCTCGTACATAATGTCTAGCCACTCATCCGTGCGCACTGCCGTCTCTGTCCCCAAGTAGGATGGTGGGGCAAGACCTCGGAATGCACTCAAACAGTTTGCTCCGGGGTTCGGCTGAGGAGCCGGAGCTTGCTGTGCCCTAAAGGTCTCCAAGATGGCCGTCAAAGTATGTCCCAGCTCCGTCTGCTGCAACGGGGTCGGAGCCGGCGGGGGTGGAATCACGTTCGGGGCTGGAGGTGTCCCCTGCGGTAGGGGAGGATTTGTCGCACCCTACACAAGATGGTCTTGAGTTTAGTAAATTGACCTAAAATTCTTTGTTACTGGTGAGCATTGCACGTGATTCCTCCCATGGGCACACCATTGCTTCTGCTGCTAGTTTGTCCTCAAACTAAGCCCGCACGGGGTGTCCCATGTTTTGTGGACTACATTCTGTCGGATCGAAGTTTCGCTTTGATACCACTTGTAAGACCCCTTTTTTTGCAACAACCACCGGGTTCTTAGGCCCAGAATCGCCGCTTTGCGGTGACACCTTCGCACCCGTGAAGGTCATCACTACAAAACGTCGATCCTGCCGGCCAAATCGATCACTATCGACAGAATGTATAATGAATGAAAGTGTAAGCATCCAAGTCCACAATAGTATAAAGGAGGAAATCACATGACAAATAAATAGTCCACATAAGAAAGTGAATACGGACTTAAGCCCGGTACATGATAACCTCACTACAATTCACTCATAAAAGTAAAGCTACTAATACTCGGCTCCATTCACGGATATGGATGTCTGTCCACCCGAGCTACACTGGCCCATCTCCATCTGCACCGTACCCTGCTGGTATTGCGTCTCCTGCGGCTGTTCCCTGTCTCCCATCCGGAGCACCTAAAATATGGTGGTCAAATGACCGTTAGTCAAACTAGACTCAGTTAACAATCTCCCACCCCTCTACCCGTGGCTCCTAGGCACCGGGCGGAAAGGAGTGAAAAGGAGGACCAAAAGTAGGGTGTAATCAAGCAGGTGACATCTACCCTAAGGAATAAAATAATAAGGTATGGCAGGGGTATCACAATAATTAAACATGAGTAAACAAGTGTGTAACAAAAGTAAACAGTAAGGAGTAGCAAGTAAGTAAAAGCAGTAAGAAGAGTAAGTAAGAGCAACGAGAAATATATCCGTTGATTTATAGGGATTACCCCTATAGACCAAGGGGTCGTTTTGCAGGGCCTATCGTATAAAACGTCTCATACCATTTTATATGATAGGTGTCAGAGGTTAAATGCAATGATTATGCTATGACATACAAGTATGATATGGTATGCACATGCAAGTGCAACTCACACACACGACTCTATGCGCACAGACCTTTAGTTCCCCTGGCTAAAGTTCATCAATTTCTAGCAAGTAGTTCCTTCATAATAAATTTCTAAGCAAATATTACAAATTACTAAATTGTTAATGAAGTATCCAAAATAATAATCCTAAATTCATAACAAAACTCTCCAGAGCTTTTACAAACTTTAAACACTACTCTACCCAAATTTCAAGTGATTTTAAAGTGATTTGATAACCTAATACTCCAAATTAGGTTTGGTGCCCTAAGCTAGGGTTAGGGTTTTGAGGGGGTTTAAGACTTTCAAATTCCCTAAGATTTTAACCAGAAGACTATACCAGCCCTATGGTCCTCTCTACCAATTTTCAAGTCATTCCAAGGTCATTTGACCCCATGAGCTTCAAACCCTAAAAATCCCCATCAAGGGACCCTCCCTAGGGTTCTGGGGTTACCCTGCTCTTAACTACCTCAAATTCCATTGGAGGGTGTTGCATGTCATATAAAGTCAGTGGCCAAAATATCAGCCTCGGTTGAGGTGATTTGACCACTCAAACCCAAAGGGGGTGTTTTGACCTAATTAACCCTATAAGGGTCAACATAGGGTTGGATAAAACCTATTCAAAACATCTCCAAAGGAGATGAAATTTTTACCAGAGCCCTAACATGCTCTCTAAGATCACCCACCCAAATTTGGGTGGATTTCGAGGTGTTTATGACACTTAATTAATTTATAATTGGTTTATTAAATTTTCACAAAAACTATAAAATGTTTTTTCCAAAAATTCTAATTTTTAGACAGTCTACGAGGTAGACTATGAGGAGCCTATGTTCAAAATTTCAAAGTATTTGGATGAGTGGTTTGGTGTGCGCACTAATTCTAATGTCTGGTCATGCCTATGTATAGGTTGCACCAAAACGAGTGCAGTGGTCACACCAGGATTCCAAACTGAGTGAAATCAATTTTACGTTACACTAGACATCAAGGGATACATTGTTCATGTTGAACACTTTTGCAGTAGAGGCCTCTAAGTATTTTTAATAATTAAAATCATCTACTATTAATAATTTCCAGAAAATCAATTAATATTATTAATTTACTTGATCAAAAACGGATGGCATCCGCTCATCCTCAACCTCCAGCCAAGGACCAAGATTGGCCCGACCTGGAGCCTCTTCCAGCCGACTTTCCGGCCACCCCGACCACCTCCCTAGCCGGCCACCACCACCACCATCTTTGTTGAGGTGGTGGCTAGCGTTTGGCAGTGACCATGTCGCCGGAGGTGGCAGTTTTCGGCGAACTCAACACCACCATTTTTCATGAAAATCTGAAATTGCAAGCTCCCAATCAGGCTCAATTGAGCCCGATTTCTCAACTTAAACAAGTCTAGATCTAGCACGCATAAAGAGGAGAAGGATTGGACCTTGCCGGCAGCCTGAAGTCGGGAAGATCGCCGGGAAGCCATTTCTGAAAGTTGTGTCGCTCGACGTCTGCAACAGCAAGGTGGGGAGGCTCGGTTTCTTCGGGTAAGGATTGGGAAAGCCTCCTCTCAACTCACTGGTTGTGTTTAAAGCTTCAGATGGGGAGATGAGGGGCTGGATCATTAATGTCCTTCAAAGCCATTAATGGCTAGGCTCGGCCATGGAGGAGGGGGGGGGGGCTGAACCAAGTGTGACAGCCAGGGGAAACGGCTGGAAACTTTTCCCCTTCCCTGGGAAATTGAATTCAGCCATTAAATGTGGCTTTTAGCAAACCGTTTCCTTCCCTCTCCTTCCTCATTTCTCTCTCCTCCTCATGGCGATTCTGCCCAGAACCGTCGTGTCACGCCTGGTGACACGGCTGTGACACGGGCGTGTATCATCCGACACGGGCGTGTCGGGTGGGCGTGTTCCCTTCTGTTCGACGAAATGAGCTGAGCTCGACGAAATGAGCTGCTGACGACATACCTGGCGACACGGGCGTGTCGGGGGCGTGTTCCCCCCCTGTTCTACGAAATGAAATCGACGATCGTCGAGCTGAGCTCGACGAAAGGAGCTCGACGATCATCGGGCTGACGACACGCCTGGCGACACGGGCATGTCGGGGGCGTGTTCCCCCCTGTTCTGCGAAATGAACTCGACGATCGTCGAGCTGGGCTCGACGAAATGAGCTCGACGATCGTCGTGCTGACGACACGCCTGGCGACACGGGCGTGTCGGGGGCGTATTCCCCCCTGTTATACGAAATGAAATCGACGATCGTCGAGCTGAGCTCGACGATCGTTGGGCTGACGACACGCCTGGTGACACGGGCATGTCGGGGGCGTGTTCCCCCCTGTTCTATGAAATGAACTCGACGATCGTCGATCTGAGCTCGACGATCGTCGGGCCGATGACACGCCTGGCGACACTGGCATGTCTGGGCCGACACGGGCGTGTCAGACCCGGAAGAGTTGTTTTCAGGGAATTTGTGTGGCTGTTTATTTCTTCCTAGAGGATCTGACGGTTCAGATCTCCCCTTGCTGATATAAGGTTGAGCTATAGGCAGACCAAGGTGATTTTCACCTTGGCCTTCTTCACTTGGTCCCTTGGGCTTCCTAGGGTTTTGACATGACCAAAACCACTCTTGGGGGTCTGGTCGGAAATGCGATGTTACACCCAGCTCTTGGTTCATCTGCGGGGTTTACCCGTTCGCCTCGGGTGTCCGGAGGGGGAGGGGTGGCTTAGCCTCCGTTCATCCCTGGACCCCTTCTGGGCATGCTTTTACCATTATACAGCCATGGGTGTAATTATCTCTTTGCCCCCTGGTGTGGATGTTTTCTATTGGCCAGGGACCTATTTGTCCTAGGGGTATTTCTGACCTTTTGGTCCCTAGGTTTGGGAAAACTATAAATAGACCCTTGAGGGTGCCTTGGAGAGCATTGCTTCTTAGCCACTTAAATCCCTCTACTTCCTTCCTCCAAGGCACCTAGCTCAGCATTGGCTAGGGAGGGGGGATCACCAAGGTCTTCCGGCTGTGAGGTGGAACCTCCACGCTAGAGCCGAGGGTTTGCTCCTAGCTTCTTGATCTTTTGGCCTATGACGTTCTCCTGAGTGTAGTAGGTGTGAGTTCACCCCTTTTTAGGGACCCCGAACTCCACGAGAGACCAAGTCTTTGGTTTCAATACTGATCCTGCAAAAACAATCCACCGCATGGTGGAGAAACAAAGCAACGGTCTGCTAAAGCCGACCAAATTATAACGAACCCACCCCTTACTCGGGGCGGCGGTGCTCCTTCCCTACAACAGTATTAGCAAAATCCAACATAGAAATGAAAGTGTAATTTAAGCACACATCGCCACAGGCGTAGGCACACTAGGCCACACACCTCGTGCTCTCAGGGCACATTCTCGGTGAACCTGGTCCACCACCGCCCCCAGGACGGCAACATCATGAGCATTACAGTCTTTCCTTCCAAAGCCTAAGTCTCGCCCTCTATGCCAACGACAAGTGCAACATACCTTAGGTCGCTTTAACCGAACCACATAGAGCGGGTACGGTTCCACTCAACCCGTTGCTCACATCGCCATGTCAATTTAAATCATCGGTGCAGGTGAAGCTTCCCTGAGTCCCAACATAATTATCATACAATAATACATAACCCATTTATGTACAAGGTCGGCTCTCAGGCCACCAAGCTGGGCTCCCAAAGCACTCAGCCCCACATACTGGCCCCCAGGTCTCCGTGAGACAGGCCTCACAACAGCTCTTTCGCAGAGCTACCGCCGGCGGTAACACTATCGCCGCGCGGTATCTGGCAGAAATGTGTTTCTGCCCAGTTTCCGGGTGCTTCTTGGGGTTAGTCCCCAAAGTTCCCTGCTGCAATCTACCATGTAGAAACCCAAAAAAACAAACGGCATGGAGACTTCTCCGGCAATGCATGCATAATGAAAACATCACCAATCCAGACCAACCCGTCCGGATGGGCTTCACACACCATACCTATGTCGGTACTTCGATTCTGAACTCTATATACAAAACTACGGGGATAGACCGTATCTACCCGAAGGAATACCTCACGCTTACCGCACACTCGCGGGAGAGAGTTTCCTATGCAAAAATAAAGAGGACTTCACATGTCCAAGTAGAGAATTGTTACCCTAGAGGTTCGCTTTGGCGCCATAGAAAACTAGCCGGATGAAAACCCCTGCAACGCACTCGCCTCCGCGGATCTGGGCTCGGCTCGCGATTCGGAGCTCTGAAGCTCCAACAATTGAAAGAATTGGTTTCAAGATATCCTAAACACCTACAGGGGGTGAATAGGTTCAATTCCTTTTTATTAAAGCAGATAATATATATCACTAGTAGACAACCTATGCAACAACTATCACACTACAAATTAAAAGAAACACAACCAATCACAGCATACACACATATTTATAGTGGTTCCCCAAGAGATGGGTACATCCACTTTACCCCTTCGCCTATCTAGCAGTATACTAGATTCGGCCTAACTCCCTTCTTTCTTCTCAGATCCTCAAATCTTACAACTCAGAACCCAGAATGGTTCCTATAGCTCACACTTCACCAAGTGCTACAACTCAGATTCTTCCAGAGAATCCTACCTCCGAGTGAGTCTACACTCCTACAACTCAGGCAATCCATCCCTACCTCAGCCTCTTTCACCAGGCCTACAGCTCAGAGAAATCAATCCCCTACCTCAGGCTATCAGCACAACCTCAGCCTTTATAGATATATGCTTACAACTCAGAGAGATAACTCTATTACACACAGATCTATAAAAGATCTTACAGAAAAAAATTGATTTTAAAAGAGATAAATCCTTCACCCAAGTAGAGAGAGAAACGGGTGAAGGCTTCTTGATCAGTTCTTGATTGATCTGATGGCTTAAGATTCAACCTGTCTTAGCTTCTTCAAAGCTTCTTGAATCTGAACAAAGGTTGATATTCTTGTGAAGTTGGAGATGATCCTCCATCCAGCTTCCTTCTTTTATTCAGAATTTGATCTGAAATATTCTTGCAGACTTGTTTAGAATCTGCCTTCTCTTGATGACTTGAAGATTTCAGCTGTTAGTAAAATATCAAGTCCTTTCTTCATCGATATCTCTTGTTTGATGATAGAACAGGTCTTTATATAGAGCCATCTGAGGTTACCGGTTGTTTCGGTTCATAACGACCATCTGACAGTTCTGACAGATGCAACAGCTTTGTTAGTTATGACAACTGTCAAGTCTTCAGTCTTAACATCTGATACCTCATTATACTCTATCTCAGTAGAAAAACGTCGAGACAATACTTCAAATATATCAACATAAATAGACCATGTGTCGACACAATTCTTGATGATGTTGACATAGCTCACACAATGTCGACACACCCCTTCTTTATTTACTCGACACAGCATCTGTGGAATGTGTCGACATAAGTCTTGTGTGTCGACACAATAGCTTCTAGTCTCGATATAGTTGGTGTAGACAGAATTCTGGTATGTGTCGACACAAGTCCTATGTGTTGACACAATTGTTGTCAACAGAATTTCTGTGTGTTGACACAAATCCTGTGTGTCGACACAATCTGGCTTCTGGTGTCGACACATCTCCTTCTCAAGTGTCGACACTTCTACTTAGAAAGTTTTTCTGCATTTCCTTAACCTGCACATTAAAACTCAACATCCCATCAAATACACATTGATGAATATCATTGAGTTAAGTGAGGCTTCTCCAAATTAGGTACACAGTTTCCAATGTACCCAACAATCTCCCCCTATTTGAAGAAGTCATAACCCTTAATCTATGATATGCATCACTTATAATAAAACAAAGATTATGATGTATAAAAGCATTACTCAGATAGGGTAACTCATAAACAGAAACAGCATGTAAGATCATCACAAAATATAATAAAATATAGTGAACAAGAATTAGTTTTTTGTTAAATTACAAGGATTTTAGAATAAAAGATTACATAGTTCTAAACCTAGTCAATCTATCCTAGGATTGATCAGGCTCCTTGATGACAATTCCTTTGTCAGACTGAATTCTAGCTTATACATTAGCTTCTGTGTCATCAGCCGGCTTCTTTCCTTTCAGATCCTTCTTCTTGAGCTCTTCAGCCTTGGTCTTTTGCCTTTAAAAGTAGTGATAAGGCTTTGGAAAATATTTGCTAGGCTCCACAGAGTTAGCAGGTATTTTCCCAGCTTTAAGGTCTCTTCTGAACTGGTATATGGCATCTTGCCGCTTCTGATACTTGCTTCATTCCTGTTCAGAATACCACTTGCCTCTATCGTGCATATTATCTTTAATAGCTTGCTAAGCAGTGATAATAATATTCCTGGAGGTTAGACTCCATTGTTCAAAATCAGGCTTTAATTCTGCCTATTCTCTGAACCTTTTCTTAGATAGTTGAGCTTCTTTCTGAGCATCCATAGCTCTTTATGCTTCATGCTCGCTTTGTAAGGCAGCTTCAGACATTTCAACCTTTTCAATAATAACATTATGTACCTCCTTTGGAGGACTATACATTTGTTGTACTGCAGACTGAATTTTTGCAAAATCTGAAGGTGGATAAATAATTTGGGCTACTTCCTGTTGAACCCCTTTAATGTAAGTAGGTTGAATTCCTGATTCAGCAGTATTATCATCATCACAAAGGGGTGGATAACCAAGAGTTGCTCTGATGGAATTGGATATCCATTTAGCAGAATCTGAGCTTGCTTTGACTAATACTCTCTCCCCCTTTTTGACTTCTCGTTCGATATGGTCTCTTAGATCATCCTTTTGAAATCGTATCTGATCAGCTAGATAATTTGTTCCTTCTTTATAGAAGGATTTGAACTTCTGTAGTAGATCAGAAATTACCTTTTGAGAAGCCTAGATAGTGGTGTGGGCAGTAGCTAAATCTGCTTTGAGTTGTTTATCAAACTCAGACTTTACTGTAGCCATGTGTTTAGTGAAAGCAGTTGATTTATTCTTGAGTTCTGTGACAATAGCATTATGGGATTCTATAAGATTGTCATTCATTCTGATTTGATTTTCCAGAACATAACTTTGTTTTACTGCAATGTCATCTATCTGAGTCTTGGCCTCCTGTTGTTGTTTGGCCAAGTAGACGACAACATGAACCCCCTTTCGGAAGCATTCTGTCATTTCCGTTTTGTGCAGATTGACTTCAAACCTAATGGATTTGATATATTTGCTCATCCAATTTCAATTGTAGTGTCACTAAAAGTGAACTGAAGTCTACTGCAGGAGCTTGTATTTTTGGGGCAGTTTGCAAGGTTTTCTTATATCCTGAGCTCCTCTTCCTGAGCTCCATAAGTTTCCTTCTCTTTGCCCTGGATGCTTCTTCATCTTCAGAGGAATCAGATGAAGTAGTTATATTCACTGTGTCATTTGGACTAGAGGCAAAAACTGGCAGCTCTTTCTCAGTTCTTGGCTTCTCCCCCTCAGTTCTTGGCATCTCCCCCTCAGTTCTTGCTCCTTGTAAGTCAGGAAATAATTCTTCTAATGTTACTTCTTATTGCATCTGAACTGGAGGAATAACTTTCTCTTTCTCAGCAGATGGATCTCCTTCAAATTCAAAAGTTTCTTCCATGGTAATTTCATGTTCAGGGACATTGTCTTGATTATTTTTAACAACATCATTCATGAGCACGTCCAGTGCATAATTCTCAGTGCCTATAGCAGCTTGATTTATATCATGTACTACCTCAAGTATAGATTGAGTGGTTGCTTCACTGTCCAATGTAGCTGTTTGGATATTTGGCTCTTGCACATTAGCTCCCCCTGAAGGTGATGGCACTTGTTGAGCTGGAACTAGAAAAATCTCAGTAACTCCCCCTTGAAGAGGCTCTTCCTGGACCTGATCCACTGGGATGTTGCTTGCAGGAATCTGCTCCCCCTTCACCTGACCATCAGTTACAGTTTCTAGAGTAGGTGATTTTTTAGTCCTTTCTGGTCCATCGTTATCTGAACTGAAAACAACTTCATCCTCTGAATCACTGGAAGATTCAGCTGCCATGTGTGGAGTTTTCTTCTTTTTCTGAACCAGATTCTGATGTTTCTGAGGTGTAGAGACATCCTTGGTCAATACCCTATCCCATCTGGATAGTATTCTTAAATCCATTCTCCTCATATGATTAATCTTAGAACCTAGCTCTGATACCAAGTATCCCTTCTTAACACTTGCCAGCAAACTTAGTTAAATAAGACTTGTCATTGTTAAGTACATAACACTTGCTACCAAAGATTCTAAAATAGAATATATTTGGTTTTCTGCCCTTCAGAATCTCATAGGGAGTCTTCTTGTGGCTTTTTTGATGGAAGCTCTATCGAGAACATGACAAGCAGTGTTTACTGCCTCAGCCCAGAAATATTATGGGAGAGATGTGTCACTTAGTAGTGTTCTACTAGCCTCAATGGGTGTTCCATTTTTTCTTTCAGCAATACCATTTTGCTGGGGAGTTCTAGCTGATGAGAATTCTTGAGAAATTCCAAGTTCTTCATAGAATTTTGTCATGCATTCAGACTGAAACTAAGTCTCATGGTCACTTCTAATCTTAACCACAGAATTGTTGAATTCATTCTGTATTTGCTTAACAAATGTTTGGAAGAAAGTTGGAGTTTCAGATTTCTTACTCAGAAAGAATACCCAGGAAAATCTGGAAAAATCATCAACAACCACAAAGGTATAGACTTTCCAACCTAGACTATGAACTGGCATAGGACCAAATAGGTCCATATGCAGGAGATACAAACACCTCACTGAATCTTTGGTATTAAGACTGTGGAAGGAGGTCTTGGTCTGTTTACCTTTTTGACAAGCTGAACATACACCCTCCTTGATGCACTTGACCTGAGGACCATTTCTCAATAACTCTTTACTAAAGAGTTGACCTATAGTCTTGTAGTTAAGGTGAGCTAGCCTCTTGTGCCATTTGACACAATGAGAAGCTTTCTCATCTACAACTAGGAAAATAAGAGAATTTTTATTCTCACCCACAAAATTTAGACAATACACATTTCCTTTTCTATAACCTGAAAAGATGACCTCTTGATCACTTGTTCTTCTAATCTGACACTCATTCTTAATAAAAGAAGTGTCATAATCACGATCACTTAGTTGGCTTATGCTTATTAGGTTATGTTTCAGACCTTTCACATAAGCTACTTGGGTGATAGTGATAGAGCTATTGGAAATGTTATCAAACCCTTTGATGACCCCCTTTTCAGATCCACCAAAGATCATTTTGGATCCATTTTCTATGGGAGAGTAATCCTTCAGCATCCTTATTATTCCAGTCATGTGCCTGGAACATCCATTGTCCATGTACCATACTGGGGTATGGCCACTTGGACTCACCTGCATCAAATAAAATTACCTATCCTTAGAACCCCAATTGTTATTGGGTCTTAGGTTCAGGTTAGCTTGAAATTTGACATACTTCCCTGCAGCCTTTCTGACAGGTAAGCTGGTATTTCTCTTGACACTAGTGTTGTGCCAATAATCAATGGCATAATGACCCACTTTGCCACAACACCAGCACTCATATCTGTTGTATCTTATTTTAAGTACAGTCTTAACAGTATAGCTGTCAGCAGTCCTTAATTCTGTAAGTATAGTGGTCCTTTTATTGAGTGTTGGGGTCGTTGCATCAAACACTGATGATTCCTGAAGAACATGGTGTGTTTGTTCATGGGCTGCCCTATTGGCATTTGCACCCTTATCATTCTGATCACCATGCTTACAGTGACCATGTGTGATGTCATGGTCATACCTGTTAGTAGGCTGCATCACTTTCCTGAAAGAAATAGGGGGTTTGGAGGCTAGTGGCTGAACTGGGGCTTTGCCTTTTCTTTTGGAATTAGCAGCCCTTGTTCTTCCCTTGAAGCCTAATCCTGTCTTATCCTTTTGGAGGATGAAGTTATCAATTAAGGGTAAGACTGACTTTGGCTTTGAGAATTTAGCCACAAGATCCTTCTTTCTTTGAAGTCTGACTTCCAGACTCTTAATGTGATCATTTTGAAGGGAATTGTACCAACCTGAATAACAGTTATGTTTTTCAGTTTGGCAACTTCATTCAACTTCAAATCCAGCATTTTTGCTGAATCTGATGCAGCCAATTTAAGAGATGCAATTTCCTTAGCCTGTTTTTTGATAAGGATTCTGCTTCTCTTAAGAGCTTGCAATAGATCACCATACTCATCAATTAGTTGATGAACATCCCCTTCAGATTCAGAACCATCCTCATCTCTTGATGCAGATGCTTCTGATTCTGATCTAGTATAATATCAGAAACTGAAGATAGGTTGTTTACCTTACTAGGACCAGGCTGATTCTGGCACTGATCTTCCTCAGACAAAGCCATCAGCCCTCTGTAATGATGATCTTCAATCCCATTTATAGAGTCCAGCATTTTCAAGAATTCAGTCTCTTCAGAATCCTCTTCAGTTATGAACAGTCCAATATAGGCTTCAGCTTCACCCTCTTCTCCTGAACCTGATGATGAGGAGTCAGTCCAACTTTTCTGCTTCTTTGCAACAAAGGATCTCTCCTTCTTGCCCTTATTTTGATGCTTCCTCTTGTCATTAGATACCTTTCTTTTATCAGGGCAGTCAGCTATAACATGTCCAGACTTGTTGCAATAATAACAAACAATCTTAGAAGAAGTTATTTTGTTGGGTTTAGTGTCATACCTGTCTTTCTTAGAAGATTTCTTTTTCTGGTAATAGTCATCCTTGAACTGTGAGGAGGATGGCTTGGTTCTCCACTATTTTTTCTTCATGAATCTTTGGAATTGCCTTGTGAAGGCAGCAAAGTCTACATCAGAATTAGGGCTGTCTGATGTGTTGTTATCAGAATTATCTGAGTTAACTTCAGCAGCTTTCCTAGGAGGAGATGGAGACATCCTCATGTCCTTCTTTGTGGCTTCAACCTTGAAGGCCACAGATTTCTCTTTGTACTCAGACCTATTGCTTTTCTCTTCCTCCTTTCTGGCCATAAGATGCATCTCATATGATAGCAATTTTCAAAAAAGGGTTGGAGGAGAGGTGTCTGCAAGTCTGGCCACTTCCCTAATGGCACATATCTTGGTATCCCAGTCCTTGGTTAGTGATCTGAGAAACTTATCATTGAGCTCATATGTGCTAAATACTCGTTCATATGACATTAGCTCATTAACTATTCTGAAAAACTTCTTATAGCACTCAGTTATGCTGTCTGTTTTGGTTTGTCTAAAACTTTCATATTCTTGATTTAGCATAGACTTTTTGTCCACTCTTACTTCTTCTGATCCCTCCATGTAGATAATCAAAGTGTCTCACATCTCCTTGGAGGTTTTACAGTGAACCAAGTTTTGGAAAGTTGAGTCATCTATAGCACTAACTATTATATTTTGTGCTATGTTATCCATAGTGGCTAAGATGATCTCATCCTTTGTCATTTCAGAGTAGCTTTTTGGAGTCCTAAGGTTGGCATCAAGAACTGAGATGTTCATAGGAATGAATGGCCCTTCTTTAACTGTGATGTAAATTCTTGGGTTAGAAGCTTCCATGAATAATCTGACTCTCTCTTTCCATATGCCAAAGATTTTCTTTCTACATATGGGTATTTTCATGGATGCATGTTCCTTGTGATTTTCACTTGAACTCATTTTTGCTTTCTGATAATTGCCTTGGAGATCAACTCGGACTTTTAAGTCTAATCTTGAGTAACCTAACTCTGATACCACTTGAAAGAATTGGTTTCAATATATCCTAAACACCTAGAGGGGGGTGAATAGGTTCAATTCCTTTTTATTAAGGCATATAATATATGTCACTAGTAAACAACCTATGCAACAACTATCATATCACAGAAATAGAAACACAGCCAATCACAGCATACACACAGATTTATAGTAGTTCCCCAAGAGATGGGTACATACATTTTCCCCCTTCGCCTATCTAGCAGTATACCAGATTCGACCTAACTCCCATCTTTCTTCTCAGATCCTCAGATCTTACAACTCAGAACCCAGAATGGTTCCTACAGCTCACACTTCACCAAGTGCTACAACTCAGATTCTTCTAGAGAATCCTACCTCAGAGTGAGTCCACACTCCTACAACTCAGGTAATCCATCCCTACCTCAGCCTCTTTCACCAGGCCTACAGCTCAGAGAAATCAATCCCCTACCTTAGGCTATCAGCCCTACCTCAGCCTTTATAGATATAGGCTTACAACTCAGAGAGATAACTCTCTTACACACAGATCTATAAAAGATATTACAGAAAAAAATTGATTTTAAAAGAGATAAATCCTTCACCTAGGTAGAGAGAGAAAGGGGTGAAGGCTTATTGATCTGTTTTTGATTGAACTGACTGCTTAAGATTCAACCTGTCTTAGCTTTTTCAAAGCTTCTTGAATCTGAACAAAGAAAGGTTGATCTTCTTGTGAAGTGGAGATGATCCTCAATCCAACTTCCTTCTTTTATTCAGAATTTGATCTGAAATCTTCTTGCAGACTGTTCAGAATCTTCCTTCTCTTGATGATTTGAAGATTTCAACTGTTAGTAAAATGTCAAGTCCTTTCTTCATCGACATCTCTTGTTTGATGATAGAACAGGTCTTTATATAGACCCATCTGAGGTTACCGGTTATTCTGGTTCATAATGGCCTTCTGACAGTTCTGATAGATGCAACAGCTTTGTTAGTTATGACAGCTGTCAAGTCTTCAGTCTTGACACCTGATACCTCATTGTACTCTATCTCAACAGAACAACGTCGAGACAATACTTCAAATGTGTCAACACAAATATAACATTTGTCGACATAATTCTTGATGATGTCGGCACAGCTCACACAATGTCGACACAGCCCTTCTTTATCTACTTGACACAGTGTCTGTGGAATGTGTCGACACAAGTCCTGTGTGCGACACAATAGCTTCTAGTCTCGATATAGTTGGTGTAGATAGAATTTTGTTGTGTGTCGACACAAGTCCTGTGTGTCGACACAATTATTGTCGACAGAATTTCTGTGTGTCGACACAAGTCCTATGTGTCGACATAATCTGGCTTCTGATGTCAACACATCTCCTTCTCAAGTGTCAACACTTGTACTTAGAAAGTTTTTCTACATTTCCTTAACCTGCAAATTAAAACTCAACATCCCATCAAACACACATTGATGAATATCATTGAGTTAAGTGAGGCTTCTCCAAATCAGGTACACAGTTTCCAAGTCAGATACAAGCTTAGTATTCTGCCCAGATTAGGTTTCTTGATACTTTTTTTGATCTTTTCAAAGACAACAGCAGACTAGTTAGTTTTCACCTTGAATATAACTCTAATCATGAGATTGAATATATAAGATGAAATCATATCATGTCCTCCTGATTTGCACAGAATAACCTTGCCTATAATCTCAGATATGAATTTGCCCTGGGAATTCATTCCCTTCCTGTGCATTGAAGATCCAATCTGGGTAGTGGGATCTAGTCCACACCATTGGAGAACATCTTTTGTCATGGAAGATGCTATGTCATCTTCTTCCTTAATCCTGGGAAGCTGAAGTGTCTTACTTAAACTCTTCTTTGTGAGTTTTACCTTAGTTCCTTGGACAGATGATTTAATTTTCATGCCCTTTGAATCCATTGATGTTGACAAGTAGAATTCAAGAACCTCCTTCTTCCATATCCTAGTAGGTTCTGAGACTAAGTACTCCAATCCATTATCGGTGATTAGGGTAATCACGGCTTGGATTTCTTGCGTGGCAGTCTCAAATGCATTGTGAACCAGTTCATATCCCTCATTGATGTTCTCTTCCATTTTTAGCGCCATTAGGGATGAGAGAGAGAGAGATTGAGGAGAAGGAAGATGAAGATCTTGTCGACACAAATGGTTCGGTGTTGAGAATTCTGAGAGCGTAGTCGATAAGGTCTTGTTTACACCAATTTATACATCCCTAAACAAAGAAGGCCAAAAGGCGGGCGAAAATTTTCTTATTGTGTCGACACAGTTGGGATGGTGTCGACACAGACTACAAAAGTCTCAACAGAGAATTTAAAGGTATTACAATACTATGTGTCGACACCAATTGCGATGTGCCGACACAGACAACCTTAAGAGTCTACACTAATTTCTATATGTCGACACAGATGACTGTATGTGTCGACACCAATATCTAAATGTCAGGAAAGCTATGTGTCAACACAATCTTCTTGATGTGTCAACAGAATTTTCCTTATGTGTCGACACCAACTACTAAGTGTCGACACAGATTTCTTTATGTGTCGACTCAGAATTACTTAGTCATATTTACCATTCTATTCCGAGTTTAGCATGTCTAATTCAATTTTAAAGTAATTGAATTTAGTTTCATCTCGTGGTTTGGTGAACATGTCAGCAATTTGATTATTAGTGTTGACAAATTCTAAACTTATGTCTTCTTTTTCAACATGATCTCTAATGAAATGAAACCTAATTTCTATGTGCTTAGTTCTGCTATGTGAAACAGGATTTTTAGCAATAGATATGGCACTTGTAGAATCACAATATAATGGAGTTCTACTTACCTTGATGTCATAGTTTTCAAATTGATGTTGTATCCATAACAGCTGAGCACAGCAACTGCCTGCAGCTACATATTCTAACTCAGCAGTGGATATAGCCACACTTGTCTGCTTTTTGCTGCTCCATGACACCAATCTTCCACCTAGGAACTGACATGTGTCAGTGGTGCTTTTCCTATCTTCTTTGCATCCTGTAAAGTCTGCATCTGAATAACTTGTTAGTAGAAAATCTCTATTGTTAGGGTACCAAATGCCAAGATTTGGTGTTCCCTTAAGATATCTCAAAATTCTTTTGACAGCAGTGTAATGAGATTCTTTTGGGCAAGCTTGATACCTAGCACAGACACATGTAGCATACATGATATCTGGTCTACTAGCAGTTAAGTAAAGAAGGGAGCCAATTATCCCTCTATACAATGACTCATCTACATATTTTCCTTCATCATCTTTGCTTATAGGCATACTTGACCCCATTAGAGTTCTCATGGTGGAGGATGACTCCATGCCATATTTCTTAATTAACTCCTTGGTGAACTTAGACTGGGATATGGACAAGCCATCATCAGTCTGTCTAACTTGGAGTCCCAAGAAGAATTTCAGCTCACCCATGCTGCTCATCTCAAACTTCTCTTGCATAAGTTTTGCAAACTTTATACAAATGTTGTTTTCAGTTGCTTCAAAGATAATGTCATCAACATATATCTGGACTATGATGATCTTGCCTTTTGATTCCCTCAGGAATAGAGTTTTGTCTATTTTCCCCCTTGAGAATTTGTTCTCAATGAGGAAGGTAGACATTGTTTCATACCAAGCCCTAGGGGCTTGTTTCAATCCATATAGAGCTTTCTAAAGCCTATAAACATAATTAGAATAAAGAGGATCTATAAAACCTGAGGGTTGTTCAACATATCCTTCCTCTTTTAAGTCACCATTCAAAAATGCTGACTTTACATCCATCTGGAATACCTTGAATCCTTGGTAAGCTGCATAGGTAAGGAACAGCCTTATTGCTTCCAACCTTGTCACTGGGGCAAATGTTTGTTCAAAGTCTATTCCTTCTTCCTGCTTGTAGCCTTTTGCTACCAGTCTTGCTTTGTTCTTGACTATAATGTCATTTTCATCTAACTTATTCCTATAAATCCACTTAGTCCCTATGGCATTGTGATTCTTTGGTTTAGGAACCAACTGCCAGACTTTACATCTTCTGAATTGATTCAGCTCTTTCTACATGGCATCAATCCAATTTGGGTCTTGTATGGCCTCTTCAAATTTCTTAGGTTCCATCTGGGACAGGAAACTTGAGCATAGAACTGTGTTCAAGCTCTTGCTTCTGGTCAGAACACCATATCTTGGATCACCAATAATTTGGTGTACTGGATGATCCCTTAGATGTCTTATTACTGGAGGCAATCTATCCACAACTTGATTTTCTCCAATCTCCCCACCAAGCTGTACTTCATTGTCTTCATCATTATCTTGTGGGTCTTGTACTCCCCCGGGACATCATCCATCATTTTTTTCATCCTATCTTGCAAGTTGGTCTTCACTAATGGTTAGCTTGTCCATCTTTTCCTTCAAACCTGTAGAGCTACAAGAAGTGCTAGACAGCTCAGAGTTGATTAGCTTAGATTCATCAAAGACTACATGGACAGATTCTTCTACAGCTTGAGTAGTCAAGTTGTAGATCATGTATGCCTTACTATTTCTATTGTACCCAACAACAATGGCGGGATTCCTCCTTCTTCTTCTCCCTTTGCTCTCACATCTCTCTACCTCTTAAAAAGAGAAAGGGCCAAAGGAAATGAGGTTTAAGCCCTCATTTCCCGACCTTATACCACCAGGGAGGATTCTAGGCCGTCGGATCCCACTTAAAAGAAACAAAAGGCCCTTTTTCGCCTTAAAATATCGTCTTCCTAGGTCCGTACAAGGCTTGTGACATGCCCGTGTCACAGGCTGTGTCTCACAATCATAAGATAAATCGTCGATCTCAGAACATGACATGGCCTCTGACACGCCCGTGTCAACCCTGGATACGCCTGTGTCAACCCTGGACATGCCCGTGTCACAGGCCGTGTGCCTCAATCGACGCTGAAACCGTCAATCCTGAACAGAACAGGGCCCTGTGACACGCCCGTGTCACAGGCCGTGTGCCCGACGTGCCTTCGGACATGCTCGTGTCCCAGGCCATGTTACTCAGTCGACACAGCCCGGCAAACACAGAGAAGGACACAGCTTTGGACACGCCCGTATCCCAGGCCGTGTTACTCAGTCGACACAGCCCGGCAAACATAGAGCAGGACACGGCTTTGGACACGCCTGTGTCAACCCTCGACACGCCCGTGTCACAGGCCGTGAAACTTCAAGGGCTCCAAAAGTCCTTAAAAACACAACCCATACATATTCGAGATTTGGGGCATTACATACCCAAATGCTCGGTGTCTCCTCCCGCATTGTTTCCTCCCACCCGGTCATGGAAAACGAAGGACACCGTCTCCTCCCGCCCTGTCTCCTTCCACCTAATCAAACGAAGCCTTAGTCTTTCCATTATTATTAAGATTTTATTTCATTCAATTGTTACAAGGAAAAATAGTTCCTAGCACAATTTTCAAGAAAGTTCATTTTGTGGAGTTAGCGCCACACGATTGCACCTACTTCCAGTGCAAGTAACAGAGATATAAATTCTCTCTTAAATCAACACATTGATGAAATATTTAATATTATCATTTCTAAAAAGTTGAAGTAATATTTTTTATACAACAATACTGAAGATAATTTAATTTACTATAATATTTTTATTTAAAGTTCAATTTCATAAAGCCTCATTCATCCTCCGCCCCTTTAAGGGCACCTAAAGATCAAACAGTTGGTATCAGAGGCGGGCTATTCCAAAATGGTTTCAAAACTCGTAATAATAGCGCACAATGATTTTGTTTTTTATGAGGAGCAATGGATTAGTAGACCTCTTTTATTTACCAAATCTGACTATAATTATTGAAGGACTAGGATACGATATTTCTTAATGACTTTAGATATAGAAGTATAGTCTATCGAAGAATAATGTTACACTCTTCCTACAATTGTAGTTGGATAAATAATAGTTGATAAACTTAAAGATAAATGGGATGAAGGAGATAAGCTAGGTATAATAATAATAATGTAAAAAACCATGAATGCTTTATTTTGTGCCTTGGATAGAACTGAATTCCATCAAACACATGCTGACAAAACTGGTTATGATATTTGGAATTTATTAGAAATAACTCATGAAGGTGTGTGGTAATTTGTTGTTGGTGGTAGTCAAAATCATCTAGAGGGGGTGAATAGGTGTACTTGTACTTTATTGGTATCTTTTCTAATTTCAGCAGATATAAGCAATTTAAAACACAATCAGCAAGTACATATCAGCGCACAACTATTTATAATGGTTCCCCAGGATATAGCTACATCCACTTTCCCCCAACACTTATCTAACAGTGAGCTAGACTTGGTAAACTCCTCACAAAATCGGCTCCACGGAGTTTACAACATAGATTCTTCAGGGTCTCTCAGGTCTCCTCCAAGACCCTACCTCAGGATCATAGGTCCTACACACAAACTTATCTTGAAGTCCTACACTCAGGAACAGAAGCCATATAACTCAGACTACTCGAACTCCTACAGCTCAGAAATCCAGCTGGTTTCTTACCTCAGACTTGTACCAAGTCTCACACTCAGACTTATCAAGAAGTCCTACAACTCAGGCTTGAAGTATAACCATATAGCTCAGATCTCCTTAGAGATCCTACAGATGAAAGTATATAAAATGAATACAACTGAAGACTCAAAAATATGACCTTAAAATTCTTGAGTCTTCGGATGACCTTACTATGAAAGCAAACTTGAAGCAGCCCCTAAAAAGATGACATCGTCCGGTAGAACAGATTTAGGGGTTGTCCTTCTTGATCTTCTTCTATAGCAGGAAAAAGACCTAGCTATGAGTCCAGTTGATTGACTCCTCTTTGTTCTTTTGAAAGTCTTTGGAGAGAACTAGCTTGCTTCAACAGTGTGTTGCTTTAGGTTTCATGATTTTTTTGAGTAACGACACTGTTTCATTGCCCTACCATATCCTTATTAAACCCTTGACTTTTATCATCGCTCTCAGGAAATGTCTTGTCAATAGTATGGATGAGAATAGAATACTTTGTCCATCTTTTATATGTTAGCGATAAATTTTAATACCGCCTGTTGGGTATTATATCCACAATAACCCTAATTTGAAGAAGGGTCCAGTTAAGCTAAGTTGAATTGTGACTGTATTTGATATTGTATTTTTAGTTATGTACTTATAGGTTTACAATGCTAAGAATACACCAATATTAGGTTACAGTGTGTCAGTAAACATGGGACTATACAATGTAATCCTTCATTGTATAGGTCATTGTATTGACTCATGTGTAATCTCTCTATTGAAGTGTACTTCTATTCCAAGTATAAGAGGAGGTTCAAGGAAGAAGAAGATATCAAAATTCAATAGAACAAAATTTTACCCAAGTAAAATTCTTCGAGTATCGTAAGGGATATTCATCGAAGTTGTCGAATATCATTGATATTCGTCGAATTCGTCGTATATACTTACTATCACTCATCGAATTCATCTTATATACTTGTGGTGAAATATCTGGAAAGATTGGAAAAATAATTAAGTAAAATTTATCGAGTATCATCAAGTATACTCGTATAATTCGTCGAATGAATTTAACGATACTCGTCGAATTCATCGAATATACATAACAATACACGTCGAGTTCGTCGAATCATCACAACGCTACTTCTCTGATTTTTCTTAAGGCAAATTCGTCGAGAGCGTCGAGTGCATCTTGGCAACGAGTGCGTCGTATCAAAAACGTCATGTACTTGGATGGCGTCGAGTGTGAAAGTGATGTGTGAGATCTAATATACTCTAGAGGGGGTGAATAGAGTATTTGTAGGTCCTTATAAAACTGTTACAGCTTCTGCTTTAATTAAAATGTGCAAAATTAAACTAAAGTAAATAATCACACAGCAGTCCTAAAAATACAAGCACAGCAAGAACAAAAATAAAGGGGCAACCAGACGACACAAGAAATTTTATAGTGGTTCCCCAACCTGGGTACATCCACTCTTCTACCACCCTGGTAGGAATCCACTCAGGTCTTCGATCAGGTGTCTGACACCAATGAGCTTTTGATCAGGTGCTCAAAAACCAAATCCTCATGTCTTTTGATGAGGTGACTTGTAACCAGGATCACTTTTGAAGGGAGATGACAACCCTTTACACAGGTGGGGATGAGAGAATTATGGAAGTCTTCTTTTCTCAATCACAATGAGAAGACTATGTGGATTCAGTGATGTTGTCAAAGCTCCCCCTGAGATGTAGAAGAGTTCAGGAGAACTGGAGCTTTGCACAGGGTGATAGGCCTTCAATTTAGAGACTTGATTCAGGAGCTTTAGACTAATGGTGCTTGAATGTATTAGCAAGGTCCTGGAGAAGAAGAACAGGAAGACTCTTGATTTGAAAAATGTATTCTTCTTGCTTCTTCTTCAAACTACTGACAGAATGAGAAAGCTGATGAAGATCTGCTTCTGAATATCTTTTGATGAAAGCAGGAATAATCTTTTCTATCTGTCTGTTGTGCTATATTATCAGGAAAGAGAGAAAAAACTCTTTTTATATTTTCTGGGGAAATTGGTCTTTCGAATTTTGAATTCCTTCTCCATTCAATGCTGACGGCCTAGAGAATAAGCAACATTGCATAATTTCCCCAACTGTCCCGTGGAAAAATGGCAAGCAATAATCCTGGAGAATATCCTAATCAATGCTCCTCTAACGGTTATATTCAGAGAATGTTAGAGCATTGATTACTCAGGAATTATTACAGTAATCATGGGGACAGGGCTAGAAATAACTTAGTCTGGAATCGTCAAACAGTTGACAGAAATCGTCGAACTGAGTCCACAGTTCGTCGAGCTGAGATGTTGTGTTCGTCGACCAGACGGCTTCTGTTCATCGAGCTGAGTTCCATGATCGTCGAGCTGGAAACTGAACTGTTGTCTCTTCTGAACTTTGTCTATTCTGTGTCTGAAGTTCGTCAAGCTAATAAATGTGTTCGTCGGCTAGAGTTCAGCAACTATTCTGGAGTTGTCAAATATTCTGTGTGTCGACACAAGTCTTATGTGTGGTGTCGACATAACCTTTCCACAGTGTCGACTGATGATCTGGGTGTCGACACAAGTTCTTCTAGTGTCGACTCAGTTGGTGTCGACATATACTCTGAGTGTCGACACAAGTCTTCTGGTTCTAAGTTGTTGAAGTAGATAATTCCAGAATTCATCGGGCAGAGAACTGAGTTCGTCGACCTGAGACTAGAGAACACAATCTTGACAGAATGTTGTAGTAGTCCAAAGATTCGTTGACCAAAGAATAGAGTTCGTCGAGCTGAGAACTAAGTTCGTCGACCAAAGTCTGATACTAAGGACTTAGAATATCTTGATGTTTTCTGAACTTGAAGTGTTGTTGTAGTGTCCAAGTTTTCGTCGACCTGAGTACCAAGTTCGTCGAGCTCAGCTCAGAGAATTTACTCTGAGATCGTCGAGCTGAGCACGACTATCGTCGACCTGAGTTCGATGAACGTCGAACTCACTTTACAGAGTCTTGAAATCTTCTAAGTCTTGAGTCTCTGGCAGTCTTGTTGATAGTTGGTCCATGTGATGTTGACTCTAAGGACTTGCCTAGACTCTAGGACACAACTATGACCCTGTCTATACATTGGGGGTCACAAGATCCTAAGTTAGTGAATCTAGCCCAAATCAAACTAGGGATCCAACAATCTAGCCCTATTTGGGTGAGGTTACTAACCACAGACTCAGACTTAAACTGAAAATAAACAAAGCATAAAAAGCATATATCTGGCAGAGATAGATAACACATGCAACAGATATATATATATATATATATACATGAGCTTTGTTCATAAAATATAAAGCAGTTATAAATAATGCAGAAAGATAAATAGAGTTCAAAATCACTTTTTTTGCTTCTTTTCCTTTGGCATTGCATCCTTGCTCTTGTCTCCTGGCTTTGTAAAGAGTATTTCTCTGTTAGGATCTGAAGCTTGCACACTGGTCATGGTCATGTCAGCAGCCCCTATAATCTTCAGAGATGTAGCCCTGGGAACAACTGCTTTAGGATGAAGAGACATATACTCTGCTGGATTAAATACTTTCTTGCTGACCTGCAATCTATTAAGTTCTTTCTCTTTATATGATGACATAGTAATGAATTTATAGGGGTCTTGACCTTCTTTCCTGGCTTTATTCATTTGAGAGAGCCCAACTAATTCATTAAACCTTGCCATTCTGAAGTTGGGGTCAAGCTCAGGATCAAGAGGAGGAGAAGGAGGTATCTCTGAATTTGCTACCTGGTTTGACTTTAGAGAAGAGATTCTGAACTGAGTAGATTGGTCCTGGAAGTTTGTAGACAATGTATGTTGTTGTTTCTGACTGGAGTATAAAGACCTGGGAGGTGGGACTTCACTAAACTTTCCTTTTGACTTTCCTGAAGTAATAGACCTTTGAGAGGATGAATGCTTATCAGGTGATCCAGATGGAGGAGGATTTGAAGATCTGTCTTGCCTTTGATAGGTCCGGGTAATAGAAGGAGATCTTTGAGATGCTAATCCAGAGGCTCCTACTGCTGGAGGAGGGGGAGGAGGTGGATTTTTTCTGTATCTTTGAACTGGAGGAGGAGAGTATCTACGGCTTTTCTTCCTCTCCTTCTGCTGGTTCTTGGACAGCCACATCCAAGCTGGCATTCCTTTATATAATGTTATCTTTTGAAGAATGTAATAAGGAGTGTTATTGTTTGGATTAGGCTTAGGAGCAGGAGGAGGAGCTTTTCTTTTCTTGGATACTGGATTGCTCTTTGGTTCATCATCAGACTCATCATCATCATCCTCATCATCACTATCATCATCATCAGATCTTTGAGGATTATCATATAAAGCATTCAGAGCCTTCAGTGCCTCAGCTGAAATGATAGGCTTATTAGGTTGAGAAGGAGCTTGAGCAGGGATATCAACAGGAACTGGAGTAGAAGCCATAGAAGAAGCTAGAGTGTCATCAACTCTAATAGTGCTTTCAGAAGCTGCCTTTTCTTCTTGTTGAATGTCAGCCAAGATCACATCATCCAGATCTGGCAATGGAGATTCATCCATGACATAACTAGGAGCAGAAGAAATTGCTGAAGGAGCTGGAATAACTATGAGCTCAGGAACAACAAAATTATCACTGAGTTTCTTTGCAACTTGTGGACTTACTGGGGATGTATATGGTACAATAGCCAAGTATAGCTTAGTAGTATATTCTGTTGTAAGACATCTCAAAACTGTAAATTCAAAATTCTTCAACAAATTCTCTAAATCAACTGTGGGATTAAGGATGAAATCACCACCAGTAATTATTTGCTCAGAGACTGACTCTTCCAAGTCCATGTCAGTATCAATAAAATTAATAAAATCAATATCAACTGTATCAATATACTCTGTACAATCTGATGCTACTATTGCTGCCTCTGCTGCTAGAGCTGCTAGTACTGGAACTACTGCAGCTTCATCATCAGACATCTCCCCCTGCATGGTTTCAGTAAGACCTGAATCCATGCCCCTGACTGAAGATGGGGCAGTAGTGAGGGCAGTGATTTGTGCAGATAGGGTAGTAATTGAAGTAGCAAGAGGTGTAATGGCCTCTGCTATTAGTGTTTTGAGAAGGGAGTGAGGATAGCAATGAGAGAAACAATTGTTGAGGTGTCCAATGGTGGAGTGATAGAAGGTGTAGAAGTGGGAACTGTGGGAGGGATAGGAAGTAGAGCATCTGGTATGTGAACATCTGGAGGGGATGCATGTTGAGTGATGGTAGATGTTGATGGGGATGGATGGGTGGCATCTTCCATGTGGGTGTTTGGAGGAAAAGGGGAATTGGGAGGTGATGGAGGTATATTGAAAAATGATATGGAGGATAAATGAGGAGAAAGTGGAGATGATGGAGGAGTTTGTGCTGGTGAAGCATGTGGAGATTCTGGTGGAGTAGGAAGTTTAGTAGGGGATGATGGAGGTGTGGGAGAGGGATGGATTTGTGTTGCTGGAAGGGGGGCTTGAAGAGATGGTGGTGTTGGATGAATCTCTTCAGTAGGTTGGGGAGTGGCTTTAACAACCCTGGTGCCTTCAGAAGCTGGGGTGGAAGAGGTAGAAGCCTTGGATGGCTTATGTATGGTCCTCTCCCATCTGCCAAACAAGGCACATGTAAGCCTTTTGCTGGCATTAATGAATATGGTCTGGGAGACCAGGGATTCAGCAGCCTTCGCCTTTAGGAAGATCCCTAGGATCCTTCCAAAACACACTTCTTTCTTATTATTTTCTTCTTTATCAGATCAAAGAGGATTTGAGCCCAATCGACTTGCTTCTTATTTATCACTGCACACATGACCAAGAACTAATGCCTTGTGATGTATTCATGGTCAGTATGCTTGCCAAGAAAGACCTTCCCAACAATGTCTGCCAGAAACTTGTATGCTGCAGACAGATGTTTCTTCAACAATTTATTTGGGTTGTCACCAGCATAACCCATCATATTTAGCATCGTATAGAACTCTTCAGAATCAATTTCTAATTCCTCTTCTCCATTTGTCAAACCAAAAATTTTAGTTAAAACTGCGGGAGTTAAGGAAATAGTGTTACCCGCGATTGATCCTGTCATAGTATTGTATTCAGATGTTGATGAAGTATAGACCCATTCTCTAATTTCTATTCCTGCCAACTTTATCCTTGTAGTCATCAGGTTCTTCAAATGTTGTTCTTCCAGAAGTTCCAGAATATGGAGAAAGATTGGATCTGAGTGTTGGAATGATTTGAAGTCGACATCAAAGACGGTGTCAAACTTCATAACGGCTAAAGCTCCTGTTGGAATCGCCATGGAATCACCTACAAAAGAGAGAAATGGCGATCAAGTGCAAGAGAACAGAAAGCGCGGGACGGAGGTCGAAGAAAACCTAGATATAAGGTTTTCCAGAATATGAATCGACAAACTCCGTTCCACGAAGACAAAAACAATTCTTGGAACTGAGTTCGATGAAATGATTTAGAAGTAAATAATTCGTCGATCTCATCCTGAAGAATTGAAGACAATTTGTCGAGCGCCGTTCGACGAATATCTTCTGAAGCAAGTTCGCCAATCTCCGCTCGACGAAAATTGTTTCACTCACAGAGAGTTCGTCGACCTCTGTTCGACAAAGATCTCTCAAACTTTCCCCGGTTTGTCGAACTCCGTTCGATGAACTTTGGAAAATTCGTCGAGTGCAGACAGAACTTAAACTAAATCTTCTCCATTTATCATTCCAAGCTGATTTATAAAGAATACATGATTTTTCTCATCCAGAGGTTTGGTGAATATATCAGCTCTTTGTAAATCAGTGTAGATATAAACAAGATTAATTTTATTTTTGTCTACACACTCTCTAATGAAATGATGCCTAATTTCTATATGTTTTGTCCTACTGTGATGGACTGGATTCTGTGCTATGGCTATAACACTTATGTTATCACAAAGTAGAGTTGAATTATTTAAGTTGAGACCATAGTCTAGTAGTTAGTTTTGTATCCATAGCATATGTGAGCAACAGCTACTAGCTGCAATGTATTCTGCCTCAGTAGTGGAGGTTGATACAGAGGATTGTTTTTTACAAAACCAGGACACTAATCTCATACCAAGGAACTGGCAAGTTCCTGAGCTACTTTTTATGTCCACCATGCATCCAGCAAAATCAGCATCTGAGTATCCAGTTAACTCAAATTCTGATTCTGTGGGATACCATAGGCCTAGACTAGGACAACCCTTTATATATCTCAAAATTCTTTTTAGGAAAATAAGGTGAGATTCTTTAGGGTTCACCTGGAACCTAGCACAAAGGCATGTGGCAAACATGATATCAGGTCTGCTAGCTATGAGATATAATAGGGACCCAACAAATCCCCTATATAGTTTCTGATCTACAGGTTTCCCTGATGCATCAGAGTCAATCACAACATTTGTATCCATAGGTGTTTTCTTTGCTGAGGCATCAGCCATCCTAAACTTCTTTATTAGCTCTTTAGCATATTTAGCTTGGGAGATGAAGATGCCATCAGGGAGCTGTTTCACTTGCAGACCAAGGAAATAAGAAAGCTCACACATGCTACTCATTTCAAATTTGGAATGCATGAGGTCAGAAAATTTCTTGCATAATTTTGAATCAGTAGACCCAAAGATGATGTCATCCACATATATTTGTACTAACAAGATTTGGTCCTTATGATGTCTAGTGAAAAGTATTTTATATACTATGCCCCTAATGAATTTATGCTCCAATAAAAAGCTTGCTAGGGTCTCATACCAAGCTCTTGGAGCTTGCTTTAGACCATAGAGTGTTTTATGCAACTTGAATACATGCAAAGGATGAGTTGGAGAGACAAAACCTGGAGGTTGTTCAACATAAACCTCTTCTTTTAATACTCCATTCAAGAATGCACTCTTCACATCCATTTGGTAGATCTTGAATTTCTTGTAGGCTGCATAGGCCAGGAATATTCTTATGGCTTCTAACCTTGCAACAGGAGCAAAGGTTTGATCATAATCTATTCCTTCCTCTTGCCTGTAGCCTTGAGCAACAAGCCTAGTCTTATTTCTCACAATAACTCCTTGGGCATCAAGCTTATTTCTGTATACCTATTTGGTTCCAATAACTGGGTAGTTTTATGGTCTTGGAACCAAATCCTAAACTCTACATCTCTCAAACTGATTTAATTCCTCCTGCATTGCAATGATCTAGTGTGGATCTTGCTCTGCATCATGAATGGATTGTGGTTCAATCTGAGAGAGAAAACAGGCATGCATCACATCTTGATTGAGTTGATGTCTTGTCTGTACACCTGCTGATATGTCTCCAATCACTTAAGATCTGGGGTGATCCCTAAGTTTGACAAGATCAGTGGGTGGAGTTGGTTGTGCAACAGCATTTGAAACTAATTGCTCTTGTGGAATTATGTTAGCTGTTGGAGGAGAGTCAATCCCTTCAATGCTTTCCTCTTCACTATCTTCATTAACTTGTGGAGAAGGATGAGTTGGAACCCCTTGGGTAAGGTTTAGGTCATCCAACTTCTCACACAAGTGAGGTACCTGCAAAGAGTTACTGGTAGAAACTTCTTTCTCCTTGCAATACATGTTAGTCTCATCAAAGCTTACATGAATTGATTCCTCAATTTTCAGTGATGATTTATTAAAGACCCTATAGGCTTTGCTTACTTGGGAATATCCTACAAAAATTCCCACCTCAGCATTAGCCTCAAACTTTTTAATGTATTTCTTGTTGTTATTATGTATATAACAGGTACAACCAAATACTTTAAAATAGTTTATTTCATGTTTCTTCCCTTTTAGTAATTCATAGAGAGTCTTGTTCTTTAGTTTGTGAATTAAGCTTCTGTTCAGGACATATTTGCAGTATGTACAGCCTCTGCCCAAAAGGTTAGTGGCATGTATGCATCAGCAAGCAATGTACCTGCAGCTTCAATGAGTGTCCTATTTTTCCTTTCTGCTACCCCATTTTGTTGGGGAGTTCTAGGAGCTGAGAAGCAGTGTCTAATACCTTCCTTCTCACAGAACTCATGCATAAGAAGAGACTCAAACTCTGTGCCATGATCACTTCTGATCAATGCAACATGAGTAGAGAACTCAATCTGTATGGTCCTGAGAAAATTTTTAAGAACTTTGAAGGTATCTGACTTAGATCTCAGAAAGGATACCCAAGTGAACCTGGAGAACTCATCCATAATAACCAAAGTGTAGGATTTCCCTCCTAGGCTTTGTACAGCTATGGGTCCAAAAAGATCCATGTGTAGCAAATACAAAATCCTAGGTGAATCACTTTTATTAATGGATTTGAAACTAGATTTAGTTTGCTTACCTAATTGACAAGCCCTGCAAAGGCCTTCCTTCTTGTAGGGACCAGGAGGTAGACCTCTAACAAGGTTGTCTTTAGATAGCCTAGCAATGTTTTTCAGATTTACATGACCTACTCTTTTATGTCATGGATCATTCTGGTTACTAGTTAACTTAAGTAAACAGATATCAGAAGTGGCAGATAGAAAATCAACTAAGTATATATTGCCTTGTTTATTTCTAATTAAAATAGGTTTGTTTCCTTTAGATGAAATAATACAAGAGCTAGAGTTAAAAGTTACCTGATAACCTTCATCACAAAGTTGACTTATTGAGATGAGGTTATGCTTGAGTCCTTTTAGATATGTTACTTTCTTGAATGTAACTGCTCCAATCTTCACTTCTCCATATCCTTCAGACTGGCCACTTTTTGAATCACCAAAGATCACCTTTGGCCCTAGCTTGGACTTGTAATTTGTGAGATTGTCCTTGTTACCTGTCATGTGTTTGGAGCATCCACTGTTCAGGTACCATGGCTGATTCACTCCTGGACAGCTCTTCTCCTGTAATGAAAATAGTTAAATATTCTTGACATAGGTTACCTTGGGTCCTTTATTTTGTTGATATGAAAAGCTAGAAATAACTGAAAATTCTGATTGGGATTTATATCCTAGAGGGTGATATCTTCTAGGTGGTATAACTCAATCAGCCAAAGGATTAAAGGCTTTTCTAGAATTATTTAAGTTGCAGTTACAGTTAAAATTTTGGTTGAGTCTTTCTGGGTTCGACGAATTTCTGTAAGTTCGTCAACCAGAGTTCGATGAATTGGGTTGAGATCGTCGATCTCTGCCCAGATAATGAACATATTCATTCTTTGTGCCCCACGTTCGTCTACCTCGGCACGGCGAACCATACAAAGTTCATCGATCGCAGTTAGATGAATGATTATTATTGAAGTTTGCGTTCAGAGATCGACGTTCTGTGTTCGACGATTTGTTCCTATATCGTCGATCTGAGTTCGACGATAACTGCTGAACATTGTTATTTCTATCATTCTTCTGGTCTTTAATTTTGTCCTTAGCTTCAATTTGCTCTAGAATTTTATTAACTTTATTTACTTGTTCAGTGTTTTTCTTTCCTTTATCAGAGATAAAATTTATAGGTTTTGAAAGATGATTCCTTTGGATTAGGGTTGGTTCACTGGATGTGGCTCCTAATCCTAATCTGTAGTTATTAGTTCTAGCATTTACTGTGCTAGTTATTGAAAGACTTGATTTCTAGACACCTAGAGGGGGGGTGAATACGTTCTAATTTTTCCTTCAAAATTTTAGGCAAATAGCAAAATTTATCTCAGCACAGAAACAATGTAAATCACAGAATAATGAACATGGCACAGCATACACCAGATTTATAGTGGTTCCCCAAGGTATGGGTACATCCACTTTCCCCCTTCGCCTATCTATCATTGTACTAGATTCGGCCTAACTTCCTTCTTTCTTCTCAGATCCGCAGATCTTACAGCTCAGAAACAAGAATGGTTCCTACAACTCAGACTTATACAAGTCCTACCTCAGATTCTTCCCAAAGAACCTTACCTCAGGCCTCAGCCCTACCTCAGCCTATGTCACTAGGCTTACAACTCAGAGTGAAACCCCACTCCTATAACTCAGGCAAAAGCCCTACCTCAGCCTTTATAATTACAGGCTTACAACTCAGATCTTACAACAGATCCTACCAGAAATTGTTTGATTAATAGATATAGAAATTTCACCAGATGAATCTCTTCACTGGTGTGAGCTTCTTGATTAGTTCTTGAATACACTGATCTTCAGATCCAACCCGACTTAGCCATTTCAAAGCTTCTTGATAGAACAAAATAAGGTTGATCTTCACTTGTTGTAGAAGTTGATCTTCAGATAGCTTCCTCCTTGAATTCAGAATGAGATCTGAATCTTCCTTGCAGACTGATCTGAATCTGCCTTCATAAGGGTTTCCCCTTTTCTTGTTGTAGAAAACTCTATCTAAAGGATTCACTTCTTAGTGTTGTGTGTTCTCTTTTCCTTGTTTTTGTCTCTCCTTATGTTGTATCGAATTAGTCCTTTATATAGAGTTTACTCCTGATTACCGGCTGATCCGGTTTGTAACAGTCTTCTGACAGTTCTAACAAAGGTGTCAGACTGGTTGGTTATGACAGCTGATTCTTCAAAGACTTTCCAACTCAGCATGAACCACTCAGCAAACTGCTTCACATGTGTCGACAGAAATTGACTAAATGTCGACACAAGTCTTGATGATGTCGACACAACACTCCATGTGTCGACATAGTCATTCTTCTGGTACTCGACACACCATCTGTTAAATGTGTCGACACAAGCCCACTGTGTTGACATAATTCTGCTTTCATTGTCGACATAACTCCTGGGTGTCGACACAGCTTCTGCTTTCAGTGTCGACATAACTCCTGGCTCAGGTGTCGACTCAGCTTCTTCTTTAGGTGTCGACACAGCTTCTTCACAAGTGTCGACACAAGTCTGAGTGTCGACACAGCTTCTTCTATTGGTGTCGACATAATGCCTGGATGTCGACTCAACTTCTTCTTTAGGTGTCGACATAATTCTTCACAAGTGTCGACATAATTCTTCATAAGTGTCGACACTTGTACTTAGAAAATTTTCTTCCAATTCTTAAACCTGCACAATGAAACTCAAACATATATCAAATACAAATTGATGTATATCATTGATTAAGATGAGGCTTCTCCAAATCTGGTACATATTAACAGTGTATCCAACAATCTCCCCCTATTTGGAGAAGTCATAACATTTAGTCAAATATATACATCACTCATAATAAAACACAAAAAAATATATATACATACATTTCACTACAGGGTAACATATAAACATTGTAAACAACTGAAATGAATACTGAAAATTGATTTCATTTAATCAGAGAGAAATTTTAAGTTTACGCCATTTTCTTTTAGAACAAAAGCCAAAAAGTTACATTATTCTATACATAAGCCTAACTATCCTATAATTGATTAGGCTCCTTAATCACAATGCCTTTTCCTGATTTGATCTGAGCCTGCACAGTAGGTTAAGCATCATCAGCAGGTTTCTTTCCTTTCAGATCCTTTTTTTGTTCTTCATCCCTTATCCTTTGCCTTTCAAAATAATGAAAAAGCTTTGGGAAGTACTTGCTAGGCTCCAGAGCATTAGCAGGTAACTTCCCAGCTTTTGCTTTCCTTCTCTATTGAATAATGGCTTCCTGTCTGGCTTGATCTTGTTCCACTCTTGCTCAGTATACCATTTACCCCTTTCATGGGTCTTGTCCTTCACAGCTTTCCAGGCAGTCAATATAATGTTCCTGGAAGTAGGGCTCCATTGCTCAAAATCAGGCTTCAACTCAGCCTGTTCTCTAAACCTTTTCTTGGACAGTTGTGCTTCCTTGGCAGCCTCTGACATTTCCACTTTTTCAATAATAATATTATTAGCCTCCTGTGGAGGGTTGTACACTGACTGAACTTCTCGGTGAACCATGTTAAAATCAGCTGGAGGGTAAATGACCTGAGCAACTTCAGGTTGATCTCCTTCAATATAGGCAGGTTGCACTCCAGACTCAGCAACATTGTCATCATCACACAAGGGGGGATATCCAAGAGTTGCTCTGATGTTATTTGATATCCATTTAGCATGATCTGAGCTGGCTTTGAATAACACCCTCTCCCCCTTTATGACTTCTCTGTCAATATGATCTCTCAGATCATCCTTCTGAAATCTAACTTGGTTAACAAGATAATTTGTGCCTTCTTTGTAATAATTCCTGAACTTTTGTAAGAAATCAGAAATATTCTTGTGAGATTTTGTAAATGTGTCCTGTACAACAGCTAGATCTTCTTTGATTTACTTGGACACTTCAACTTTGAGAACAGTGCTTAGATTATCAATCTGTGTTAGAATGGCAAAGTGTGACTCTTTGAGATTATCATTCATCCGGATTTGATTCTCAAGAACATATCCTTGCTTAACTGCAATGTCTTCCACTTTAGTGGTGAGTACTTGTTGTTGCTTTGCCAAGTATACCACAGCATTTTCTCCCTTATGGAAGCAATCTGTCATTTCCTTTTTATTTTGATTTACTTCAAATCTGATTGATTTGATATCTTGAGCCAGATTGAATTGCAAATCTTTATGTGTTTCATCCATATACCTTTCCAAAGACTACCTTTGCTCATCTAATTTCACTTGTAATTGGACCAGTAGGGAACTGAAATCCATGCTTGGAGCAGGTGGTGGTGTGACTGTTTGTAAGGCTTTTTTATAGCCTGAGCTCCGTTTTCTTAAGGCAGCTAACTTCCTTTTCTTAGCCATTGAGGTTTCTTCATCATCAGAAGATTCTGAGGAACTTTGTATATTTACTGGTTCCTTATCAGTTGGGGCATGCTGAGACATCCCCCCCTCAGTTCCTGGAAGTCTTTTTTCTATGATTTGCTGCTCCCCCCCCCCCCCCAGTCCCTGTTGTTGGGTGTTCAGGGAATAGCTCTTCCATAGTTACTTCTTGCTGCAGCTGAACAAGAGGAACAAAATTTGTTTGGAAAACAGATGGTTCTCCCTGGACATTCAGATCTTTGTCCAGGTCATTCTCTATAAAGGAGATACTTACTTGAATATTTTGTGCAGTACCTTGTATCTTCTCATCTTGTGCTTCTTTCTCAACATTTAGCAGTTTTTAATTGTTGATTTCTGACACTATTTCCATAATAGTATCAGCAGCATACTCACTTTCTAGAGCAGTTTCAGGAATACCTCCCCCTTGGGCAGGCAGCTCAACTTGTACAATGTCTTGTACTGCTGGTTCAGGATTTTCTCCCACTGGAGTGGAGACTACATGTTGCTCTAAAAGTATACTGCTCTCCACTTGATCCTGTGCTTCTTTTTGTGGCTTGTCTTCATCTGAACTGAAGACCACTTCTTCTTCAGAATCACTGGAGGATTCTGCATGTGGAATAATCTTTTTCTGCAGTTTATCTTTCTTAACATCTTTCTGTGGAGTAGACACCTCCTTTATCAAAACTCTATCCCATCTAGATAGAATTCTCACACCCATCCTCCTCATGTGGTTGATTTTGGTTCCTGGAAGTTGGTTCAAAACATCTGGTATTGTAGCAGATAGACATAAACTCAAAATCCTTCCCAAATTTGGTTTCTTTATTCCTTCTTGAAGCTTATCAAAAACTATTGATGCCCAGTCTGTTTTTATGGTGAAAATAATCCTTGTCATCAAATTAAACATGTGGACTGAAATTCTCTCATGTCCACCAGTCTTACAAAGAATTACCTTGCCAACTACCTCATACAGAAACTTTCCTTGGGAATTCATCCCTTTCCGGGCAATAGATGATCCAAACTTGATATTAGGATTTAGCCCGCACCAACTTAGTGCTTCTTTAGTCCTGGATGGAACAATTTCTTCATCATCCTTAATCATGGGAAGTTGGAGTGATTTCCTGATAGTCTTTAGCGTTAGTCTAACTCGTGAATCTTGAACTATGGCTTTGATCTTCTTCCCTTCTGGGTCCACAGTAGCAGATGAATAGAATTCCATGACTTCCTTTTTCCAAATTTTTGTTGGTTCTGAGACCAAGAATTCTAATCCATTATCAGAAATTAGGGTAATGACACCCTGGATTTCTTGTGAAGCTGTCGTGAATCCTCCACGAACCAGCTCATATCCTTCATTCACCTTATCATCTTGGTGAGGCGCCATTGTCGAGAGAGATGGAAGAGAAAAGAAGAGAAGGTCTTTGTCGACACAAGGTGCAGATCTTAGATTTCTGAAAGCGTAGTCGACCAGATTTTGGCTTGACCTATTTATAGTGTTAGCGTAAAGGGCAGGTCAAAAGACGAGCCATAGTAGACCAAATTTTACATGTGTCAATAGAAATGACCTAGGTCTCGACAAAACTTAGGTTTAGTCGACATGTCTAGATGTCGACATATATGTGTCAGAGTTGACACGGGCTGGTCATGTCTTGACATAGTTGTGTCAACACCAACTTTTGTGTGTCGACACAATAAATTTTCTAGATATAATGTCTCGACAAGGTTGTGTCGACACCTATTCTTCGTTGACACAGATACTGTTTCTGTGTCGACACATCTTTATTCTTTGTCGACACAACATACTGAGTGTGTCGACACAATTGTGCTTGTGTCTGAAAGTCCACCTAGTGTCAGCTATGTGCACCTATGGGGGGGGGAATAGGTGACGTGTGGTTCTTTTGCGGAATTTACGGATGTACCTGCACAATAAAAACAACAAGCACAGCACACAGAATACACAGCAAATTTATAGTGGTTCCCCGACTTGGGTACATCCACTTTCCCCCTTCGACCTATCTCCCCAACAAGGGACGACTCGGTCACTTCTCCAACGGGATTGAAATCCAATCCCTTCACTAACGGAAGGAGCCCTTCCACACGTGAGAGTCAACACTCCCACAAACCGGGTTGCACCCAACCCTTACAACACGGAACAAAGGTTCCTATACTATAAAATAAATGTAGAATGTACACGTGATACAAACTTCTCTTGGAGACTACGGTGTTCCTCTTTGTTCGACGACGTGTTCTTGAAGTCGATGAAGAGTCTACGACCTTGGTCTCTCTTGGAGAAGATCTCCCTGGAACCGGCGGCGGCACACGAGCGGCGGCTAGCTTCGGGATCGGCGGCTATGATGAAGAGCGGCTGCTGAACTTGGAGATCTAAACTTCGTAGCGAAGCAAGCTAGGTCTACCAACGGTCACTCTAGGATCAGTCGTCTCGATCGATTCGGACGGGGGAGTTTTTCCCGGTCAACAAGTCGAGAGACAAGAGATCTCCGGATAGACGCGTGAGACTCAAGCTTTGCTAAGCTTCTGTCACCGGAGATCGGGAAGAAGATCGATCAGTGGCGGCGACGGACGTTCCCGAGCGCGACGGCGGCGGCGGAGATGAGTCGCTGATTTAGGGTTTTGTTGCGACTCGGTTCCTTTTTCTTTTTCTCCGTCCGTTTACTGTTCAAAATACCCATGTATTTATACCCTGAAGATACAGCAATTTTGACCGTTTGTGGGACCCACAAAAGGAATCCCCAAATTCCGGTTCAAACTAGTCCAGAAGCAGAATCCGGTCCAGCAGCATTCTGAGAAAATGCCAAGTAAAAATCGGCGAGAATCGCAGACGATTCTCGACGAATCGGCGAGAATCACCAAGTGATTCTCGACGATTCGTCGAGAATCGTTTGTGATTCTCGTCGAATCACTTGTCGATTCTCAACGAATTTTACTTTATACATGGGCTGCTTGACCACTGGTTCGGCGGGAATCACAAGTGATTCTCGCCGAATCTTACTTGGCACCATTTTGAGATGGCCAGAAGGAGTCGGGGAGAATCACTGATGATTCTCGTCGATTCGGCGAGAATCACTAGTGATTCTCGCCGATTCGGCGAGAATCACTTGGTGATTCTCGTCGAATTTGCCTTGGACGATTTTTCGTCTTCCACCTAGGAGCTACTCCTTGATCCTCCATGCTCCTTGTCTTCTCTTGCATATGAACGGCCCTGTACTTGAAAGTAAGTGCACTCCAATAGAGAGAGTACACATAGGCCAACACACTGATCTGCTCAACGAGGGATTACGTCGTGCAGACCCGTGTATATTGACCTACTGCACCCTGACATTGGTGTGCACTTAGCGTGGAGAAACTGCAAGTACAACTTGAAAAAGTTTCATCAAATACATTGTGAATTCATCTTAGCTTGACAGGGGGCTTCCTCAAATCTAGGTAATCGTGGATAAAATACCCAACAATCTCCCCCTATTTGACGAAGCCAAAACCCTACTAGCTAAGATGAATAACACCTATGAAATAATAATTATAGCATTTAAAAATTAAATATGCAACACAAGGGAATATATGCAATCAGAACAGGACTTGAGTCATTCACACTTTCAAGAATATATATATATACCAAGAGAAATATATTCACATATAATTCAGAATTGTTCATATGACAGTAATAATCATTAAACGTTCTTAAGACACAGTGACCAGCTGTAAAATAATGACTATTTGTCCTTAGCTACGTCACCCTTCAGAGTTTGAGCCAAGTACTTTTTGCTTTGCCTTTCCATGTATTCCTTGGGCTTCGGGTAGTACCTAGGAGGAGCAACTTTGTCTGGATCCTTGTTGTTTCTGAAGAAAATGTTGCGTTTTGCTTCAAATGCTTTGTGCGTTTCCCATTCGTATTGGCTATATGCTTCATTTTGATTGATCTCTCCTCTTTCGTACAGCCGGAAGGTGTCTAAGATGATGTTCCTTGAGACTGGACTCCACCTTTCATTTCGTAGATCCTCCTCATTCATTCGAATTCTCTTTGCAGCCTGTGTCTCCTTGGATGTCCCTTCCTGAACTTTCCTCTTTCCCCTGGCTTTAGCTAAAGCCTCCTGGTCAAACATACTCCTCAGCTTGGATTTGGAGATGGCCCTAGCATCAGCTTCATCAGTGAAAATTTCTGCAGCACTTGTACTTACAGCCTCAGCAATATTTACTTCCTCAGCAGCCTTAGAAGTCTCAGGAACCTGAATACCGGCAGGTTGGTCAGGTAGGACGACGCCCAACGTGCCCAGTGCCTGTTGTAGCATCCACCAGCAACTCTCATAGACGTATTTGCTTGATTGGGCAAAGTTTGCATCCATGCTTTCTTGGAGCTCGGCCAGCTTAGCTATATACTCCTTCTCCCCCTTTTTGGCTTCGTCGGCTATGCAATTGGCATATGAGTGCAAGGAGTCATCAATATGCTTAGTTGTCTTGCCGAATTCAGTGATTAGGGCCTGCTGATTTGCATTTAAAGTGACCATGTTACCATCAAATTTCTGAATATTGTTGGCTACAACGTGAGCGTTCTGATTGACAACAGCCAGAGTATCAGTATTCTTTTTCAAGCCGGCCATTAACAGTGTGACAGCTTCGCCGGCCGCGTTATACTTTTCTTCGAATTTCTTCTCCATCACGTCCAGCTTATGGTTGATTGCCACCATATTCTTCAGCATGAGATCTTCAGAAGTCTTAATCTCTTGCAGCATTGTTTTCTGAGCTTTATCAAAAGAGGTTTTAAGCTCATTCACGATGCCCTGAATTATATGTACAGTGTGAATGGCTAGGTCATCGCGTAATGGAATAGCTGGAGGCACTTCTTGGCCTTGCTCTTGCTCTGCAGCAGATGCATCGGTAGAGCTGGATACAATCACAGCCTCTATAGAAGGAATGTTGGCGGCCTCTTGAGGTTTATCAAACTCCCCCTCCACTGGTGCAGACTTATCAGATGGAGGTTCAACGGGATCCGGAGTCTCCAACACTTCATGGTCCTCATTCTCATCGTCCTCTCCGTCCTCATCCAAAAATTCATCCATATCAGCAGCTTCTTCCACTTCTTGATCAGCAGTGTCCAGTGCTTCAGCTTCAGTTCTTTGAGTGTTTCTGTTCAAGCCCTCCTCATCCTCCAACTCAGGTTCACTTACTTCATGAATTTCGGCCACCGCATCCTTGGCCACCTGGGCGATTTCAGATATTATATCCATATGAGTGGGTAGAGTCTCCCCCTCGATTCCTGCAGTCACAATATCAGGAATTTCACTGGGGGAGGCTGCTGGAGATACTTCCTCTTGCTCTTCCACAGCCGGCTGCCCGATGCGCCGCTCCCATCGATCAAACACAGTAGCATCCATCTTTTTCAAGTAATGGAGAGGGACTCCTTTGCTCATGTCGAATTTGTCTCCGTTGAGCTGGTTGAGATATAGACTGATGATGCGGCCGAAGCTTGGAGTGCCCAGAGTGTCCTTGATCTTTTGGAACAGCAACTCTCCCCAGTTGAACCTCTTTCTGCAGACCACAACTATGAGAATTTTGAACATATCTCCGGAGATATGATCATGGGAGCCTGGCTTGCAGATGAGTACTTTTCCTATGATGTCAGATAGGAGCTTCCCTTCTTCATTCATCTCTTTTCTCTTAACTGATCGAGTGCCTCTTGGTAGACCGCAGAACAAGAGGGTTCTGGCTTTGTCCTCATCCTCCAGATAGTCCTCCTCCTCTGAACTGGAAAGCTGCAGGTAGCGAGTTAGCTTACTGGCAGACATCTTTACTTTTGTCCCAGCAACCTTGCTTTTGATGATGGAGTCTCTATCTCGGAGTCTTGCGGAAGAGAAGAACTCCAGCACCTCTTTATCTAGGACTTTGCAAGGGTGCTCCAATACGAAGGTTATCCCGGCCTCTTCCAGCATGAGAATGATATTCCGGAACTCGTCCGAGGCATGAGAAAATCCAGTGCGAACCAGCTCGCAGCCAGAAATCAAGCCTGCAGTCGTCCTTGGAGCCATTGAGGATCTAGAAGGAAGCCCGACTCTAAGCATTAGTGAACATTCAAAAGGAAAGCATCACTTGGGGTTCGGCCTTGGAGCAATTGAGGAGGAGGTTACCTAAGGGCTTACACGCAAGTGAGTTGATGAGCTTCGGGAAGATCTTCGGTGGATGGAAGAGTATCCCGTGGGGTGCGGCCTTGCTAGAACCTTGCGGTCACAGGGACACTTCGCGAGAACCTTGTGGGGTTCGGCCTTGCTAGAATCTCACGGGGAGAGGATGGTCACACAGCAGCGATTCGATGAGAACTCTCTTGGCGTCGACGAGATCGTCGGAGGGCTGCGGGTTTCAGCGAATCCGCGGAAGTGCACTTGCGCGAGTCGTTGGGAGTTCTCTTGTGCGAGGGTCGTCGAGTGTTCTCTTGCGCGAGTCGTGAGGAAGGCGAACAGGCGGAAATAGTCTTTCGGCGGGATTTATATAAGTCGTCGGGATACTTAAGGAAGCCGAGCGGTCGGCGAGCTCCTTCGGCGGGATTCGTCTAATTTGGTGAGATATAAAATGGGTCGGCGGGATTCGGAGTAAATATTGATGTTTTTCTTGACTACTTTGGGAAGCATTGCACCATTTTAGAGATTTTCCGATGTCAAGTCAATAAAAAGAATGATAAATACAAGTATATTCTAAAGTCAATCTATTTGAATTTTACTGAGGTTTTTGCAAAGTCTTCTAAATGTCAATTGTATGTTGTCGAGATTTACAACGACATGTCTTCGAATGTCAAGTTAATACAAGATTAATAAATACATGTTTATTATAACGACAATCTATTCGGATTTGAGCGAGACTTCTCCAGACACTTCTTGATGTCAATTGTGATGTGTCAAAATTCGCAATGGCATATCTTTGTTAACCTTTTATTGATGTGTAATGGTTTGCATGCCTCGTGATAAGCATAAGTATACGCATACACAAGGATAGAAATATATATATATTTACTTTGAATGAGGATGCATCATGACACAAGTCCTTGAACTGATCAAAATTACCTAGGATTTGGAGAGTCATCGTCTTAGTCCCACAGGTAGAACATATTAGTAGCTTAAAGTGAGTATGCTCAACAGGTAGCACATCTATTATTGCAGACGCTTGTTCCAAGTTAGCCTTGAGCCACCTACTGTCTAGTTCCCAAAGTATTCACGGGGACCTAGACTACCCTGCAAGACAGAATTACTTTACCTTAGGAACCCAAATCATATTGGGTCCTAGGTTTCTATTAGCATAAGCATGCAACTGCCTTCCTTCAGAAAACCTGTCTGGAAGACTACCCCTGTCCCTATAATGTGGATAAGCCCTTGCTGTGGGCACTGAGGGGTTGTGCCAACAGTCAATGGCAAAGTGTCCCACTTTGCCGCAGCACCAACAAGAGTGAATGTTGTATCGCCGTTTTCGACCTGATCTAGTGACGGATGTAGTCACGGTCCTAGGTCTAAAAGGGATAGGGCATGTTCTTATCGCACAAATTCCTCTTCCATCGAGGCATGAGGAAGGGTGAAACGAATGCATGATGTGAGCGTTATGAGGCCGAGAAGGTGGTGCCATTCTTTCAGGCATCTTCCTTGCTGAGGCTCCATGAAGCCTGACATCATGACTTCTAATCTCCCTATCCCGTGTCCTCGAATGGAGAGAATTCTTCTGTGGACTAGGACATGCAGATCCACACTTTGTTGTGGCAGTGGTCGTGAATACAAAGGGCTCAGAATGAGCCTTAGGTATTTCCTCATGGGTGGCCATGACGCCTCTTGCACTATGGACGTTTCCACATGGGGACACTTCACCCTTGCAGTGACCACGATTATTCCTGTGGTCATACCTGAAGGCATGATGAGTTGCCTTCCCGCTTGGAGTGGGAGGTCGGAACACCGTT
The DNA here is from genome assembly GCA_039583875.1 of Platanthera guangdongensis. Lineage (NCBI taxonomy): Eukaryota > Viridiplantae > Streptophyta > Magnoliopsida > Asparagales > Orchidaceae > Platanthera > Platanthera guangdongensis. The sequence continues at coordinate 90,685,449 of CM077161.1, read as the reverse complement.
TCCCTATTTCTCCATCCCTGGATAATCCGGGAGATCCACCCGGTTTCTTGTTTTCTCTTTATAGCATCAACTTTGGAAAAGTTAGATACTATACGTTTCTCATTATCTAGACTATTCTCTAGAGCTGAGATCTTAGAGTCCTTGACCTTGTTGGACGCCAATTGGAGAACCAACAAGATCTTCAGTCGAGCAATCTCTCGAGCTTGCTCCTCAGCAAGTAGATTGCTTTCCTAAAGGGCTCTCATCAGGGAATCAGTATTTTCTGGAGGAGAGCAGTTTCTGTCTTCAGAAAAGTCCAAAGATGTGGGACAGGATGAAGATGATACCTGCTCATCTGGGTTATTGTCATTAGAATCAGTGACCAATGTTTCGTCCTCGTCGGAGCTGCTTTCCTCACTATCTTCTTCAGTCTCTGACAAGGATACTGGAGCTCTGATGCAATCCGAAGGATCCTTGCATTCATCTTCAGAAGTGAGGACCCCCACATACGCTTCATCCTCTGATTGGCAGCATATTTCAGCTTTCTCTGACCCCCCCCCCCATCAGCTCTGAGATCATCATCCACAGAGATTTAGCCGTTTTACATTTGTCCAACCTGGAGCGAGAGGCTCCAGACCAAACATCCATAATAATTTGTCGAATCCTCTGGTCCAGTTGGAAAAATGAGAGTTCCATCTCTGTCATCTCAGCAATGCACATGGGCACTTGGATCCCCGAGTCGGTGGTCTTCATGGGGATAAACGGACCCTCTTCCAGGATGAGGGATGCTCGTGGATCTATGGCATCCAGGTGAAATAATACTCTCATCCTCCAGATAGGATAATAATCCTTTGAGCATGCAGGGAGTTTGAGTGGCAATACGTCATAATCCAGATCCATGCTTCTGACACTGGTGGCAGGATTCTGCTCAAGGTGTTAACCTTTTTGAAGAGCAACCTCCCTCTGATACCACTTGAAAGTCCACCTAGTGTCAGCTATGTGCACCTATGGGGGGGGAATAGGTGACGTGTGGTTCTTTTGCGGAATTTACGGATGTACCTGCACAATAAAAACAACAAGCACAGCACACAGAATACACAGCAAATTTATAGTGGTTCCCCGACTTGGGTACATCCACTTTCCCCCTTCGACCTATCTCCCCAACAAGGGACGACTCGGTCACTTCTCCAACGGGATTGAAATCCAATCCCTTCACTAACGGAAGGAGCCCTTCCACACGTGAGAGTCAACACTCCCACAAACCGGGTTGCACCCAACCCTTACAACACGGAACAAAGGTTCCTATACTATAAAATAAATGTAGAATGTACACGTGATACAAACTTCTCTTGGAGACTACGGTGTTCCTCTTTGTTCGACGACGTGTTCTTGAAGTCGATGAAGAGTCTACGACCTTGGTCTCTCTTGGAGAAGATCTCCCCGGAACCGGCGGCGGCACACGAGCGGCGGCTAGCCTCGGGATCGGCGGCTATGATGAAGAGCGGCTGCTGAACTTGGAGATCTAAACTTCGTAGCGAAGCAAGCTAGGTCTACCAACGGTCACTCTAGGATCAGTCGTCTCGATCGATTCGGACGGGGGAGTTTTTCCCGGTCAACAAGTCGAGAGACAAGAGATCTCCGGATAGACGCGTGAGACTCAAGCTTTGCTAAGCTTCTGTCACCGGAGATCGGGAAGAAGATCGATCAGTGGCGGCGACGGACGTTCCCGAGCGCGACGGCGGCGGCGGAGATGAGTCGCTGATTTAGGGTTTTGTTGCGACTCGGTTCCTTTTTCTTTTTCTCCGTCCGTTTACTGTTCAAAATACCCATGTATTTATACCCTGAAGATACAGCAATTTTGACCGTTTGTGGGACCCACAAAAGGAATCCCCAAATTCCGGTTCAAACTAGTCCAGAAGCAGAATCCGGTCCAGCAGCATTCTGAGAAAACGCCAAGTAAAAATCGGCGAGAATCGCAGACGATTCTCGACGAATCGGCGAGAATCACCAAGTGATTCTCGACGATTCGTCGAGAATCGTTTGTGATTCTCGTCGAATCACTTGTCGATTCTCAACGAATTTTACTTTATACATGGGCTGCTTGACCACTGGTTCGGCGGGAATCACAAGTGATTCTCGCCGAATCTTACTTGGCACCATTTTGAGATGGCCAGAAGGAGTCGGGGAGAATCACTGATGATTCTCGTCGATTCGGCGAGAATCACTAGTGATTCTCGTCGAATTTGCCTTGGACAATTTTTCGTCTTCCACCTAGGAGCTGCTCCTTGATCCTCCATGCTCCTTATCTTCTCTTGCATATGAACGGCCCTGTACTTGAAAGTAAGTGCACTCCAATAGAGAGAGTACACATAGGCCAACACACTGATCTGCTCAACGAGGGATTACGTCGTGCAGACCCGTATATATTGACCTACTGCACCCTGACATTGGTGTGCACTTAGCGTGGAGAAACTGCAAGTACAACTTGAAAAAGTTTCATCAAATACATTGTGAATTCATCTTAGCTTGACAGGGGGCTTCCTCAAATCTAGGTAATCGTGGATACAATACCCAACAGTGTCGACACAAACTTTGTACTTAGACAAATTTCCTGAGAAATTTTGTACTTACATATTCTTCTTAGGGAAGCTTGTGCTAACCTATTCTAGGTTCAACATACCTAATTCAATTTTAAAATAATTGAATTTAATTTCATCGAGAGGTTTTGTAAATATATCAGCTATTTGATTATTTGTGTTCACAAACTCTAGACTAATATCTTCCTTCTCAACATGTTCTCTGATGAAATGAAACTTCATTTCTATATGCTTTGTTCTACTGTGTGAGACAAGATTCTTAGCAATAGAAATAGCACTAGTAGAATCACAAAACAGTGGAATTCTACTTACCTTGATGTCATAATCTTCTAGTTGGTGCTTTATCCACAACAACTGTGCACAGCAACTACCTGCAGCTACATACTCAGACTCAACTGTTGATATAGCTACACTTATTTGCTTCTTGCTGCACTATGACACCAGCCTTCCTCCTAGGAATTGACAGGTTCCTGTTGTACTCTTTCTGTCTTCTTTGCATCCTGCAAATTCTGCATCTGAGAAACCTGTTAGTAAGAAATCTCTATTCTTTGGGTACCAAAGGCCTAGATTAGGTGTGCCCTTAAGATATCTCAAAATTCTTTTAACTACAGTATAATGAGATTCCTTTGGGCAAGCTTGGTACCTAGTACAGACACATGTTGCATACATGATGTCAGGTCTACTAGCAGTCAAATAAAGTAGGGAGTCAATTATCCTTTTATACAAAAACTCATCAACAGGTTTCCCTGCCTCATCTTTGTCTATAGGCATACTTGTTCCCATAGGAGTTTTCATGGTGGAGGCTGAGTCAATACCATATTTCTTAATCAACTCCTTGGTGAACTTAGACTGAGATATGGACAGTCCATCATCAGTCTGTCTAACTTGAAGTCCCTAAAAGAACTTCAGCTCACCCATACTACTCATCTCAAACTTCTCTTGCATAAGTTTGGCAAACTTCCTACAAATGTTGTTTTCAGTTGAACCAAATATAATGTCATCAACATATATTTGTACTAGGATTATCTTGCCTTTAGATTCCCTAAAGAATATAGTTTTGTCTATCTTTCCTCTAGAGAACTTATTCTCAATGAGAAAAGCAGATAAGGTTTCATACCAAGCCCTTGGGGCTTATTTTAAACCATATAGAGCTTTCCTAAGCCTATATACATAATCAGGATAATGAGAGTCTACAAAACCTGAGGGTTGTTCAACATAGACTTCTTCTTTTAAGTCACCATTCAGGAATGCTGACTTTACATCCATTTGATATACCTTAAACCCTTGATAGACAGCATAGGCCAAGAACAATCTTATAGCCTCCAACCTTGCCATTGGGGCAAAGGTTTGATCAAAGTCAATCCCTTCCTCTTGCCTGTAGCCTTTTGCTACCAATCTGGCCTTGTTCTTGATTATAGTGTCATTCTCATTAAGTTTGTTTCTGTAGATCCACTTGGTTCCTATGATGTTGTGATCCTTTGGTTTAGGAACCAGTTCTCATACATTACATCTTTTGAATTAAGTCAGCTCTTCTTGCATAACATCAATCCAGTTTGTGTTTATCATGGCTTCTTCAAACTTTCTGGGTTCTATTTATGATAAGAAGCTAGGACATAGGACTGTGTTCATACTTTTGCTTCTTGTTAGAACACCTTGACTTGCATCACCAATATTTTGGTGCGCTTGATGATCTTTCAAGTGTCTTCTTGTTGGAGGAAATCTGTCAACCTCATGGCCTTCTTCATTTTCCTCAACCTGATGCTCCTCATTATCTTCTTCATCCAGTGAGTCTTGTTCTCCCCCTGGACAGCAAGCATCTTTTTCCTCATCCAGCCTAGCAGGTACCTCTTCATTGATGGTCAGCTTGTCTAGCCTGTCTGTTAGACCTGTAGAACTAACTGAAGAACTAGATAATATACTGTTAATAAACTTAGATTCATCAAATACAACATGGACAGATTCCTTTATAACTTGGGTAGTTAAGTTGTAGATTCTGTATGCCCTACTATTATGTTGTACCCAACAAATATCCCTTTAAGGGATTTGGCAGCAAACTTTGTTTGCTAGTGCTTACCATTAACTAAAGCATAACACTTGCTACCAAAGATTCTAAAGTAGGAAATGTTTGATTTTCTGCCTTTCAAAATCTGATATGGGGTCATCTTATGTTTTTTATTGATGGAGGCTCTATTGAGAACATGACATGTAGTATTTACTGCCTCTGCCTAAAAGTACTTAGGGAGAGTAGTGTCACTAAGTAGTGTTCTACTTGCCTCAATTAGAGTCCTATTCTTTCTTTCAGCAACTCCATTTTGTTGAGCTGTTCTAGGTGAGGAGATTTCCTGATGAATCACAAGTTCATCACAGAACTTTGTCATACATTCAGACTGAAATTCAGTTCCATGGTCACTTCTGATTTTGACCACTGAATTGTTATGATCATTCTGAATTTGTCTAACAAAAGTCTGGAAAATAGTTGGGGTTTCATATTTCTGCCTCAAGAAGAAAACTCATGTTTATCTAGAATAGTCATCCACAATAACTAGTGTGTATACTTTCCTACCAAGACTATGAACTGGCATATGACCAAACAAATCCATATGCAAGAGATATAAACATCTCATTATCAAGTGCATGGAAAGAGGACTTAGTCTATTTGCCCTTTTGGCAAGCTGAACACACACCCTCTTTAATGCACTTAACTTGAGGACCATTCCTCACTAACCCCATGCTAAACAGCTGTCCTATTAACTTATAGTTCAGATGGACAAGCCTCTTGTGCCATTTGACACATAGTGAAGCTTTTTCTCCTGCAACTAGACAAATGGTTGAGTTGTCAAACTCACAATCTAGGTTAAGACAATATACATTCCCTTTCCTAGTGCCAGTCAAAATGATCTCTTGATCACTTGACCTTCTTATTTGGCACTCCCCTTTGAGGAAGGAGATGTCAAAACCTAGATCACTAAGTTGACTTATGCTGATCAGGTTATGTTTTAGACCCTTCACATAAGCCACTTTAGTGATAGTAATTGAATCACTAAAAATGTTATCAAATCCTTTGATGATTCCTTTTTCTGATCCACCAAAGATTACTTTGGGTCCATTCTCTATGGGTACATAGTCCCTCAACATTCTCCTTGTTCCAGTCATGTGTCTGGAACATCCACTATCCAAGTACCATATAGGGGTATGGTCACTTGGATTCACCTGCATCAAATACAGAATCACTTACCCTCAGAACCCAAATTGTTATTGGGTCCTAGGTCATTGTTAGGTTGAAATCCTGCAACTGTTCTGACAGGTAGACTACCCTTGGTTTTAACACTTGTGTTGAAAAAACAATCCATGGTAAAATGGCCCACTTTGCCATAGCACCAACACTCAAACCTATTATACCTTCTCTTAGGTACAGACTTTACTACTTTGTTGCCAGCAGTTCTGTTGAGTGTAGATGCTGGAGCAATAAACCCCAAGACTTGCTCTTGAACCTGATGGGCTTGCCTATAGTGTGATATATGGGCATTTGCACCCTTACCTATGTGATCTTCATCCTTACAGTGACCATGAGTACTATCATGATCATACCTGTTTGTTAGTTGCATCACTTTCCTAAAGAAAATAGGGGTTTTGTAGCTAGTGGATATGCTGGGGCCTTACCTTTTCTATGAAAATTGGTGGCCCTAGTCCTACCCTTGAAACCTAGACCGGTCTTTCCTTTATGAGAAATGAAATTATCTATTAATGGCAAGACTGATTTTGTCTTAGAGAATTTAGCCACTAACTCACTTTCTTGCTGAAGTTTTGCCTCAAGTTTCTTGATGTGGTTTTCCTTGAAAGAGATTGTGCCCATCTGAATAACAGTAATATTTTTCAATTTGACAATCTCCTTCAGTTTTGAATCTATCAACACGGTTGAATCTGATGTAGCCTGCTTCAGAGACTCAATTTCCTTGGCCTGCTCCTTGACAAGAAACTTGCTCCTCTTCAGAGCTTGCAACAACCCACCATACTCATTAATGATTTGATGCACATCCCCTTCTGATTCAGAACCATCCACATCTCTTGATGCAGAAGTTTCTGATTCTGATGTAGTACAGTAATCTGAAGCTGAGGGAGAACTGTATACCTTACTAGGACCAGGCTGATCCTGGCACTGATCATTTTCTGATAGAGCCATCAGCCCTCTACAGCAATAGTCTTCTGCTCCATTTATGGAGTCCAGCATTTGTAGGAATTCTAGTTCCCTAGAATCCTCTTCTATTGAGATTAGCTCAACATATGCTTCTGCATTATCTTCATCTCCTGATCCTGAATATGAAGAGTCTGTCCAACTCTTCTGCTTCTGAGCAACAAGGGATTTCTCCTTCTTGTCTTTCACTTGATGCTTCTTCTTATCTTTAGATTCAGTCCTCTTGTCTGGACAGTCAGCTATGACATGTTCAGGCCTGTTGCAACAATAACAAACAATCTTAGTATTAGTTTGTTTACTAGGCTTTGAGGCATACCTGTCCTCCTTGGGAGTCTTCTTTTTCTTGTAATACTCATCCTTGGAAAAGGATGTTGATGGCTTGGTTCTCCATTTCTTCTTTTTTATGAACCTTTGGAACTTCCTTGTAAAGGCAGCAAAGTCCTCATCAGAGGTGTGGCTATCTGATGTGCTGTTGTCAAGATTTTATTCTTCAGCCTCAGCACTCCTTCTGGGTGGAGAAGAGGACTTTTTCCAACCCTTTCTTGTGCCTTCAGCCTTGAAGGCTACAAACCTTTCTTTGTATTCAGGCCTACTGCTTTTCTCCTCCTCTTTTCTGAAAGTGAGCTGCATTTTATATGATAGCAGCTTTCCAAATAATATGGGTGGAGGTGTATCAGCAAGCTTGGCCACTTCTCTGATGGCACATATCTTTGTGTCCCAGTCCTTTGTTAGTGACCTGAGAAGCTTGTCATTCAGTTCATATGTGTTGAAGACTCTTCCATAGGTCATCAGCTCATTGACAATCCTGAAGAACTTCTTGTAACATTCAGCTATGATGTCAGTCTTGGCTTGTCTAAAGCTCTCATATTCTTGATTCAGCATAGATTTCCTGTCCTCTCTGACTTCTTTTGTTCCCTCCATGTAGACAATCAGGGTGCCCCACATTTCCTTGGAGGTTTTACAGTGCACCAGATTATGAAATGTGGCATCATCTATAGCACTTACTATAATATTTTGTGCTCTTTTGTCTAATGTTGCCAGGATGATCTCATCCTTAGTCATTTCAGAATAGCTCTTAGGGGTTTTAACATTTTCATCCAGAACTGATACCTTCATTGGAATGAAGGGACCCTCTTGTACTGTGATGTAGATTCTTAGATCAGATGCTTCCATAAACAACCTGACCCTTTCCTTCCATATGACAAAGCATTCTTTCCTGCAGATAGGCAGTTTCATAGATCCAAATTCCTTCTGATTCTCTATTGAACTCATTCTTGAAATCTGTTATTTGCCTTGGAGATCCACTCAGACTGTTAGGTCAATCTTTGAGTAACCTGGCTCTGATACCACTTGAAAGACTTGATTTCTAGACACCTGGAGGGGGGTGAATAGGTTTTAATTTTTCCTTCAAAATTTTAGGCAAATAGCAAAATTTATCTCAGTACAGAAATAATGTAAACCACAGAATAATGAACACAGCACAGCATACACCAAATTTATAGTGGTTCCCCAAGGTATGGGTACATCCACTTTCCCCCTTCGACTATCCAGCTGTGTACTAGATTCGGCCTAACTTCCTTCTTTCTTCTCAGATCCGCAGATCTTATAGCTTAGAACCAAGAATGGTTCCTACAACTCAGACTTATACAAGTACTACCTCATATTATTCCCAAAGAACCCTACCTCAGGCCTCAGCCCTACCTCAGGCATCAGCCCTACCTCAGCCTATGTCACTAGGCTTACAACTCAGAGTGAAACCTCACTCCTATAACTCAGGCAAAAGTCTTATCTCAGCCTTTATAATTACAGGCTTACAACTCAGATCTTAAAACAGATCCTACCAGAAATTATTTGATTAAGAGATACAAAAATTTCACCAGATGAATCTCTTCACTGGTATGAGCTTCTTGATCAGTTCTTGAATACACTGATCTTCAGATCCAACCCGACTTAGCCGTTTCAAAGCTTCTTGATAGAACAAAATAAGGTTGATCTTCACTTGTTGTAGAAGTTGATCTTCAGATAGCTTCCTCCTTGAATTCAGAATGAGATCTGAGTCTTCCTTGCAGACTGATCTGAATCTGCCTTCGTAAGGGTTTCCCTTTTTCTTGTTGTAGAAAACTCTCGCTGAAGGATTCACGTCTTAGTGTTGTGTGTTCTCTTTTCCTTATTGTTATCTCTCCTTATGTTGTATCGAATCAGTCCTTTATATAGAGTTTCCTCCTGATTACCGGCTGATCCGGTTTGTAACAGCCTTCTGACAGTTCTGACAAAGGTGTCATACCGGTTGGTTATGACAGCTGATTCTTCAAAGACTTTCCAACTCAGCATGAACTACTCAGCAAACTGCTTCACATGTGTCGACACAAATTGACTAAGTGTCGACACAAGTCTTGATGATGTTGATGCAACACTTCATGTGTCGATATAGTCATTCTTCTGGTACTCGACATGGCATCTGTTAAATGTGTCAACACAAGCCCACTATGTCGACATAATTCTGCCTCCATTGTCGACATAACTCCTGGGTGTCGACACAGCTTCTGCTTTCAGTGTCGACATAACTCCTGGCTCAGGTGTCGACTCAAGTCTGAGTGTCGACTCAGCTTCTTCTTTAGGTGTCGACACAGCTTCTTCACAAGTGTCGACACAAGTCTGGGTGTCGACACATCTTCTTCTGTTGGTGTCGACACAATGCCTGGATGTCGACTCAACTTCTTCTTTAGGTGTCGACATAATTCTTCACAAGTGTTGACATAATTCTTCACAAGTGTCGACACTTGTACTTAGAAAATTTTCTTCCAATTCTTAAACTTGCACAATGAAACTCAAACATACATCAAATACAAATTGATGTATATCATTGATTAAGATGAGGCTTCTCCAAATCTGTTACATATTAACAGTGTACCCAACAGTTATATCTAGCAATTTCAAACTTCTGTCATTTAATGATTCTTATAATATCTTAGCTTTGCTAAGTTCTGATTTCAGAGAAGTAATTTGTTCATTTGCAGATTTCAGTTCACTAGATAGATTTGCATTTTCATAAGTGAGTTTATCTAGATCATTCAATTTATCTCTGAGAAGTTTGATTTCCTTCTCAGAGCTTATCAAATCTAAGCATAGGTTTTTAAATTCAAATTTAAATTCATCAGATTCAAAATCATAGGATGTTATTACCTGATCTTCAGCTGACAGGTTTTCTTCATTATCAGATTCATCTGTGTCTGATCTGCTACTGCTTGCATCAATTGTCATGAGGCAAACCTCCTTTGCCTTGGCCTCCTCTTCTTCTTCACTGGAGCTAGAAGATGTGGATTCATCTTTTGTGTCACTTCATGTTTCAGCCACAAATCATTTGTCCTTCTTTTTGTGCTTGCTGGAAGAGGGCTTGCTGTAATGCTTGCTTCTTGATTCCTTTTTTTTCTTCTTTCCTTCTTTTTATTTTCAGGACATTCAGACATGAAATGTCCTGGTTTCCTGCACCCATAACACACTGCCTCTTTAGTGGGTATTTTGTCATACCTTGGCTGGCTGTCATTTCTGGATGACTTCCTTCTGAAGTCTTTCCTTGCCAGTTTGAAGAATCTCTTGCCAAAGAGACTCATTAGATCTTCATTGACTACTGGGGCTTCAGTTTCTTCAGTAGCCTTGAATGCAATGGATTGTTCTTTCCTTGCTAGAGGAGGAGTCCTGTGTTCCACTGCTTCTTTGGATTTGATTAGCTGCTCATAAGATTTGAGCTTTCCCAGGAGAGATTCAGTTGAAATCTCATTCAAGCTTCTGGCCTCTTTGATTGGCCAGATCCTAGTGTCTCATCTGCTTGGGAAGCACATTAGGATCTTTTCATTCACTTCAGTCAAGGTGATTTCTTTGTCTAAGGTCCTTAGCTCACTAATGATGGAGCTAAGCCTGTTGTACATCACCTCAACTGTTTCTGCCTCATCCTTCTTGAAGTTTTCTTATTGTGTGATGAGGTTTGATCTTCTATCTTTCCTCACATCTGCTGAGCCAGCAACCATTTGATTGAGTGAGTCCCAGATTGCTTTTGCAGAGGTGCACTCAGCCACCTTCTGAAAGATGTCATCTGACATAGTCTGAGCCAATATGTTCATGGCTTTGGCATCAGCAATCTTGGCTTTCTTCTGGGCTTCAGTCCACTCAGGTGGTGGGACTGCATTGTTGCTGGAAGATGTTGTGGATGTAGATGCCTGTGGGGGACCTGTCAAAATAGAGTTGTAGATGTCTTCATCAATAGAGTTCATTTACAACTTGATTCTTGCCTTCCAGATGGCAAACCTATTAAGGTTGCAAACTAGAGGTCTGGTGCTTGCATAATCCTCGTTCTGTGCCATGGCTATGTTTATAATCTAAATGAAAATGAAATAATGTGTAGATCTAACAAAGGATCTTTGGTTCAAGGTTTAGTTTGTACAACCAAAGGAACCTGCTTTGATACCAATTGAAAGTGATGTGTTAGATCTAATATACTCTAGAGGGGGTGAATATATTATTTGTAGCTCCTTATAAAACTGTTACAGCTTCTGCTATAATTAAAATGTGCAAAATTAAACTAAAATAAATAATCACACAGCAGTCCTAAAAATACAAGCACAGCAAGAACAAAAAGAAAAGGGGCAACCACACGACACAAGAAATTTTATAGTGGTTCCCCGACCTTGGTACATCCACTCTTCTACCACCCTGGTAGGAATCCACTCAGGTTTTTGATCAGGTGTCTGATACCAATGAGCTTTTGATCAGGTGCTCAAAAACCAAATCCTCAAGTCTTTTGATCAGGTGACTTGTAACTAGGAATCACTTTTGAAGAGAGATGACAACCCTTTACACAGATGGGGATGAGAGAATGATGGAAGTCTTCTTTTCTCAATCACAATGAGAAGACTATGTGGATTCAGTGATGTTGTCAAAGCTCCCCTGAGATGTAGAAGAGTTCAGGAGAACAAGAGCTTTGTACAGGGTGATAGGCCTTCAATTTAGAGACTTGATCCAGGAGCTTTAGACTAATGGTGCTTGAATGTCTTAGCAAGGTCCTGGAGAAGAAGAACAGGAAGACTCTTGATTTGAAAAAGGTGTTCTTTTTGCTTCTTCTTCAAACTACTGATAGAATGAGAAAGCTGATGAAGATCTGCTTCTGAATATCTTTTGATGAAAGCAGGAATAATCTTTTTTGTCTGTTTGTTGTGCTATATTATCAGGAAAGAGAGAAAAATCTTTTTTTATATTTTCTGGGGAAATTGGTCTTTTGAATTTTGAATTCCTTCTCCATTCAATGCTGACGGCCTAGAGAATAAGCAGCATTGAATAATTTCCCCAACTGTCCCGTGGAAAAATGGCAAGCAATAATCCTGGAGAATATCCTAATCAATGCTCCTCTAACGGTTATATTCAGAGAATGTTAGAGCATTGATTACTCAGGAATTATTGCAGTAATCATGGGGACAGGGCTAGAAATGACTTAGTCTGGAATCGTCGAACAGTTGACAGAAATCGTCGAACTGAGTCCATAGTTCGTCGAGCTGAGATGTTGTGTTCGTCGACCAGATGGCTTCTGTTCGTCGAGCTGAGTTCATGATCGTCGAGCTGGAAACTGAACTGCTATATTTTCTGAACTTTGCCTATTCTGTGTCTTAAGTTCGTCGAGCTGATAAATGTGTTCGTCGACTAGAGTTCAGCAACTATTCTGGAGTTGTCAAATATTATGTGTGTCGACACAAGTCTTCTGTGTGGTGTCGACATAACCTTTCCACAGTATTGACTGATGATCTGGGTGTTGACACAAGTTCTTCTAGTGTCAACTCAGTTGGTGTCGACATATACTCTGAGTTTCAACACAAGTCTTGTGGTTCTAAGTTGTTGAAGTAGATAATTAAAGAATTCGTAGGGCAGAGAACTGAGTTCGTCGACCTGAGACTAGAGAACACAGTCTTGACAGAATGCTGTAGTAGTCCAAAGATTCGTCGACCAAAGAATAGAGTTCGTCGAGCTGAGAACTAAGTTCGTCGACCAAAGTCTGATACTAAGGACTTAGAATATCTTGATATTTTTTGAACTTGAAGTGTTGTTGTAGTGTCCAAGTTTTCGTCGACCTGAGTACCAAGTTCGTCAAGCTCAGCTCAGAGAATTTACTCTGAGATCGTCGAGTTGATCACGACTATCGTCGACCTGAGTTCGACGAACGTCGAACTCACTTTACAGAGTCTTGAAATTTTCTAATTCTTGAGTCTCTGGCAGTCTTGTTGATAGCTGGTCCATGTGATGTTGACTCTAAGGACTTGCCTAGACTCTAGGAAACAACTATGACCCTGGCTATACATTGGGGGTCACAAGATACTAAGTTAGTAAACCTAGCCCAAATCAAACTAGGGATCCAACAGAGTGGGTCGACAGCGTCGAGACTGCTAGCCTATACTCGTCGAATTCGTCGAGTATACTAGTTGATACTCGACGACTACATCGAGTATGATTCCAGCCTTGGCGTTGAGTGGCTAGCTAGCTTGAGCTGAATTTATCTAAGTCAAATTCGTCATATATCAATGACTATTCGGAGAGTATACTAGCGATACTCGATGGTACTCTATGAATATGACTTAGGTCATTTTTTTCAAAAACTTTTTAGAACTAGGCTCGGGTTGCGGCGGCCATGTATAGTAATTTCGCAAGGTCCGAATTTAGAAGTTTCTTTATAGTCGTTGCCTTGATATTGCCTATAAATACTTAGGGTGGATTTTTCATCAACCCTAATCGAGCAAATCTTTCAAAATTCAAATCGTACAAGTTTCCGAAAAGACACAGACACCACCAATTCACCCCCCTTCTAAGTGATTTAGGTAGACGCTAAATACTTTCAATTGGTATCAGAATGGTGTTGTTCGATATAAGGTTAACACCTTGAACAAGATCTCTCATCTAGTGTCAAGAGATTCTACTTCGTGGCCAAGTACAAAAGCAAGGATATGTCTTCTATGAAGTTACTAGTGTGCACCAAAGAGAACTTTCCCATGTGGAAATAATGAGTCAGGTTCTTCATAAAAGCAGCAGATCCGAGAATTTTTCATATTGTGGAAGAAGGACGGCATATACCTACACAAACCTCAGCTCTGAACCCTGCCATCATGATTCCTAAGAAAATGATTGATCTTACCAAGGATGAAATTGCCCTAGTCTCCTTGTACAAAAAGGCTAAGAATACTATCGCAAGTGCAGTGGATGACTTGATGCTTCAAAACCTATTCGACTGCAAATCTACAAGGAGATGCGGGACTGCCTTGGAGTTCTCATGGAAGGTGTAAAAGAAGTTAGAGACGATCACATGTCATTGTTGAACCAAGAGTACGAAGCATTCAAGCAAGGTACAAATGATACTATTGTGAATAGCTTCGAGAAGTTCTTCAAGATCGTGAACGGGCTCAGAAACTATGGTTGAGCCTTCACTAATGGCGAATTGAACGACAAATTTCTCAGATCCTTGACAAAGGGCTGGGATACTAAAGTGGTAGCCATTAGGGAGTTTGGGAAGCTGCCTGAGATTGACCCTCAAAACTTGTTTTAAATGTTGCTCTCCAATGAGCTTCAAATGAACACTAGAAAAAAGGAGGAGCAAAGTAGCAGGACTTCAAGTAGAGAGAAGTCAATTTCCCTGAAGGATGAAGGTTCGAGGTAGTCTAAAGTCGTGTCACCAGTAAGGACACGTGCTCTAGACACCCCAGAAGACTCTGAGCCAAGCACATCAGGTTCTGAGGTATCTGATGGAGAGTTCTCCCTTATCTCTAAGCAATTCAAGAAACTGCACAGCAAGAGGAGACAGATGAAGAATCATTCATCCTCCACTGACTTCAGAAGATCACGTCGTGATGGTGATAGCTCCAAGAAAAACTACAATAAGGAGGACAGGTATAAGTCTAAACCAAGTAAAAAATTTTCCTCTAACGTTGTTAGCTACTAATGTAATAAGAGAGGACACATGATTGCAGGGTGTCCCTACAAGAAGAAGGAAGGATCCAAGAGAGTAGAAGATATCCTTCAAGGGTAAAAGGAAAGAAGAAAAGAGCTTTGTCTCCAAGAAGTCCAAGACTCTCAGCGACATTGACTCAAGCGAGTCAAGTTTGGAGAATGGGGAAGCTTACATTGGGATTATGGCTCAATCAGATGAGGAAGTTGGCGACTCCAAGTACCATGGGAAGGTAAACTCGCACACTATCCTTTCTGAGTCGGAAACGTCAATAAATGGTCATGAGGACTACTCTTCAGAGGAAGATAAAGCCGACTTAATGGCTCAGCATGAGAATCTTTTGAAAGCTTTTGACAAATGTTGAAAGGTAGTCAAAAGGTAATCAAAAGAGATTGCCTCCCTCAAGGTAGTGGAAATGGGTCTGGAGGAGGAACTTGCAAAATTACTTCCTCTCAGAGATGAAGTCAACTCCTTGAAAGAGGAATTGAAGAGTACGGCTGAGAAATTAAGGCAGGAGGAGAGATATCTAGATGAGCTGGAAGAAAAGCTCGCAGTGGAAAGGAAGCTAGTTGAAAGCTACTCGAAGCCAAAGACTGTTCTTCCTCTCATCGATGAGTTCTCTACCCCAAAGAAGGGTAGTGGTCTTGGTCATGTTACCGAAAAAGGTAAGGCTGCTAGGAAAGATAGTGCCAAAGAAAAGTGGAAGGCACTGCAAGGTCAAACTATGTTTAAAAAGGTCATATGGTCACCTTGCTAGGCCTACATACATGGAACCAAATAGGCTCTACCAAGGGTGGACCCGTCCAAGAGACTTTGGTGTCAGTGTCTTCAAAGCACACTATGAAGAGATTGTTCTTAAAGACTATGGTCAGTATGTACATGGGCATAATTATAAGAAGGCACTGAAAGCCAATACTGTGGTACCCAAGGTAAAGGAGATGGAGAAGCCCTGTGTCTGTTGCAATTAGGAGGCTTCCACCTCCAGGTATGTTGCCCCTGCTAGACCTCATATTCAAAGGGTAAAGCATGAGTATAAGAGAAGGGACAATAGGTTTGACTATTGGTGTTGCGGCAAAATTGGTGATTTTGGCGTAGATTGTTAGTTTAACCCTCAAATTTTGAAACTCCACGAGTTAACTGTGCGAGACCGACGACTCGTCAGGTTAATGTTCCTAGTGGTGGTAAGATGATAAGGAACCAAGGACCCAAATATGTTTGGGTTCCTAAGGTAAATAATTTATGGTTGCAGGTATGTCCAAAGGCCAACAAAACTCTGATATGGTATTTGGACAGTGGATGCTCTCGGCATATGACCGGGACAAGAAGTCTATTGCTTGATTATACCCCAGTCAAAAATGGACCAAAAGTCATCTTTGGAGGTTCAGACAGGGGAACAACTAAAGGCTACGGTATGATTTCCAACGACATAGTTTTTTTTTCACAGAAGTGGCTTATGTTGAAGGATTACAGCATAATCTGATAAGCATAAGTCAACTATATGACAAAGGTTATATCATTGAGTTCTACAAGGACAAGTGTTAATAAAGTCGTCTGCAAATTTAGAGATGATCTTAACAGACACTCAGAGTAGAAATATATTTTGTTTAAATTTTCTATGTTTAGATAATTCTACACCAATGTGTTTTTTGGCTAAAAGTAGTGCGTCTCTTTGTGATCAATGACATAAGAGATTAACACATATTAATTTCAAAACCATAAATATGTTATTTTCTTACAACTTATTGTGCGATACCCCCAACATTAAGTGTCTTAAATAGAGTTCGTATCATGCATGCCAAATGGGTAAGCAGACAAGGGATACCTTCAAGGGTATTGCTGAAAAAGATTCTTCGAGAAGTTTATACTTAATTCATATGGACTTATTCAGTCCTATGCCAATTCATAGTGTAGGAGGTAAATTATATAAGTTAGTAATTATTGATGACTACTCTCGTTTTACTTAGTTGTTCTTTATGAAACACAAGTCAGACACCTTTGACACATTCACTAATTTTGTTCGGCAAATTCAGAACGAATTGAACTGCTCAGTGGTCAAAATCAGAAGTGATCACGGAATAGAATTTTAGTATAGTGCCATGACAGAATTTTATGGAAGTCAAGGTATCCTTCATGAGTTTTCCTCCCAGCATACACCGCAGCAAAATGGAGTTGCTGAGAGAAGGAATAAAACCTCATTGAAGCATGTACAACTATGTTGAACGACGCTTCACTTCCGGAGTATTTCTTGGCTGAAGCTGTCAACACAGCTTGTCTCGTGCAAAACAGAGCACTAATCAACAAAATCATTGCATTACCCCCTATGAACTAATGAAGGGCAGAAAACCTACTGTTTCCTATTTTAGAATCTTTGGAAGTAAATGTTTTGTACTTAATAATGGGAAGTATTACCGCACTAAGTTTAGTGATAAATGTTTTGAAGGTATTTTTGTAGGTTATAGTAGTCATAGTAAGGCATATAGGATTTTTAACAAGAAAACCCTGGTGGCATAAGAGTCTATTAATGTTATATTTGATGAGACAAGCATGCTCCAAAGCAGATCGTGTAGTGTTATTTGTGCAGATGTAGGTACCAGGTTCAAGGAACTAAGCCTGGATGAAGCAGTCAAGGAAGAGGCTCCAAGCTCAGTCAAGGTCATCGATCCAGGTATGGTGGAAGAAGAACTAGATGAACCAACCCCAGAGGATGCACAAGATGTTGCAGAACCTGCTGGCGAAAGAAGAAGAAATCTAGTGTTCAGACACCTAAGAAATCACTCAGCTGATCAAATCATTAGAGAGCTAAGCGACGGAGTTAGAACCAGAAGAGGTATATCTAACAAGTTATTGCATCTTAGTTTTCTGTCTTAGGTTGAGCCGAAGAAGTTTGAAGAAGAAAACAAGGATGCCTCTTGGATCAGGGCAACGCAAGAGGAGCTCAACCAGTTCGAACGATGCAAAGTCTGGGAGTTGGCGCCTAGACCCAAGGGAAAGAACGTGATCGACACTAAGTGGGTTTTCAGAGATAGCTGGATGAGAATGGTGTAATCATAAAGAACAAAGCACGACTTGTAGCTCAAGGATATAGACAATAAGAAGGGATCGACTTCGACCAGACCTTTGCTCCAGTTGCCAGGATCGAGGCGATTAGATTATTTCTTGCGTATGCTGCTCTCAAAGACTTCACGGTCTATCAAATGGATGTGAAGTCAGCATTCCTCAATGAGAATCTAAAAGAGGAAGTATACATAGCGCAACCTCCAAGTTTTGTCAACTCCATCTTCCCTGAACATGTTTACTTTCTAAATAAGCTCTTTACGGCTTGAAGCAAGCTCCACGAGCTTGGTATGAGACGTTGCCTAGCTTTCTTCTTGTGAACAAGTTCACAAGAGGAAAGATAAACAAGACATTATTTTTTAGGAAAGTAAAAGGCAAGATTCTACTAGTGCAAATTTATATCGATGACATTATATTTGGCTTTACGGAAGACAACCTTTGCAAGACGTTTTCCAAACTTATGCAATGGAAGTTTGAAATGAGCAGTATGTGAGAGCTGAAGTATTTCTTAGGACTTCAGGTGAAGCAATCTGAAGATGGAATTTTCATCTCTCAGACGAAGTTTACCAAGGAGTTCTTAAGAAATTTAGAATGGAGAGCGCAACCTCTGTGAGGACTCCAATGTGTTCAATTATGTCTCTGGACAAGGATGAGAAAGGGGAACCTTTTGGTGAAACCAAGTACAGAAGCATAATTGGATCTTTACTCTATCTCACTGCTAGTAGACCCGACATAATGTTTTCAACATGCGTCTGCGCTAGATTTTAGGTGAACTCAAAGGAATCTCATTATGTCGTTGCAAAGCCAATTTTAAGATACCTTAAGGGTACACCCAATCTTGGCTTATGATACCTGAGAAGTAATGATGTTGATCTAATTGGGTTTTTAGATGCATATTTTGCAGGAAGTAGGGATGGCAGAAAAAACACTTTCGGGACGTGCCAATTCCTTGGAAGACGGCATATTTCATGGAGCAGTAAGAAGAAGAATTGTAAGGCAACCTCTACTACCGAGTCAGAGTATATCTCTGCGGGTAATTGTTGTGCACAACTTCTATGGATCAGGAATCAACTCGAAGACTAAAACCTAAAGTTCAAAGAGATTCCTATGTATTGCGACTCCTCCAACGCAATAGCGATCGCGCATAATCCAGTCTCACACAGCCGAACAAAGCAAATTGAAGTGCGATATCACTTTATTGGGGAGCATGTGGAGAATAAAGATATAGCCCTCAGTTATATACCGACGGATAAACAAGTCGCCAATATTTTCACGAAGCCGCTGGAGGAGGTCATGTTCTTGTTTTTCAAAACGAAACTAGGCATGCTGAACAAGGACTCATGAAGAAGGAGAAGAAGATAGGAATTCTCTCGGGAAATTCATCAAGGAAGAAAATATTCCCCGGGGAAATTCATCGAATATAGGACGGTAATTTCGGCAATTCGTCAGAAATAGACATCTACACTCGACGAATCCGACTTTGCGTCCGGTGAAAATCGCTGAATTTAACTTAGGTCAAAATTTCTCTTTCTATATTGGATCCAAAGAGCCACTGAATATCAGGTACGCGCCTTTCTAGGTCGAATTTAAAATTATATTTATATAAATAATCAAGATTCGGGGCAACTGCGACACATTTCGTCGAAACCTAAACAATGATATTCACTGAATTGCTCCTCCCGACCCTTCGGCTCCAGCGCAAGTTTCGTAATCTCCATCCCGTGGACCTGCTCCCATTCTCTTTGATTAGGTCAGAGCAAGTGATTCCAACAAAGCTTTCCAATTCCTAGACGTGATTTCACTCAGTAGCATTATTCTGACTGCCTGTTCTCGCTGATCCGTCAGCGACAGTGATCTGTTTCAACCGTCAGTTAGTCCAGTCATTTTCATTGTTCTATTCTCTGGTTCTACATGGCTCCTCGAACCACTAGTGGGTTGCTAGGTGGTGGAGAGTTAGTTCGAGCAGGTTTTGCTTCTGCGTCAGATGAATTCAGGAACGTGATCCTGATGCTTGAAACAGCTAGCCTCTCCTTTGTCCTCGAACACCCTTACAAGGTGCTGGACAAAGATGTCCTTAAATTCTTCTAGAATGCAAAGCTCAGACTGAAGATACCATCATCAAAAGTAGAGTTCAACCGACTAAGGTTTGAGTTAAAGCATCCCTCCTGACAAGGTACTTGCGGCTTCCAGCATGTGAAGAAGCAAATCACCTTGAAGAGGAAGACTTATCAAGGGCATTGTTGTTTTGTGGACTACCCCAAGGCACTAAGGCTGTGAAGCGTAAAGGAATGAACGATGAAGGCAAGCTACTGTCAGACATTATTGGTAAAGTGTTGTTATGCAAGATAGGACCACACGACTATCTGTCATCAGAAATGTTCAAAATTCTAGTAACGATCATCTGCATAAAGGGAATGGATTAGGGTGCTATGTTGTTTGACAAGATCAAAGACAGTCTCTGTACTCCCAACTTTGGGAGGATTATCAGCTTGTACCTGAATCAAATGGACAGTGACAAGTTCGATATGACCAAAGGTGTGCCTATCCATCACCTGAGAAAATCGACTCAACTATCTTCTCAAGGTGGGATAGGAGGATCTTGAGGCCAAGGGGAGCCCCAGATGTGCCTGAGAAGGAGGAAGAACAAGTTCATATGGACAGGATTCTGACTCCAACCCCTAGGGAAACTCCTGGGAGATTGAGCATGGGAGTGGAGGGGGAGCTAGTTGAAACAGTTCCAAAGACAGAGAATCTTCTGACAGAGGTTGCTAAGATTGCCCAGACGGTTGTTGAGGAGATAGTGCCTGCTGAGGCTGTGGATGAGGATGTTGATAATGAGGTTCCAGCTCCTTCTGTACAAGAGATTGATGATGGTTTGGATGTTGCTAAGGATAATTTGCATGTTGATGACTATGAGATAGAGTCTGCTGAGGTTTTGATTGTTACTAATGAGACCAAAACTGTTGATGATGGTTCTGAGCAGGTGTCAGTAGACAGCATGATTGTCCCTCTCCCAGAGATTACTCCTGCTTCAGCTTATAAGTGGGGAGGTGACTCAGTCCATGATATCGATCACTGCTCAGGTTGACAGGTTTATCTGCAAGCTTGAGAAAAGAGTTGACAAGGCGACAGGTACTCCTCCAATTATACCAGAGGAGTTAGTTGAGGTTTCTGATTAGGAAGGAGATACAGAGGAGCATCCTCCTGTCCTAGATGTTGTAGGGTCTTTGCAGATTTTCAAAGCTATATTATCTCCAATCTATGATTCTCCCAGTGTAGATCTTCCCTCTCTCCCAAGTATTCCTTCTGATGTTGTTGCCACCTCCAGTGTTGATTGTTCCATTTTGAATACAATAGAGGTTATGTTGGCAAGACCACAAACGCAATTTGAAGCCTACATGCAGAAGGTTCTGGACAAAGTCAAGGAAACTGAGCAAGATGTTAACAATGGTCTTGTAGAAGTTAAAATTTAGAATGAAAAGCTTAATACCAAGCTTGATTCATTGTATGTCGAGGGTGGAAAAGCTATCATGCTTAACATGCAAGGACTCAAGTATGCTTCAGAAGTTCTTGGTATTGTTAATAAGAACTCCATGACAATAATTGATGCCCACAATAGATCGATGACTCACTTTGACAGCACTATTCTTGCTTATTCTAATGTTATCATTGATGAAGTCAGAAAGGGGGAGGAGGCTATAAAAGCTAAGTTTATTGCAGTTGAAGCTGCCATGTTGGAGAATTTCAAACAGATAAATGACTATTGCTATGAAAATTTTGTGTGGCTACATGGTTAGATATTTTGCTCTCAAGTACCTGTTGTGCCTGCTCATGTTGAAGTTCATCATGTTGAGGATTACTCTCAACACTGGACAGACACACAGGAATTCTTTCAGGACACTGCTGCTGCTGCTGCTGAAGTTCAAGTGGTTGAAGGCATTCCTCCTGCTCCAGTCTACAAGAGAAGAAAGTATGGTGAAGTCTCGTCTATTGTAAGATCAGACCCTGCCAAAGAATTGCATGCAAGAGACAGAGAAATTGGTGGAGTGTGGAGTCCTACTTCAAGAGGAATCATTCTAGACATCTTCACCCTAGGTGATCTTGGAAATGAGAACAGATGGAACTATTATGATCAAGGTGAATGGCATAAGTATGTATTGGCCTCTGCCAGGAGAAGAATACATTTCAGAAATCACAAGAATGACGAGTATGTGCCTCCAGCCCTTCCAAAGTATTATCCTAAGCCAAGGGCTTATTTTGTTAGGCAGCGTCAGAAGGATCAAGGCAGGCAGGCCTAATGTTCATGTTTTTTTGGTGTGATTGATATGTGGTTGTCGTTGCCCTAAAAATAAACTTTAAACTCTTATTGATATATATATATATATGATTTATATATCTTGGCTGGAATGTGCGCTGTATTTTAATTTTTTAATTTACTTATCTTATTAATTTTATGCTTTATGATTATTTTTGTTATGTGCAATTCACCTTAGCTTATAGGATTCTGACTTCTTCAAATATAGAGAGATTGTTGGATATTGTATCCACAATAACCCTGATTAATTTGAAGAAGGGTCCAGTTAAGGTAAGATGAATTGTGACTGTATTTGATAGTGTATTTTTAGTTATGTTCTTACAGGTTTACAATGATAAGTACACA
Organism: Platanthera guangdongensis; assembly: GCA_039583875.1. Taxonomy (NCBI): domain Eukaryota; kingdom Viridiplantae; phylum Streptophyta; class Magnoliopsida; order Asparagales; family Orchidaceae; genus Platanthera; species Platanthera guangdongensis. The sequence goes on along the minus strand of CM077161.1, from coordinate 90,662,992 downwards.
TCAATGTCAGGTTACAGTGGGTCAATAAACACCGTACTATATAATGTAATCTTTCATTGTATAGGATAGTGTGTTGACTCACGTGTAATCTCTCTATTGGAGTGTATTTCTATTCCAAGTGCAAGAGGAGGTTCAAGGAAGAAGAATATCTCAAAATTCAATAGAACAGAATTTTACTCAAATAAAATTCGTCGAGTATCGTAAGTGATATTCGTCGAAGTCGTCGAATATCATTGATATTCGTCGAATTCGTCATATATACTTACTATCACTCATCGAATTCATCTTATATACTTGTGGTGAAATATCTGGAAAGATTGGAAAAAAAGGTTAAGTAAAATTCATCGAGTATCATCAAGTATACTCGTCGAATTCGTCGAATATATCTAATGACACTCGTTGAATTCATCGAATATACATGGCGATACATGTCGAATTCATCAAATCATCTCGACGCTACTTCTCTGATTTTTCTTAAGGCAAATTCGTCGAGATCGTCGAGTACATCTTGGCGTCGAGTGCGTCGTGTCGAAAGCATCGTGTGCATGGATGGCGTCGAGTGAGTTAACAGTGTCGAGAGCGTTGAGTCTGCAAGATTATACTCGTCGAATTCGTCGAGTATACTAACTAATACTCGACGAATTTGTCGAGTATGATTCTAGCCTTGGTGTTGAGTGGCTAGCTAGCTTAAGCTGAATTTATATAAGTCAAATTCGTCGTATATCAATGACTATTCGGCGAGTATACTAGTGAGTCTCGATGAATATGACTTAGGTCATTTTCCAAAAAAAAAATTAGAACCAGGCTCGGGTTGCGGCGGCCATGTACAGTAATTTTGCAATGTCCGGATTTGGAAGTTTCTTTATAGTTGTTGCCTTAATATTGCCTATAAATACCTAGGGAGGATTTTTCATCAACCTTAATAGAGCAAATCGTTCAAAATTCAAATCGTACAAATTTTTGAAATGACACAGACATCACTTATTCACCCCCCCCCCCCCCCCCTCTAGGTGATTTAGGTAGACGCTAGATACTTTCATTGCCAAACTGTACGGGCTCAATGGTAACATTTAATCATGTCTTCGTGATGTCGTTGAGCGGAAACTTCTTTCTCAATGATATCGACCTCAACACTTACAATGTTTTAAGAGATCAGTATTATGTTTTAGAGTAGAGCAACACTTACAATGTTCGCTTATCCATACCCTGTTAGATAAGCGTTGAATAAGCCAAACTATACGAACTCAACGGTAACATTTAATCCTGTCTCCACGTTATCGTTGAAAGATACTGTTGGAATCAAACTTATTTCTTAACTATATATCGATCTCAATGGTATCTGCCCTTCTCTGCTCTAAACATGTTTTAGAATCAACATAATATGACATGCATACTCATGAAATAGATATATAATCAAATACAGTATACACTTAACATTATAAGTGTTGCTTCTTCAAATATTGGAATATTGAGGGCAATATTCCTGACAACGTGTCAAGGATTCACAGCTCATTCTCCAAAGTTCAACCCAAAGGTGACAACCATCTACGAGTCCCACGATCTAAAGAAGCTCCAAATTGAGAGCCTCATAGGGATTCTCAAAACCAATAAGGTTGAACTAAAAATTCAACATGAAGAGAATAAATTGGAGCCAAAGAAGAAGGCATTGGCACAAAAATCAAAGAAGGAGGCCGATGATGATGAAAATGATGAGGAAAGCTTCTTTGTAATGAAATTCAAAAGATTCATGGAGAATTCAAATATATAGAAGAAACACCTTCCGAAAATATTTCATCAAAAAGGGATCATCATCAAAGAAAGGACAAGGTAGTGACGATGATGATGAAGAGTGGCTACCAACAATTCCAAACACTACAGAACAACCGTACACATCCAAATCCAGTGCCCAAAATTTTTGAAAGAGCAAAAAGAGAAGAGGCACAGAGAAAGGAGAAAAAGGTGTTGGAGACGGCTACATGGGATGAATCCTTCGAGGAATCAAGTAGCTCTACCTCCAAAGATGCAAAGAGGAAAACATGTTCCTCATGTGAAAGAGCAACATGTCTTATGATGATGATAGTAGTGTCCAAAGAGACACTAAGGTACCTCCTCCCTCATATGATGATTTATATAATGAATATTTACAAACTTACAAGTATTTTGATAAATGTTCAAGGATCTTGATATTTTAAGATCTAAAAATAGACTTTTATTAAAAGAAAATTAAAAACTATATAAAAAAGTAAAATACATTAGGAAAAGAGAAGGTTTCTTTCCAAGAGTGTGATCACTCCTTGACAAGGGTAAAACAACTTGAAGAAACTCTTTTTAAGTCGCTCTCAAATAACGAAACATTTACAAATAAAAAGGGGAACTTATAAAGAACTTTAAAAACCTCTATTTCTCAGATTAAAACTGGAAAGAAAATATTTGTTGATCTGTTTGTTATGTTGGTAATGGAAAACACTGCATTAAAAGTCCGAATTGATTGTTTAAACATGGCTTTTACCAAATTTAGAATTGGCCAAAAGACACTTGACGTGATTTTGGCCAACAAATGGCACGGTAGTGCAAAATATGGGCTTGATTATGTCTCTAAGAGTTTTCACCTGGTGGTAGCTCTTATTGTCGGCAGTAGCAATAATTCCAGAAAACATAGTATTTATAGTAAAATAAATCAAAATTATTTTGTTTCCTTATCTTTTTGGAAGAGTTCACACAGAACTCCAAAAAAGGACTCAACTTATTTTATTTTGTATGCCAAAGGTTATAAATTTGGACACACCATAGACACTTGTAGGAAGAACGGATGAAGTGCATTAAATCAAGTCGGGGTATATAAGGTTTCTACCTACTCTATGGGATGAACCTCATGGGTATCCAAATCATTACTCTCATGTTTTTATTGGTATGTAGGCAGGCTAAGGACAAATAAGACGTATTGTATTTTGACTGATGGGCCACCAAGCAAAGTTCTTTAGTCTTGTAAAGAAGATAGTTGGGATGGTAACATTTGGTGATAACGAAAAAGGAAGGATCATGGGCATCTATATTGTGGGTAACATATTGTTTTCAATTTTTAATGTATAATTTGTAGACGGTTTAAAATACAATTTAAGTTTAATTAGCTAATTATGTGATAAAGGTTTAATGCCCTAATTGAATCATCTATAAATCATTCCAAAATTGCAAATTCTAAGACAAATGATGTTGTACTCTGATGAGCCCGATTGATATAGCATTTTATAGACTCATTTAGGCATATTTTCATTGCTAGCCGCTTCATTTATGGTTGAAAAACGTTCATATTTTATTAAAACCCAAATTACACACAAAGTGCACATTTGGTCAATGTATGTATGCAATTGCGCACTTAACTGTTATCAAGGTGAGCACATTGCTTCCCCCATCATATTCACCTATGCACTATGGCAAATGGCTCCACATGAAGGTGGTAACTGGCCCCAGAAATCTCATAACAAACACATGGGAAGATCCCAATTGCTTAAAATGAAATTTAAATAGAACGCGCGGTTGTGCGATTTTCCTTAGCGCACTGGCATTTTGCCCATGCGAGATCATGCACTCGACGTGATCATTCGACGTAACGATGAATTCATTATGGTATGATCGTGCAATTATCCTTCGCGCATGATTATTTTAGTTGTGCGTGATCAAAATGCTAAAATGGGCGATCTACCTTTGTTGTGCAACTCCTTCTCGCACTGTTGGTTTCAGCCTTGTTTGAACAAAATTGCACGAGTAGTCTGTGTTTTCCAGAAAAATGACGATATGTTGTGGCTCATATAATTCTTTCTCGTACGAATGATTTTAACCGTGTGAGGGTAAATCACACGCCCCTAAAATTTTCTTAATCTGGAAAATTAAGGGATAGTTGATGCTCGTTTTGCACGCACGATCGTGCGACTAATCACGAGCGGCCAATTTCTAACAAATTTTGCGTCCAAGCCGCAATTTTAGGCCGGATTACAAAATTTCGTCTTTTTGCTGGATTTTTGGCGAAAACCCTTCGGGATGGATCTCCATCATTCCATCATCCTCCAAGTTAGGGCTAAAGTCCCAGTGGTATCTCCTCACATGCACGATCTAAGAAAGTGAGTTTCTACTCTACAATATCCGCAAAGCAAGGAAGAAGCTAGGGTTTGACATGGACAGCATGTTCCAATGAGAAGACGGGTGCTTAGGAAAAGATGAGAGCCTTCCCCGACAATGGACACAACTAATGAGTGGTTGATAGTACTTTTTAATCTATATTTTAATATAATATTTTATTATTAAATAAATAACTTTAATTCTTTTTATCTTAATTACGGCCTAAAATGCTTTATTTTATGTTTTCATGAATAACTAGGAGTCTTATAGCAATTTGGAGCAAACATACATGATTTGGAGTTATGGTGGTTAAATTTTGCAATAACCTCAAAGTACACGCTCCAAGGTCACTGACTCACGGGTGTGACATGGTGTCACAGCCAAGACCCACTTCCAAATCCAGAACTCGCATGACATGTCATTTAAACTTACACGCCCTTGGTCATGGGCGTGACCAAGGGACGTGACATCCAGGTCATGCTCCTGACCTACCTTCAAGCCAATCCAGCAGTCACGCCCCTGATCCAGCCTAGTCATGTCTGTGACTTTCAAATGACACGCCGGTGTACTCCCCCGGATCAGTCGTTATGCTTCCGCACCGCCAGACCTTCCCCTAGAAGCAGTTTAAAGAGGTCATGCCCCTATGTAACAGGTGTGCCACGTCGTGTAACGCCCGCATTTATTCAAGAACACAGTTACTACGCCTATTCTGATTTTGTCCCAGACACGCCCTAGATCACAGGCATGTCCTGGGGGCGTGTAACTTAACTTTTTCAGGTATTTAAAGCCAGCTGCTCCAGATCTTCAAGAGTGAATTCCCAGTCTCCTTTGGGGCATTTCTAGCTTCTTTTTTTGTATTTTTCTTTGTCTTTTTATTGTAATTTCAATTCTTAGCTTAGAATCCCTTTAATGCAATTATAATTCCTTTTCGTAGTTAATAAATTTTTTTTCTCTTCTCTTCTAATTGATATCTCTTTTTTTTACTAATATTTAACTAAATTATTTTAGCATTTGATCGGATGAGGTTTTTTGAAATTATAACTATGTAATTATTTCTCAGAAGCTTTGAATGATAAAAATATGATTTATTCATGGTTAATCTTTATTTCATATGTTTATGTATGATTTCATATTTGTTTTTGTATTCTAGTTTGCCGAGAGGTTCATTTGTACGAATCAAACTCTCAAAAATAAAAGGAGTTGATCACAACGCTCGAGAGAGGATGACAATAATCTTCCGAATATGAGTCAAATCATATAGCAGGATTCATCACATAAAGCGAGTTTTAGGAGTGTTGATCATAGTGCGAAAGTTTGGTAGATTAACCTAAATTCAGTTGAGTGTATTTCTCGAGAAAGGTGCATTCATATTTTAGGAAACTCCAAGATCAAATTATTTATCATCAAGCTTTTGAATTTTAATCTTACTAATTATATTTTCCTTAAGATAAATTCATGATCAAGTTATTTTTTAAATATTTTATTCTCTTACTTTTCTTAAATCAAAATTTTTTATCGATAGAATTATATTAATTCACTCGAAGTAGGAACTCAACAACCCCGAATCTAATATGGCACTTGATATTTAGCTTTTTTAAATATCATATATTACGAAGAAAGGGTTTACTTGCATATAATTTGTAGTGTAAATTTCTACGTATGGAGTTTTTTGGCATCGGGATCTTTTTGTTGATATTTTGAAAAACATGAATTTTATTAATTTTATCTTCTTCTTTTCTCCAACCCCAATTCACTTTTTTTCTTTTTTTCTCTTCTAAATTTCATTTTATTAAGTTAAGGTTGTTTACCCTAATAAAAAAATATTATCTCAAATAACTGCTACATTTGCCGAGCTTCAAAATAAATTTAATATTTTGGAAGCCCAAGAAAGCACAAAATTATTTGTCACTTTTGTGGAGAAAATCATCAAAGTGTGAAATGTATTAATTTTTATTTTTAATCAATAAATTTAATGAAACTATAAAAAAAAAGACATGATGTACTTAGGCATTAGTGAGATTATGACAAAAGATAGGACAAAATGTGGACAAAGGATCCATATAGCCGACCCAATTATAATGGGATAAAGGCTTGAGTGTTGTTGTTGTCATATGATTATAATGATTATGCTCAAAATTATAATCAAAATAATTTTTCAAGGATATGATTATAATGATTATTCTCCAAAAATTTATCAAAATGATTTTTCTCAAACTTATTATTATTTTAAGACTCCTAATTCTCAAAATATTAATTATGAAAATAATTTTATCATTCTTTTGAAAATAATTTTTTTAATTCTTATGAAAATGATTTTTAAAAGGAAAAATAATTTTATTAATTCTAATGAAAATAATCTTTATAATTCTAAAGAATCTTTTTCTATCTTCCACAGTAACTATTCATGATTGCAAGATCACAAGGATAATTTTCCGAGCAAAGAAGAAAAATTATCTAATCATTACAAGCAATCCTCCACCCTTACGCCACAAAATTCGTCTTCTTTTACTTCTGGGAATTCTCCGGATTTTCTTTGTTGAAATTTAAATAATTATTCTCATAAAAAAGAAGAGATTGTATACCAAGAATTTAAAAGAATCATGGAAGCACTAGACAAAATAGAAGTTGAACATTTTTCTCATTCATCTTCGCCTGATTCCACTCTCATTTTTCATGAATATTGACATAATTATTTGGAAAATAAAATTCAGAAAAATATTTTGCCCCATAAATTTATTTTCGTTGGTATTTCCACTATATTTTCAGATAACGAGAATATTTTCGCAAATGAACAACCAACATTTAATCATATAGTTTTACAAGAAACACCTCCTTGTGAAACTTTTACTGACATGCTTATTTTTTATTCCTTTTCCACTAATGATATTCATATAGATGATGAGACGTTGCAATCAATCTTTTTCACTGATTAATTTGTCGCTCATCTCCAGCAATCCAAATTGCCTCATATATGTATAGGTAATTTGGATTCACAATTTCAAGTCTACCGCCGACAAAAGAATCGATATTATAGTGGAGTCGTCGGGCAACAAACTTCGGCATTTTCACCTCAGCGTGAATTAAGGGAGTTATTTGTGCATTTTTTTTAAATAACCATTTAGCTAATACTTAATCGTCTAGCTCAAACGCTGTAAAAACAAAGCTCTTTTTGGAGACATCACTTACTTATCTCTTTCTTTATGTTATTTGGAAAAAAACAACAAAAATGCAATATTTATTTCTCTATCATTTTTTATCTTTCATACTTAGTTTTAAACATAGATAATGTTTAACTTTAACTATGAGGGTATTGTTCCTTCTTAAAGCAATTTAAAAGAAAAAAAATAGAAAACCAAAAATTTCAAAAAAAAAAATTGAAATTTAATCTCATAGAATGGGAGGTTTAGGCTATCATCCTATCATATCTCCTAATACCGATGTGAACTCTTCACAAGATAGATCTCCAAAAATCTAAGAATTAATAAAAGATTTAATAATTTTAGGGCCTAAAATGGTACAATCAAAAATTCTTAGCACTTGCTCAATTGCAAGTTTAAAGTAGATTTAGTTATTGTTGTGGGCAAACTCGACGTCTCGGTCGGACCGGAATAATCTGCCCCGCCTTAGCTCTCGGAACGGTCGAGCGCACACACAGTCAATAAAGTAGATCGATTGTACACACGAAGTTTTAACGTGAAAAACTCCTCAACCGGGTAAAAAACCACGTGAGCGGATCTGTGCCACTTATTTCCTGGTTGCTACAACTTGCTTGTGGAATCGAGGGTGGCAGGTCACCTCCCGTTACAATTTTGAGGTGAGAGAACACTTAGCACACGGCGGACGACAGACCGTCGCCACGGGGGTTTGTTACAAATTGCACTTTGTGTCGATGGGATTCGCTGAGCGTCCCGCTAATTCTGAACGGGGGAGCGAAGCACTTGAACTTGTGGTTGCGGGGGTTACTTGAAAACTGAGATATTGAGCTTCGTCGGGTGGCTTGAACATGGCTTGTACGTGGCTCTGGTGCGGTTCGGGTGCGGCTTTAGGGTGGCTCGGGTGCTGCTCGTAGGAGAAAATCGGCAAAGCTTCGACCTGAGGAAGCAGAAGAGTCAGAGGAAAACAGGTGAGAAATGTGGAGGTCTGGGGTTCTTTTTATAGATTCTAGGGGATAGTTATGTTGGTTACATGGCTATCCACAGACCATAACTACCCAGAATTAATATATTTTTTTCTATAGTTTAGGAGTGCATATTTATGATAATCAATCCTGATATATGCACCCTAAATAAATTATTAAACTATTTATAAAATCACCTCACTAACCCGGCGGTTAGTCGGTGGTTACACGTCAATCGAATAGCGGGGAGCGACCCTAAACGATTGGACGACGGGGGCGGACCTTCTGTAACGCCCCAAAATTTGAAAGAGTGACGATCAGCGTTTTTGGCCAAGATTGGGTCTTAGTTGGGGGTCACACGGCCTAGGACACGGGCGTGTCCCTGGCCGTGTCAAGCTCAGGCTCTCCTAGAGTCTGGGAAGTCGACGTCCTACGCTCGACGAAGTGTCGATACAGGGAACACGGCCTAGGACACGGGCGTGTCCATGGGCGTGTCCCGCTCGGGTGGCGTAGTAAGGCGCGTGGTCGACGAATTTCGGTCGACGAAATGTTTGGGTGGTCACGCCCTGGAACACGGGCGTGACAGGGGGCATGTCCCCTCGGTTCGACGATCGTCGAGTGTCGATCGTCGATCATCGAGTGGCGATCGTCGAGTAGGGGTACACGGCCTGTGACACAGGCGTGTCACAGGGCGTGTCCCGCTGTGTCGATCATGTTCGACGTTTTCTCTGCTAGTTCGACGAAGAGGCATTCGACGATCGTCGAGGCTTTGAACATGGCCAGAGACACGGGTGTGTCCCAGGCCATGTCCTTCTCGGGTTGTGAGCCGGGACGTGTAAGGGGTTGGACACGGCCTGGAGTCCAGGCGTATTCAGGTTGGACACGGGCGTGTCAAGGCCCCGTGTCTTGTTTTGGGTGCGACGGTTTCGGCGTCGATTAGGGAACACGGCCTTGGACACGGGCGTGTCACAAGTCGTGTTCGGCCCAGGTGTTTTGATTTTCAGTTCGAATCGTGGTCGTTCTTCCCTTTCTTTTGGGATCTGATGGTCCAGGATTGCTCTTGCTGAGTTAAGTCCGAGAATAGAATTAGAAACCTTCATTCTTCTCCAAGCTTTCTCTTACTAAAGTTCTAGAGAGAGGAGAGAGCAAGGAAGAAGGTGAAGAAGAGATCCGGCTGTTGGAGAGACTTCGGTGCTCCAAATCGCGAGCCGAGTCCAGATCTGTGGAGGCTAGATCGTTGTGAAGGTTTTCATCCGGCTATTTTTCCATGGCTAGGAAGAGGAGTCGGAAGATAACGACAGTTCTCCTCTTGGTTTTAGGATGCATGTTTTAGCATCTTTTATTTTCTAGTTTTTGGGCACCAAACTCTCAAATGAGAGGTGTTTGGGTCGCCAAGGTTCAAGAGGAACCTCCGGGTCGATTGAGTCCGTCCCCGGCATATTTTTGCATTAGAGATCCGCTTCGTTAGTGGATTAGGCATGGTGGGTGAAGCCGTAGTCGCGACCGTTAGTCCGACTCGGTGATGTTGCATACGAGGTTTAAGGATTCGTAGAGATCCGTTGCGGCAAGAGGCCGTTTGTGATGTTTGTGATGTTTGTGATGTTCTTCCCTTTATCTTGCGTGAGTACGTGTGGCCGGTACCGGACAAGGTTAGCTCCTCATTTGTGGTAGATGGTTTCCTTGGTGGACAAGGTTAGCTCCGCATGGGTGGTAGATGGTTTCCTTGGTGCACGGGAACACTGCAGTACGAATGAGGGATTAGGGTGGAATTGTCTTGGATTGTGATGTGCCAAGGCGTGGCTGTGTCTCCGTGGTCGGCTGGCTATCCCGTGACATGCACGTCATGTGTGGAGAGTGTCCCGGCAAGACTAGTCCCCTTCTCTGAGACTAACGAGAATGCCAAGTTTGGGGCAAGCCCGGGCAATGAGGTCATGAGCGGGTGGGATCCAGCATGGCTTCTTAGAATCGGTCTGTGTGTTTGTTGGAATCCTGACATGAGAAGTCAGAGCTTGCAGGCAAGCCCGGGTTTAAGACCTTGAGCGGGTGGGGCCTTGACAAGAGTTCCGTGTGGCGGCTTGTGTGTCGTTGAGGGAATGTTGGTAAACCCCCCTTTGTTTGCGGCTTTATGCCAATGGGGAAATGATGAGTACCCATATGATGTGATGATGTGTTAGATGCATACACGATAGGGTGCCTTGGGTGAAGCTCAGGTTGTTGCATACATGCTGTATAAGTAGGCCCTTTTTATTATATGCTCAATAATAGAAAACATGTATGTTGTTTGAGACATCCAAGCATGTTCTTAGTGCATTACCTGTTTATATATATTGCATACGAAGTGCTGACTTGCAGGTTGGAGGGTTCCCCGGGGACCGTTAGGGGCGGCCGGGAGGAGATGTGTTGGTTACACAATTTGAGGTCAGCCTTTGCTGACCCAGGTTACTAATAATTTTTATAGGGTAAGGATCGCAAGCAGGAGCTAGCTCACCGGCCAGAAAGGCCTAAGCCTCATGAAGTGTTACTTTTTTGTTGTAGCTCTACTTTTATGACATTGTATGTTTGATGCCCATGTTGACCGGCTTGCATGCTGAGGTAGACTAGGTGTGCTTATGCACTTTTATGACTGATGTATTATTTGAGTTTGGACTCACTTTTGTTGTAAGGTCATAAGGACATTTCGTTACTCTTGTAGGTGTGGATAACTTCTAGTCTTGCTTGTTGTTTTTGATGTGTTGTGTTATGAGTTTTGAGATTGGGTAGTTATATCATCTTATAATACTGAAGTTGTCTCGTCTGTATGTTGTGGGGCCCCGGCCGGACCCATATTATACGGTCATTATAGGGGAGGTGTTACAATTTGATATCAGAGTCAGGTTAGATTCAAGGTCAGTGCTTAGAGAAGTTATCCACATAAGAGTAACGCGGGACCATGAGTGTCCTTATGTTTAAGTCTTGAGATTAGAGACTGATTCCTTGTTTTCTTGCAGAGTGCAAGCAACGAGGCGGGTACGTCGAGAGCAAGAGAAGAGCTTTCGGCGAGCAGCGCTACTGCTCAAGGTCAGGTGGGCATGGGTGTAAACCCGGCCGACTTCTGTCGCATGCTTGCAGAAGCGATGGTGGCAGCCCAAGCTGCAGCGACAGCTCGGGTAGTAACCACGGTTGCTCAGGTAGCAACTCCTGCTACCCCGGATACGGCGACGGTCGTTCCAGGCGGAGAAGCCAGGAGAGTAGAGCCTTTGGCAGAAAGAGTGGTGGTCGGGCATGGGGACCAGCAGATGAAGTACCTTCTGAGCTTCCATCCCCCGTCATTCAAGGGAGTTGGTACGCCAACTGATGTGGAGGATTGGTGGGCTCGGATTCAAGAGGTTTTGAGGGTGGCAGAGACGCCAGAAGAGAAGAAATCTGAGTATGTGACGTTCATGTTAGAAGGAGACGCCAAGTTGTGGTGGGTGAGCCATAGCGGCCGCCAATTTCCTGGACGCACCCCGTCGATGGAAGAATTTGGGGATGCTTTTCTAAAGAGGTACATTCCCGTTTCTACACGGTTGGCCCTTCAGAGGCAGTCTCTGCACTTAATGCAGCGAGACAAGACGATGGACGAGTATGTGCAGGAGTTCACCCGTTTGGGTCATTACGCGGGAACGACGATGGCAGATGATGTAAAGAGGGATAACCTCTTTTATCAAAAGCTGAGGGAGAATCTAAGACAACCCCTCATTGCCATGAAGAGGGATGGTTTCAATGAGCTAGTGGAGGCTGCCAGAACTTTGGAAAGTGATCTAGAGCGAAGCCAACGTCGTAAGGGCTTTGCGCCCAAGCAAGGAGAAGGGAAGCCTTCTCAATCCCAAAGAAAGTCGGAAGGGAATAGATGGAGGAAGAAACCTCACCCATACAAGTCCGGTGAGAAAAGCAAATGGACGTCCGGAGGGTCTCACTCCAAGGGGCCACCGACGTGTTTCAACTGTGGAAAGCTGGGACACATTGCTCGCTTTTGTAATCAAGGAGGTTCGGAGCAGGAGCCAAGGCAAGAGCATACTGTGCGCTCCGACCTCAGTGCCGCAGAAAAAGGAAAGATGGCGGAGTCGAGCGCTTCTCGGTTCCAACCGGTGCAACCAAGGGCTTACAACCTTGGACAGTAGGAAGCGATCCGCCAACCTGACGTGGTGACAGGTATGAGGAAGTTTAAGTTAAATTTTGTGCTTCATACTTTTAGACCTTTACATGTGATGTCTATGTTTTAGGCTTCGTGTTAGTTTCTGGATACCCCGCTGGGGTATTGTTTGATACGGGAGTGTCGCACTCCTTTCTTGCAGAAAGCTTCATCCGGAGGATTGGAGTTGAGCCTTTTTCGACGGATGCGGAGCTGAAGGTGTGCATGCCCAATGGGTCATCCATGACCACCGGAAAGAAAGGGCGCATTTGTTGGGAGCTAGATGGTGTTGACTTTGTGCTGATAGCAGCGGTCTTACCGTTGGCGGAATTTGATGTGATATTGGGAATGGATTGGCTTACCGAACAACATGTCAGTATTGATTGTCTATCCAAGGTAGTGACCCTAAAGAGCAAAGGGCAGACGGAAGTCAAATTTGAGGGCCTTTGTGGAGTGGTCTATTCCCTGATTTCGGCCATACAGTTGATGCGGGCGGTTAACCAGGGTGGTGTTGCGCTTGTAGCGTTATTGGAGGTTCGCCTCTCCCAGTTGTCTATTGAGGAAGTGCCCGTAGTGGCAGAGTTCAAGGATGTGTTTCCGGATGAACTTCCTGGAGCGCCTCCTCGGCGGGAGATCGACTTCTCGATCGAGTTAGTGCCGGAGGCTAGGCCGGTGTCATGTCCTCCGTTTAGGATGGTACCAAAGGAGTTGGCTGAACTCAAAGTACAGTTGCAGGAACTGTTGGAGCAAGGGTATATCAGACCCAGTTCTTCGCCATGGAGCGCGCCGGTGTTGTTTGTAAATAAGAAAGACGGTAGTATGCGGCTGTGCATAGACTACCGAGAGCTGAATAAACAGACCATCAAGAATAAGTATCTGATTCCTCGGATAGACGACTTGTTCGACCAGTTGGTGGGGTCGGTGGTGTATTTAAAATTGGACTTGAAGTCAGGCTATTATCAGTTGCAAATTCGGGACGAGGACATACCCAAGACTGCATTTGGTACGAGGTATGGACACTTTGAGTTTACGGTGATGCTGTTTGGGCTGACGAACGCACCATCTGTATTCATGGATTTGATGAATCGGGTGTTCCGACAAAACTTGGACTCTTTTGTAGTTGTCTTTATTGACGACATCTTGGTGTACTCCAAATCGGAAATGGAGCATGAGACTCACTTGCGAATGGTCTTGCAAGTGTTGAGGGAGAATCAGTTGTATGCAAAGTTCTCGAAGTGTGAGTTCTGGTTAGAGAAGGTGGCATTTTTGGGCCACGTGATTGTAGGGATGGGATGGCAGTTGATCCAACAACGGTGGAAGCCATCAAAGATTGGCCGATTTTGAGAACTGTGGCGGAAGTCCGAAGTTTTCTTGGACTAGCCGGGTACTATAGGAGATTCGTGGAAAACTTTTCGCGGATAGCTCTGCCCCTAACTTCACTAACTCGCAAGGATCAGAAGTTTGTGTGGACTCAGGAGTGCATTCAAGCATTTGAGACCTTGAAGGAAAGGCTGATGACGGCGCCAATCCTAAGTCTACCGAAAGGTACCGGAGGATTTCAAATCTTTAGTGATGCATTGGGATGCGGTTTGGGTTGCGTGTTGGTGCAACATGGCAGTGTGATAGCCTTTGGGTCTAGACAGCTGAAGCCCCATGAGAGGAATTACCCCGTCCATGACTTGGAATTGGCGGCGGTAATTTTCGCGTTGAAAATATGGCGACACTATGTCTACGGTGCAAGGGTGGAGATCTTCACAGATCATAAAAGCCTAAGGTACCTCTTGGATCAAAAGGACTTGAACATGCGGTAGCGCGGGTGGGTCGAGTTCCTTGGAGACTATGAGGTGGCGATTCAGTACACGCAAGGCAAAGCCAATGTGGTGGCAGATACGTTGAGTAGAAAATACTCTGGGCAAGGGAATTGGATAGAAGCCCATGATGAGTGGTTGGTGCTAGAATGGGAGTCCCTTGGTTTGGAATGTGTGGCGAGAGGCGAGTCCAGTGTGCCTCGGTTGAACTGGATTGAAATGCAAAACGACTTGTCCGATCGTATTCGGGAAGCGACCCGTTTGGATGTGGAGTTTCAACTATATGTGGTGGAGGCTCAAAAGGGCGAGAGCAGCACCTGGGAGATGATTGATGGGATTCTGAGGAACGACGGAAGGATTTGTGTACCGCAGTTCGGCAAGCTCCGTGAGGAGTTAATGTTTGAGGCTCACTTCACAAAGTGCTTCATTCACCCGGGCAATACAAAGATGTACTTGGATGTGAAGAAATCCTTTTGGTGGTCGGGGCTGAAGCGGGACGTAGCTTTGTATGTGAATCGATGCCAAACTTGTGCCTTGGTGAAGGCCGAGTGTCAGAAGTCGGGCGGGTTCCTGAAGCCTCTTCCAATCCCTGAGTGGAAATTTGATGACATCTCCATGGATTTTGTACTTGGTTTGCCTAGATCGCAGCAGGGCAATGATGCTATTTGGGTGATCGTGGATCGCTTAACCAAAGTGCCTCACTTCATCCCAAATCAGAAGGAGGACGGCGTAGAGAAGCTGGTGGAGTTGTATGTTCGCAACATTGTGCGACTGCATGGGATTCCTAAAAGTATAGTCAGCGATCGTGACGGACGTTTCACGTCCAAGGACTGGAGGTTGGTTCAGAAGAGTTTGGGCACGAAGCTAAAGTTCAGTACGGCGTTCCATCCTCAAACTGACGGGCAAACCGAAAGAATGAACCGTACTATGGAGGATATGCTGAGAATGTGCATTCTTGACTTCGGCAAGAAGTGGGAGGATCACCTCTTCACGGTGGAGTTCGCGTACAATAACAGTTATCAAGCAAGTATAAAAATGACGTCATACGAAGCTTTGTATGAGAGACGGTGTCGAACACCAATGTCTTGGACAGAGGCGAGAGACACAAAAATTTTGGGAAAGGAGGTGGTAGTTGACGCTTGTGAGTTAGTACGGGCCATTCAAGAGCGTATGAAGGTGGCGCAAGACCGGCAAGCAAAATACTTTAATGCTCGTCACAGGAAGTTGGAGTTTGTGGTAGGTGATTGGGTCTATTTGAAGATCAAGCCATTCAAAGGCGTCTCACGGATTCGCTGACTCAAGAAGTTGAGTCCAAGGTTTTTGGGACCTTTTGAAGTTATTGAACGGGTGGGAGAAGCAGCCTATCGGTTGGCGTTGTCCGCGGAGCTGAGTGGATTGCACGACGTCTTCCATGTCTCCGTCTTGAGGAAAGCCTTGGTGGAGGCTAGTGTGGTGATCGAGCCGGCATCGGTGCCGATAGAGGAAGACTTGAGGACGCGAGTCCGTCCAATTGCTATAGAGGATTCGGAGATTCGGCAGTTGCGGAATAAAGAGGTCAAACTCGTGAAAGTCCGATGGGAGAACTGCGGTCGTGAGGAGCACTCTTGGGCGCGAGAACAAATAATGCTGGAAGAGTATCCAGAGCTCTTTAGTTCAGGTACCATTTAAGTTTTGTTCCCTTTTTGCTTTGTAATTTCGGGACAAAATTCTTTTAAGGGGGAGAGAGTTGTAACGCCCCAAAATTTGAAAGAGGGACATCCAGCGTTTTTGGCCAAGATTGGGTCTTAGTTGGGGGTCACACGGCCTAGGACACGGGCGTGTCCCTGGCCGTGTCAAGCTCAGGCTCGTCGAGAGTCCGGGAAGTCGATGTCCTACGCTCGACGAAGTGTCGAGACAGGGAACACGGCCTAGGACACAGGCGTGTCTATGGGCGTGTCCCGCTCTGGTGGCGTAGTAAGGCGCGTGGTCGACGAACTTCGGTCGACGAAATGTTTGGGTGGTCACGCCCTGGAACACGGGCGTGACAGGGGGCGTGTCCCCTCGGTTCGACGATCATAGAGTGTCGATCGTCGATCGTCGATCGTCGATCGTCGATCGTCGATCGTCGAGTGGCGATCGTCGAGTAGGGGTACACGGTCTGTGACACGGGCGTGTCACAGGGCGTGTCCCGCTGTATCGATCGTGTTCGACGTTTTCTCTGCTAGTTCGATGAAGAGGCGTTCGACGATCGTCGAGGCTTCGAACACGGCCTGAGACACGGGCGTGTCCCAGGCCGTGTCCTTCTCGGGTTGTGAGCCGGGACGTGTAAGGGGTTGGACACGGCCTGGAGCCCAGGCATGTTCAGGTTGGACACGGCCGTGTCAAATGTGACACGGGCGTGTCAAGGCCCCGTGTCTTGTTTTGGGTGTGACGGTTTCGGTGTCGATTGGGGAACACAGCCTTGAACACGGGCGTGTCACAAGCCGTGTTCGGCCCAGGTGTTTTGATTTTCAGTTCAAATTGTGGCCGTTCTTCCCTTTCTTTTGGGATCTGATGGTCCAGGATTGCTCTTGCTGAGTTAAGTCCGAGAATAGGGTTAGAAACCCTCATTCTTCTCCAAGCTTTCTCTTACTAAAGTTCTAGAGAGGGGAGAGCAAGGAAGAAGGTGAAGAAGAGATCCCGCTGTTGGAGAGGCTTCATTGCTCCAAATCGCGAGCCGAGTCCAGATCCGTGGAGGCTAGATCGTTGCGAAGGTTTTCATCCGGCTATTTTTCCATGGATAGGAAGAGGAGTCGGATGGTAACGACACTTCTCCTCTTGGTTTTAGGATGCATGTTTTAGCATCTTTTATTTTCTAATTTTTGGGCATCAAACTCTCAAATGAGAGGGGTTTGGATCGCCAAGGTTCAAGAGGAACCTCCGGGTCGATTGAGCCCATCCCCGACATGTTTTTGCATTAGAGATCCGCTTCGTTAGTGGATTAGGCATGGTGGGTGAAGCTGTAGTCGCGACCGTTAGTCCGACTCGGTGATGTTGCATACGAGGTTTAAGGATTCGTAGAGATCCGTTGCGGCAAGAGGCCATTTGTGATGTGTGTGATGTTTGTGATGTTCTTCCGTTTATCTTGCGTGAGTATGTGTGGCCGGTACCGGACAAGGTTAGCTCCTTATTGGCTTTAGATGGTTTCCTTTGTGGACAAGGTTAGCTCCGCATGGGTGGTAGATGGTTTCTTTGGTGCACGGGAACGCTGCAGTATGAATGAGGGATTACGGTGGAATTGTCTTGGATTGTGATGTGCCAAGGCGTGGTTGTGTCTCCGTGGTCGGCTGGCTATCCCGTGACATGCACGTCATGTGTGGAGAGTGTCCCGGCGAGACTAGTCCCCTTCTGTGAGACTGACGAGAATGCCAAGCTTGGGGCAAGCCCGGGCAATGAGGTCATGAGCGGGTGGGGTCCAGCAAGGCTTCTTAGAATCGGTCTGTGTGTTTGTTGGAATCCTGACATGAGAAGTCAGAGCTTGCAGGCAAGCCCAGGTTTAAGACCTTGAGCGGGTGGGGCCTTGGCAAGAGTTCCGTGTGGCGGCTTGTGTGTCGTTGGGGGAATGTTGGTAAACCCCCCTTTGTTTGCGGCTTTATGCCAATGGGGAAATGATGAGTACCCATATGATGTGATGATGTGCTAGATGCATACGCGATAGGGTGTCTTGGGTGAAGCCCGGGTTGTTGCATACATGCTGCATAAGTAGGCCCATTTTATTATATGCTCAACAATAGATAATATGTATGTTGTTTGAGACATCCAAGCATGTTCTTAGTGCATTACTTGTTTATTTATATATATTGCATATGAAGTGCTGACTTGCAGGTTGGAGGGTTCCCCGGGGTCCGTTAGGGGCGGCCGGGAGGAGATGTGTTGGTTACACAGTTTGAGGTCAGCCTTTGCTGACCTACGTTACTAATAATTTTTACATGGCAAGGATCGCAAGCAAGAGCTAGCTCGCCGGCTAGAAAGGCCTAAGACTCATGAAGTGTTACCTTTTGTTGTAGCTCTACTTTTATGACATTGTATGTTTGATGCCCATGTTGACCAGCTTGCATGCCGAGGTAGACTAGGAGTGCTTATGCACTTTTATGACTGATGTATTATTTGAGTTTGGACTCACTTTTGTTGTAAGGCCATAAGGCCATTTCGTTACTCTTGTAGGTGTGGATAACTTCAAGTCTTGTTTGTTGTTTCCGCTGTGTTGTGTTATGAGTTTTGAGATTGGGTAGCTATATCATCTTATAATACTGAAGTTGTGGCGTCTGTATGTTGTGGGGCCCCGGCCGGATCCATATTATACGGTCATTACAGGGGAGGTGTTACACCTCCGCGGGCAGTCGACAAACTCGCAGCTAAATTCGCCGGCGAGGAAAGGACCGTCGGCGGCCGCCGAGGAGGGGCGGCCTGCTCGGCCGCTTCCTTGGCCGCGCGCTAGCGGCCGAGGTAGAGCGGCCCGCGCAGCCACTTTCTCGGTCGCGGCCGCTTGCTCGGTCGCGGACGCCGACCGAGGGAGGGAGCGGTCCGCGCGGTCGCTCCCTTAGCCACGGCCGGAGCGGCCGCTCGCTCGGCCGGGCCGGCAGCCGAGGGAGAGCGGCCCGCGTGGCCGCTCTCTCGGTCGCGGCCGGCAGCCGAGGGAGAGTCACCGCCCTTTCGGTCGAGCGCCGGCGACCGAGGGGGAGCGGCCGGTGCGGCAAGAAGAGGGGGTGGTCGGCGTCCGGGGGTGAGGCCGGCCGCCCGACGGCGCCGTCCACGGCGATTCGTTCATTACGCGTGATGGGATCAGTGCGCGGGGGTATCGGGCGCAATGATCGCGCGTGCGGTCAAACTCATGATCCACTACTTTTGGGTGGAGATCATGATGTGTGTGCCTATGTGCACCCCAACTCTTTTTAAAATGGATCTCATCCCGATCAATTATAATTAACTTCATTCTATTTATTTTTATTATGGACTAAAATGCTTTCTTTTATATTTTCAGGAATTACTGAATGGCTTGGCTTATAGCGATCTGGAGCAAATAAGCATGATCAGGAGTCAAAGTAGATCATTTTTTAAAAACTTCAAAGTACATGCCCCAAGGCCACGGACGTGCCATAAGGGTGCGACATGGTGTCACGTATAGGACCCACTTCCCGATCCAGAACCTTCACCCGATTTCACTCTCATTTCTCATGAATATTGACATAATTATTTGGACAATAAAATTAAAAAAAAATATTTAACCCCATGAATTTATTTCGTTGGTATTTCCACTATATTTTCAGATAACGAGATTGTTTTCTCAAATGAACGACAAACAGTTAATCATATAGTTTCACAAGAAATATCTTCATGTGACACTTTTTCTGACACTTATTTTTAGTTCTTTTTCCACGAATGATTTCCGCATAGATGATGAGCCGTTGCAATCAATCTTTTTCACCTGATCCATTTGTCGTTCATCTCCAACAATCCAAATTGCCCCAGATATATATAGGTAATTTGGATTCACATTTTCAAGTCTGTCGCCGACAAAAGAATCAAGATTATAGTGGAGGAGTCGTCGAGCAACAAACTTTGACACTTTCACCTCAGCGTGAATTACGGGATGTAGTTGTGCATTTTTTAAAAAAATGTTCATTTAGTTAATCCTTAATCGTCTAGCTTAAAAGCTGTAAAAACAAAACTCTCTTGAGAAGCAACACTTACTTATCTCTTTCTTTATGTTATTTGGAAAAAAATAACAACAAATATATAATATTTATTTTACTAAGATTTTTTTATAGTTCATACTTAGTTTTAAACATAGACAATGTTTACCTAAGTATTTGGTAGTTGTTCCTTCTTAAAGAAATTTAAAAGAAAAAATAGAAAATTCAAAAATTCCAAAAAAAAATTATGAAATTTCTTCTCTTAGAATGTCGGAAAATCTAAGAATTAACAAAAAAAAAATAATTTTAGGATCTAAAATGATATAATCAAAAATTCTTAACGCTTGCTTAGTTGCAAGTTTTAAATAGATTTAGTTATAATTAACTTTATTCTTTTTATCTTTATTATGGACTAAAATATTTTCTTTTATATTTTCACGAATAACTTACGACTTATAGCGATTTGGAGCTAACAAGAATATTTAGGAGTCAAAGTGGATCATTTTTCAAAAACCTCAAAGTACATGCCCCAAGATCATGAGCGTGACATATGGATGTGACAGTGTCACGGATAGGACCCACTTCCCGATCCAGAATCTTCACCCGTTTCCACTCTCATTTTTCATGAATATCGACATAATTATTTTGAAAATAAAATTCAGGAAAATATTTTGCCCCATGACTTTATTTTCGTTGGTATTTCCACTATATTTTCATATAACTATATTATTTTCGCAAATAAACAACCAAAACTTAATCATATAGTTTCACAAGAAACGCCTCCTTGAAAACCTTTTTCTGACACGCTTATTTTTGGCTCTTTTTCCACTAATGATTTTCATATAGATGATAAGCCGTTGCAATCATTCTTTTCACCGATCCATTTGTCGCTCATCTCCAGCAATCCAAATTATCTTAGATATCTATAGGTAATTTGGATTCACAATTTCAAGTCTACCACTGACAAATGAATCAAGATTATAGTGGAGTCGTCGGGCAACAAACTTCGGCACTTTCACCTCAGCGTGAATTAATGTAGGTACCTATGCATTTTTTAAAAAAAACATCCATTTAGCTAACCCTTAACCGTCTAGCTCAAACGCTGTAAAAACAATGCTCTCTTTCTTGCTTATCTCTTTCCTTATGTTATTTGGAAAAAAAATAACAAAAATGCAATATTTATTTTTCTACCCTTTTTAATCTTTCATACTTTGTTTTAAACATGAACAATGTTTAACTTTAAGTATGAAGGTGTTGTTCCATCTTAAAGCAGTTTAAAAGAAAAAATAGAGAATCCAAAATTTCCAAAAAAAAGAAAAAAATTGAAATTTAATCTCTTAGATAGTGAGGTTTGGGCTATCATCTCATCATATCTCTCAGTACCGATGCGAACTCTTCACAAGATAGATTTAATTATAATTAACTTTATTCTTTTTATCTTTATTGCGGATTAAAATGCTTTCTTTTATATTTTCAGAAATAACTGGGCGGCTTATAGCGATTTGGAGCAAACATGCATGATCAGGAGTCAAAGTGGATCATTTTTCAAAAATCTCAAAGTACATGCCCCAAGGACACGGGCGTGATATAGAGGTGTGACAGTGTCATGGATAGGACCCACTTCCCGATCCAAAACTCGCATGTCACCTAATTTAATATTACACACCTTTGGTCATGGGCGTGACCAAGGGACGTGACATCCAAGTCATGCTCGTGACCCAACTCTAAACCAATCCAGCAGTAACACCCCTAATCCAGCCTGGTCACGCTTGTGACTTTCAAATGGCACGCCCGTGTACTCCCCCGGATCAGTCGTTATGCTTCCGCCCCGCCAGACCTTCCTACTAGAAGAAATTTAAAGAGGTCACACATGTATGTCACATGTGTAACGCCCCCACAAATCCTAAAAATGAAGAATTGAAAGTTAACGCACGGTGTTAGTGTTAACGCGGGCGTTAGCTTTTGAATTAAATCGACTGGCCTTTCGGGAATCTACCGCGTGGCGGGTAGTAAAGTTAGCGCGTAGCGATACCACTCAACGCTTTCGACAAAGCGTTGAGAGGACTACCGCGGACGGTAGTGGGCTAACGCGTGACGGTACCACTCAACGCACTCAACGCTTTGAAGCGTTGAGAGGACTACCGCGGACGGTAGTGGGCTAACGCGTGACGGTACCACTCAACGCACTCAACGCTTTGAAGCGTTGAGAGGACTACCGCGGGCGGTAGTGGACTAGCACGTGGTGGTATCACTCAACTCTTTCAACGCAGCGTTGAGTGACTACCGCGCGGCGGTAGGAGTTTTGCGTGGCGATAGCTCGGGTTAAAGTACCGCTTGGCGGTAGTAACTGACGCGCGGTGGTAGCTGCCATGTTGCAGTAAGGTGGAGGATGTTTTGGAGTGACAGCGCAATGTCGATTGGACCAAGCGGCAACCGCCTATGATACCGCGCGGCGGTAGTAGATACCGCGCGGCGGTAGCCTCTAAATAAGTGTTGGGCATGAGATTGAACTCTCACTTTTCTCTCTATCTTGGTAATGCAAGTTCTTGAGGGAAAGAGGCTGAGGCTTCGGGTTGCAAGCTTCGTGAAGGAAATCCCGCGATCGGAATCAAGAGCCGAAGTAAGATCCGTGATGAGGAAAGTGAGGCACTACTTTCCATCTCGATAGAAGACTTACTCATGGCTCCGAAAAGATCTACAAGGGTAACGACTTTCTCCTTGGACAAGTGAAGTCCTAAATTTGCATACATACATGGAACCCCTCACCAAAAGGTGAAAAAAAAGGTGGTTTCCAATGGCTAGATCGTTGTGATCCCCGATAAAACTTTCATATAGATCCGGAATCGAAGTACGGAATAGGAATGTTGTGTATAGCACATCTGGATAGGTTGGTCTAGATTGGTGATGAATTGATTTGTGTGCTGGAGAAGACTCCGTGGATAAAATGTGTGGTTCAACGTGTAGAATCTGGGGTCTGGGGGTGTGCAGGATGCTGCATGGATAGTACAGGAGGTGATCTCCAGGAAAACACCCAAAAATGGGGAAGAAGCGACTTCTGTCCCTACCGCGCAACGATAGTGCTACCGCCGACACTAGCTCTCAGTGAGCTATGTTTGTGAGGCCTGTCTCGTGGAGACTTGGGGACCATTGGTTGCGAAGCCTGTCTCTGGGAGACCTGCGGGCTATATTAGTGAGAACTTAAATAGTTCTGCTTGGGCACAAGGGGGACGTTGAACCCGCTTCATGTCACAGCCATGAAGGTTTCGGCTTTCGACGCATGACGGTTTGAGCCGCGGGCTTTTGCTAACCTGCACCCACCTTATGATGATCGACTTGGAGTGAGTCACTGGATTAATTTGTGAGAACTCCTTTGACTTTATCGACTCATAGGAAGAAAGAGAGAAATGCTCAAGTTTCGACCATCAAGTCTGGGACTGTGGATGGTGGTGATACCCAGGAGACCTGGTACACCGATAATGTGTCATGAGTGCACGAGGCTTGTGGTCGATCGAGCCTGCGTTTGTGGTGAATGGTGCTTAAGTTGCATATTTCTATTGCCAAAAATATGTATATGATGTTACTTGCAGAGAAGGAGAACCATCACCCCGAGTGAGGGGTGGGGTCGTTATAAATTGGTCAACTAATGCTGACCGTTGCTTTGTTTGCCACATTTTGGTGGGTCGTGTTATGCAGGTGCTGGAGAGCCAAGTGCAAAGCAGCGGGCTGAAGTCCCTTATGCTGCTATTGGCTGGCCCTTGAAGACCCAAAGGCAAATTTTTATTTTTTCATGTGTGGTCGGCTTGCATGTCAATGTATGAAACCAGTTTTGTAAAGAAAACAGTTGGAAGGCCTTAAGGCCGTAACTTTTTGTGTATTTTATAAACATTCCTATGTGGTTTATATTAGTGGACATTTGTATTACTTGAGTTCAATTTAACCTTTGAAGCTTCCGCTAGAATGTTCTGAGTTAGGACTCGTTTGGTCTCTTGATATTAACATGTAACTCCGTCGAGACTGTTTGTGGAATATGGCGTGGGGCACCGGCCAGACCCTCTGTTATATTTCATGTGACGGATGGAAGTGTTACAATTTTGGTATGAGCTTGTCTCGGTCTTCCTTCGCTGAATTCGTGGTCGAAGTCCTTTGAGGGATGGCGAGCACGTGTATACCCTGAGGAGAAACCAGCTCTATGTCAAGTTCTCAAAGTGCGAGTTTTGCCTGTCATCAGTGGCTTTTCTTGGTCATGTGGTTAGTGGTGAATGTATTGCGGTGGATCCGGCAAAGATAGTTGAGATACGTGAGTGGCCTGTGTTATCTTTTGTAGCAGAAGTCAGGAGTTTCCTTGGACTTGCTGGCAACTACATGCGCTTCGTAGAGAACTTTTCGCGGATAGCCTTACCTCTCACTACGCTGACGAGGAAAGATCAGAAGTTCGTTTAGACGTCTGAGTGCGCGCAAGCTTTTGAAGAGCTAAATAGTCATTTGACCACGACGCCTATCTTGGGTTCGCCATGTAGTACAGACGGCTACGAGATTTATAGTGATGTTTTAGGGAGCGGCTAAGGTTGTGTGCTTCTTCAGTTCGGAAAAGTGATAGCATATGGCTCACGCCAGTTGAAAGTGCATGAACGGAACTATCATGTCCACGACTTGGAATTGGTGGCGGTGATATTTGCACTTAAGCTGTGGCATCATTATTTATATGGTGTGAAAGTTGACATCTATACGGACCATAAGAGTCTGAAGTACTTAATAGATCAGAAGGATCTGAACATGCGGCAGCGGAGGTGGATGGAATTCCTTGGGGATTACATCTTCCAGATACACTATACTCCTGAAAAGGGAAATATGGTTGCAGGTGCCTTGAGTTGGCGGACTCGGGTAAAGGAAAATTGGTTGTAGATGCATGATGAGCGTCTGATCCAGAAGTTGGAGGTCTTAGACATTTCTTGTGTTGACAAGAATGCCACTGCAAATACGTGCCTGAACTATACGAAGGTACAGTATGACCTTGCGGACAGGGTTCAGCGAGCAACGGAACTCGATGAGAGTATGAAACGCTATGCAGCGGATGGGTCAAATTCCCAATTCTTCATGGACAGCGGCCTTTTGAGAAAAGATGGTCAAATTCCCAATTCTTCATGGACTTGCCAAATGTTTTCTCTATTTTTCTGAAGAGTTGATCCCTTTATATAGGCTCTGTCAAAAGTAACCGGCTGATCCGGTTAATAACTGACATCTGACAGTTCTGACAGTTGTCAGAACCTCTGGCTTGATTTCTGTACTTAGGAAACAATTCTGCTTGAAGTGTTGAAATTTGATTGTTGGACGTGTCGACACCAATCCTGAGTGTCGACATTACTCTTGTAGTGGTGTCGACACCCTTCTAAATGTGTCGACACTAGTCCTGAGTGTTGACACAGCTTGCTTCCAGTCTTGACTCAGCTTGAGAAGTGTGTCAACACTAGTCCTGAGTGTCGACACAGTTGTCTTCAGTCTCGACATTGCTTGTATAGAGTATGTCGACACTTGTCCTGGTGTCGGCACAGCTGTTCTTTGTCTCGACACAACTTGTGCAGAGTGTGTGGTGGGCCAAAACCCGAACAGGCAAGCGTACCTGTCGAATTGTAGTACCAAGGTCGTATTTAGACACGGGGTTGTCAAGTACTTCTACTCGCGCTCTAACTATTATCCTACCGGAAGACTATTGGGATTTTGAGAATTTTTTAAAGTAAAATGAACGATAAATTGCGAGACGAAAACTTATATAAAAAAGGCTAGCATTCGATCATTGATTCACCATGAAATGAAACGAGAAAATAAAAGAGCATAGTTTTAAATTTGCAAATCCAACTCGGCCGTGACGGATCCGAAAATAAGACAAAATCTCGCTAGAGCATTAGGTCTCCTAACTTATAGACTCTTCGATCGAAATCTCTTTACAAACCAAAGAAGCCTAAAGTTGCATTATCGAGGTGATCCGCACTATTGGATTTGACTCCAATCCGGAGGATTTACGTCATCCTATCTCTAGGGTTGCGTTCAACTCCTTCCTTCTTTGAGTGATCTTTCACATTCATGAGCCTCTCGGCTACTCGAATATGAGATCATAAGCCTACTACCGTATACCGGAAATACGGAGTCGACACAATAATTATTCAAAGAAGGACCGAGTAGAATTACGCAAAAATAAAACTATGAAATAAAAATAATTCCCATTTCAAATCATGGATCCTCATGATCAAATGCTAAGAGGGAATTAGCTATGCATATTGCAAAAGGAAACAACGAAATAAAGAGAAGAGAATTTCATTACTTGCAAACAAAAAGAGTGTACAAAAAAAAGACAAGATTAGGCTATAAAGAAAACTTGCACTAATTGAAAAGAAAAGATTACACTAATAAAGACTTAACAACATGGAAGCAAAAAGAAAGCACTCTCTTGAACTAGAACTTCACTTGCTCTCCAAAATCCAACCCTCAAAAACTTCCTCCCAAAGTATGAGTCTTGGGTTCCTTTTATAGATAAGAGAGAAGGTTCTAGAATGAAGATGAAGAAGAGGGGGCAAGGGGGGTGGCCGGCCAAGTAGGATGGAGAAGATGCATGCACATTATTTAATTTGGGGGAGGAAAGAGGAGGTGGGTTCAATGTATTGGTGGCAAGGTGCATGGATAGAGAAATTAATAAGAGAGAAAGGATGAGTGGGGGATGCATGAGGAATAAATGGAAGAGAAAAATAATAAAAGGGGGGAGAGAGAAGAGGGGCCGGCCAAGCATGAATGCATGCATGCAATAAATGGAAGGGAGAGAGAATGAAAACATGCATGTATGTGATTAAAAGGTGGCCGGCCATGTGATGGAGGAATGCATGAATATAATATTGAATGATAGAGAAATCAATGAGGAGGGAGAGAGAATATTATGATGCATGCATGGATTGAAAGGTGGCAAGAGAAATAAAGGAAAGAGAGGGGGGTGGCCGGCCATGTGGGCTTAAATGGGCTGTTTAGGGGGCTCGGGTAGGCTGCTTGGGCTGCATAGGGGGCTCGGGTAGAGGCTAGGAGAGCTGCTTGGGCTCGGGTAGAGGCTAGGTGGGCTGCTCTTGAGGGAGGGGCTGCATGGGGCTGCTTTATGTGGGCTTT
This sequence comes from Platanthera guangdongensis, assembly GCA_039583875.1. Taxonomy (NCBI): domain Eukaryota; kingdom Viridiplantae; phylum Streptophyta; class Magnoliopsida; order Asparagales; family Orchidaceae; genus Platanthera; species Platanthera guangdongensis. Next base: position 90,636,010 of record CM077161.1, on the reverse strand, counting down.
ATGGATGTTGAAGGGCTGCATCATGTAGGCTTTATCAATGTGGGCTGCACCAATGTGGGAAGAAGCCGGCCATGCAAATTGTGGGCTGCACCAAGCTTGGACTTTAGACCTAAAAATAAAACAAAACAATACATGAATTAGTCATAACAAAATTAAAACAAAGTTAAAACATAACATAACATAACACTATATAGATTTTAAAACATAACATAACAAAGTTAAAGTTAAAACAAGATTTTAAACACAATAAAAAATATTACAACCTTAAAATTAAAACGTATCATAACATAATATATAATAACATAACACATAAAGTAAGACTATATAGAATTTTATATCAAAACTCTAATAACACTAGGAATTAAAATATTTTAAAGAAACATTAAAACATGAAATAACAAACATAAAATATAAATAAAATTAGGCATTTTGAAAACTAAATTACCCCTAAAAAGGATGACTAAAACTAGTCATCAAATTCCCCCATGCTTAGACATTTGCTTGCCCTCAAGCAAATAAAGATGAAAACTAGGGAAGGAAAAACGAAAATAAACAAAGCTAATTTAGGTTTCATAATTTAGAAAAACAAAACATGAAAAATTAAACTATCCTAATTCCTATGTTAACAACTAGTGGGGTGAGAAGTGCACAGTAGAAAACTTGAAAGTGGAGACCTAAAAATATCATTAGAACATAAGAAAAGTCTACACATTTCTAAATCTTAAAAACAAGGCATCCAAAATAAATGAAAATAAGGACAACAAAAAGTAGAGGTTCTAAATAAACGGCGCATTAACAAACTACTAGGTTGCTAGATAAACATTAACCCTAAGACATTCCAAGATAACCTCCAAAGAAATCCATCAATGATGGTGGCCATAGGCTTGTACGTTCACACTTTCTCCACTACGCGAAATTAAGTTCTAAGATCATTAGGACTTCTACTAGGCATTAAAACTTGGCTTAGGTAAATGATTAGGAAGTGGAATCAAAGATAAACATGAAGGTTTTAGGCACTAAACCAAGGTGAGCTCAAAAATAAATAATAGCATAAAAAAAAGATGAGAAATAACAAGTATGTCATTTCTCCAATATGAAACTACAAAAACAAGGCCATGAAATTTTCTTTTCTAAATTTGGCCAAACATAAACTTTTTGCATTCATCATTTTTTTGCTTTTTTTCTGATTTTGTAATGATATATTTTTTTCTTTCTCAATTTTTTTCTTTTGAATAACATTTGATAAGAAAGCTCCAAAAAAATGAGCTTGAGAATTTCCTAATCATTTCAAAAATAATATCCTTCCCACAAAAATAATTTTTAAGCTCAAATTTATAGTGCAAAAATAGGAAAGATATTTGGCTTTGGTGAACATAATGAAATGAAAGGTGGAGCTAAAAACAAAGAAAATAAGGAAAAGGCCCAAAATTGTTTTGCAAGGGTTTTGGTTTTGGTGGGCATGAAAAGCTCAAACTATTCAAATGCTGGCCTAAATCATTTCTAAAGAACGTAAAAACGGCGCAAATGCTTCGAGAGTAGCTTGGTACAAGTTCTAGACACCAAAAAAGACTACCTCGCAAATGAAAAAGAGCTAATGATACCTAGCAACCATTCGTAAGCAACTAACCGAATAAAAAGACATAACTACAAATTGCTACTTATAACGTAAAAAACGGATGCCTATATTTAAGAAAAAGAAACTAGTAGAACTAAACTATGTTAAACTGATAAATTTAGAAAACTTATTCAAAGAAATCTAAATAGAACTAAGGAACCGCACGGGCCTACACATCACTAGAAGAAACATAAAAATAAAGATAGAAAATAATTTTAGGTTTTGTTTTTCAAATAGATTTTAGCACAAATTTTTTTGATTTTTGTTTTTCTAATTTTTTTTTTTTTTTGGGTTTTGTATTTTATAATTTTTTTTGGATTTTAGATTTTGATGACATAAAATACTATACTAATATAAAACATAATTTTTTTTTTGAAAGAAGAAGAACCCAAAAGAAACTAGACCCCCTCATGCTTAAATCCTTCATTGCCCTCAATGAAGAAAACATAAAGAAAAAGAGAAGGGGACTGAGAAGAAGAGAAAAAGAAAAATGCAGGAAAAATAATAAAAAAAGAACAGGACTTCCCCGGGTTCGTGAGATGAAGGCGGATGTCGCTCCCCCATGCTTGCTTTGTAGAGTACTTGATCGTCAGCAGGTATGACTTGATCCATCTGATATCAGCAGCGGCGGAGCGGCGACCACGATCATGGACTTGATTGGCCTCCGGTAGAAAGAGCAAAATAAAAGAAAAGGAGAAAGAGTCCATGGGCAGATGCCCGATAATGTTTTTTATTACAGTCATCCAAATAAAAGAGTTTCAGAATAATAATAATAAGTCCAAAAATAAAAAAAAAATGTCCCACACAAGATAATTGTTTAAGAGTCCAACACCAGATTCTTCTTTGCAGGAGGCACATAATCATTAGAAAAATAAAGTTTAAGTCTACGGCCATTTACTTTAAAATCCCCCCTATCGGGGTGCGAAAGTAACACAGTTCCATCATAAAAAACATCCTTGATCGTAAACGGTCCAGACCAACGAGATTTAGATTTTCCAAAGAAAATACGTAAACGTGAATTTAGAAGAAGAACCTGATCGCCCGGTTTAAAAATTTTATGCTGGCGGAAGTTCTTAACATGATAATTTTTTTCTGCAGGGTCAGGTGGTTTTTCAAAATAATTTGGCAAATTGTTATCATTTTCAAAAATAAGATTTTGTTGTCCAAAATCAGAGTCATTTTCGAATGGTGCTTGCACGGACATAACAGTGTTTTCAAAAATAGTTGATGAGGGTCCAAAAAAGGAAGAAGAAAAATCATTTGGAGGGAAATAGGAGTCTTCTTTTAAATCATCAATGAAAAAACAAGAGTCATCATTTTGTAAAGAGTTTTTCATCGATTTGTTAATATCAAATATTACTTCCTCATCTCCTACATGCAGAAAAAGTTTTCCCTCACTCACATTTATAATTGCGCGAGCGGTGGCTAGGAAAGGTCGACCAAGGATAAGAGGGACCTCGATGTCCTCTTCAATATCGAGAAAGACAAAATCCACCGGGAAGATGAATTTGTCGACCTTCACTAACACATCCTCAACGACTCCTAACGGATACTTAATCGAACGATCGGCTAACTGAATACTCATGCGCGTAGGGTTGAGAGTGCCCAATCCTAACTTCTTAAATAAAGAAAAGGGCATCAAATTTATGCTCGCCCCTAGATCCGCCAACGCATGTTTAACGAACAGATCACCAAAAACGCACGGAATGGAGAAACTACCCGGATCGTTTATCTTTTTAGGAAGATTAGAGTTTTTAACGACCGCCGAGCATTCTTCATTTAACGTTACATGCGATAAATTTTCTAATTTCGTTTTGTTCGTTAATAAATCTTTGAGATATTTGGCGTACTTAGGCATTTGACTAATCGCTTCATGAAATGGTAAATTAATATGAATTTGTTTAAATATTTCAAGAAAGCGTTGATATTGATTATCTAATTTTTCTTGCCTAAGTCGGGCCGGATAAGGGGGTGGCGGAAATTCCTTTATGATAAGCGGAGCATCATTTTGAACGTCATCATTAGAAAAAATAGAAATATCTTTTTCTTTATCTAAAGTAGATTTTTCATTTTCAAAATTTGTTTTATCATTTTCCGTAGGGGTAATTTCTTCCACAACAGGAGGGACAATCACCTTTGGCTCTTCCCTTATGGTGGGCTCGTTAACAACTTTACCGCTCCGAAGGGAAATTGCATTTGCGTGTTCCCTTGGGTTAGGCTCAGTGTTTGAGGGAAGAGTTCTAGGTGGTCTCTCGGAAAAGGCCTTAGCGAGTTGGCCGACTTGATTTTCTAAGTTTTTCATTGATCCTGTTAAACTTCTAATAGTGGCATCGTTCGAGCTTATATATTTAGCGAGGATCTCTTCCAAAGGGGAAGGTTTTTGAAAATTTTGTTGCGGAGGTGGTGGTGGTGTAAAATCGTGCGGTGGGCGTATGGCGTTAGCGTTATTACTCCACGAGAAATTTGGATGGTTACGCCATCCGGGGTGATAAGAATTAGAAGAAGAAGAAAAACCAGGCGGAGAAGAAAAATTCGTAAAAGCAGAAAAATTGTTTGCAGAATTATTTTGAGCAGGCCTGGGTATGTTCCCCAGATAATCCACCTGCTCGGCAGCAGCAGCATTCACATTTTCATATACCTTAGCGGCGGAGGAAGCAGTGATCTCCGAAATCTTCTTGTTTAGCATTTCCACTTGTAGCGCCAGTTGCGAAACCGAATCCACTTCATAGATACCTGCAGGTTTAGATGGGCGAGACCTGGACGAATTCCACTGATAAGTGTTCATCGCCATGTCCTCGATAAGCTCAAGAGCGGCTTCCGGAGTTTTGCGGTCTAAAGAACCAGCGGAAGCGGCATCTATCATTTGCTTTGTCTCTTGGTTTAGCCCATTATAAAATGTCTGAACCTGCAACCATACAGGCAGAGCATGATGTGGGCATCTTCTCAAAAGTTCTTTGAACCTCTCCCAAGTGTCATAGAGGGTATCAGAAGCAATTTGAGAATAAGAAGTGATATCATTTCTTAACTTAGCAGTTTTGGCGGGAGGGAAGTATCTAGCAAGAAATTTTTCAATTAAAATGTTCCAAGTAGTGATTGAGCCTCTTGGAAGAGAACTCAACCACTGTTTGGCTTTAGTTCTTAAGGAGAAGGGGAAGAGTCTTAGCCTTATAGCATCATCTGAGACACCATTAATTTTAAAGGTGTCACAGATTTCAAGAAAATTAGCAATATGCAAGTTCGGATCTTCATCTTGTAATCCGTCGAACTGTACATATTGCTGCACCATTTGTATGATGCTAGGCTTAAGCTCGAAGTTATTGTTCGCAATGGCAGGTCGAACAATACTTGTTTCAGTCCCCTCCAGGTTGGGTCGAGCATAATCGGACATAGTCCTTTGCTGAGCCATTCCTGGGTTGGGATCTCCCATTTCAGAATAATTGCAATCCCCAAAGGAATCCTCAACCGCTGTTTGAGAAGTGGAAGCCCCGAATCGTAGTTGTCTCCGAAAGGAGCGTTCGATTTCTGGGTCCAAATCAACAAGTAGCGACGGATTCGCTCGGGTCATGCACTAGTGAAGAAAACGAGGGAAGATGAGAATAAAAGCTTGGAAAAAAAAAAGGAAAAGAGGGAAAAGAAAGGAAAATTTTTTTTTAGTTTTGTTTTTTTTTTTGAAAAAAAGATTTTTTTAGACGGCTTGGCTCTCGAACTTCCCGAGGACTACCTGGTGAAGGGTTCGCCCGGTACTAGGTAAAATGGTGGCGCTTAAAGCCCCTTACCCTTTTCGAGAGATTTTAGGTGGGGTAGAAATTAAAATGAGGTGGGTTGGTTATAAAAAATTTAAATATATAAATTATAATTTTTTGATTTTTTTGGAGAAGTAATAGCGCAAGCGTTTTCAAAATATTGACGAAGAAAGCTCCCCGGCAACGGCGCCAAAAACTTGGTGGGCCAAAACCCGAACAGGCAAGCGTACCTGTCGAATTGTAGTACCAAGGTCGTATTTAGACACGGGGTTGTCAAGTACTTCTACTCGCGCTCTAACTATTATCCTACCGGAAGACTATTGGGATTTTGAGAATTTTTTAAAGTAAAATGAACGATAAATTGCGAGACGAAAACTTATATAAAAAAGGCTAGCATTCGATCATTGATTCACCATGAAATGAAACGAGAAAATAAAAGAGCATAGTTTTAAATTTGCAAATCCAACTCGGCCGTGACGGATCCGAAAATAAGACAAAATCTCGCTAGAGCATTAGGTCTCCTAACTTATAGACTCTTCGATCGAAATCTCTTTACAAACCAAAGAAGCCTAAAGTTGCATTATCGAGGTGATCCGCACTATTGGATTTGACTCCAATCCGGAGGATTTACGTCATCCTATCTCTAGGGTTGCGTTCAACTCCTTCCTTCTTTGAGTGATCTTTCACATTCATGAGCCTCTCGGCTACTCGAATATGAGATCATAAGCCTACTACCGTATACCGGAAATACGGAGTCGACACAATAATTATTCAAAGAAGGACCGAGTAGAATTACGCAAAAATAAAACTATGAAATAAAAATAATTCCCATTTCAAATCATGGATCCTCATGATCAAATGCTAAGAGGGAATTAGCTATGCATATTGCAAAAGGAAACAACGAAATAAAGAGAAGAGAATTTCATTACTTGCAAACAAAAAGAGTGTACAAAAAAAAGACAAGATTAGGCTATAAAGAAAACTTGCACTAATTGAAAAGAAAAGATTACACTAATAAAGACTTAACAACATGGAAGCAAAAAGAAAGCACTCTCTTGAACTAGAACTTCACTTGCTCTCCAAAATCCAACCCTCAAAAACTTCCTCCCAAAGTATGAGTCTTGGGTTCCTTTTATAGATAAGAGAGAAGGTTCTAGAATGAAGATGAAGAAGAGGGGGCAAGGGGGGTGGCCGGCCAAGTAGGATGGAGAAGATGCATGCACATTATTTAATTTGGGGGAGGAAAGAGGAGGTGGGTTCAATGTATTGGTGGCAAGGTGCATGGATAGAGAAATTAATAAGAGAGAAAGGATGAGTGGGGGATGCATGAGGAATAAATGGAAGAGAAAAATAATAAAAGGGGGGAGAGAGAAGAGGGGCCGGCCAAGCATGAATGCATGCATGCAATAAATGGAAGGGAGAGAGAATGAAAACATGCATGTATGTGATTAAAAGGTGGTCGGCCATGTGATGGAGGAATGCATGAATATAATATTGAATGATAGAGAAATCAATGAGGAGGGAGAGAGAATATTATGATGCATGCATGGATTGAAAGGTGGCAAGAGAAATAAAGGAAAGAGAGGGGGGTGGCCGGCCATGTGGGCTTAAATGGGCTGTTTAGGGGGCTCGGGTAGGCTGCTTGGGCTGCATAGGGGGCTCGGGTAGAGGCTAGGAGAGCTGCTTGGGCTCGGGTAGAGGCTAGGTGGGCTGCTCTTGAGGGAGGGGCTGCATGGGGCTGCTTTATGTGGGCTTTATGGATGTTGAAGGGCTGCATCATGTAGGCTTTATCAATGTGGGCTGCACCAATGTGGGAAGAAGCCGGCCATGCAAATTGTGGGCTGCACCAAGCTTGGACTTTAGACCTAAAAATAAAACAAAACAATACATGAATTAGTCATAACAAAATTAAAACAAAGTTAAAACATAACATAACATAACACTATATAGATTTTAAAACATAACATAACAAAGTTAAAGTTAAAACAAGATTTTAAACACAATAAAAAATATTACAACCTTAAAATTAAAACGTATCATAACATAATATATAATAACATAACACATAAAGTAAGACTATATAGAATTTTATATCAAAACTCTAATAACACTAGGAATTAAAATATTTTAAAGAAACATTAAAACATGAAATAACAAACATAAAATATAAATAAAATTAGGCATTTTGAAAACTAAATTACCCCTAAAAAGGATGACTAAAACTAGTCATCAGTGTGTCGACACTAGTCCTGACTGTCGACATAGTTGCTTTTTTGTATCATAGTGTCGACCCAAGTCCTGATTGTCGACACAACTTTCTTCTTGACTCAGCACTTCTTGTTTAAGTGTGTCGACACTAGTCCTGAGTGTCGACACAGCTTTATCCTTGTCTCAGCACAACTTTGTCAAAGGTGTCGACACTTGCCTGGTGTCTCGACACTTTTGTACTTAGCTTTATTTGTCTGCACACAAGAACTTAACATTCATCAAATACAACTATGTGTATATCATTGAGCTGAAAGAATTTCTTCAAATCAAGTACATTGTGACAAATGTACTCAACAATCTCTCAATATTTGGATAAGTCATAACTCCAATTCAATGATATACAACATGATACCAAAAATATATTATGATAAAGATATTTAAGAGTCCAGTGCAGTACACAGATAAAAACACATATTTAACAACAATAATGCGGAGCAGAAAGTAAGGCAAACAATTGCAATCCTAATTAATAGCACATGAAATGTTGAGTAAACCAAATTTTTCATTAAATGTTCACCACAAGGTTTACAGCTACAAGCTTTGATTATTCAATAGTTACATAACAAGTTTTTTATGAAATTTAAAACTAAGAACATTCTATGGCAGCTCTGGTTCTTTGATGACTATGCCTTTTCCAGATTGTATCTTTATTTTCATCTCAGGTACCTTGTCATCAGCAACCTTCTTTCCTTTGCCATCATTAGCTTTAGCTTTTGCAATTGCTTCTTCTTTCAGCATTTGTCTTTCAAAATAATGGTATGGCTTTGGAAAATATTAACTGGGCTCAACTGACTTAGCAGGTAGCTATCCTTTCTTCAGATCATGTCTGAACTTCTGTATAACTTCTTGCTGCTTTAAATGTTTGGCTCATTCCTGTTCTGAATACCATTTACCTCTCTCTGTCACATTTGCATTCACTGTCTTCCATGCAGTGAGAATTATTGATCTGGAGGTTGGATTTCACTGCTCAAAATCTGGTCTAGCCTCAACTTATTCTCTAAACCTTTTCTTTGAAAGTCATGCCCCTTTTTCTTTGATCATAACAGATTCAGACATCTCCACCTTTTCACATATAACATTTTAACTGGTGGTGGAGGATTGTACATGTGTTGGGCAGCTGATTGGATAGCCTCAAAAGTAACTTGTGATGCAGGATTATACATGGTTTGCTCAGCAGCATGAGTTCCAGTAGCATGTGGTGCTTCAAGTTGAGCTGGTTGACAACCAGACTCAGCAGTCTGATCTCTATCATACCATAGGGGATGATAGCTCAAAGTGTCTCTGATATTATTTGATATCCAAGTAGCATGTTCAGAACTGGATCTTATCATTACCCTCTCCCCCTTTATGACTTCTCTTTCAACATGATCTCTTAGATCATTCTTGTGAAATCTGACATGTTCATCTAAGTAATTGATACTTGAAGTGACAGTATTCTTTACTTTCAGTAAATTTTTGTCCAAATCTCTATGAGAATCTTTAATAACTTTAAGTAATGAGGCTGAATGTGTGGTCAGTTGAGTTTCAAAATCTTTTGTAGGAGCAGCTATCTTATTTTCTAACTCAATAGACTGCTCAGTCAGCTTAACCATTGTTTCTGTATGTAGAGCAGTCATGTTTGCATCCAAAATTCTCTGATTTTCAAAGACATAACCTTGTTTGACAACCATCTCATCTGCATTTGTTTTTGCATCTGCTGTTGTTTAGGAAAATACACTACAGCATTAGCTCCTTTCTCAAAGAAGTCAGTCATGTCTGTTTTCAGGAGATTTACTTCAAATTTTATGGACTTTATCTCCTGAGCTAGTTGAAACTGCAGCTCTTTATTGCTTTCATCTACATACTTCTCTAGATTCTGCCTTTGCTTATCCAGTATTATCTGAACTTGTACTAACAGAGAGCTAGTATCTCCTGTAGGAGCAGCTGGTGTCTTAGATTGTAAATACTGTTTGTAAATTTTGCTCCTCTTCTTCATTTCAGAAAACTTCCTTTTCTTCAGTTGAGATTCTGCTGCTTCTTCAGATTCAGAATAACTTACCACTTCAACTTGAGGTGTATCTTTGATTTTGTCAGTATCTGGGGCAACCTCCCCCTCAACTCATGTACCTTCCTCATTAACATTGATATTTTCCAAGATAACATCTGCATGCTGAATTTCAGCATCAGGTACTTTAATTTAGGGAATTTCAGTTATCTCCCCCTGGATATTAGTTTCTTTAAACAGAAGAATTTCTTCTTCGGTCTCTTTTGGATTTTCTTCCTCCATATCTTTCTCAGACATTTCTTGTTCAGGAACATTTGATTTTTCTAGTTCATGTACAACATCCTTTATTATAGTAGTGGTTGTATACATTGGCAGTTCATTGAGGTTCTCCCCCTCAATTTGTTCTTTTTCTAGAATGTTCTCTCTTTGCACTTGATCACTTGTTCCAGGTGAGAGTCTTGGAGATTTTCTTTGTTCTTCTTCAGCATCCTTATCTGAGCTAAACTCTACTTGTTCCTCAGAATCACTTGAGGACTCAACTTCCTCTACCACTATTTTTTTGTCTTTTACCTCTTTTTTCTTCTTGGGTTCTGGAGTCTCCTTAGACAAAACTCTGTCCCATCTTGACAGAATTCTCATGTTCATTCTCCTCATATGATTTATCTTGGACTCAATCTTCTGATTGATACTATCTGGAATTGTCTTTACCAGATACAGACTTACAATTCTGCCCATATTGTGTTTCTGAATCTCTTCTGCTATTTTATCAAACACAACCATGTTCCAATCAGTCTTGATTCTAAAAATGATCCTTGTTATCAGGCTGAACATAAAGGTTGAAATCCTGTCATGTGCTCCAGTCTTGCAGAGGAGCACATTTCCAACTACTTGAGATAGAAATTTTCTCTGGGAATCCATTCCCTTCCTGTTTAAGGAACTACCAAACCTAGTGGTTGGAGCTAGTCCACACCACTCTAAGGCCTCTGAAGCCTTGCTTGAATCTAGTTCATCTTCCTGTGCAGTTCTTGAAATCTGAAAGACTTTAGCCAGTCTTTTGGTTATGACCTTTACTCTTGCTCCATTAACATTGGATTTGATCGTGCCTAACTTAGGGTTTAGTGAGGCATTGAAATAGAATTCTGATACTTCTCTCTTCCATATCTTAGTTGGTTCTGAAAGCAGATATTCAAGACCTACCTCATTGACAAGGTCAATCACATTCTTTATTTCTTCTAGTGCGGAGATGAAGGCGTTTCGCAACAGTTCGTAACCCTCGTTGATGTTGTCGTCCATCTTGGGTGCCATTCTAGTTGAAAGAGTTATAAATTGAAAGGTGTCGAATAAGGATTTCTATGTCTCGACACACAGTAACAATCTCTCAAGTTTTATGGTAAGCGTAGTCGACAACTCCTAATCTCTCCTTTTTATAGTATCTGTCTGCAGAAGGCGAGAAGGCGCGCTGCATTTAGTAATTTTCTCAATATTGGGAAATATCTTGTGTCGACATGGAAAACATACTCTGTCGAGATGTGTCGACTTAAGCCAACACAAGGTTCTTGTCTCTCGACACTGACCTCTAGGTCTCGACAACCTTATGCCTCGACACTAAATTATAATTTCTCGACACACTCTCTAATCAGTGTCGACACACTATCAGGTGTATCAACACACGACTAGTTATTGTGTCGACACACATTCTGTTGTCTCAACACAATACTGCTTATAATGGCGACACACACTGTGGGGTCTCGACACAATTCTTTGACCTAGACTAAATTTGTGTTATGAATATAATTTCTTGACTTATATCAAGTCTTTATTAGTTGTAATTCTTTGTTGACCTGGTTAGTCATCTTTTATGAGTTGTACAAACTTTTGTTTCTACTAATTGAAAATACTTATTCAATGTTCAATGTTGAAGTCAAAAATGATCTCAACGGGAGTTCAAAAACAGGGGTGCAGCCAACACCTACTTCTCTCAAGCCTCAACCCTCGACTAGCTGCGAAGGACCTAAGACTGACCCAAAGCCTCAGCAGGGAGGTCCCACCTCACACCCGGAAGATCTCTGAGAGCTTCCCCTCCAAAGCCAAAGCTGGGCTAGGAGCTCCTCGGAAAGCACTGGAAGTTGAGAGATAATGACAGCTTGCCTTCTAAGGAGCCCTTATGGGTCTATTTATAGCATCTTGCTGACCTGAAATTACTGAAAAGCCCCTAGTTGGTCTGCCAATAGCTGAATCCTGCTGTTTTCCTGAGGGCACAGGGGTAAATTTATCTGAGGGCAATCTGGTCATTTTACCCTAGGCCTTGGGCCCCACTCAGCGAGAGCTCTGAATCGAGAGCCTTTTACCCAGAGACGGCGCAAACGATCTCGCATGCTTATTGGCGAGAGCCCCTTCAAGATTGGAGCTTGGCGCTAGCGCAATTGTTCCCGCGTTGGCTGCGCTCGACGATATTGGCCTGTTGATCTCCGTTCGACGACTTGACGCGAACGTTCCCGCCACCTTGGGCGAGATCTCCTTTCGGGCGGGAACTCCTTTGGCTAGCTCAACTGTGACCATTGCGCCTCCTGATCTGACTCAGCGAATATGGGGTTGTACACTATCCCCGCTCTTTTTGAGCTAGCTCTGCGCTCGAAAAGACACGTCCAACCCAAAAATATTCGCTGAGCACGTGTCAACATCAGGGAATCTTTTGGGTGGTTGTACCGTGTCTATAAATACGTGTGCTGATAGACGGCCATAACACCTCCCTTGAGTCGTCATTCTTCGCCTGAGCTCTCGCCCCCTCTCGCGATGCCTTCCAAGCGCGCCGACAAACCGCTTCCGCAGGATCTGCAAGACCGCATCAACGCGGCACAGGCGCGAGCCAAGGCTAACAACGCCCTGGTTGCCCCATGGCTAGCGAGACAGTCGTCGGCCGCTGAGCCTTCTCTGCCCAAGAAGAAAAAGAAGAGGGCGAAGGTGGTTCAGCGGGACCTGCCCCACGAGAACAGGAGCCCGCCCACCCCAACCCCAAGCCGCGCGGATGATCCCTCGCCGCGGAAGGTATGTTTGATTTGCCAATTATTGAAAACACCAGCCGCTCAGTAGTTGACGCGATATTTCTCGCAGGAAATGGTTCCCGACGTTGCCACGTCCCCGCGCGAATCCTTGGATCCATCCTCTCGCCACCTCGAGGATCAACCACGGGTTTCGGAGGTGGCTCCTCCACCTGACCCGAGCACCGCAAGTAACTATTCCCCTCTCGCTCTTAACTCAAATCTTTGAATGCTGAACTGTCTTCTCACAGCGTCAGTTTTCGCACCGCCGGGTCTCGCTACCCGGGAGAGCGGAGCGAGGGCTGCGAATCAGCCTGCCCTTGCGGTTGATTCCTCCCTACCGGCGGGAGGAAAGACTGTTGAATCTTCCGCGCCTCCATTAGATGTCAGCCATCCTGCGGGAGAGGAGACCTCCTCCCCCGCTTCCGGCCAAGCCGGGATTACCATTCGCAAAATTTACCCCCCAGGAAAAGGAAAGCTGATTCACCTACTCTTTGGAGCCGAGGGGGGGGGGGGGGTTGGGCCTTCTCGCCTGCCGTCGACCGGGGGGCCTCGTCATGCTGCAGGTATGTGGAATATTTATCACAACAATCCTCTAGCTCTCGCTATAACTGGAATTCTTTTTCCAGGGGACATGGGCTCGCGGCCTGGAGCCGAGGTAGAGGAAGAAGAAGAAGAAGAAGAAGAAGAAGAAAGAGAGGGGGAAGACGGCGAGAGTTCCCCTTTCCCTTCATCTCACGAGATGGAGGAGATCTTGACCAGTGTCGGGAGCGCTAAAAGACGGGGGAAGAAGGTTGTCGCCGTCCTATCGAAGCTCATCCGGCGAGAACGGGTCCGCGACCTCGCGGCGAAAGAGTTTCGCCAATCAGTGGAGAAGAGGCTGGAGATTCTGGAGCGGGACTATCTTATCGGCGAGATGGACCGGCCAGGAGGGTCTACCGCCGGATCTTCACCCGAAAGGTGCGTCGCGCGGATTCGGGACCTGTCTCGCCGGGTCAGCCTAGGATGCACTGTTCTGTCGTCCTACTTCAACCCGCAGGCGCCACCCAGGACCAAGCTGCGGGAGCAAGGGAAATGGCGGTGGGAGCCTTATTGAAACGCGAGACCTCCCCTTCTCTTCCCCCAGGCCTTCCCCTTCTCAGATGTACCCTTATTTATTTATTTTCACTAGTCTGTAGCTAATAACTCTGTTGTTATTTGCTTACTCTTTATCCGGCTTTCGCTAATAACTTTGCTCTTATCACTAATATTGTTATTGTATGCGTATATATGTTATTACTCTGGGCTCTCGGTTGGCGAGAGCAACCTTGCTTCCGCTTATCTTGCTTGCCGCATGTCATTCACAACGCTTGCGCTAATCATTCGGTCAATCAGTCACTATCAAACTTGGGAGAGAAAACGAAGCGCCGCTGATCAGGGGCGTGCCGGTTATACCCCCGCCGCCTTTTTGAAAACAGTCATCATGATCACGGTTTTCTATAAATAGGGAAGCTCACCTACCACATTCATTTCTCTGATCCCAATCTCTCTCCTCTCCTGTTGCTTTCGCGGTCTCTCAAAAGCTCTCGCATGTCTTCACCTTCTCCTTCCGTTCCCGTACGGTTCTTGCTCTCGCCTCCCTCTTGAAGCTCTCGCCTTCAAACTCTTCATCACGATGCCGGGCGGATGTGAGAGACGATCGAACTGTGCGGAAGCTTTTCAGAAGAAGTTTTTTCCTTCCTTCACCCTCACCGTAGACGAGTTCAACCTAATCCAGACTCGCTACGTTCCCGCCGGCTTCACCGCGCGGAACCCAGGCAACCATGATAAGGTAAACACTGCGGGGGAGGGGGAGCTCGCCATCCCCCTTGAGCACTTCGAGGTGGGCTTCCGCCTCCCGCTGTGGCCCGAGATGCGCCAGGCCCTTAGGTATTACGGAGTGGTTCCCGCGCAACTGAATCCAAATTCGGTTGCGATTCTCGTGGCTTTCATATGCTACATGCGATCCGAGAGGATCGAGTTCAGCCTGCCAATCTTCCGCAAGCTGTTCACTTTCCGCGCCAAAGGAGGGGTGGTCTTCTTCTCAGGACAACTGCTCAAGACGATCGGTGTCGCCAACAAGCACCATCACTGGGGCGAGAGGTTCATCTTTGTTTCCGGCGACTTCGGGAACGTGCCTCTCACGCCCATCCAGTACGAGGATGCCTCCTACAAGCCGCCCTCCATGGGCTCGCGCGAGAGCGCCCTCCTTGAGTTCTTTGGAACCAAGGACTTCGACGTCCTCTTCCTTCGGCGAGATGTTGATTCACTCCTCCCCGTGCTCCCAGGCGAAGGTAAGGTCTCGCCTTTATCTAGCTATTCCTTGTCCTTTTCAAGGTTTGAACTTAGTATTGTCACTTTTGCAGGAGAGCGCGAGATCCCCCTACGCCAACCCTTTGACGAGGCTCGCGTTGGCGGGATCCAACGTCCAAAAGACCCGTTGGCTCTCGCAAAGGCCGCTGCACAAGCTTGCCGGAAAGAGCCGGCCCCGCCTCCTTCAATTGGTGTCGGGAAGCGAAAGCCCGGCGCCCCTCCGCCTCAACCGATCAAGAGACCCAAGACAACTGATACCGAGAAGGGCAAAGTTGTTATGATGCCGCCCTCCCAACCTCTCGCTGCGGGCCGCTCATTTGAGGAGATCTTGCAGGCTGTCAGCGAGATCACAGCTACTAGGGGCGGCGCTGAGGCCCCTTCCGAGAACCCTCAGGCCCCCGGTGTTGCAGAGGGCGAGGGAGCCACCGCCGAGACCTCCGGCCAGCCTCTGTCTGGAGAGGTGCCGCGGGGCCACCGCAATTTTGGTGTCGGCATGAGGTGCCTGGACGTGGAGAACAAGCCGCTGCTACAGTGGGACCCCGACGCCAACAGGGTCTCGATCTCGTCCCTCCTGCCAAGCTGGGCAGAGCGGGACGAGGTTACCAGCGAGGCTTTCGCCTTAGGTTACTGCCTCTACAGCCGGGAGGATGCCAGCGTCTACGACAGGATGTCGACCCGGCTGCTGGCTTATGATTCTACTCGCGCCCTGATGCGCGGGCTGGAGCTTGCGCACATGTGTGCTCGCCGGAGCATCACCATAGACCGCAATTTCCAGGATATGTTCAAGGCCAGGGATGACGCGGTGGCTCAGGCGGCCACTTTGGCAAAGAAGCTGGCAGAGGCCCAGCAACTGCTATCTTCGCGCCAGGCGGGAGGGGTAAGCAAGATCTTTCACAGCGCTTGATCTTGCTACTTTAACTCTTTTCTCTTTCATGCTAACCTCTCGCTGTTCAGGATTCCGCCCAAGCCACGCTTCACGAGGAGCTATCCCAAGCGCGATACGACAACGTCCTGCTGAGGGAGCAGATTGCGCGTCTGGAGGCGAATGCGCCCCCCCCCCCCCCCCCCCCCGCTGGATGAGAGACTGAAGAGCCGCTACTACTCGGTCTATTACATCGACAAGCTTCTACAGGCCAACGCGCAGGCTACAGTCAGGATGACGCTGGAGACGCTGCGAGATGTCGACTGCTGGGATGGGAGGGGCAAAAACATCACCGCCCAACAGCTCGTTCCCTGGCTCTTCGAGCCTGTTCCAAAGCCCCCAGGCGCCCCTGATACTCCACCCTTGGATGTCCCAAAATCTCCTGTCGCGGGTGGCGAGACCTCCGGGGAGAGCTCCGGCGAAAGCTCCAGCGGGAGCTCAAGCGGGAGCTCTGAGGAGTATAGCTTGTCTCCTTGAGGGGCCCATTTTTCTTTTCTTTTCGCCTTAGTGTAAAGAGCGAGACGCTCTAAACTTCTACTTGTGTAATATATATTGCAAACGTTCCATTGTAAATGTCTCGTCCTGTTATTGTGAATGTGCTTGATGTAATTGTTGTGGCCGAGTGTTTCCTACGTATGCTTCTGTCGAGGCCCCTGGCCTCTCTAGGATAGCCTCCCTTAGCGATGGATCGGCGGGAACCTGCTGAAAATTGTCAGTCGGGAACGTGGCTCGCGAACCCTGAAGACGGAGCCGTCCCCCTTTGTCTTGCGCGAACCGTTCTAGCCTGTCGCACAACGTTTCCGCCTGTCTGCTCAAGAATATTATTAGGAGCCTTCTCGGCGAAGGCCTCCCTCGGCGAGACCTCTATGGCGGGGATATCCCCGTCGAGATCTCTTTTGGCCGAGACCTATCCAACCTATCTCCCACAAACCAAACATATCCCCCACAGGTGAGCCTACGGACATGTCAGCTAGATGAGAGCCTGCGCAGCGGGTCTACCTGGGGCCGAGCCGAGCTCGGGGTGTCGATGAAGTTTCCGCAAACCAAACCAAACCTATCCTAACCTATCTCCCACAAACCAAACCTATCCCCCACAGGCGAGCCTACGGACCTGCCAGCTAGATGAGAGCCTGCGCAGCGGGTCTATCTGGGGCCGAGCCGAGCTCGGGGTGTCGATGAAGTTTCCGCAAACCAGACCTAACCTATCCTAACCTATCTCCCACAAACCAACCTATCCCCCACAGGCGAGCCTACGGACCTACCAACTAGATAAGAGCCTGCGCAGCGGGTCTACCTGGGGCCGAGCCGAGCTCGGGGTGTCGATGAAGATCTCAAACCAAACATATCCCCCACAGGCGAGCCTTCGGACCTGCCAGCTAGATGGGAGCCTGCGCAGCGGGTCTACCTGGGGCCGAGCCGAGCTCGGGGTATCGATGAAGATCTTAAACAAAACCTATCCCCCACAGGCGAGCCTTCGGACCTGACAGCTAGATGAGAGCCTGCGCAGCGGGTCTATCTGGGTCCGAGCCGAGCTCAGGGTGCCGATGAAGATCTCAAACCAAACATATCCCCCACATGCGAGCCTTCGGACCTGCCAGCTAGATGAGAGCCTGTGCAGCGGCTCTACCTGGGGCCGAGCCGAGCTCGGGGTATCGATGAAGATCTCAAACCAAACCTATCCCCCACGGGCGAGCCTTCGGACCTGACAGCTAGATGAGAGCCTGCGCAGCGGGTCTACCTGGGGCCGAGCCGAGCTCGGGGTCTCGATGAAGATCTCAAACCAACCTATCCCCCACAGGCGAGCCTTCGGACCTGCCAGCTAGATGAGAGCCTGCGCAGCGGGTCTACCTGGGGCCGAGCCGAGCTCGGGGTGTCGATGAAGATCTCAAACCAAACCTATCCCCCACAGGCGAGCCTTCGGACCTGCCAGCTAGATGAGAGCCTGCGCAGCGGGTCTACCTGGGGCCGAGCCGAGCTCGGGGTCTCGATGAAGATCTCAAACCAACCTATCCCCCACAGGCGAGCCTTCGGACCTGCCAGCTAGATGAGAGCCTGCGCAGCGGGTCTACCTGGGGCCGAGCCGAGCTCGGGGTGTCGATGAAGATCTCAAACCAAACCTATCCCCCACAGGCGAGCCTTCGGACCTGCCAGCTAGATGAGAGCCTGCGCAGCGGGTCTACCTGGGGCCGAGCCGAGCTCGGGGTGCCGATGAAGATCTCAAACCAAACCTATCCCCCACAGGCGAGTCTTCGGTCCTGACAGCTAGATTAGAGCCTGCGCAGCTGGTCTACCTGGGGCCGAGCCGAGCTCGGGGTATTACAAAACACATAATTACGTTATATTATAAAAAATTTGACAATAGTTAAGAGAAAATCAACCGATGTAGTATAATAAGTTTATTTTTGAGATACATGTTTATATCCTTCCCCTTCATGGGTAGAAGCGTTTTAGGTCATCACCGCTCCAGGTGTGGCTTAGGGCCCTCCCCTCCACGTCCTGGAGGTAGTATCCTCCTGTTCCGAGGACTTCCTTCACTATGTATGGTCCTTCCCAGTTCGGGTTGAGCTTGCCCACGGGAGCCGACCTTCCTGCCGCGTCAACCTTTCTCAGCACCAGATCCCCTTCAGTAAACTGCTTGACCCTGACATGCTTATCAAAATACTTGGCCATTCGCCGTTTGATCTCTTCTTGCCTGATAGTTGCCCCGTCTCGCAGTTCTTCCACCATATCTAGTGAGAGGCACTGCCCCTCCTCATTCTCCAACCTCCAAGTCTCGTCCCCTTCTCCTGCGGCTGTGACTCGCGGGGACCGGACCTCGAACTCCACTGGTAGGACGACCTCACACCCATGAGAGAGCTTGAAGGGGATCTCACCGGTGGCCGTGTTCGGGGTCGTTCGCAGGGCCCACAGGACCGAGGGGAGCTGCTCCACCCAATTTCCCTTTAAGTTCTCCGCTTTTTTCTTTAGTAGGTTCACAATGATTTTGTTTGCCGCTTCCACCTGGCCGTTACTCCGGGGATGGTGGACAGAGGCAAACCGGAGGTCTATCCCCCGTTGGGCGCAGAAGCTGATGAACTCCTCACTGGCAAACTGGGGGGTCGTTAGCTGTCACTATTGCTTGGGGCAACCCGTGTCTGCAAATGAACTCCCCCCAGATGAAGTTCCTTATGACTTGCGAGGTGACCTTGGCTAGGGCCTTAACCTCCAGCCACTTTGAGAAATAATCGATCATGACCAAGAGGAACCTCCTCTGCCCGCTAGCAGAAGGAAAGGGTCCAACTAAATCCATTCCCCAGATGGCGAACGGCCACGGTGCCATGATACTTCGGAGCCTTTGAGCTGCCAAGAGCTGAAGGGGGGCGCAGAGCTGACATTTTTGACACCTCCTCGCAAACTCCGTGGCATCCTTCCTTAGGGTGGGCCAGAAGTACCCCTGCCTGACCACCCTTGCCTCCAACGTCCTTCCTCCAGAATGACTGCCGCACTCGCCCGAGTGCACTTCCTCCAAGATCCTCGGGATCTCTTCTTCGGTCACACACCTGTCTAGGAGTCCTGACAACATCTTACGATGCAGGCCCCCTTCTACCACTAGGTAGTGAGCTTCCTTGCGCTTGAAGCTTCTCCCATCCTTGGCCCCCTCGGGGAGTCCACCGGTGGTTAAGAAGGTCACCAAGGGATCCACCCACGAGGGTCGCCGATCCACCACCATTAGTTCTCCTTCCTCGATAGCCGGTCGAAATAGCTCCGTCAAGGTCCCCCCCCCCCCCCCGAGGTCCAAACTTAGCCAAACGATCGGCAGCTACGCTTTATTCCCTTGGAACATGCTGGACGGAGAATGACCGGAACCCCTCGATGATCGCCCTTACCTTGGAGAGGTATTTGATGAGGGTGGGTTCCCGAGCTTCAAACTCTCCCCGGATCTGAGACACTACTACCTTTGAATCAGTGAAAGCTTCCACATCCTGAATCTCCAGCTCCTTTGTCAAGCGAAGGCCGGCGATCACGGCCTCATACTCCGCTTGATTGTTGGTCACGGGGAAATGTAAAATGACTGCTTGCTCTATGGTTACCCCCTGAGGACTTGTCAATACCACCCCTGCTCCGAGGGAGTGCTTTCCCGAGGCCCCATCAACCATCATCTTCCACGCTTCTCGTGGCTGCTGCTCTCCCTCCTCGACTTCAACAATGTAGTCTTCTAGGAAGTCTGCCACTGCATGCGCCTTGATGGAGAGTCTTGGGACAAAAGAGATGTCGAACTCGCTTAGCTCAATAGACCACTTAGCAAGTCTCCCTGAGTGCTCCACTCCTTCGAAGATCTTGCGAAGAGGGTGGTCGGTCACCACCCTAATCGAATGTGCTTGAAAGTACGGCCGGAGTTTCCTTGCAGAGATGACCAAGTCGTAAGCGAGCTTTTCGAGGATGGGGTAGCGGAGCTCTGCTTTCCTCAATATCCGGCTGACGTAGTAGATGGGCAGTTGCTTCTTTCCTTCTTCCCTCACTAGGACGGAGCTCACCGCCTCCGCTCCTACTTCGAGGTACAAGGTCAGGTCCTCTCCTTCTTTTGGGCTCTGAAGCAGAGGAGCCTGAGAGAGTTGTCTTTTCAGCCCTTGGAACGCCTCTTCGCACTCGGTGGTGCATTCAAACCTTTGATTCCCTCGCAGCACCTTAAAGAATGAAGAACACTTGTCTCCTGCCCTGGAGAGGAACCTGCTCAACCCAGCCAGTTTGCCTGTCAAGCGCTGAACCTCCTTGGCGTCGCGAGGTGATTCCAAATCCAGGATGGCCTTTACCTTGTCCGGGTTGGGCTCCACCCCTGCCGGAGTCAGAAGATGCCCGAGGAACTTCCCGCGGCTGGCCCCGAATACACACTTCAAGGGGTTCAGCCTCATCTTGAACCTCCTTAAGGTGGCGAATGTCTCTTCCAGATCTTGCAGGTGCGAATCCATGCACTTGCTTTTGATTATTAGGTCGTCGACGTAGACCTCCAAATTTCTCCCCCTCTGATCTCGGAAGACCCGATCCATCATGCGTTGGTAGGTAGCCCCTGCATTCTTCAACCCAAAGGGCATCATTTTGTAACTGAAGCATCCCTCTCTTGTGATGAAGGAAACATCCTTGGTATCAGGGGGGTGCATCCGGATCTGGTGATAACCTGAAAAAGCATCTAAAAAGCTCATGACAGAAAAACCGACGGCTGAATCAACCAGCGCGTCGATCCGAGCCAGGGGGTAGCAATCCTTAGGACATGATTTATTTAACAAAGAAAAGTCAATACACATTCTCCATTTATCACCTCCTTTTTTAACAATTACCACATTCGAGATCCAGCCCAGATACTGGATCTCCGAGATGAAGCCGGCCTCCAGGAGCTTCCTGACCTCCTCACGAATGGGCTCCTCCAGCTTGGTGGTGATGGCTCAAATCTTCTGGCGTATGGGGCGAGTGCGGGGGTCCAAGTTCAGGCGATGGCAGACCACGTCTGCGCCGATGCCCGGCATGTCCATCGTGCTCCAGGCGAAGATGTCGACGTTGCTTTGAATGCAAGCCCGCACTCGCTCCCGGGCCTCGGGACTCAAGCCCCCGCTGACCCGCACCCTTTGTACTTGCCCTGCGCTGGTGAAGACCTCCATCTCCACCACTTCTTCGGCCAGCTCCAGCCGCGACTGCTCCCTGCCGACCCTTGCCTCTTCCTCCAGCTCCAGCTCTCCCCTTTCTACCTCCTCCTCGATTCACATCGCTTCCACTAGCCCCTCCTGCTGCTGCTCGACTCCCACGCCCCTCGGGGCCTCTCCCTCAACTCCTCCTGCCGCTTGTTCTCCTACATCCATCGCCCCTTTCGGGCTCTCCTGCTCCTCGTCCCCCCGGACCACATGCACATCTCCTTGCTGCTTCTCAGTCTCCTCTTCTTCGACTTCCTCTTCAGTTATCTCTCTTGCCCCCTCTGGGCCCATCTCCTCTTCCTCAACAACCTACTCAAGTGCCGTCATCTCTATCTCCAACTCCTCTGCCTCTGCCATCCACGAAATGGTGTTGACTGCTGTAACGTAGCATTGTCTTGCCACTTTCGGGTCCCCTCTTACCCTGACCTGCACCCCCCATTGTTGAACATGAGGCATTGATGGAACGAGGAGGGGACACAGCGAAAGGCGCTGATGAGGGGGCGCCCAAAGATGGCATTATAGCTGCTTGGGGCGTCCACGATCACGAACCTGCAGTTCCGTGACACGCCCCCCAACTTCACGTGCAGCCATACTCCCCCTTCCACTTCCTTCCTCTCTCCGGAGAACCCAAACAACGGTCCATCCGAGGCCAGGACCCTCTTCCCTTCAACCCTCATCTCATCGAAGGCCTTTTTGAAGATGACATTCACCGAGCTCCTGTTATCTACTAGTATCCTCGAGACCGTATAATTTTCCACCGCCGTCTGGATCACCAGGGCGTCACAGAATGGATCCTCATAGTCTGGCATGTCCGATGACGAGAAAGTGATTTTTTATTCTGGTGGGGGAGCCTGGGAGGTAGAGGCGACCCCCCTTCGGTACATGGTTTGCAGGCTCCCCTTGCGGGTTGCCTCAATCCCCACTCCTCCGTGAATCACCCCGATTCCTCCCCGGGTCCCTACATCTACCCGATCTTCGCACCTATCTTCCACCTCGCCCTGCTGCACCTCTACTATCCTCACCGGTGGATCCTGCCTCCCTGTTCCTCTTGCTTCCCTTATCTCTAAGAACTTCGGGCAGGTGGCTGTTGCGTGACCTTCCTCCTGGTGGAAGTCACAAAAGAGCAACGCCACCCCGCCCCTTCTTCCTTCTCCTCTTCCTCTTCTTCCTCCTCCTCGAGCTCCTCTCCCCACTCCTCTTCCTCTTCCCACTTCCATGGCCTCTTGCGACAGCGGGACACGACCCCTTGGCTCCTGCCTCCACGCTGGTTGGTCGAACCTCCTCGGTTCTCGCAGGTTATCTCTCCCCTGGTAGCCTCCTCCTTGGCCCTGGGGGCGACCCTCCTGGGGCCTCCAACCCAACCGGTTGTTCGGTTCCCGGGCCGACGCCTGTCTCGCTAGCCATGGGGCAACCAGGGCGCTGTTAGTCATGGCTCGCGCCTGTGCCGCGTTGATGCGGTCTTGCAGATCCTGCGGAAGCGGTTTGTCGGCGCGCTTGGAAGGCACCGCAAGAGGGGGAGAGAGCTCAGGCGAAGAATGACGACTCGAGGGAGGTGTTATGGCCGTCTATCAGCACACGTATTTATAGACACGGTACGGCCCTCCAAAAGATTCCCTGATGTTGACACGTGCTCAGCGAATATTTTTGGGTTGGACGTGTCTTTTCGAGCGCAGAGCTAGCTCAAAAAGAGCGGGGATAGTGTACAACCTCATATTCGCTGAGTCAGACCAGGAGGCGCAATGGTCACAGTTGAGCTAGCCAAAGGAGTTCCCGCCCAAAAGGAGATCTCGCCCAAGGTGGCGGGAACGTTCGCATCAAGTCGTCGAACGGAGATCAACGGGCCAATATCGTCGAGCGCAGCCAACGCAGGAACGATTGCGCTAGCGCCAAGCTCCAATCTTGAAGGGGCTCTCGCCTGTAAGCATACGAGATCGTTTGCGCCGTCTCTGGGTAAAAGGCTCTCGGTTCAGAGCTCTCGCCAAGTGGGGCCCAAGGCCTAAGGTAAAATGACCAGATTGCCCTCAGGTAAACTTACCCCTGTGCCCTCAGGAAAACAACGGGATTCGGCTATTGGCAGACCAACTAGGGGCTTTTCAGTAATTTCAGGTCAGTAAGATGTTATAAATAGACCCATAAGGGCTCCTTAGAAGGCAAGCTGTCATTATCTCTCAACTTCCAGTGCTTTCTGAGGAGCTCCTAGCCCAGCTTTGGCTTTGGAGGGGAAGCTCTCAGAGATCTTCCGGGTGTGAGGTAGGACCTCCCTGCTGAGGCTTTGGGTCAGTCTTAGGTCCTTCGCAGTTAGTCGAGGGTTGAGGCTTGAGAGAAGTAGGTGTTGGCTGCACCCCTATTTTTGAACTCCCGTTGAGGTCATTTTTGGCTTCAACATTCAACATGCCTAGTTCAAATTTAAAGTAATTGAACTTGCTTTCATCTAGGGTTTTGTAAAAATGTCAGCAACTTGTCTTTCTGTTAGAGTATACTATAAGCTAATATTTTCTTTTTCAACATTTTCTCTGAGAAAGTGATATCTAATTTTTATATGATTAGTTCTACTATATAAAACAGAATTATTAGCAATAGAAATTGCACAAGTAGAATCACAAAACATAACAGATTTACGTAGTTGTACACTGTAGTCCAGTAGTTGATGTTGAATCCACAGCAACTGTGCACAGCAGCTTCCAGCAGATATGTACTCAGATTATGTTGTAAAAATTGTAATACTTGTTTGCTTCTTACTACTCCAACTTATGAGTCTTTTCCCTAAAAACTGGCAAGTTCCAGAAATTTTTTTTTTTTTTACTTCTTTTCACTCTGCAAAATCTGCATATGTGTAGTCTGTGAGTTCAAAATCACTATCCCTAGGATACCAAAGCCCAAGATTGGGTGTGCCCTTGAGATATCTCAATATTCTCTTCAAAGCAGTATAATGACTCTTTGGGGCATGCTTGGTGCCTTGCACAGACACATGTTGAGAATATAATATCTGGTCTACTAGTAGTCAAATACAGGAGTGATCCAATGATGCTTCTATACAAGCTTTTATCAACTGGTTTCCCAGATTCATCCTTGTGTAGTGACACAGAAGAACCCATTGGAGTTCTCATGGTAGTAGAATTCTTCATATCATATCTCTTAATCAACTTCTTAGTGAACTTAGATTGAGAGATGGATATACCATTCTCAGATTGTCGAACTTGGAATCCCAAGAAGAACTTTAGCTCACTCATGCTGCTCATTTCAAACTTGTCTTGCATAAGCCTGACAAATTTTCTATACAGTTTCTCAGTAGTAGATCCAAAAATTATGTCATCTACATAAATCTGGACTAGTATGCTTGAACCTTTGATGTCCCTAAGGAATAGTGTCTTGTTTATCTTTGCTCTAGAGAACTTGTTCTATATAAGAAAGGTGGACAGGGTCTTATACCAGGCTTTAGGTGTCTGTTTTAACCCATACAAAGCCTTGTGCAATCTGAAGACATAGGTGTTGTGTTTAGGGTTAACAAAACCTGATGGCTGCTCTACATAAACTTCCTCCTTTAGTGTATCATTGAGAAATGCTGACTTTACATCCATCTGGTAGACCTTGTATCCTTTGTATGCTGCATGAGCTAAAAACAACCTTCTGGCTTCTATCCTAGCTATAGGTGCAAAGATTTGGTCAAAATCTATCCATTCCTCTTGTCTATATCATTTAGCCACTAATCAAGCTTTGTTCTTAACTATAACCTCATGTTCATCTAGTTTATTCCTATAAATCCACTTAGTGTCTATGACATTGTGATCACTAAGTCTAGGAACTATACTCCAGACTGCATCTCTCAAATTGATTGAGCTCTTCTTGCATAACAATAATCCAGTTGAGGTCTGAATTAACTTCTTCAAACTTTTTAGGTTATACCTGAGAGAGAAAGCTTGAGTAAAGAACCTCATTGTGATGTCTACTCCTAGTAGTCACTCCTAGCCTGGCATCACCTATTATTTGATCAATAGGATGATCTCTAAGATGTCTAACTGCTACTGGCAGGTGCCTACCATCACCTAGTTCTACAGGAGGATTAGGATTATTCTCCTTCTCCTCTTAGGTAATTATTGTTTCTTCTATAGGAATTTTTTCATTATCTCTAGTGTATAACTCTAGATCAGGTGAATCACCTATATTTAACTTTTTTCATCCTGGAGTCTACAACAACTACACTAGAGTTGTTATAAATCTCATTATATAAAACAGAAGTTTCATCAAAAACTACATTAATTGATTCTTCTACAACTTGATGTTCCAAGTAGTAGATCTTGTATGTTTTGCTATGTACACTGTACCCTACAAAGATTCTTTCATAGGATTTCTCAGAGAACTTAGTTAGATAAGTTTTTTAATTGTCCAATACATAGCACTTACTACCAAAAATTTTGAAGTAGGACAGATTTGATTTTCTGTCTTTCATTAGTTCATAGGGAGTCTTGTTGTGATTCTTGTTAATCAATGCTCTATTCTGAACATAGCATGTTGTGTTTACAGCCTCAGCCCAGAAATATTCTAGGAGAGATGTATCACTCAGCATTGTTCTAGCTGCCTCAATGAGAGTTCTATTTTTTCTCTCAGCAACTTCATTTTGCTGTGGTGTTCTTGGAGAGGGACACTCCTGAAAGATCCCTAATTCGTTACAGAAATTTGTAATCTTTTCAGATTGAAATTTTGTATCATGGTCGCTTCTAAGCTTGACCACAGAACAACTCATCTTATTCTGAACTTGTCTGACAAAATCAGTAAGGATGTCTGGTGTTTCAGACTTTCTCCTAAAGAAGAATACACAAGCAAACCTACAGTGATCATCCACAATCACATAGGTATAGGACTTCCTACCCAAACTAAGAACTTGCATAGGACCAAATAGATCCATATGAAGTAAGTACAGACACCTCTCAGTGTCTATGGACTGTATGCTCTTAAAGGAGATTTTTGTATGTTTGTATTTTTTACATGCAGGACATAAGCCTTCTTTGGAGCATTTGAGCTGTGAACTGTTTCTAAATAAATCCATAGAGAATAGTTTGCTCATTGCTTTATAATTTAAATGAGGCAGCTTCTTGTGTCATTACACACACTGCAGCTATTTCCACTTCAGGTCGTGCCCCACTGCAGCTTTTGGACAAAGGGAAGGGCAAGCTGAATGTAGTGACTCTAGAGGAGGCGCAGGCGTCCACCCAGGTGATTTCAGGTTAGGTTCTAACCTAGTTTGGTTTCTTTTTAGCAAATAACCTTTTTATTTTTTTCATAACCTACACCACTTATAAATGGTGCAAAAAATGTATCTATGATAGGTAGCACTGACTTGGGTTTTAAGAACTGAGTTAGGAGCTATCTTTCCTGGGTGAGCTTTGCTTCCAAGTCCATGACAGTTTTGACCTGTTCTACTATTACTTCTGTCTGACTATCTATCTTGTTAGTTAGTTCTATAAGGTTCAGTTTTTGTAGGTCCAATTTTATGTTAGCCTTTTTCAACTGAAAATATACTCCCCTCAAAGATTTTAATTCTCTGGCATGATCCTTAGCAAGCTCTTTGCTTGCAATCAAGGCCTTTAATAACTTCACATATCTATTTATAAGGGTGTTGAAATCAACTTCAGTATCTGAATCATGTTCTCTATTATTAGAGGAGTATGAACATGAATCATTTTCTGATGTAGAAAAAGAATTTGAGGCAAAATTAGGAGAGATTGGTTTTACCTTATCAGAACTTAAACAGTCCTGATCTCCTTCTCCTTAATTGATTTCCTCAATAGCCATTAATCCCATGCGAGACTCCTCTTTTGATTCTGATGAATCAGACTCACTATCAGACAGTATAGATTGTTTTTTTGCCAAAAGGCATTTGTCAGACTTTTTGTGTTGTCAAGTCTTCAAATTTTCTGACTTTTTCTCTTTTCTTTTTGTTGGGCAATCAGCTATGACATGCCCTTACCTGTTGCAACAATAACACACAATATTAGTCTTAATATATTTGTTCTGTAAAAAACCATACCTGTCCCCAGATTTCTTCTTCCTAGATTTCTCTAGATGATTGATCTTCTTGAGAGAAGAGTCTCCAGCTGCCCTGTCTTCTTCTCCTCAACATCTTCTTGAACTGTCAAGAGAAGAGAGACAGTTCCTCCTCAGTCAGGTCTCCTCTTGATGAGGATGATTCTATACACTCAGAGATTGTGTCTTGTCTTTCTGAGGGTGTTGACTTTTCTCTGACCTTCCTGTTAGTCTCAGCCTTTAGGGCCAAGGATTTTTCTCTGCTGTGTGCTCTAGCTGTTTCTTCTTTAGATTTCCTGAGATTTAGCTGTAACACATGGGACAGTAGCTTGCCAAATAGAGTCTGGGGGTCTATATTGGCTAAATTGCTCATTTCTCTTATTGCACAGATCTTGATGCATCATTTCTTGTTCAGGGACCTCAAGAACTTGTCATTAAGTTCATAGTTAGTAAAACTTCTGTCATAAGTCCTCAGTTTGTTTACAATTCTGAAGAATTTTTCAAAACATTCTGAAAGTGCAGCTAGATCTGATATACTCTAGAGGGTGGTGAATAGAGTATATAGTGCTTGAAAACTTTTTACAACAATTGTTATAATCTGAGTGAACAGGGAAGCAATTATTAAATCTAATCACAGAATAACCTACAACATAAATTAATCACAGATCTAAACTAATCACAAAATAATCACAGAACAATCACAGCCAGAAACAAAAGATAAAGACAAGCAATCCAGATAACACAAGGAGCTATAGTGGTTCCCCTAAACTTGGGTACATCCACTCTTCTACCACCCTAGGTAGGAATCCACTGCAGGATGAGTTGATCAGGTGTCCTGGGCACCAATGAGCTTTTGATAAGGTGCTCAAAAACCAAATCAGATTTTTTGATCAGGTGTCTTGCCACCAATGAGCTTTTGACAAGGTGCTCAAAAACCAAGCTCAAACTTTTGAAGGGAGTTTGAAAAACCCTTTACAGAGATGGGGATGAGAGATTTATGGAAGTCTTCTCTTTCTCAAACTAGCTGAGAAGACTATGTGGATTTGATGATGTCAAAGCTCCCCCTGAGTCCTTGAGATGTTCAGGAAATGAAGTTTTGTTGTAGGGTGATAGGCCTTCAGAAGTTGATCTCCAGCAAATGATGATTTCAGCAACGACTGAAATGTTAGGTGTCTTGAGTCTTTGAAAGATGTTGGCCTTGAACACTTGAGACAAGAGAGATCAGAAGATTTCAGAAAGTTTGATCTCCTTGGATGTGTGTTCTTGAGAGAATTCTTTGAGACAGAGAATAATTTGTTCTTGTTCTTGTCTGTGTTCTGAGTGTTAAGTGATTGAGAGATTAAAAAAAATCTTGTCTTTTATTCTCTGGTACTGAATAGAAAAACATCCTCTGTCAAGAATAGCCGTTGTCCTGCATTAATTGCATCCTTAATTGCAAATATCTTCTGGAGGAAAGTCCAAATAAACATTCCTTGATAATCTCTTGAAACTTGGTGCAGAATAAATGAAAACGGCTAAAAAATCTTCTGAATTAATTGCTGAATAACTCTTTAACTGATCTGAATTTGAATCTTGAAAAATCCTTTAACTCATCAGAAAATGTCGAACTGAGCTCTGCTATCGTCGAACTGAGCTCCGCGATATGGACTTATACAGCAACAAAAATATCGTCGATCTGAGCTCAAAGATCGTCGAACTTAGCTCAGAGATAGAGATCCAATACTGAGTCAAGATCGTCGAACTGAGCTCGCAGATCGTCGAATGGAGTTCGACGATTTGTGGAAGTTGAGCTCAGCGATCGTCGAATGGAGTTCGACGATCTGTCGAAGTTGAGCTAGACGATCGTCGATTGGAGTTCGACGAATCGTCGTGCTGAGCTCGACGATATGACTTAGTCTCAAACTGAAAATTCTTGGTCTTGAGGGCAGCTTCCAAACCTAGACTTCTAACCCTTAGACTCAATTCTAATTGACCTTTAGATCTATACAGGAGGTCAAACACAGGTTTCCTAGAGACATAGTGATCCTGACCCAAATTAGTAATAGGGTGTTCCAACACATTCAGCTACTGTGTCTTTCCTATCCTGTCTGAAGGTTTCATACTGCTGGTTTAGCAGAGATTTTCTATCATCTCTGACCTCTTCAGTTCCTTCCATATAGACAATCAGTGACTCTCACATTTCTTTTGATGTTTTACAATAAATCAGATTTTGAAAAATGGAATCATCTATTGCACTGACTATAATATTCTGAGCTCTCTTGTCCATAGAGGACAAAATGATTTTATCATTATCCATCTCCATGTAAGTCTTGGGTGTCATGATGTTTGCATCAAGAACTGACACTTTCATGAGAATGAAAGATCTTTCAATCATTGTGATGTATATTCTTGGATCTGCTGCCTCCATGAATAATTTGACTCTTTACTTCCATATTCCAAAATTTCTTTGGAGCAGACAGGGAGCTTGATGGAATTGTTTTCCCTCTGAGTCATGATATATCTTTCTCTGCAATCCATGCATTCTTACTAGGTTGTTATGTCTTTTTTAGTGAACCTCGCTCTGATATCAATTGTAAATGTTTGCCTTATAATTGAGAATGACCTAGATGGCGTTGAATAAATCCAATTTAAACCTTGACTACTTTTTAAATCTGAGATATACTTTCTTTATATCAATTATCTCAGTCAGATAAAATAAGATAATCTTAACAACAATTTAAAACTATCACAGCACAGCAATCACATCACAGTACGCACAGTTTTATAGTAGTTCCTCAATTTATGGGTACATCCACTTTCTCCCTTCACCTACCTAGCAATGAACTAGATTCAATCAAACTCTTTCTTCCTTTACTCAGATTCTCAGATCTTACAGCTCAGAGCCCAGCTGGCCCCTACAACTCAGATTTTACAAGTCTTACCACGCAGATCACCAAGATCTTATACCTTAAGTTCTTCCCAAAAACTTTACCTCAGAATGTATCCACACTACTACTCCTCAGACAAATCCTGCCCTACAACTCAGAGAAATACCCACTTCTCCTACCTCAGGCAATCTCTATCCTACCTCAGCCTTTATACTACAGGCTTACAACTCAGAGAAAATGATTCCCCTACACTAAGATCTACAGGTAGATCTTACAAAATTAATAAAGGTAAAAGAAATTGATTCAGAATTAGTCACCCAGCAAGAGAGAAATTGGGGACTGCTTCTTGATCTGATCTGGATGTGTTTGCTTCCTTTGATCTTCTTAGCTTTTCAAAGCTTCTTGAAGTTGAAATTAGGATAGAACTATGCTGGAGAATGTTGAAGACGATTCTTGATCTGGCTTCTCTCCACCTTCTGAATTCTAGCTGATTGCTCCTTAGATCTGGACTTGCCAAATTTTTTCTCTATTTTTCTGAAGTGTTGATCTCTTTATATAGGCTCTGTCAAAAGTAACTGACTGATCCGGTTAATAACTGACATCTGGCAGTTCTGACAGTTGTCAAAACCTCTGGCTTGATGTTTGTACTTAGGAAACAATTCTGCTTGAAGTGTTGAAATTTGACTGTTGGACGTGTCGACACCAGTCCTGGGTGTCGACATTACTCTTGTAGTGGTGTTGACACCCTTCTGAATGTGTCGACACAGCCTTCACCTTGTCTCGACACAGCTGATGTAGAATGTGTCGACACTAGTCCTGAGTGTCGACACAGCGTGCTTCCAGTCTTGACTCAGCTTGTGAAGTGTGTCGATACTAGTCCTGAGTGTCGACACAGTTGTCTTCAGTCTCGACATTGCTTGTATAGAGTGTGTTGACACTTGTCCTGGTGTCGACACAGCTATTTTTTGTCCCGACACAACTTGTGCAGTGTGCGTCGACACTAGTCCTGAATGTCGACATAGTTGTTTTCTTGTATCATAGTGTCGACCCAAGTCCTGAGTGTCGCCACAACTTTCTTTTTGACTCAGCACTTCTTGTTTAATTGTGTCGATACTAGTCATGAGTGTTTGTTGGGTATTGTATCCACAAATTACCTGGATTTGAGAAAGCCACCTGTCAAGCTAAGATGAATTCACAATGTATTTGATGAAACCTCTCAAGTTGTGCTTGCAGTTATTTCACGCTAAGTGCACACCAATGTCAGGGTGCAGTAGGTCAATATACACGGGTCTGCACGACGTAATCCCTCGTTGAGCAGATCAGTGTGTTGGCCTACGTGTACTCTCTCTATTGGAGTGCACTTACTTTCAAGTACAGGGCCGTGTTTATGCAAGAGAAGACAAGGAGCAAGGATGGGTCAAGGAGCAGCTCTTGGGTGGAAAGACGAAAATTCGTTTAAGTATAATTCGACGAGAATCACCAAGTGATTCTCGCTGATTCGGCGAGAATCACTAGTGATTCTCGCCGAATCGTCGAGAATCATTAGTGATTCTCGCTGACTCTTTCCGGCTACCTCAAAATGGTGCCAAGTAAGATTCGGCGAGAATCACTAGTGATTCTCGCCGAACCCATCGCAGAGCAGATCCTGAATACCAAGTTATATTCGTTGAGAATCAACAAGTGATTCGGCGAGAATCACAAGTGATTCTCGACGAATCGTCGAGAATCACTAACTGATTCTCGTCGATTCGTCGAGAATCACCTGCGATTCTCGCCAATTTTTACTTAGTGATTTCTCTGGAAGCTGCTGGACCGGATTCTGCCGCTGGACTATTTTGAACCGGATTTCGGGTTTCTACTTGTGGGACCCACAACGGTCATATTGTTAGTATCTACAGTGTATAAATACACGGGTATTTTTGAACAGTAAAAGGGGCGAAGAAGAAAAGATATACGCGAGCCGCGACGTGACCTAGATCGCTGTTTCCGTTCCGCCGCCGCCGCCATCGCCGATCTCGCCAAATTGGTCGCCGTTTGATCGTGGTTTCGCCCAGATCCTCCTGCGACAGAAGCCTAGCTAAGCTCAGCGTCTCACGTGTCTAACCGGAGATCTCTTGTCTCTCGATTTGTAGATCGGGAAAATCTTCCTCATCCGAATCGATCGAGACGATTGATCCTAGTGTGACCGTTGGTAAACCTAGCTAGCTTCGCTACGAAGTTTGGATCTCTTAACAACTGCAGCCGCACATCGTTGTTGCCGCCGATCCCGTGAACCTAGCCGCCGCCCATCTTGCCGTCGTCGGTTCCGGGGAGATCCTCTCCAAGAGAGACCAAGGTTGTGGACTCTTTGTAAACTTCAAAATCACGTCGTCAACGAAGAGGGACACCGTAGTCTCCACACGTAGTTTGTATTTCTTGTACATTCTATTTTACTTTTGTTGTAAAGGAACGTTGGTTCCTAGTTGTAAGGGTTGGGTGCAACCCGGTTTGTGGGAGTGTCGACTCCTACGTCTGGAAGGGTTCCTTCCGATAGTGCAAGGATTGGATTTCAATCCTGTTGGTGGAGAGACCGAGTCGTCCCTGGTTGGGAGATAGGTCGAAGGGGGAAAGTGGATGTACCCAAGTCGGGGAACCACTATAAATAGCTTGTGTACTCTGTTGTGCTGTGTTGTTTTATTTTCGTGTGCAGGTACAATTTAAATTCCGCAAAAGCGCTGCACGTCACCTATTCCCCCCCCCCCCATAGGTGAACATAATTGACACTAGGTGGACTTTCAAGTGGTATCAGAGTCAGGTTACTCATCAAAAAGGTTAACACTTTGAGTTGAATCCTGTCACCGGTGTCAGAAGCATGGAGCTGGATTATGAGATATCGCCACTAAGACTTCCCGCATGTACAAAGGAGTATTATCCCGTCTGGAGGATGAGGGTGTCATATCACTTGGAGGCCATCGATCCTCGAGCATCTTTCATCCTGGAAGAGGGTCCTTTTATTCCTATGAAGACCTCCTGCTCTGGAAAGAATATCTAAGTGCCCAAGAGCATTGCAGAGATGTCAGAGACGGAACTGTCACTATTTAACTTGGACAAGAGGATTCGTCAAATTATCTTGGAGATCTGGTCTGGAGCTTCTCGCTCTAGATTGGAAAAATGTAGGACGGCTAAATCTATGTGGGTGATGATCTCAGAGCTGATGGGGGGGTCAGAGAAAGCTGGAATCTGCTGTCAATCAGAGGATGAAGCGTATGTGGGGGTCCTCACTTCTGAAGATGAAGGCAAGGATCTCTCAGACTGCATCAGAGCTCCAGTGTCCGTGTCAGAGACTGAAGAGGCCAGTGAGGAAAGCAGCTCTGATGAGGATGACACAATGGTCACTGGCTCTAATGACAATATCACTGAAGAGCAGGTAACTTCTTCATCCTGCCCCGTATCTCTTGAAGTTTCTGAAGACAGGAACTGCCTTCCTTCAGAAAATGCCGATTCCCTGAAGAGAGCCCTTCAGACAAGTAACCTACTTGCTGAGGAGCAAGCTCAAGAGATTGCTCGACTGAAGATCTTGTTGGTTCTCCAATTGGCATCCAACAAGGTCAAGGACTCTAAAATCTCAGCTCTAGAGAGTAGTCTAGAGAATGAGAAAAGAATAGTATCAAACTTTTCTAAGGTTGATGCTATAAAGAGAAAGCAAGAAAATGGGTGGATTTCCCGGATTATCAATTCGTGGAGAAATGGGGAAACGGTATTCCGACCCCCCACTCCAAGCAGGAAGGCAACTCATCATGCCTTCAGGTATGACCACAGGAACAATCGTGGTCACTGCAAGGGTGATCTGTCCTCATGTGGAGACACCCGTAGTGCAAGGGCCGTCGTGGCCACCCATGAAAGAATACCTAAGGCTTATTCTGAGCCCTTTGTATTCACTGACACTGCCTCAACTCGGTGTGAATCTGCATGTCCCATCTCACAGAAGACTTCTCACCACCCGAGGACACAGGATATGGAGGTTAGAAGTCATGGTGTAAGTTTTCATGGGGCCTCAGGAAGGGGGATGCCTGAAAGGAAGGCACCCCCTCCCCGGCCTCATGACGCTCGCAACATGCACTCCTTCCACCCTTCCACGTGTCACGGTGGAAGAGGACATTTTGTGAGAAGATCATGCCCTATCCCGTTGAGACCTAGGACCGTGACTATCTCAGTCAGTAGATCAGATCAGAAACGGCGATACAACATTCACCCGTGTTGGTGCTGTGGCAAAGTGAGACACTTTGCCATCGACTGTTGGCACAACCCCTCTGTGTCAAGGGCAAGGGCCTATCCACATTTTCTGAGCAGAGGTAGCCTTCCTGACAGGTTTTCTGAAGGAAGGCAGTCGAGTGCTTATGCTAACAGGAACCTAGGACCCAATATGATTTGGGTTCCTAAGGTAAAGTAATTCTTTCTTGCAGGGTAGTCTAGGTTCCCGTGAATATGATGGGAACTAGACAGTAGGTGGCTCAAGACTAAATTGGAACAAGCGTCTGGAATAACTGATGTGATATCTACTTGAGCATATTCACATTGAGCTCCTAACATGTTTTACCTGAGGGACTAAATGATAACTCTCATAATCCCAGGTACGGTTGATCAATTCCAGGACTTGAGTCATATTGTATCCACATTTACATATATATGTATGTATATATAGTTATACTTATATTTACACCATTGTGTGAGTACATCTAATGATATGCTAACATGGTAAACATAAACCATAGATACAATATTGAAGACTTATCGGAAATTCCCCTGGTAGACTCGAGATCTAACGTCTACAGGCTTAAATTAGCTCACTGAAAACCAGCGTAGATTGGCCTTACGAAGTATTTACATACTTAGAAGATGCTTAAATTAATTTATATGGAAAAGTCGGCTCAAACCCTAATAGCTTGGCTTTAAGGAGTATCTATATAGTTAGAAGACTTTCAAATTAACTTAGACAAACGAAACCGTGAGAATCCCATTTTACTCGTCGAGCTTGGCTTTAAGAAGAATCACATTTAAGGAGAAACCCATTCCCGCCGACCCTTCACCTGCCGCAGGAATCCCGCCTAAGAGAATTCACCTCCCGCAGAAACTCATTCCCGCCGACCCTTCACCTCCCGCAGGAATCCCGCCTAAGAACGCTCTCTGCAGGAAAACTTGTCGATTCTCGCCGCAAGGGAAGCTCACCGAATCGACTCCTTCTCCGCAGGAAACTTGCCGAGTCCCGCAAGACTCTCGCCGAATCGGTCTCCATCGAAGGTCTCCCGCCGAATCCCGCAGGAAACTCGCCGAATCGCGCAGGAAACTCACCGAATCCGCAAAGTTTCTCATCGAAGGGTTCCCGCAAGAATCCCACCGAAGTTTCTCACCAAAGGTCTCCATCGTCTTCCCACAAGTATCTCGCCGAACCGTGCCGGCTTCCGTCGACATCCCGCAGGAAGCTCACCGACGATCTCTCCCGTCCGGTGCCCCTCATCTTCAACCATCTAACTCCCGTCTACGCTTTTAGGTAACCACCCCCTCACCCTTACTTGGACTTGATTACTAGTGTCGCATCCTTTTTTTTTTGATTTTTGATTAAGCGTAGAGTAGGACTTTTCTCCCTAGATTTACGATGGCTCCAAGGACAACTGTCGGGCTGGTCACCGGATGCGAGCTGGTTCGCACAGGGTTCTTTTATGCCTTAGATGAATTCAGGAACATCATCCTTATGCTAGAGGAGGCTGGACTCTCATTCGTCCTAGAGCATCCCTGTAAAATCCTGGACAAGGAGGTGCTGGAGTTCTTTGCAACCGCCAAACTCCGGAATGACGATTCTCTTATCAAAAGCAAGGTAGCCGGGGCAAAGATCAAGATGTCTGCCAGCAAGCTGACCCGCTTCCTACATCTCTCTAGCTCGGAGCATGAGGACTATCTTGAGGAAGAAGACAAAACCTGGATTCTATTATTCTGTGGACTCCCTCGAGGAACACGGTCAATAAAGCGCAAGGATATGAATGAAGAAGGGAATCTTCTGTCAGACATAATCGGAAAAATACTCATCTGCAAGCCAGGCTCTCATGACCATATCTCTGGGGACATGTTCAAGATCCTGGTGGCAATTGTCTGCCGGAAAAGTTTCAACTGTGGGGCTTTGCTGTTTGAGAAGATAAAGGACACCCTGAGATCTCCGAGCTTTGGCCGAATCATAAGTTTGTATCTCAATCAGCTGAATGGAGACAAGTTTGACATGAGTAAAGGTGTTCCTCTACACTACTTGAAGAAGATGGACTCAAGTGTTTTTGACAGATGGGAGAGGCAGATTGGGCAGGCTGCCGTGGAAGAACAACAGGACGTATCTCCAGCAGAAATCCCCAGTGAAATTCCTGGCGCTTTGACTGCAGGAATTGAGGGGGAGTCTCTACCCACTGATGCTCACATCGTATCAGACATTTCCCAGATAGCCAGAGATGCGGTGGCAGCTATACAAGAAGACAGTGAAGCTGTGCCGGAGAATGAGGAGGCCCTGAACTGGAACGATCAAGGAGCCGAAGCTGATGTACAGGGGACTGCTGACCAAGAGTTGGAAGAGGATGCTGATGAAGATGATTTCATGGATGATGAAGGAGAGGATGATGGCAATGAGGGACAAGACGCATTGGAGACTCAGAATCTCATTGAACCTCCATCTGACAAGCACGCACCTGAAATCATTCCTGAAAACATTGGTGCACGAATGGAGGGGGAGTCCGAGAAATCTGCAGATGCTGCAAGTATTCCTCCCTTAGAGGTTGTGCTCCTGTCCAGCTCTACAGGTGCTTCTGCTGAAGAGCAAGGCCAAGAAGTGCCTCAGAATATTCCTTTACGAGATGATATAGCCACTCACACTGTGAATATCATTCAGAGCATAGTGGATGAGCTTAAGGCCTCTTTTGAAACAGCTCAAAATAAAATGCTGAAAAGGATTAAGGAATCTGAAAATCACATGCTCAAGAACATGGTGGAGATCAATCACAAGCTGGACGTGATGGAAAAGAAATTTGAAGACAAGTATACAGCGGCCGGCCAAGCGGTCACTCTTCTTATGGCCGGATTGAAAAAGAACACCGATACTCTTGCTGTAGTGAATCAGAATGCTCATGTTGTAGCAAACAACATTCAAAAGTTTGACGGTAATATGGTAACCCTCAACGCCAATCAGCAGGCCTTGGTCACTGAATTCTCCAAGACTACCAAGCATATTGATGACTCACTGCACTCCTATGCAAACTCCATCGCAGTCGAAGCCAAAAAGGGGGAGAAGGAATACATAGCTAAGATGGCTGAGCTTCAAGAAATCATGATCACAAACTTCGAACTGTCAAACAAATATGTCTATGACAGCTGCTGGTGGATGCTCCAACAGGCGTTAGGCGTCGACTTGAATCCTGCAGGTATTCATGCTCCTGAGACTACTACGGCTGCTGCGGGAGTAAGTGCTGCTGAGGGAGTAAGTGCTGCAGATGTTCCCATGAGTGAAGCTGATGCTAGGGCTATTTCTAAAGCAAAACTGATGAGCATGTTTGACCAAGAGGCCCTAGCAAAAGCCAGGGGGAAGAGAAAAGCTCAAGAAGGGACCTCCAAGGAGACACAGGCTGAAAAGAGAATTCGACTGAGTGAGGAGGAAGTAAGAAATGAAAAGTGGAGTCCAGTTTCAAAGAATATCATCTTAGACACCTTCTGGCTACAGGAAAAAGGAGAAATCAATCGAAACGAAGTATACAGCCAGTATGAGTGGGAAATGCACAAGACATATGAAGCAAAA
The DNA here is from genome assembly GCA_039583875.1 of Platanthera guangdongensis. Lineage (NCBI taxonomy): Eukaryota > Viridiplantae > Streptophyta > Magnoliopsida > Asparagales > Orchidaceae > Platanthera > Platanthera guangdongensis. The sequence continues at coordinate 90,597,760 of CM077161.1, read as the reverse complement.
CGAAACATCTTCTTCAGGACCAACACGGCGGCAGATAAAGCTCCTCCTCCCAGATATTATCTGAAGCCCAAAGAGTATATGGAGAGGCAAAGAAAGAAGTATTTGGCGCAAAAACTCAAGGATGACTTAGCCAAAGAAAAATAGTCAAAACTTTATAGCTTGTCATTCTCTCTTAAGAACGATTAATGGTTATTGTTAGTATTTGAACAAACTTGAGATTATGTATATATATATATATATATATATATATATATATATATATATATATATATATATATATATATATATATATATGCATTTGAAATTATGAATGACTCAAGTCTTGATTTGTCTGCCTATATTATCTTGTGCTGTATATTTAAATTCTGAATGTTGTTTATATTATTTGATTGGTGTTATTCATCTTAGCTAGTAGGGTTTTGGCTTCGTCAAATAGGGGGAGATTGTTGGGTATTGTATCCACAAATTACCTGGATTTGAGGAAGCCATCTGTCAACCTAAGATGAATTCACAATGTATTTGATGAAACCTCTCAAGTTGTGCTTGCAGTTATTTCACGCTAAGTGCACACCAATGTCAGGGTGCAGTAGGTCAATATACACGGGTCTGCACGACGTAATCCCTCGTTGAGCAGATCAGTGTGTTGGCCTACGTGTACTCTCTCTATTGGAGTGCACTTACTTTCAAGTACAGGGCCGTGTTTATGCAAGAGAAGACAAGGAGCAAGGATGGGTCAAGGAGCAGCTCTTGGGTGGAAAGACGAAAATTCGTCTAAGTATAATTCGACGAGAATCACCAAGTGATTCTCGCCGATTCGGCGAGAATCACTAGTGATTCTCGCCGAATCGTCGAGAATCATTAGTGATTCTCGCCGACTCTTTTCGGCTACCTCAAAACGGTGCCAAGTAAGATTCGGCGAGAATCACTAGTGATTCTCGCCGAACCCATCGCAGAGCAGATCCTGAATACCAAGTTATATTCATTGAGAATCAACAAGTGATTCGGCGAGAATCACAAGTGATTCTCGACGAATCGTCGAGAATCACTAACTGATTCTCGTCGATTCGTCGAGAATCACCTACGATTCTCGCCGATTTTTACTTAGCGATTTCTCTGGAAGCTGCTGGACCGGATTCTGCCGCTGCACTATTTTGAACCGGATTTCAGGTTTCTACTTGTGGGACCCACAACGGTCATATTGTTAGTATCTACATTGTATAAATACACGGGTATTTTTGAATAGTAAAAGGGGAGAAGAAGAAAAGATATACGCGAGCCGCGACGTGACCTAGATCGTTGTTTCCGTTCCGCCGCCGTCTCCGATCTCGCCAAGTTGGTCGCCGTTTGATCGTGGTTTCGCCCAGATCCTCCTGCGACAGAAGCCTAGCTAAGCTCAGCGTCTCACGTGTCTAACCGGAGATCTCTTGTCTCTCGATTTGTAGATCGGGAAAATCTTCCCCATCCGAATCGATCGAGACGATTGATCCTAGTGTGACCGTTAGTAGACCTAGCTAGCTTCGCTACGAAGTTTGGATCTCTTAACAACTGCAGCCGCACATCGTTGTTGCCGCCGATCCCGTGAACCTAGCCGCCGCCCATCTTGCCGCCGTCGGTTCCGGGGAGATCCTCTCCAAGAGAGATCAAGGTTGTGGACTATTTGTAGACTTCAAGATCACGTCGTCAACGAAGAGGGACACCGTAGTCTCCACACGTAGTTTGTATTTCTGGTACATTCTATTTTACTTTTGTTGTAAAGGAACGTTGGTTCCTAGTTGTAAGGGTTGGGTGCAACCCGGTTTGTGGGAGTGTGGACTCCTATGTGTGGAAGGGTTCATTCCGATAGTGCAAGGATTAGATTTCAATCCTGTTGGTGGAGAGACCGGGTCGTCCCTGGTTGGGAGATAGGTTGAAGGGGGAAAGTGGATGTACCCAAGTCGGAGAACCACTATAAATAGCTTGTGTACTCTGTTGTGCTGTGTTGTTTTATTTTCGTGTGCAGGTACAATTTAAATTCCGCAAAAGCGCTGCACGTCACCTATTCCCCCCCCCCCCCATAGGTGAACATAATTGACACTAGGTGGACTTTCAGTGTTGACACAGCTTTATCCTTGTCTCAGCACAACTTTGACAAAGGTGTCGACACTTGCCTAGTGTCTCAACACTTTGTACTTAGCTTTAATTGTCTGCACACAAAAACTTAACATTCATCAAATACAACTATGTGTATATCATTGAGCTGAAAGGACTTCTTCAAATCAAGTATATTGCGATCAATGTACCGAACAATCTCCTCATATTTGGATAAGTCATAACTCCAATTCAATGATATACAACATGATACCAAAAATATATTATGATAAAAACATTTAAGAGTACAGTGCAGTACACAGATAAAAACACATATTTAACAATAATAATGTTGAACAGAAAGTAAGGCAAACAATTGCAATCCTAATTAATAGCACATGAAATGTTGAGTAAACCAAATTTTTCATTAAATGTTCACCACAAGGTTTACATCTACAAGCTTTGATTATTCAATAGTTACATAACAAGTTTTTTATGAAATTTAAAACTAATAACATTCTATGGCAGCTCTGGTTCTTTGATGACTATGTCTTTTCCAGATTGTATTTTTGCTTTCACCTCAGGCACCTTGTCATCAGCAACCTTCTTTCCTTTGTCATCCTTAGCTTTAGTTTTTACAATTGATTCTTCTTTCATCCTTTGTCTTTCAAAATAATGGTATGACTTTGGGAAATATTTACTGGGCTCAACTGAATTAACAGGTAACTATCTTTTCTTCAGATCATGTCTGAACTTCTGTATAACTTCTTGCTGCTTTAAATGTTTGTCTCAATCCTATTCTGAATATCATTAGCCTCTGTCTGTCACATTTGCATTCACTGTCTTCCATGCAGTGAGAATTATTGATCTGGAGGTTGGGCTCCACTGCTCAAAATCTGGTCTACCATCAGATTGTTCTCTAAACCTTTTCTTTGAAGGTCGTGCCTCTTTTTCTTTGATCATAACAGATTCAGACATCTCCACTTTTTCACAAATAACAGCTGCTTGGACAGCTGCTTGGATAGCCTCAAAAGTAACTTGTGATGCAGGATTATACATGGTTTGCTCAGCAGCATGAGTTCCAGTAGCATGTGGTGCTTCAAGTTGAGTTGGTTGACAACCAAACTCAGCAGTCTGATCTCCATCATACCATAGGGGAGGATAGCCTAAAGTGTCTCTGATATTATTTGATATCCAGGTAGCATGTTCAAAACTGGATCTTATCATTACTCTCTCCCCCTTTATGACTTCTCTTTCAACATGATCTCTTAGATCATTCTTGTAAAATCTGCCCTGTTCATCTAAGTAATTGATACCTGAAGTGACAGTATTCTTTACTTTCAGTAAATTCTTATCCAAATCTCTATCAGAATCTTTAATAACGTAAGTAATGAGGCTGAATGTGTGGTCAGTTGAGCTTCAAAATCTTTTGTAGCAGGAGCTATCTTGTTTTCTAACTCAGTAGACTGCTGAGGAGACCTTGCGAGAAGATAGCGGGAAGGCGGGAAGCCAACTAACGCATGCCTTACCGCCAGAACTTGAGAACATCCAGGAGAGTAATCAATCCAGATTAACATGCGACCTAGCGACAAATGCGGCTAGTCAAAGTTATTGGCAGGAACGGATCCTTGTGAGAATTTTTTGTCGCGGGCTCTTGAATTTCATAGCCACACTTTCTTTTTAAATAGTATGTATACACACACACACGAGTGATAGTGCATAAGGGGCCCCGTGCCCGGCGCGACAGTACCCGGCCTGCGGGGCCGGGCTACGCCCGACCCCGACAACCTAGACGGGCTTCACCCTCCCCCGGTACGTGGGGCACCCCATGCACTGTCACGCGTGTGTGCGTGCAAGCATCAGACTGACATGTGTATGCTTTCAACTCAAATACTCAATGCATATACAGTGTTTTTTATAGCTAATTGACGGAATGTGCAATTAAAACTATATATTTTGACATTGGAAGCATAAATCCAGGACACATCTAGTACACATCTACTCTTTATAATTAAATGCAATTATAAAAAATAAATTCTAATGCACAACAATGCACGGGAGGGAGTACTCAACATATTGTGTCTGGAGAGGTAGATAGATAGGACTGCGTCTTGCTCGATCAGGACCCTAGCTTGATTGCTAGCCAAAACACCCATATTTCCGTTCTATATTATACTTGTATTAGTTAGTGAGCCCGTCTCAGTCACCTTGCTTTTCTGAGAAAAGAAAGCATCGCTAAGAGGGGACTGCTTTCTCTCACCAGTAGCTCCAACTTCATGCCACTAACGCCTTCAGTTTTAGACTAGTCTGGAAAAGAGAGCCCGAAGACCCAATGAGAGTCAGAATAAATATTTCTTAGTCTTTTGTAATATTTTTTTGCATATAGTATTTTGTGTATACTAGTGCACTGATAGTGCACTAGACCACCATATTTCCCTGATGAGATGGCGCTCTTGCCGCTCACAAATCCTCTGAACGCCGTGTTTTGTTCGTCGCTTGATTTTGTGCAAAAAATGCTAAGACTAATATTATTATTTTACCTAATATCATTTTTCAACCAAGGAGATTCCTGTGTTGAATCATTTTTCAATCAATATCTTTGTTACTGGCATGCTCTCCAAGTAGAATTGCAGCAACGACTTTTAATGTTTTTTTTTTTGAAGCAACAAACTATGTACGGCACACCACGTGGAGCATCAGCAAACTATCTCTAAAATCAATGAGTGAAGATTTACTCCTGGCGGGATCTCTTTCACCTGATCAGCAAACTATCTCTAAAATCAATGAGTGAAGATTTGCTCCTGACGGGATCCCTTCACCTGATTGGATGCAGTCCGACCTTGAAGGTGAATTAATATTAAATTTTATGTCATGATGTTGATTAAGACGAAGATGAATTCAAATATGATAGGCATAGCAGTTACATGATACAAATAAATAACAATGTCTTGTAGTATAAATAATTATGAAGTTGAAAAACATGGGTAAACATACAACAACACTGAAGCCTTTATCCTATATGGAGCTTTTATGCATGACTTTGTATGAACGCTCAAGTTGTTAGATAAATTGTTTATTTGTGTATTATGTTTGCCCATGTTGTGGATGTCTGGACTCACTACAACAACAACACTCAAGTCTTTATCCCGCTATAGTGGGGTCGGCTATATGGATCCTTTGTAGTCATTGTGCCTTATCTTGTGTCATAGGGTCTGTTTGGCGCAGCTCTGGCGGCTGGAGAATCTCTATTCCAGCCGCCAGAGCTATTTTTCTGTGTTTGGGACAGCTCCTTATGAAGAGCTTTTCGTAAATCTGGAGCTGTTTTGCAGCTTTTCGGAAATCCCTCCCCCCCCCCCCCCAGCTTCTGCTCCCGCAAAATAGCTTTCTCTCTCACAGGTTTTGGAATCTACCAGCCCCGACTTTTCCAATTCTTCCTGCAACTCGCGGGAGCCGACAGATCTCGCCGGAGTTGATACATCTCGCCGGAGCCGACGCTCCCTCCTCCTCCCGCTCTCGCTCTATTTCTTCAAAGCGCACTTTTGCACAGAACATCCAAATACTCTGCAACTTTTCAAAACTGCCCCCAGAGATCTATTTTAAAACAGTTCTATCCGGACAGCAGCTTTTCAATCCGCCAGAGCTGTCCCAAACAGACCCATAATCTCACTAATGCCTAAGTACATCATGTCTTTCTTTATAGTTTCATTCCAAGTATTTATTGGTGTACCCCTCTCTCGTTTAACATGCCTAGTGCCTAGACTCTCACAACACCTAACAGGTGCCTCTAATGGTCTCCTTTGTACGTGTTCAAACCATCTTAGTCGAGCTTCTCGCATCTTCTCTGCAATTGTTGCTACTATTGTCTTATCCCTGATACATTCATTACTAATTTTATCTGGTCTCGTGTGTCCGCACAACCACAACATGGGTAAACATAATACACATAAACAATTTATCTAACGACTTGAGCGTTCATACAAAGTCATGCATAATTGCAGAGAAGATGCGAGAAGCTCGTCTAAGATGGTTTGGACGCGTACAAAGGAGACCATTAGGGCACCTGTTAGGCGTTGTGAGAGTCTATTCACTAGGCATGTTAAACGAGGGAGGGGTAGACCAATAAAGACTTTGAATGAAACTATAAGGAAAGACATGATGTACTTAGGCATTAGTGAGTTTGTGACAAAAGATAGGACACAATGGTGACAACGGATCCATATAGCCGACCCCACTATAGCGGGATAAAGGCTTGAATGTTGTTGTTGTTGTAGTTGTTGTACTGTGTCCACACATCCACAACATGGGTAAACATAATACACAAATAAACAATTTATCTAACAACTTGAGCGTTCATACAAAGTCAAGCATAACAATAATCATCACTTAGGCTCCGTTTGGGGGGACTTATTTTCAGCGGTCAAGCGGTTACGACCGCATGTACTTAAGGTCCGGTACACGCGGTCGTAACAGCTTGACCGCTGAAAATAAGTCCCCCAAACGGAGCCTTAGTTATAGTACTTGAGCATTCCTACAACATATTTATTACAATACAGGAGCTTTTATGCAACAATATTTTTAATTGTCACATTTCAAATCATCCGTGCATTATAAGAAACTATAAGCATCAATCTCTGTAGTGATCCAATACCGACTGTGAGAGGAGTAATCATCGGCAAAAATATGCATTCTATCAACAAGATGGTTGCTTGAAATCATAAACCATTTTGGAAAAATTTAATTAAATTCACATATCAAATAAATAAAAATGGTAGCATGATTTCAGTGGGCAAGCATTAATCAGATGTCAAAAGTTGAATCTGGAGATGCCTGCAGGTCTTGTGAGGAGAAGTGCAAAAAGTGCCCCATTTGCAGCGTTGCAATGGAGGAGAGAATGCCTGTGTATGATGTATACGCTTAACATATCAACATCTAGAACATAAAATGATTGTATATAATTAACTCTATATAATGTTTGGTGCAGAGCTCTGTCCAGTTTCAGCGGGATCGTGGATTTTTTTTCGAATCCCAACAAAAATACTGGTACATAAATTTAGTTTTTTTATAATTAATATATCACCTTATATATTGTTGCAACTGTTTCTATGATAGAAACACAAGGATAATGAGGCACTAACTCTATTGGAGGCTATAATGATATCTTACTCTGTAATTAATCAACAAGATGGAGTTACTAAGAAAAAAATCACTCTAAATACTACAAGTGAGGGGAGTATCAGTTTTCTGCCTTCCTCTCTACCTTACAACCCACTCACACATTAGAACATGATGATTATGTTGATATATGTCGGAATGAAACTCAGAACGGAAATTGCAGAAGATCTGTCCAGAATTCTTTTGAATTTTTAGAGTTGTTGGAAGAAGAGTGTAAGGAAAAAATTTTCCATCAATTACAGATTAATGTATACGTAAGGAATTTGAAAATGATGTCGAAATACTTAAGACAAATATAGAAGAAAATTATCACATGCCTTATGGAGATATCTTACCTAACATAGGGGGTTTCGAAATTCTACAAGGATTCATATACCAAGATTTCAGAATAATCAGACTAGAAGAAAACAAAATAAAAAAAATACAGACATACGACTAAGCAGCAATTTATTCGTCCCTTCTCCTTCTCTGCTATTGCAACAAGAACATTCTGACTTACCTGGATGGCTGGATCCAATGCTCATAATTCTTGCACCTTCTTCTCAAGCAAGGATTCATCAAATACAAAGGATCCAATACACTTAGTGGCTTAACAGTCCTCAGAAATCTGCTGAAAGAGAACTCATTATAAAAGACCTTTTCTTCTAATTCTTCTTCCCATTCTTACTTCCTCTTCCTTTGTAAATTGAGTAAAGAGTTTTAAGAATTCCTCTTCAAAGTATTCAGGAGTTGGTTTTGAGAGTCACCTTGCCAAAATATCGAGTCTTGATTCAAGATCTGCTTATCAAAAGATTTGCACTTGATTCTAAAAGTCTTTCTGTCAAAAGACTCAGTTGTTGGTTCTGAGAGTCTCCTTACCAGAAAACTCAGTCTTCGTTCAAGATCTACTTATCAAAAAATCTGGACTTGTTTCTAATAGTCTCCTTATCAAAAGACTTAGTTGTTGGTTCTGAGAGTCTTCTTATCAAAATACTCAGGCACTGAGATAGTGTATTCCTACCAAGGTGGTAGAATAATGCATGTACCCAAATTTTGGGGATCACTAAAGTTTTAGTGTCTTCGGTGCTGTATTTTTTGTGTTATGTTTGCTGTGATTTTTTGTATTTGTATTTTTTTGTATTAATTTTTCTGGCTAGAAATTTAGTGGATGCAAAACTGAATTTGTTTAAACTTTGTAAATGTGTTTAAGCAAGAATTTTAAATCTCAATTCATCTTTCTCTAGAGAATTCTCAGAGGATTAATCACAACTGTTCACCCTTTCACTATCTTCAAAGCCATAAACCCCTTCTTGACTGTTGAAACCAAAATTCGACTTGTGGAGTTCGAACCCTTGGAGAAGGGGTGATCTCGCACATACTTCTCCCTCACAAACTCAAACAGCTAGAGACTTAGAATAAAGAACGGACACAAGGCTCCAGCACGGAGGTACCACCACAAACCCGGAAGATCTTAGAGTGATTCATCTCCTTAGACAAGTGCTGAGCTAAGGATTCCTCAGAAAGTGCTAGAAGACCAGAAAACAAGTAACCATGCCTTCTGAGGTACCCCCTTGAGTTTATTTATAGTTTTCTGAAAACGGTCTGCCAACAGCCAACCTCCGCTTGTTTTAAACAGCTATATGCAGTCTAGGTTGGCCTGCCAACATCGTAACTCCGTTATCCTGAAATGCTACGGGCAGGCCAGCGGGGGTAAAATGGTAAAAATATATCATACAACACTGGGCGAGTGGCCTTTGAAAACCCCCACTCACATGGGGTGGCGAATGCTCGATGGTGTTGCACTCGTCGCCTCCCTATGGCTCTGGGCAAGTGCGGGCCAAAAATGCCACACTCGCCAAAAGATGAGAGTGTCGGGTAAGCCAGGCACACTCCCCGGCACCCCACTATGGATCCAGCTTCACTTACCGCCCAAGAATAAGAGGTATCGACTGGGTGGACTTCACTCAACGCCAAAGAAAGAAAGCGTTGACTGTCTGGGCTTCACTCAACGCCAAGGGAAGAAGGCGTTGAGTGTCTGGGACGGCGAGTGTCTGATGAGGCTGGCACTCGCAAACCCCTAAGCCCATGGGCGAGTGCGGGCCAGACCTGCCCCACTCGCCAACTACCTGTCGAGAACCATGGGCGAGTGCGAGCTTGCTGCTCCATTCACCCTTGTTCCGCTCCACCTCACCTAGGCAAGCCGACGGGTCTGACTAGATCTCACTCAACGCAAGAGAGGGGCGTTGACAGGACTCACCCCACTCAACGCCGCGGCGAAAGGCATCGGGTGAACCGGCTTCACTCAACGCTGAGACGGAAGGCGTCGAGTGGACTCGACTCCAGGGGCCGGACTCAACGCCGAGACGGAAGGCGTCGAGTGGACTCGATGCCAGAAGCCCGGCCCGCCTGGGACTTGGACTGCCTGACTTGGCTGGTCTGGCTCTGATCGATCCCCAGTCGCCGGATATGGAGTTGTACATTGACAGTTGATCTCTCCAGCTTGTGCATCACCTCCTGGGCAATAACACTCTGGTGGGAAATGGAACATCTAAACTCACCTTGCTTCTCGAAAATAAGGGAGGGGAGGAAGACTTTGAGCCGCCCAACAATGATCTTGGCCGTCACCTTATAGAACGTCTAACACAGGCTAATATGCTAAACTTATCAGTCCTGGCCACATTCGAGTATTTAGGAATTAGGACCACCAAGGTTTCCTTCCACTCGGGAGGCATCGGACCATGAGAAAAAAATCCCCAATAGCACTACACACAGTGTTTTTGACAATAGGACAGAAATGAAGGACATCAAATTCGGGCCTATAGCAGTCCCAATAGAATTCTATGTGTTGGACATTGAAGCATCCTTCAATTGCAAAAAAGAGTTCTATGTCATCAAGACATCCACAATATATCTCTCATAAAGGAGGTGATTTCATATCCCGTCCCTTGAGGGATTGATGCTTCAAAGGCATTGCACAAACCAACTAAAAGCGCAAATGACCTAGGTGCGTACGAGGTAGCCTACAAATATACGACATGGCTTTCACTGACTTCATTCATCTAAATCAATAGACACCACATTCAAGATCAAGAGACTCCACGCGGAAGGATTCATTAGAATGCGCTATCTATCCACAACATTATCATCGAAGGCGGGTTGAATTAAGGCATTATGATCAAGGGTGTAAATATCGGATGTCGGCAACATATCGGATTGATTTTTTAAATGTCAGAAGTCGGAGACATGTCGAAGAAATTTTTAAATATCGGATTTTCATATGTTATACAACAACAACACTCAAGCCTTTATCCCACTATAATGGGGTCGGCTACATGGATCCTTTGTCGCCATTATGCCCTATCTTTTGTCATAATCTCACTAATGCCTAAGTACATCATGTCTATCCTTATAGTTTCATTCCAAGTCTTTATTGGTCTACCCCTCACTCGTTTAACATGTATAATGACTAGACTCTCACAACGCCTGACAGGTGTCTTTAATGGTCTCATTTGTACGTGTCCAAATCATCTTAGACAAGCTTCTCGCATCTTCTCTGCAATTGGTGCTACTCATATCTTATCCCTGATAAATTCATTCCTAATTTTTTCCAATCTTGTGCGTCCACACATCCACATAAGCATTCTCATCTCCGCAACTCTCATTTTTTACTCATGTACACAATTCACTGCCCAACACTCAGAACCATAGAGCATTGCGGGTCCAATTGCAGTACGATAAACCTTCCCCTTAAGTTTTAAGGGTATTTGCATATCTTATAAATAAATAAAAAATTACTTTTATGTAAATTAAGTATAATTACATGTTGTAAAAGGAAAAATATTAACAAGTACAAACCAGAACAATGTCAAATATATTTAATATTTTATAAAAATATATTTTTAGTACTAAGTTTTATAGCAAATAAAGAAATTAAAAAACAAAATATCCTTAATTATTTAAGACTTTTGATGCTTAATATGTTTATATTAAAATTATATAAATAACAATTAACAAATGTGTTGAACTTTGTCATATCTTTGTAATGTACGGTAAAGTACACTCAAGCCCTTATCCCACCATAGTGGGGTCGGCTATATGGATCCTTTGTCGCCATTGTGCCCAATCTTAGTCATAATCTCACTAATGCCCAAGTACATCATGTATTTCCTTATAGTTTCATTCCAAGTCTTTATTGCTTTACCCCTCCCATGATTAACATGCCTAGTGACTAAACTCTCAAAATGCCTAACAAGTGCCTCTAATGGTCTCCTTTGTACATGTCCAAACCATCTTAGCTGAGATTCTTGCATCTTATTTGCAATTGGTGTCATTCTTATCTTACCCTTGATACATTCATTCCTAATTTTATTCAGTCTCGTGTGTTCACACATCAACTAAAGCATTCTCATCTCCGCAACTCCCATTTTTTGCTCATGTACACAATTCACTGTCGAACACTCAGAACCATAGAGCATCGTTGGTCTAATTGTAGTACGGTAAAACTTGCCTTTATGCTTTAATGGTACTTTATGATCACATAAGATCTTTGACGCGTCTCTCTACTTCAACCAACCTGCTTGGATTCTATGTATCACACCTTTACCAACATCTACATTTTTTGAACTATCGATCCAAGATACTTAAAGCACTCACTGCGGGATTCTATGTATCATATCACTGTAATATGAAATTAAAAATATAGTGTAAAATAATTATGCAAAATTGGTTATAAGAATGACTAATTAAAACAACGAAAAAATAAGTCTAATTGATTTAAACATGCATAATATAGTGTGTGTGTGTGTGTGTGTGTGTGTGTGTGTGTATATGACTTCTAACATGACGTGAATTAAAATAGTGGATGATATGTTCAAAAGTCGTGTCAACCGATATATCGGAAAAAATCAAATATATCGATATATATTTTACAAAATAACATAATTAGTTTTTTTAGAAAAAATAATGTTTTACCCTAAAAATGGCAATGTTGACAGGCATGTCGGAAGACATTTAAAACAGTGATTATGATAAGGTAGGTCAATACACCTCAACAACACTGTCCATCCTCTTTTGGATGGCCAATAGACTGGATAGTTGAGTTCACCTTACCTTTTTCAGTCTGTGGCACGAGTAGATGAACACTGTCCATCCGGAGATGGTGAAAGCTCGGTCAAGAAAACTTCGTAAATCTTCCTACTTCAATAGTTTACTAGACTCATTGCATTTTGCATCACAATAAGAAAAGTTATTTAGTAGCTCTCAAATGGAGAGCAATGCGAAGAAACCAAAATGCAAAGCAACCATCGTGAAATATAGGGTTTAACCTCTGGGATCAATGAGGAAGGTGGGAAGAGCACTAAGCTTGCTTCAGAACAAATAAGAGAATTCAGTGCATGACAGGTGGTTGTACTTTGGGTAAAGTACCGCTTCCTACATGCTCCCTCTGTACTGCGATATCCCGTTGTCATACTTTATCTACATATTCATCTGAGATGTCACCATCAAGTAGTTCTTCTCCACAACAAACCTCTCCCCGCATCCGGAAACACCGCCCAAGCAAGTACCGCCGACATAACCACCACACACCCTAGCAGTCGATATCGGCATTCCCAAGATCGCTCCATCTTCTCTCCCTAATGGGGGAAGAGGGGGAAAAGGAAGCGAGGAGACCATGATAAGGGGCATTATTAATACTCCATACACCTAGTGTTGCAGATCAGGATTAGCCTTTCGTCAAAATACAACCTGATCTTAGACTGTAAAAAGCAATCATGAACTCAATAATATTAAAGTTCACATGCACCACTTGCACATCAAATACCTTGAACCAAGTATAACAATAACACAAACATTACGCCTTTTCAAACGTGTACTTATTTAAAATAAATTATTCTACTACACATTTCAATTGTATCATTCAACATTGAAACAATATATAGAAAAGAATAATCATACTTCTTAAAGTATCAAGCTTAAAAAGGGTTGGATCTTCAATTAATTGCTAAAGCATTTAATTGATCAATAATGATTGCTTTCAAGGATCTAACAAAACCCTATGTTGGGTACATTGGGAATTGTGTACCTGATTTGAAGAAGTCATTTGAACTCAATGATATACACAAATTTGTATTTGATGTATGTTGAGTTTACTTGTGCAGTTTCTATGTTGAAGAAAAAAAATAAACTAAGTACAAAAGTGTCGAGACACTAGACAAGTGTCGACACCTTTGTAAAAGCAGTGTTGAGACAAGGAATCAAGTTGTGTCGTCACTCAGGACTAATGTCGACACACTTATTCAAGTAATGTCGAGCCTGGAAGTAAGCTGTGTTGACACCCAGAACTTGGGTCGACACCATTAGTCAAGAAGCAAGTTGTGTCGACACTCAGGACTAGTGTCGACACATTTTACACAAGTTATGTCGAGACTGGAAGCAAACGGTGTCGACACCCAGGAATTGGGTCAACATCATTAGTCAAGAAACCAGCTGTGTCGACACTCAGGACTAGTGTTGACACATTTTACACAAGTTGTGTTGAGACAAGAAACTAGCAGTGTCGACGCACTCGATTGTTGTTGACATCCCTATAAGAGAAGTGTCGACACCCAGGACCGGTGTCGACAGAATCTAAGTACAGAAGTGTCAACACTCAGAACTGGTGTCAACACCTTCATGTAGAAACTCTCAAGACAAAAATTCTTCTAAGTCAAGAAATCGAAGCCTGAACTTCTGACAACCGTCAGAACTGTCAGATGTCAGGGGATTAACTGGGGCAGCCAGTCACTCTTGCCAAAGCCTATATAAGGAAACCAACACAACAGAATCAGATGAGCGATCATTCTTATTCTTCTCATTTAAGTCTGTCAGAACAATTCAATAGAATTCTGAAGGTGGAGAGGAGGCAGATCGTGAATCAACTTCAATCTTCTCCAGCCAAGTTCAACCCTACCTTTTCCTTCAAGAAGCTTTGAAAAAGCTAATAAGGATTGAACCTTTCTCTTCACTCCAGGATTATGGGAGAAGATTTCACATCAAGATATGATCAAGAAGAAGTCACCAGTATCTTTCTTCCTGGGTGACACTTCAAAACTCAAATTCTTTTTGTTATAATAATTTTGTAAGATCTATTAGTAGATCTGAGATGTAGGAGATTGATTTCTCCGAGTTGTAAGCCTAAATTATAAAGGTTGAGGTAGGGCTGTGAGCCCGAGGTAGGAGTTTGGGTTATTTCTCTGAGTTGTAAGAACTGGAAGGTTCTGAGGTTGTAGGGCAAGGGTTTGTCTGAGGAGTAGGAGTGGAGGTGCACTCTGAGGTAGGGTTCTTGAAGAGGATCCTGAGTTGTAGGATCTTGAGGATCTGAGGTAAGACATTATTTTGTCTGAGTTGTAGGAGCCAGCTGAGCTCTGAGGTGTAAGATCTGAGGATCTGAGGAAAAGTAAGGAGGATTTTGGTCGAATCTGGTTCATTGCTAGATAGGCGAAGGGGGAAAGTGAATGTACCCATAAATTGGGGAACCACTATAAAACTACTCTGTGTTGTGTTATGATTTGTGTTGTGATTGTTAAATTAGATATGTGTTGTATTTAGTAGATCAACTGTGTTCTTGAATACTGTGGCTGTGTTAATAAACACACTAAGAAATTTCTGTGACTTAAAGTAGCCAAGATTTAAATTGGACATATTCACCCCCCCCCCCCAGGTCACTCTCAATCCTAAACAAACACTTTACACTCTTTCATATTGTTAGAGAATACTAGAAAAGATGTTGAGAAGGCCAATTATTATGGCCCATGTAGTATTCTGGCTTAGTCCCACATTGCTTGTATAGTTGTCTGTTTCTCTCCTCTCTTCTATATATTTGTACTCATACTTGTATTTTGTAATTCAAGAAGTATATACAAGGTTTGACTCATTCTTTTGCATGGTATAAAGAGCCAATCGGTCTCTCCTTGCGGCTAGCATTCTTCTAACCGCTCGACCTTCTCTTCTCGCGCAGGGCGCGATCTTCCTCTAAGCGGTCTGCTTCTTCCTGACTGCAGCTATTTGCATTTACCCGCACCCCTCAATGCGGGTAACCTATGTACTCGCTGCTATCTGCGCGGTTTTCTCTTGCCTATCTGCGTCTACGGGTCTCTCGTGGCTTCCACCTCTTCTTCCTCTCCATCTCCCCTTTTATAGTCTTCTGTTCTTTGACAAGCAGACCCCACTCTCGTTCCTCTGTCCGCCTTCCCGCTGGCTCTTCTAGTCGTGGTTTATTTGTTTAGTTGCTGCTCTGGTATGCTCTCCCTGACCACTACGGGTTATTTTCTTAACTATTGTGGGTTATCTTCTTAACCGTTGCGGGTTTTCTTCCTAACCGCTGCGGGTTTTCTTCATAACCGTTGCGGGAAGCCTCTTTCCGCTACGAGTCCGACAACTGGTCGTCTTGTCTTGTCGCTGCGGGTTGATTTCTAGCTACTGCAGTTTGCTTATTTGTCGTTGTTCTGCTCTCCTTAACCGCTGCAGGTTGCCTCCATGACTGTTGCGGGTTGCCTCCTTAACTGATGTGGGTTGCCTCCTAAGTTATCAAAGGCGCAAGGCGCACCAAGGCGCAAAGGGCCCCAGGAGCCTAGGCGCAAGGCGCAGGCGCGCGCCCGAGGCACGCGAGACGCAAAAATGGGGGGAAAAGGAAATTGGGTGAATTGGGCGCCCAATTCGCTGAAATTGTGTGAATTGGGCGCCCAATTCGCTGAATTTGAGCGAATTGGTCTCCCAATTCGCTGAAATTGAGCGGATTTGGGGAATTTTAGCGAATTGGGAGCCCAATTCGCTCAATTTCAGCGAGTTGGGCGCCCAATTCGCTCAATTTCAGCGAGTTGGGCGCCCAATTCGCTCAATTTCAGCGAGTTGGGCGCCCAATTCGCTCAATTTCAGCGAGTTGGGCGCCCAATTCGCTCAATTTCAGCGAGTTGGGCGCCCAATTCGCTCAATTTCAGCGAGTTGGGCGCTCAATTCGCCCAAGTGCGCCTAGGGGGTGTCTCGGGTGTGTCTAAGATAATGTTTTTGCCCATATCAAAAAAAATACCTTGAAAGGCCCGGGCGCGCCTTTGGCGCGCCCGGGAGCCTGTAAGGCGCGCGCCTAGGCGCTCCTGGGCGCGCCTGAGGTGCGCCTGGGGCACATCGCCCGCCTCAGCTGTGCTGAGGCGCGGCGGGCTGCGCCTAGAGCGCCCGGCGCCTCAGGCGCGCCTAGGCGCGCTCCTTGACAACTATGGTTGCCTCCTTAGCTGATGTGGGTTGCCTTACCGATGCGGACTCTCCTTTCTTCCACTGGTGTGGTCTCCTCTTGCCATAGCGATCTCTCTTTGTAACCGCTGTAGTTTCCTCTTTAGCCGCCTCTATTGCCGCTGGTGTTCTGTTGCCATAACTGTTGCGGGCTCTCTTCTACCCGTTGGTGCTCTGTTGCTCAGTCTCTTAGTCGCTGCGAGCTTGGTCTCCTAACCGCTCAAGTGTCCTCTCTAACCGCTGCGGACTCATGGCGTCTGAGAATTCTAATGTCATCTCCGATTTGCCTGCTCGTGTTGTGGCTCTGGTTCACAAGCTTCGCGATGAAGTCCGGATAACTACTATCTCCCTCAGTGGGAAGCAGAATTGCGTGGAATGGGTGCACCCAATTTGGCGAGTACTGCAGACGAAAGGACTTCTTCATCACTTGACCCGGGTCAATCCTACCAACCCCACCGATGAGTGGCTTCGTGATGATGACCGGGTCCAGTCCTGTCTGCTCAACTCCATGGACACTGAGCCCTATAGGATGGCTATGTATCATGACACGACAAAGACCATGTGGGAGGAGCTCCACTCCTTTTACTCTGGGCAAAATAGTCTTCAAAATTTGTTTGACATCATTTTGGATCATCAAACTCTTGATCCAAGGACTCCCGGTGATATGATCTCCTTTGTGGCTACAGCCAAGACTCTGATCGAGGTCTGGATCCAACATAAGTCTCCTACTACAGGTCCAACTACTCAACGGGCTCAGAAAGAAGCGGTCGGGATTGCGATAATGATGTCCCGAGTTCACCCTCACCAGCACATTGTTCGGGCACACAATCTCTCATCTAGTACCATTCCATCTCTACTAGATGTGCGTTCTATTCTTCTAAAGGTGACACCGCCCTAGAATGCCCATGTTACTCTCTCCCCAGCTCTTCTACAGCACTCTGTACCTGCTCCGTCAACTCGGGGGGGCATCAGCCCGTGGGGAACGCAACACGTCTAGGGGACCGGGCTGGTCTGGCAGATCTCCGTTTAAGTGCACATATTGCGGTCGGGATGGTCATCTTGAGGCAACCTGCTAACGCAAACATGGTTTGCCTCCACATCTTACTGCTCCTGCTATGGGTGAGCATTCCACTTCTCCTGCCCCGGATTCTGCAGCCTCTACTCGGGAAGACATTAATGCTCTATGCACTCAGCTCCAACAACTGCAAGGGTTGATCTCTCGTTCCTCTGGATCCGTTGCCTCTATTTTGAATGAAGGTATATCTTGTCTCTCACAGGGCTCCCACTGGATTGTAGATTCGGGAGCCACACACCATATTACTTCGCAGCACCCTCCGAAACATTTGATGACTGCCCACCCCAAGTTCATTACTGTGCCTAACGGTGATACCACCCCCATATCTGGTGCTGCTAATATACCTCTCACACTCACTCTCTCACTGTCTTCTGCACTTCATGTTCCAGGATCACCATTTAACTTGCTCTTTGTTAGCCGCCTTACTCAGGATCTCAATTGTTGTGTTACCTTCTCATCATCTACTTTTGTTGTGCAGGATCGGCAGACGCAGAATATCATTGGTAAGGGGCGTCTGTCAAATGAGCTCTACCTCCTCAATGTTTCTCCTTCAGCTCTCTTTGTTGTCTCCACTACTAAATGGCATCGTTGTCTTGGGCATGCTCCCTCCAGATCCTCAAGAAAGTACTTCCAGATGTCTCTCTACATGAGTTTTCTTGTGAATCTTGTATCTTTGGCAAACATCATCGTGTTTTTTTCATCCTACTTGTACTCTGAGTGATACTCCTTTATCACTAGTACATTTTGATATTTGGGGACCTTATAAAACCCCTAATATGTTTGATTATCGTTATTTTGTCACTTTTATTGATGATTATTCTTGCTTAACCTGGTTATTCTTACTTCGAGATCATGCTGAACTAACATCTACATTTCGTGTCTTTCTTATGGAAACTCGTACTCAGTTTTCCTATCTTCTTTAAAAACCATTCACACTGATAATGCTTGTGAATACACTAGCCGGACATTCGCGAACCTATGCACAGAGTTCGGTATATACATCAAACCTCGTGTGCATATTGTAACATCTTTGTCCCTCACATAGCATATAACAGAAGGTCCGGCCGGGGCCCAACGTCATATACTACGGACAGTCAAAGGAGTTACTTATTGAAATCATAATCCAAATACGTGCATCCTATCACAAAGTGCATTCTGGCGGAAGTAATTTAAATGTTAACAGGAACCCAACCAACTGAATGTCCACTAATAAAAAGTAGTAATGAATAAACAAATATACATATAGTTTTGGCCTTAAGGCCTTACATTTTTCAACTCAAATTAAAATATCTTGCATACATTGGGACGCAGGCCGACCACACATGAAAGATAAACTAAACGGGTAATTCGTTTTGGCCTTCAAGGGCCAACTTAGCATTCCGGGGATCCCGCCCGGTATTTCCCGCTTGGCTCGGTTGCACTTGCACAAAACATTCCACCGCACGGTGGCAAACAATAGCAACGGTCAGCATTAGCTGATCAAATTATAACGACCACATCCATCACTCGGGGTGGCGGTGCACCTTCCCTGCAGGCATTAGTATAATCATATATTGGCAATCAAAACGTGCAACTTAAACATCATTCTCCACAGACGTTGGAACAAACGCCCAACGTCTCGTGCTCTCATGGCACATTCTTGGTGCACAGGACCACAAGGGTCGCACCACCGTTCTCTGTGACGGTCAACAACGTTTAAGCTTTCAGTCTCACAAGGTCCAAAGCCAGAGACAACGCCCCAGTGCTACGTCTAGGTCATGTGATTTACACTTTGACCATTATAAGTCGACCGGCATAGGGAAGGGTACAATTCAGCCATATTCCGGGCTCAAATCGTCCGGCTCGCAAGCCTGACGCGGGACAGCATCCCCTTACCTTTTTCGCATGATCCATAACTCTGTAAGGATCCTATGCTAGCACTCATGGCTACCAAAGCTGAGCAAATTAAGCTCACGCCCCACACAACTGGCCTACAGGTCTTCGAGAGACAGGCACTCACGGCCCCCAAGTCTCACAAGACGGACCTCACAAATTAGCCAACAGGTCTCCCAGAGACAGGCTTCAGCAAACGGCCACAAGGTTTCCAAGAAATAAGCCTCAACAAACAAAACAACGCTCACTGGGAGCTATCGCCGGCGGTAGCGCTACCGTCGCGCGGTAGTGGGAAAGACTATTGATTCTTCCCCTAACTCGGGTGTTTTCCCGGAGTCTACATCCAGTACTCTCAACGCAGCCATCTGCACAACCAGCGACTCTGAAATCTACGCGATAACCACGGAGACTTCTCCGACATACAAAAACATACAAACATCACCAATCCAGACCAACCTGTCCGGATGGGCTTCACACAGCATGTCTATTTTGTTCTTTGATTCTGGATCTAAATGCAAAACTAACGGGAATACACGGCTCTACCTGTCGGGAGAACCATATTCACGTGTTCGTGGAGTGTCTACCCCTTAATGCCAAAAGAGAGGACTTCACATGTCCAAGGAAGAGGATCGTTACCCTAGAAGTCCACTTCGGCGGCATGGAAGAGATTTTAACCGGATGAACACGATCGCTACGGTTTTACCTCCATAGATCTGAGAACTCGCCTTGCGAATCCAAGCTCCGAATCTCAAACGGCGGCGAGATCTTCTCTCTGGCGCTGCTTCTCCTCCTCCAAACGCCCAGCCCAAGATTCTCAAACTCCAAAAGAATGAAGTGAAAACGGCCAAACCAATACTATAAACAGAGCTACTGTCGCACGGTAACTAGATATCGTCGCGCGGTACCGCTAATCAACGCCTCGATTCACGTGCCACCGCCTAGACCCTCCAACCACAGATCGACACGTGCCCACGCCGTTACAGCTTCGCTATCGCCGCGTGATAGGGTGCTAACGCTTCGCGGTAGCTAGCGACGGTTACGGCACGACCGCTTCAGCTACCGTCGCGCGATAGTTACTACCGCCGCGCTGTAGAAACCCGAGAGCTTCGACAAATAAATTGCATAGCTACCGCCTGTGGTATCTCTACCGCTGGGCGATAGCTTCCCGAGAGCTCAACCAAATAAATGGCTAACGCCGTGCGATAATGACCTACCGTCGCACGGTAGTCTAGGCATTGAGTCGCCTCGCCTCACTCAACGCTCTCAACGTCTGACGCTACCGCCACGCGGCATCAGCCTACCGTCGTGCGGTAACCAATGTGTTGAATCAACTCGCCTTACTCGGTGCTCTTGACACCTGGCATTACCGCGACGCGGTAATGGCCTACCGTCAGGCAGTACCCTCTTTTCCTGCCTACAGAAATTTGGGGTGTTACAAACCTCCCTCACTAAAAGAATTTCGTCCCGAAATTACATATTGCAGGAATTAGAAAGAGTATCAATACTACGAAAGTATACCGCAAACGAAAAGCTCGGGGAACTCCGCCTTCATGGTTTGTTCCCTCTCCCACATTATCTTCTCTCGGCCACAGTTGTCCCAACGAACCTTGACCATCCTGATAGACCTATACCGAAGTTGACTTCCGAGTCTTCAATACGGATGGGCTTGACCTTCGTTGTCAACCCACCATCAATCGGTACATGATCCGCCGCAACCACCTTCGTAGGCTCTTGCACTGTCTTCCACAACACAGATATGAGGAATACGTCATGTAGACCACTAAGCTTTGTTGAAAGCTTCAATTGATAAGCGGCTTCACCAACGCGCTCCAAGACCTCAAACGGCACAAGGTATCTCGGACTTAGTTTTTTCAGCCGTCGAATCCTTGACACACCCTTGAACGGTTTGATCTTCAGGTAAACCCAATCGCCCACGGCAAACTCAACATTTTTGTGTTTGGCGTTGTAATATTTAGCATGTCTATCTTGTGCTATCAACAACCGCTACCTGATTGTCCGAACAATAGAAGTCGTCGTCACAATATCCTTCCACTTATACAACTTTGACTCGGCCGTCTTCAACTATGATAACGGAGTACGACACTTTCTACCATATAGGGCCTCGAAGGACGTCATTTCAATGTTTGTCTGATAGCTATTGTTGTAAGCGAATTCGATCATATACAAGTGATCTTCACTTTTTTTCCCGAAATCTAGTGCGCACATACAAAACATGTCCGTCATCGTCTTGTTTACCCTTTCGGTCTGACCATCCGTCTGCGGATGAAAGGTTGTACTGAACTTCAGTTTGGTACCCAACAGTTGATGTACTAGCTTCCAGTCATTAGACGTGAAGCGCTCATCTCGGTCACTGACGATGCTACGGGGCACACCATGCAGTCGTACAATTTTATCCACATACAATTTTGTCAATTTCTCCACTGAATCATCCTTCTTATTCGGGATGAAGTATGACACTTTCGTCAAACGATCAATGATAATCCAGATGGCATTGTTTCCCTTCTGCGATCTCGGCAAGCCATGCACGAAATCCATGAATATATCGTCGAACTTCCATTCTGGTATAGGCAAAGACTTCAAAAATCCACCAGACTTCTGACATTCAGCCTTCACCAAGGCACAAGTTTGACACTTTGTTACATATAGTGCTATGTCCTTCAGTTCTGGCCACCATAAAAACTTTTTCATGTCTTTATACATCTTTGTGCCTTTTAGGTGAATCGAGCACTTGGTATAATGAGCCTCGTACATTAATTTTTCTGGTATTTTACCCACCTTTGGGGCGCACAAACGACTGTTCTTCCACAACAGCCCATTATCAAAAGTAAACTGGGTATTTGACCATTCCAAAGACTCAGCCATGTAGCGTTTCATGCTGTCGTCCAACTCAAAAGCATGTCGAATCTGATCGGCGAGGTCATACTGTACCTCTATCCAGTTCAAACGTGCTTCAGCACTCTATCTCCTATCAACACAAGAGATCTCTTAGGCCTCCAAATCTCGAACGAGATGCTGATCATGCATCATTAACCAATTGGCCTGCGCGGAAGCTCTGCGACTTAACACATCTGCAACTGCATTACCTTTGCAGGGACAAAATGTATCTTGAAGGTGTGGTCCCCAAGGAACTTCATCCACATTCGATAACGCATATTTAGATCCTTCTGATCCAACAGATACTTCAAGCTCTTATGATCTGTATAAATGTTGATCTTCACGCCGTGCAAGTAGTGCCTCTAGAGCTTCAATGTGAATATCACGGCCATCAAGTACAAGTCATGGACCGGATAATTCCTCTCATGAACCTTCAACTGGCACGAACCATAAGCTATTACTCTCTCATGTTGTAACGAAACGCATCCTAAGCCGTTGTCTGAAGCGTCGCTGTAGATCTCAAAGCCTTTTATCCCACATGGCGATCATAGAATAGGCGTCGTGGCCAGACGACTTTTCAGTTCTTTGAAAGCTTGTACGCATGATGACGAACAAACAAACTTCTGATCCTTCCTTGTCAGGGTCGTGAGGGGTAAAGCTATCCGCAAGAAGTTCTCCACGAAGCGTCTGTAGTAGCCGGCAAGTCCCAGAAAACTCCGGACTTCCGCCACATAATACAACACAGGCCACTCTCGTATTGCAGAAACCTTTGTCGGATCCACCGCGATACCCTCACCACTAATAATATGACTAAGGAACGCCACAGAGGATAGCCAAAACTCACATTTAGAGAATTTGGCGTACAACTGATTACTACTCAAGGTTTCCAGTACAATATGCAAGTGCTCCACATGATCATCCTCGGATTGGGAGAACACTAGGATATCATCGATGAACACTATCATGAACTGATCCAAATACTCCTTGAACGTCTTGTTCATTAAGTCCATAAACACGGATGGCGCATTAGCCAGCCCGAAAGGCATGATAGTGAACTCATAATGCCCATATCGTGTACTGAACGTCATCTTGGGAATATCACTTTCCTTGATTCTCAGTTGATAATATCCAGATTTCAAGTCTAGCTTCGAATACACATTTGACCCAACTAGCTGGTCAAATAGATCATCGATCCTCAGAATCGGGTACTTGTTCTTCTCTGTTAGCTTATTGAGTTCCCGATAATCAATAAACAGTCACAGACTTCCATCCTTCTTCTTCACGAAGAGGACCGGAACGCTCCAAGGTGACGAACTTGGACGCACAAACCCCTGCTCTATCAATTCCTGAAACTGTGTCTTCAATTCCGCTATCTCACTCGGTGTTAAGCGGTAAGGAGACCGCGACACCGTCGTGGCACTTGGCACCAACTCAATGGTGAAATCAATTTATCTCTGAGGTGGAGCTCCAGGGAGATTTTCGGGGAAAACGTCGACAAACTCTGACACCACAGGAATACTGGCCAAGTCAGGCTTGGGCTTTTTTGCCTCTAAAAGAGTGAATAACAGCTCTGCACCCTCATGAACTGTTTTAACTACTTGAAGAGCAGACATCAGCGTCTTGCTCAAACCCTTCAGACAAGAGAAAGTAGTTTCTTGGCTAGTATTCAACCCCAGCTTAACAGTCTTTGAACTACAATCGATGTACACACACTGCTCTGAGAGCCATTTCATGTCAAAGATCACGTCAAACTCTACTATCGGTAGTAGTGACGCTTCCAAGTCAAAAGTTTGGCTTCCGATCAGTACTTAAACGCAACAGACTCTATCCGCGCGCATCGAACACTCTTTAAGTAGCACCACATCTAATATATCCTTAGCCACAGAAGAGGGCACTCTGATACGTGACACGAAGTCCTCGAATAAGAAAGAGTATGAAGCTCCTGCATCAAACAGTGCTCGAGCCAGATAGTCCATAACCACGACAAAGCCTAAAACACAATAGTAATACGACCAAAGCATAATACGCAAGGTATGCAAAGTATTACGGCTACAAACTAACATATACCTGTCACCACATCGCCCTGTTTGATGGCCTCCTGCTGGCCAAGGTTGTAGACTCTTGGTTGGGTTGAAGCTTGATGGGATGCAGTTGACTCCACCGTCTCCCCTTTTTCAGCATACGTTGCTCCTGCCTTCTTCTCTGATTTGCCACTCCAATAGTTGCGGGCTATATGCCCCGGTTTGCCACAGTTATAACATAGATTTGGGTTGCCTCGCCCAGAAGATGCTCCAGAAGTAATCGATGAAGTAGTCAGTCCAGAAGTTTTAGGCTTCTTATACCACTTTCGATACCCAGACTTCGACGAACTTGGAACTTTAAAGTCTGACCTCTTCACTGTCAAGTCCCTCTTACCTTGAACTCTCTTCAGATCCTTCTCCAGAGATCGGGTTGCATTAACCAAGACTAGAAAGCCCTGCGTCATAGGACCTGAGAGTAGCAACCTCAGATTGTCGTGCAGTCCTTCGTAAAATCGGTTGGTCTTGTGCTACTCATCAGTAAAAGTGGAGCCAGTATAACGCCCCAATCTCGTGAACACATGAAGGTAGTCGTCCACGCTACTGTCACCCTGAGTCACTCTCTGGAACTGATTCTCCATAGCTATTTTCTGCGTTGACGGGATGAACCGTGCCAGAAATAATCTCGAGAACACCTCCATCGAAATATTAGAAAGTTGCCTCCCAGCGAAGTGATGTAGCTCTAACTCCTCCCACCATAACCTAGCTTCACTATCCAGAAGGAAAGTGGCTATCGTAACCTTCTACCACTCTTCAGTCTCTATTGCGGACATGACTCTCTTGACTCTAGAAAGCCAGTCCTCGGCTTGCGTTGGGGTCTCAGTCCCCAAAAACATTTGTGGATTAAAGCTCATCACGTGTTTTAGTTGTTTCTCAGTTGCTCTCCTCTGCACCACGGGCTCCGCCGCTACTTGATCTGCCACTATAGGTTTTGCTACGGCAAGCGGTACATGACTTATTCTAGGAGCAGAAGGTTGCACTTGCCTCCTTGGTTGGGCATTGATCATAGCGACCACGGCTTCAGCTGCCATACGAATGGTTTCAGCAGGAGGGGTCGCAGGCGCGTCATTAGGCGCGCTGCTCTCCACAGAGTGCTGACGTTGTGACTGCTCTGCATAACTCCTCGTCACATATAATCGTGAAACACTCAATTAAGTGACAAACAATTGTCTAAAAACAATCATAGGAACACGCGGGTTCCTCAAACATATGTATTTTCATTTCTAAGTGCACATTCATGGGTTTTTTTATGTTATAACGATAACGCACATACATGTGCTCACCACCCCTTAAAAGAATTCGACCACGAATTCGAATAAGGAAGACCGACACAAGAGTTTGATACCAACTTTGTAACATCCCCGTCCGTCACATAGCATATAACAGAAGGTCCGGTCAGGGCCCAACGCCATATACTACGGACAGTCAAAGAAGTTACTAATTGAAATCATAATCCAAATACGTGCATTTTATCACAGAATGCATTCTATCGGAAGTAATTTAAAGTTTAACAGGAACCCAACAAACTGAATGTTCACTAACAAAAAGTATGAATGAATAAACAAATACACAAATAGTTTTGGCCTTAAGGTCTTACACTGTTCAACTCAAATTAAAATATCTCGCATACATCGGCACACAGGCCTGCCACACATGAAAGATAAACCAAACGGGTAATTCGTTTTGGCCTTCAAGGGACAGCTTAGCATTTCAGGGCTTCAGCCCGCTATTTCCCGATTGGCTTGGTTGCACCTGCACGAAACATTCCACCGCACGTTGGCAAACAATAGCAACGGTCAGCATTAACTGACCAAATTATAACGACCACACCCCTCACTCGGGGTGGCAGTGCTTCTTCCCTACAGACATTAGTATAATCATATATTGGCAATCAAAACGTGCAACTTAAACACCATTCGCCACAGACGTTGGCGCAAACGCCTAACGCCCCGTGCTCTCATGGCACATTCTTGATGCACATGACCACAAGGGTCGCACCACCGTTCTCTGTGACGGTCAACAATGTTTGAGCCTTCAGTCTCACAAGGGCCAAGGCCAGAGACAATGCCCGAGTGCTACGACCAGCTCATGTGATTTACACTTTGACCACTCCACGTCGACTGGCATAGGGGAGGGTACAGTTCAGCCATATCTCGTGCTCAAATCGTCCAGCTCGCCGGCCTGATGCGGGTCAGCATCCCCTTTCCCTTTTCCCCATCATCCATAACTCTGTAAGGATCCTAGGCTAGCACTCATGGTTACCAAAGCTGAGCAAATTAAGGTCACGCCCCACACAACTGGCCCCCAGGTCTTCGAGAGACAGGCACTCACGGCCCCCATATCTCACAAGACGGGCCTCACAAATTAGCCCACAGGTCTCCCAGAGACAGGCTTCAACAAACGGCCACAAGGTTTCCAAGAAACAGGCCTCAACAAACAACATAACGCTCATTGGGAGCTATCGCCGGCGGTAGCGCTACCGTCGCGCGGTAGTGGGAAAGACCATCAATTCCTCCCCCAACTCGAGTGTTTTCCTGGAGTCTACATCCAGTACACTCAACGCAGTCATCTGCACACACCGCGACTCTGAAATCTACGCGATAACCACGGAGTCTTCTCTAGCATACAAAAACATACAACATCACCAATCCAGACCAACCTGTTCCGATGGGCTTCACACAGCATGCTTATTCCGTACTTCGATTCTGTATCTAAATGCAAAACTAACGGGATACACAGATCTACCCGTCGGGAGAACCACATCCACGTGTCTGTGGAGTGTCTTCCCTCTAATGCCAAAAGAAAGGACTTCTGATATCCAAGGAAGAGGATCGTTACCCTAGAAGTCCGCTTCGGCGCCTTGGAAGAGATTTTAACTGGATGAACACAACCGCTACGGCTTTGCCTCTGTAGATTTGAACTCGCCTTGCGAATCCGAGCTCTGAATCTCAAACGGCGGCAATATCTTCTCTCTCCGACGCTGCTTCTCCTCCAAACGTCCAGCCCAAGATTCTCAAACTCCAAAAGAATGAAGTGAAAACGATCAAACCAATACTATAAACAGAGCTACCGTCGCGCGGTATCGCTAATAAACGCCTTGATTTGCGTGCCACCGCCAAGACCCTCCAACCACAGGCTGACACGTGGTCATGCCGTTACTGCTTTGCTATCGTCGCACGATAGGGTGCTAACGCTTCACGGTCCCTAGCAACGGTTACGGCACAACCGCTTCAACTACCGCCGCGCGATAGTTAGTACCGCCGCGCGATAGTTAGTACCGCCGCGCGGTAGAAACCCGAGAGCTTTGAGAAATAAATTGACAAGCTATCTTCTGCGGTATTTCTACTGCTGGGTAATAGCTTCCCGAGAGCTCGGCCAAATAAATGGCTAACTCCGAGCGATAACGACCTACCGTCGCGCGGTAGTGTAGACGTTGAGCCATCTCGCCTCACTCAAAGCTCTCGACGCTTGTCGCTACCGCCGCGTAGTATCAGCTTACCGCCGCGCAGTAACCAATGCGTTGAGTCAACTCGCCTTATTCGGCGCTCTCAACGTCTGGCATTACCGCGGCGCGGTATTGGCCTGCCGCCACGCGGTACCCTCTTTTCCTGCCTACAGAAGTTTGGGGTGTTACACATATACGTCTCAATAGAATGGTGTGGCCGAGCGAAAGAATCGTCATTTTTATGATGTTACTCGGTCACTCATGCTTCAAATGCAGGTTCCTACTCGTTTGTTGAATTTTGTTGTGTCTGCAGCCTATCACATTATCAACCGCATGTCATCCTCTGTGCTTGACTTTGCAACTCTATTTAGTCTACTCTTTCCATCTCAATTCTCGTTCACTCTCAAGCCTCGTGCGTTTGGTTGTATTTGCTATGTTCACAACCTTGGTCCGACCACAGATAAGTTGTCCCCTCGTGCCACCAAATGTATATTTCTCGGGTATTCTCGGACTCAAAAAGGTTATATGTGTTATTCTCCAACTACTAACAAAGTTATTGTCTCTGTTGATGCACCTTTCGTGAGTATCAACCATTTTATGACTCACCGTCAAACTCTGCTCCACTTTCATTCATACCTTGTCCAACCGTTCCAGTCACATCTTCCCAACCACCCCTTCCCACTCCACTTCCGACACTTGTTCCACCTCTACCACCCAAACTGCCTCTTCTTCGTGTCTACACTCTACACTTGTCGTACTTCGCCTTCTGGAGCTCTACAGCAGCCCTCCTCCACCGGTGCTATCCCGCGGACTGACAATCCAACATCAACATCTATCGCTCACCCCATGGCAAATTATGTTTCTCTACATCGTGTATCTCCACCACTATGCAAGTTTGCTCTCTCTCTCTCTCTCTCCTTAATTTTTATCCCTAACTCGGTGGAAGAAGAAATGACTGCTCTTTGCACTAACCACACTTGGGATCTCGTTCCTCTTCCTTTTGGAAAATCGTGCGTCAGTTGCAAGTGGGTGTTTGCTATCAAACATGCTCTGGATGGGACAGTTGACAGGCTTAAAGCCCGACTTGTGGCTCGGGAGTTCACTCAACAACAGAGACTTAATTATGATAAAACCTTCTCTCTCGTCGCCAAGTTGAACTTATGTTCGGGTGTTGATCTCCTTGGTTGTTCATCGCCACTGGCCTCTCCATCAGTTGGATATAAAGAATATTTTTTAAAATGGTGACCTTCAAGAAACAGACTAAATGAACCAATCTCCCGGGTTTGAGACCACGGGGGAGTCTCGTGTATGTCATCTTCGGAAATCTATTTATGGTCTCAAACAATCTCCCAGAGCTTGTTTTGATAAATTTAGTAAGGTCGTTCACAAAGTTGGATTCAAGAGGAGCTCAACGGACTTCTCTCTCTTCACTAGTCATTAACCAGCTGGGACTGTCATTCTCTTGGTTTATGTTGATGATATTTTGATTACTGACGATAACTCCAAAGGGATACAATAAATCAAGCAACATTTAAACTTCATCTTCCAAACAAAAGATTTGGGTACTCTCAGGTATTTTCTTGGACTCGAGGTTGCAAGGCGGACTGATGGTATTGTCCTTTCATAACGAAAATACTGTCTTGATCTTTTTCACAATGCTGGCAACTCTGGGTTCAAACCTGTGGAAACTACGATGGATGTCAATCACAAGTTATGTGATCATGGGTCTAACTCTGATTCTCTGCTTACGAACCCTGAGTATTATCAGGGCCTTGTAGGAAAACTGATATATCTGACAGTTACACGACCTGATATTTTGTTCGTTGTTGGAGTGGTCAGACAGTTTATGCATGCTTCTCGGATCTCTCATCTCTAGGCAGTGGAACGCATCCTCAGATATTTGAAGACATCTCCTGAACAAGAATTGGTATATAAGTCATCATCCTCTCTATCTCTTATTTCATATTCAGATGCGGATTATGCGGGCTCCCTGGATGATCGACGCTGCACTACGGGTTTTTGTACCTACTTTGGAGGGAATCTTATTACTTGGCATAGCAAGAAGCAGTCTGTGGTTACTCGCTTTTCTACTGAAGCTGAGTATCATGCAATGGCAGCAGTTGTTTCTGAACTCACCTGACTTGAAGGTCATCTTGGTGATTTGGGGGTCACCTTATCCTCACCTGCTATCTTGCTACCTTGTTTTACGATAGTCAGCTGCGATCCATATTGCGAAAAATCCTGTGTTTTATGAGAGGACTAAGCACATTGATTTTGACTGACACTTCCTCCGTGAAAATGTTCAATTAAAGAAGTTAGAGCAAGAGCATATTCCTGCATCAGAACAAGTTGTTGACATTCTCACCAAGGCGCTACCTCGACAAATGTATCATCAGTTCTTATCCAAGCTTGGTGCTAACGACTTGTACGCTCCAGCTTGCGAGGGGGCATGTTAGAGAATACTAGAAAAGAAGTTGAGTAGGCCCATTATTATGGCCAATGTAGGATTCTGACTTAATCTCACATTGCTTGCATAGTTGTTTGTTTCTCACCCCTCTTCTATATATTTGTACTCATACTTGTATTTTGTAATTCAAGAAGTATATACAAGGTTTGACCCATTCTTCTCCACGTATAATCTAATTATCATGAGATGGATACAACAACAACAACATTCAAGTCTTTATCCCACTATAGTGGGGTTGGCTATATGGATCCTTTGTCGCCATTGTGTCGTATCTTTTGTAATAATCTCACTAATGCCTAAGCACATCATGTCTACCATGAGATGGATCCACGATTAAAATATATTAAAGTCAATTTTGTAACTTCATTGAGTTAACCAATTCAACCTGAAGGAATGAATATTAAAGTTGATAATTTTAATTATTATGAGATGGATCTTCAATTCAACCATGATTATTTTAATTACTATGAGATGGATATTCAATTCAAATATTAGGAGTGAGCGTAGTGCTGCATGCATGGTTATGCATGTAAGAATTGACAACTAAGGAACAAATATTGAAGTTGAATATGGAAGACTCTGGGCAACTTTACACTATCAACATTAGGCACTGCCAAGGCCCAAGCCTTTTTTCGGGAAGGCTAGAGCGACTTTTGAGGTTTGGGCCTTTTTAATACCCATAAAAATGCTATGGAACAATTTCCATTTTGTTCTCTGATGGCGCTATTTTCTTTAATGGCTACTTCGGCAATATATTTTAAAAAAATTTATCACTGCTCGATGGCCAAAAGTGGTAATTGCTCGACGCTTCTCCCTTCACTCTACGATTACCTTAGCAAAACCAATTGAGAGTATTTACATTCCTGATCAGAGATCTTTCACATGAAGGTTGCTTGTGGTTTGACGATTGATCAACTTACTTTACTATTGGTCCCCAATTTATCTCTGATTTCAACATTTCTTTAGCACATTCTTCTTGAAGGTCAAAGATCAAAGCTCTGTGATATCTAATATGTTGGTCGACCAACATTCTTAATGAATCTACAGTTACTGTACAAAATTTTAGCAAATCTCAGAGTGCTATTGATGAATGTGTTTGTTCGACGAGAGCCACTCGATGAATAGTCCTAAACTAACAAAAGTAAAGTATGTTCTATTGTTTACATTGAAATTAAAAGGCTTCTAAGCAGATTCCCTGTAACGTCCTCGCGCCCCAGCGTGTACTCTAAGTTCCACCTGGTCCGGTTCCGGTTAGCGCTGAGCATATTATTCGAAACTCGAAAGTCGTTCGAAAATCGTTCGAAAATTGAGCCGAATCGGAATTGGTTAAAATTGATTCGACTCAATTTGAGTTGATTCAATTTGACTCGAATCTGATTTCGAGTCAGCCCTGAATCGATCGAAATATGATTCGAATCAACTCGAATTAATTAAAAAAAATTTATGTATTTAGTAATATATTCTTATTTTAAGATTAAAAATAACAAAATTTAAACCTAAATAAAAAGATTGAAGGCTTTAAGTGTTTCATTTGCTAAATTTATAGGTTGTTCATATATTAATTTTGAGAAAACAGAATAAATCGAAAAATTACTCAATTTCGAGTCGACTCGATTCGGTTTCGAGCCGACTCGGAATCGAGCCATTTCGAATCGAGCCGACTCGACTCGAAATCAATTTCGAGCCGAGTTTGAGTCGAAAATTTCGATTTCGAGCCAAGCCAAAATCGCTTGAACTCGACTCGATATCAGCCCTAGTTCCGGTTACCGGGCTGCAGCCCAAGCACCTCAACCCCTCTCCAGCCCACGGGCGGGTTGTTGGTGGCCACAGCGTCCCTTTGATGAGCGAACTCGACAGTTAAATTGGGCCGTACGGGGACTTCCCAGGAGGTCACCCATCCCAGTATTACTCTCGCCCAAGCACTGTTAAAAATCGTGAAATGAAAGTGGTGGACTTGGCGACCTGTCCGCACGGCCTATACGGACAGGACTGGCAGGTAGACAGGTCGGCAATGGTGCTACAGTCGGCTTGTGCTCTGGCGGCCTGGGCAGTTTGTTCGCGCGGTCAGTGCGGACAGAGGAGGCGGCTAGCCAGGCCGGGTTGTGTTCAGCCGGCAGTTGGTTCCAAGAAGGTAACCGGGCGGATAGGATTTCTATCCGTGGAGCTCGCCAAGATTGGAGAGGTGCGGACTTGGTTGAAGTTCGCGGAGTCCGGGTTGCGGACTGGATCAGAAATTGGGAGATCGGCATGGCGTGTGCCTTGGTCTAGCTTTGGTGGCGCGGTTGGTGGTAACCGCGGAGTTCGCCGGTTAGAGCAGACTGGTGCCAGAGTTCGTCGGGTTATGTGGGTTGGCTCAGTCCGGGAGGTCGCGCGATCTGCGCAGACTGATATGTCTGTCCGCCAAGTTCGGCAACTGTCAGCCTTGTGTGCGTTGGCTGCGGGCTCGGAGTATGCGGACTGGAGTGATGTCCGCAGGCGCGTGCGTACTAGAGCGGTGTCCGCAGGTGTGCATGCTGGGGCAGTATTCGTAGAGTTCGTCTGTATGGCAATGAAGTCTGGTTGGGCCTTGGAGACAAGGCGGATTGGCTTGGTATCCGACCTTGGTGGTGCAACCATGGCAAACTGGCTATCTCGCTTAGTCGCGGTGGTTTGGTTGTGTATCCGCGGCTTAGCGGATACACTTGGTGCTCGCCGCGAGATAGGGTGGTGATCTTATTAGCTAGGGCGGTGATCACACTCCTCTCCGTGCATATAAATAGGATCCCCTGTCACATCAATTGACATCCAACTGACCAGTAAGTGAACTCGTGGAAAGTTGCTGCGGACAGATTTTTCTAATCGCGCGGTTTGGAGTGTTGACCGGTTTGTGTTGTGCAGGTTGTGCGGATAGCACTGAAAAGTCAGGGACTTGGTTCTGACTTCGGTCAGGGACAGTGTGAACTCTACGTTTAGCAACCAGCGGTTAGCAACAGGTCTCGGTTTGCGACTAGGCGGTCTTCTCTTCTGCAATTTGCTTCTCAGTTCAATAAGTTGTCCGCTTCTGGCAGCTTGGTTCAGTTCAGCAGTAACAGTTCGCGCGATCTGGCGGCTAGGCAACTGTGTGGTTAGGCGGCCTGCAGGTTAGCGGATAAAGTTGAGCATTGGAATAACGGGCAGCCCGCGCGGCTATGTTGCGGTTTGGCAACTTAGCAGATTCAGCGGACTCCGTAGCGGTTAGTAGCAAAGACGGCGGTTACTCTTTGAGTCTGCGCGGTTAAGTTTTTGCCTTGTATTTTTTCTGCTTTCATCGGGTACATCAGTGAATCATGTCTCGTCATGTATGTCTCGCCTTGTAAAGATTTTTTGTCAGTACAAGATTATTGCTCTTCTATTTGCATCTGGCTTACTTGGGCTTGGATAGGTTGAGTGTTTCTGCGTCTGGTTTCCCGCTTTCCGCGAATCACAAATTTTTAAATGGTATCAGAGGGAACAGAGGCCTGAGCAGCGTCAACTGTCAGTTTGCTTCATTGCTTCTGGGAGTCTGAGTGAACCAGGGTTAGTACAATTGAATGTGGTTTGGCAAGAGCTCTTGGAATTGAGCTGTTTACATTGACTAACTTCAAGAAATGGAAGTCGTGTATGGAAAGTTATCTTTTGGGTGAGAACCTTTGGGAGGTCGTCTGCGGAGACGAAAGCCAAGAGGTTACTGCTGCTGCGGGTGTTGGTGCTGATGCGGTGAGAGCTTAGAAGAAGACAAATGTGAAAGCAGAATTTACACTCAAGCGGGCTATCTCATCGGAACTATTCGACCACATCATCGGATGTCAGTCAGGTGCGGAGATTTGGACTTCCCTTGATGGGTTGTTCAACAGGAAGAATGTAGCTCAGCTACAATTCCTGGAGAATGAGTTGGCGGATGTCACTCAGGGAGATTTGTCCATCTCAACGTTCTTCCTGAAGATGAAGAACTTGTGCGCTGAGATCTCAGCTTTTGACCCTGATGAGCCTATTTCGGAGGCGAATCTGAAGAGGCACATAATCCACAGTTTGCGGAAGGAATATGTAGCATTTGACACTTCCGTTCAAGACTGGGCCAATTAGCTGTCTTTGCTGGAGCTAGAGAACATGTTGGCTTCGCAAGAGAGCTTAGCAAGTCAGATAGCTGGAGTCACTATCTCTGGAGAAGATGGTGAGGCGCTCTTCTCAGGGAAGAAAAGGAGATGAAACAAGAAGAAAAAGTCGGCTGCTGGTGACGGTCCCTCTACTTCAAATCAGCAAGAGAGGAGTGTATCTCCTAAGCGTGATGGGAAGAGGAAGGAAGGGCCAAGGTGCTATAGATGCAACCAGCATGGCCACTTCAAGAAGGACTATAAGGTGAACCTTCAGTCGGCGAACGTTGTTCATATAGGGAGAAAGGATGAGGACTTGGTTGTGGCTTCAACAAGTTCCTATGTTGATCAGATGAGCGCCAATGATAGTGCAGCTATCTGCCATAAAAGACTGGTACATGTCGGGATGGACAAGTTGAAAGCAATGGCGGTGAGGAGCCTTGTGAAAGGCTTGCCTAGGTTGTCATCCTTCAGCGACAGTCATATTTGCGTGTGTCAATACTGTGAGGGTCATCGTTTCACGTTTGATAAGTCGCAGACCGCATAACCATTGGAGTGCATCCATGGTGAGTTGTTGGGGCCGACCGTCACCGGCAGCCTTGGAGGCAACAGGTACATGCTGATATTGATTGATGACTACACCAGGTACACTTGGGTGTACTTCATTAAGGTGAAGTCGGACACGTTCCATTTGTTCGTGAAGTTCAAGAAGCTTGTGGAGGGCCGAATTGGTCTGCGGATCTCTCAACGGAGGTGAATTCAGTTCAACCGTGTTCTCTAATTTTTGCAAGAAGCACGGAATCCGGAGAGAGCGTTCTTGTGGGCATACTTCACAACAAAGTGGAATAGCAGATCGGAAGATCCGTTATTTGACGACGACCTGCAAGTGTTGGTTTCATGGCAAAGGGATTCTTAAGGCTTTCTGGGCGGTAGGGATGGCATGAGCGGCATATGTCATCAATCGGATGTCTCTGAGCCCGATCAACATGAAGTCTCTGGTTGAGCTGATGTGCTGATGTTCAAGGTGAAGCCCAACGTGGAACACCTTCGGGTGTTCGGATCGACCTGCTATGTACACGTCCCGGATGCTCTCAGGACAGAGCTAGATGCGAAGACGAGAAAACTTATCTTTGTAGGCTATGATGAGCAGAAGAAGGGATGAAAGTGTATGGATCCTGCTACGGGGAGGTTCGTCGTGTCCAAAGATGTTGTCTTCGATGAACTGACATCGTACGGAAATAGCTCGTCTGTGGAGCTACAGGGGAGCAGGTCAGATGGCGGGCAGGAGGCTGCTGCTAAGGATCTTCTGTTGGAGTTGTTTGTGTCACCAGGAGCTCCAGGTTGTTCTAGCTCCGGGGCAGAGGCTTCTGGCTCAGGAAGGCGGGGGAGCGATGTTCCAGGTGTTTTTGGTTCCAGGGAAGTGACTTCTGGTTCAGGAAGACGGGGGGCGATACTTCAGGTGCTTCTAGTTCCAGAGCGGTGGCTTCTTGTTCAGGAAGCAAGGGGAGCGATGCTACAGGTTTGCCTGGGAACGGAGTTGGTTCAGATGAAGCGGCAGAGGTGATTAGCCGTGATCAGACTCTTCAGAGGTCGAAGAGGATCACCAACCCACCAGATTGATATAGCGAAGAAAACATGGTTAGCTTGGTCTTTTGTTTCTTCACAGGCCCTTAGATCGAGTGAGAGCCTTCTAGTTTTGGAGGCACCACTGGAGTCAAGGAGGGAGAAAGCGCCAAGGATGAGGAGATGACTGTCCTCAGGGAATACTAGGCTTGTGACCTTGTGCCCAAGGTTGTTGGTGTTACTCCTGTGACGTACAAGTGGGTGTTAAAGCTGGAGAAGAAGGCGGAAGGAAACATGACTCCTTTCAGGAGGTGCAGGAGGGATCCCTTATGGTCTGGTATATGCGGAGCGAGGACTATGTCGCGGACATCTTCTCGATGCCGCTATCGGAGAGGCCATGTACTCGGTTACGGGGACTGTTGAAGTTGGTTACCACTTCTCACTTCAAGTAGGAGTGTTGAAAATCGTGAAGTGAAAGTGGTGAACAGGGCGACCTGTCCGCACAGCCTATACGGACAGGACTGGCGGCTAGACAGGTCGGCAATGGTGCTGCAGTCGGCTTGTGCTCTGGCGGCCTGGGCGGTCTGTTTGCACGATCTGTGCGGACAGAGGAGGCGTCCAGCCAGGCCGGGTTGTGTTCAGCCCACAGTTGGTTCCCAAAAGGTAACCAGGCGGATAGAATTTCTATCTGCGGAGCTCACCAAGATTGGCGAGGTGCAGACTTAGTTGAAGCTCGCGGAGTCCAGGTTACGGACTAGATCGGAGCTTGGGAGGTCGGCATGGCTTGTGCCTTGGTCTAGCTCTGGTGGCATGGTTGGTGGTAACTGCGGAGTTCGCCGGTTAGAGCAGATTGGTGTCGTAGTTCGCCGGATTGTGCGGGTTGGCTCAATCCGGGAGGTCGCGCGGTCTGCGCGGACAGTTATCTCTCTCCGCCGAGTTCGGCAGCAGTCAGCCTTGTGTGCGTTAGATGCGTGCTCAGAGTATGCGGACTGGAGTGATGTCCGCAGGCGCGTGTGGACTTGAGCTGTGACCGCGGGTGTGCGGACTGGGACAGTATTCGCAGAGTTCACTTGTATGGCGATCAAGTCTGGCTGGGCCTTGGCGACAAGGAGGATTGGCTTGGTATCCGGCCTTGGTGGTGCAACCTTGGCGGACTGGCTATCTAGCTTAGTCGCGGTGGTCTGGTTGTGTATCTGCGGCTTAGCGGATACACTTGGTGCTCGCCGCGAGATAGGGTGGTGATCCTATCAGCTAGGGCGGTGATCACACTCCTCTCTGTGCCTATAAATAAGATCTCATGTCACATCAATTGACATAAAGCTGAACAGTAAGTGAACTCGCGGATAGCTGTTGCGGACAGATTTTTCTAGTCGCGCGGTTTGGAGTGTTGACCGGCTTGTGTTGCGCAGGTTGTGCGGATAGCGACTTGGTTCTGACTTCGGTCAGGGACAGTGCGGACTATGCGGTTAGTAACCAGCAGTTGGCAGCAGGTCGCGGTTTGCGACCAGGCGGACTTCTCTTCTGCAACTTGTTTGCCAGTTCAATAAGCTGTCCGCTTCTGGCGACTTGGTTCAGTTCGGCAGTAGCAGTTCGCGCGATCTGGCGGCTAGGCAATCGTGCGGTTAGGCAGCCTGCAGATTGACGGATAGAGTTCAGCATTGGAATAACATGCAGTTTGCGCAGCTAGGTTGCGGTTTGGCAACTTAGCAGATTCAGCGGACTCCATAGCGGTTAGCAGCAAAGTCGGTGGTTACTCTTTGAGTCCGCGCGGTTAAGTTCTTGCCTTGTATTTTTTCTGCTTTCATCGGTACATCAGCGAATCATTTCTCGCCATGTATGTCTTGGCTTGTAAAGATTTTTTGTTAGTACAAGATTCTTTCTCTTCTATTTGCATTTGGCTTAATTGGGCTCGGATAGGTTGAGTGTTCCTGCGCCCGGTTTCCCACTTTCTGCGAATCACAAATTTTTACAAGCACGCTTAACTATCAAGTTCCTTCAGCTCTCATCACCAATTGAGTTGCTCAATTGGTGATGAGAAGTGAAGGAACTTGATAGTTAAGCATGCTTGGGCGAGAGTAGTATTGAGATGGGTGACCTCCTGGGAAGTCCCCGTACGGCCCAAATTAACTGTCGAGTTCGCTTATCAAAGCGAGACTGTGACCACCAACAACCCGCTTGGATGGAGAGGGGTTGGGGTGCTTAGGTTGCAGCTCGGTAACCGGAACCGGACCAGGTGGAAATTAGAGTACACGCTGGGGCGCAGGGACGTTACAATAAAAGTGCACTTTTTATTATAACAACCCGAGTCGATCCAAAGTGACAGCATCACGGCTCCGCTCTAGGCGACGTTGTCGGGCTGCAGCCCAAGCACCCCAACCCCTCTCCAGCCCACTGGTGAAGGAACTTCATAGTTAAGCGTGATTGGGTGAGAGTAGTACTGGGATGAATGACCTCGTGGGAAGTCCTCGTACGGCCCAACTTAACTATCGAGTTCGCTCATCAAAGGGAGGTTGCAGCCACCAACAATCCGTCAGTGGGCTGGAGAGGGGATGGGGTGCTTGGACTGCAGCCCGGTAACGTCGCCTAGAGCGGAGCCGTGACGTTGTCATGTTGAATCGACTAGGTTCGTTACATTCTCATCATAACAATCTAAATTTCTCTAATCGAATCATCAAAGAATTTAATTTCCAACAAATCACTTGATCATATCCCAACTTTGGGAATTTAGCTAGCAAAAATTTTGTTTCTTTGAAAAGTTAATAATGGGAAAAGAATTTAGCAAACGTAATACAATAAAATGATGGCAATATGGAATTGCTATGCATCTATAGTCATCAAGAGCTCCAAAAGAATCATTTGGTTTGCATGCTATGTTACTATAGAAGGAGACATGCAATAGGAATATAGAATTTATCAAAATAAGAGGCTCTGATCAAAAATAACTATTGATCACATTCATAGAAATCGTTGAGTGCTTGCAAGCATCAAGTAGGGATCCAGATTGATAATCAGACGAATTTGATTTTAAATAATTAGATCATATAGAAATCTCTTTACAAAATAAAGTCCTGCATTTCAATGATGTGGCGAGATCGTAACATCATCTTCACTATCATTGTTTTGATGGGCTTCTAGCTCAAATGTCGTTGGAGGTGGAGGGTGTACGGATAAAAGAAGAAATACATGTACGCCTAAATTCAAAAGCGTCGACAGGACAACATGCAGTCAAAGCCGCAAGGTTGTTGTCAAAGAAATCTGCCCAAGTCCAGAAGCGTTGAGTGAAGGCAGTTCACTCAACGCCTCCTCAGCTGACAATTCTACTAAGGACAGAAGCGTTGAGTGAAGAAAGGCCACTCAACAGTTCATCAAGAAAACTGGCGAAGTCTAAAAGCGTTTAGTGAAGAAGCCTCACTCAACGCCTTCACATAGGATAAATCGACTAAATCCAGATGCGTCGAGTGATGAAGGTTCACTCGACGCCTAAGCTGTTAGACTTGAATTGTCTACATTCGTTGAGTAATAATGGTTCACTCAATGCCCTAAACGCCACCAGTCAGAATTCAGCTAAGTACCAGTGCGTTGAGTGACAAGGCTTCACTCAACGCCCAAGCAGAATTACTGGAATTTTGGCTAAGTCCACAGGAGCTAGGTCATTCTGACATCAGCAGAAATTCAAACAACGCGGGATAGTCTTGCTACAAGACAAAAGGCCTCGCTTGCCTATTGTACAGTAATTAATGCAAAAGTGACGGTGCAGCTAACAACTCTAGTGGTTCATACTGCTAAAAGAGCCGTTGAACGGCGGGATAAAAAGGGTATAGTTCCAAGGAAAAAAGGCAACTTTTTGAAAAGAGATTTTCGAATCAACTCATCTTCTTCCTGAAACGGAGAAGTGCTCTGCAATTAGAACATCCAGAGATTGTCTGATAATTTTAGACAAAGGTTGTTGATTAAAGACAAACAAGGAACAGAAAACTCATTGATATTCTTCAGCAAATTCAGGAATGTGTTTCTGAGTTCTTCCAGCTCAAGCTAAAACTTTCTGAAGATCTGCTATCTTGGAGCTGAGAAGAAGATAGGGTTGTGTAATCTCGGTCCAGAGAGAAGACTCGGAGAACATTTTCTCTTGAGTCATTTATCATCAACAACCAACATTTCATCTGTAGGATCTTAACAGATCTGAGCTGTAAGCTTGATTTAAAAAGGTTGAGTGTGAGATCCTTTTTGTAGATCTGAGGTAGGGCTTGTGTGCCTGAGCTGTAGGAGATTCATTCTCTGAGGTAGGATCCTGTGTTGGATCTGAGGGTAGGGCTATCCTCCTATCCTGAGTGTAGGACTTTGGATAAAGTCTAAGGTAGGTGATCTGTGAACCACTGAGCTGTAGGAGCGTCATTTGCTCTGAGTGGTAGGGTCTTGGGACTGAGGTAGGACTTGGAGGATTCTGAGAGATACTGATGGATCTGTGTTATAAACTCTTGGAGCCAAGTTTGGAGAAGTTGGCCTTGTCTAGCACACTGTTATAAAATGGTGGGAGAGATAGCGAATGTACCCAAACCTTGGGGAACCACTATAAATACATGTGTGTTGATTGTGTATTCTTGAAAGTTAACATAACATTAAGTTACAACATACCTAAGTAAGAATACCGTAAAAAGACACTAAAACATATTCACCCTTCCCACTATAAGTGTTAAGCTACTCTTGAACCCAAAGACTTTCAACATGCTTGAAGATTCAAAGACAAAATCAACAAAAGCAAGCTCAGAGCAAACATCATGCAGTCTGAAATTAATTGTGACAACTATGTGTAAAGATATATTATGCATGTAACAAATAAATTATTTAAAAACGAAAATCACAATGTGATAAAAACTAATTAATTGTTTGTCAAACAACTTTTTTTGTTAAATTGTAATGAACTAGAGTCCAATTGTATTCGAAGATCCAAAGTAAAAGACCGTACAGGCAAGCCTGTTAATCAAAGTATAAAGCAAAAAAACAACATGCACAATGACATTAACTATTACTCCTAAAAGGCAGCCCGGTGCACAAAGGCATCCCCGGGTACAAGGGTCCGGGAAAGGGTTCCACTACAAGGGTGAAATGTAGGCAAACTTTATCGTGCATTTTTGCAAGAGGCAGCTTCGAGGACTCGAACCCATGACCTCAAGGTCACACAACAACACGTCAACCGGTGTGCCAAGCCTCCCCTTCACAACAACTATTACACTTATTCATAAAAATATTACACTTGTAACAAACAAATATAATTAATCCTAGCATTCCTTA
Source organism: Platanthera guangdongensis (assembly GCA_039583875.1). Taxonomy (NCBI): domain Eukaryota; kingdom Viridiplantae; phylum Streptophyta; class Magnoliopsida; order Asparagales; family Orchidaceae; genus Platanthera; species Platanthera guangdongensis. The sequence goes on along the minus strand of CM077161.1, from coordinate 90,556,509 downwards.
TTTCCTTTTATGATAAGAACTAATTCAATTGTATTTTCATACAATTATTTTTGTTAAGTTCTAATAAGATATATAATACTGCTAAATTTTGATTGTGATGGTGTAATAAAACTACAACAACAAAATTTATTGAATAAATTAAAAATAGGATAGAGAAACCAATACCTTAATTTTACCGATACCACCCAAGCCAAAATCATTCTATCAAATTGAATTTCTCTACAGTTTGGACGATCATTATCTTCATCATTATGAAGTCCAACTTGAATAGAATGTGAGCCTTGTAAAACTGAAATGATGTGAGAATTACTGGAGAAAATGACACAAAAATGGGGCGAGCAAGGGGATAGAGGTATTAGAGTTGTTGAAGTACTATAGTAGTTGTGTAAAACCCCAGATTGATGAAACAAAACTTATTTTTTTCAAAATTCGCAAAGGCGGTAGCATGTTATCTAAGCGCATTTTTGATACAACATGGGTCGCATCATATTTTTCTTTTAATTTCCAACATTTTTATTTGAGTTGTGCATGTCTTTACGCTTAATATTTCCTTGATTTTTTTGTGCATGTTAAATAAGGTGATATGTTGTGCATGTGTTCGCGTGTTAGTTTATTCGGCTCATTGGTGTGAGTTGTGACTGACCAATAAGACAATGAATACAAAGGACAACCAAATTAGATGATATGCTATTTAGGGCAAGCTTGAAAAACAAATGATAATAAAAATATTTTAATTTTCAATATTGAAATTTTAATTCCACGTTTTAATTTTAATATTTAAAATTAAATCCTTATTTCACGGGGAATTAAAAATGAAAAGATACCTTTGGAAAACCCATTTTATTCACATTAATATGATGTTTTTAAAAAAAAATCCAAAAGCATGTTCCCTTATAAACCTCATTTTGGCTCGTCAAAACTAGCTATGCAGTTTGCAAATTACTACAACCTGCAGTTCATAAACTGCAGGATGCAGTTTATATAAACTGTGCTATGCACTTTGCAAATTATATTCTTGAATTTTGGATTTTTCTTCAGATCTTTCTATGGATCTCAACTGCAGAATGCAATTTGAATGTTGAGATGTTAATATTTCTACAGTTAATTCAATATGTACTATCTCCAACATACAGATTACTGTGTACTTTCAATTTGAGATCAAAAATCCATTACCCTTCTGCACATGTTTGTCTTTGGAGTCCTAGTTCTTTCTATGGATCTCATAGTTTGAGGTAATGGGCACTTTGAGTGCGATATAGTAGATGAGCATAGTAAAGCTGTGTAAATGGAAGCACATCCAGGAAAACAAACAAACTTCATAGAAATGTGGTTAGGCCCAATCAGATCGGAAGAACACCGCATATATGTGAACGCTAATCAAAACAAACATAATTTCCAAATATATTTCTACATACATAATCTTCTTTGTAGAGTACCTGTTTTATTGGACTCTCGAAATAAAAAATTAGAATCATGTTATGGTTTGTAAGCTACCTGAGAGAGCGGAGAGGTTTGGAGATGTCTAGTCTTGATGTTGAAGGAGTCGACTGGATCTCTGTCGAACTTCCATGTCTGCGATTATAAATCACAGAAGCCCAACCGGCCCGCCTCTCGGATTTATTGCTACAGAAGGGATTTGCGGCGATGGCGAGAGGGAGATGTGTGGCCTTGAATAATCTGGGATGGAACCGGACGTGAGCAAACGTAGCCTTGAAGAAAAAGAGGAGAATGCAGAGGGCATGCCTGTAGGAGGCGAGAGCGGCGATATACGGATAGAAGGTCCTCTTCAACAACGATCTTAGTAGAATGGAGGTCCAAGCAGTCAATGGAAGCAGTCAATGGAATGAAGGAAAGCGATCGTAAGGTCCGGCCGAGCGAACAGGTCGTGCGGCAGGCAGAGAAGGCGCCGACCTAATCGCGAGCAGGGAGGGAGGAGAAAAGGGTTTCGGGGAGAGGGAAGCTAGGGCAGAGGTTTGCGTGGGTTTATGAGGGTAAAAGGTTTTTAGAACGGTTATATTATGATCCTCATATCCAATGGCACATTTTTTTTTTTGGAATTTTGATTTATATTATGATATTTTTTATTATAATAGTGAGACATGTTCAATAAATAAATAAATTGTTATTGGTATCTCATAAATGAATATTTGTAACACATTTATATTTGTATCTTAAATGGATATTTGTACTCATAATTGATATTTGTACGCATACATAATAATATTAAGAAAAAGGATGATGTCTCATGAGAGGCGTCGGCCGCTCTCGCACACCATGCATGAGGTGCGGATATTCGAACCTTCCCCGACGTAACCAAAATCATTGTCGCCACAAACCGCCTTCGCCGCCGCCGCGCCAACAGTCATCATCGCCGCTGTCGCGCCAACCGTCATGGCCGTCCCTGCAAACCGTCATCGCCGTCCCCGCAAACTGTCATTGTCGTCCCAGCAAATCGCCATGGTCGTCGTCGCAAACCGCCATCGTCGATGCTGCACCGAAACCGCCGCCGCCGCAAACCGTCATCGTCGTCGTCGCAAACCGTCATCGCCGTCGCCGCAAACCGCAATCGTCGTCGCTGCAAACCGTCATCGATGACGCTGCACTGAAACCGCTGTCGTCGCAAACCGCCATCGCAGTCGCCGCAAACCGCCATCGCCGTCGCCGCAAACTGTCATCATCGACGCTGCACCGAAACCCCCGCCGTCGTAAACCGTCATCGCCGTCACCGCAAACTGTCATCGTCGACGCTGCACCGAAACCGCCGCCGCCGCAAACCGTCATCGCCGTCGCCGCAAACCGCCATCGTCGTCGCCCCAAACCATCATTGTCGACACTGCACCGAAACCATCATCGTCGCCGCTGCGTCTACCGCCATCGTCGTCGCTGCGCCAACCGGCATCACGTGTCTTCGGCTTCTAAGTCGTGGACTTGGGAGTGGGTTATTATTGGACTTAGCCTACTCTTTTGTTATGCTAGAACATACACATACGACCTAAAACGAACTATTTATAAGTTGACCAATGACAAGGAGATGGACGGAAGGCGCGACGGAATAGAGGGCGCCACAGGCGGCGAGATATTATCAGACCGCCAGCGAGAGACTACGAGCGGAGAGGTGAAGGTTCGGCTGCGGGAGTTTAGGGCTTGAGAGAAACAGAAACGAAGTTTGTGTTTGGTACAAATATCAGGTAGGTTTATGGGGAAAATTCTAAAATTTGTATTATTTTGGGTATGAATATCCAATTGTGGAGTGTGAATAACAATTCACATAAATAATAGTGATATTAACAAATAGCATGATTTTAAAATTCCAATAAATAATCTGACGCGTTGGATATGTCCCAGAATTTTTAAGGCCGTCGGATCTGTCGCATTTTTCTTATAACTCCGGAATACAGCTGCCCTAAACCCATTGTCTACCCCACACGTTGCATTCCTCCCTCTGACGCAAGAAACATTCCCCATCCCAAAGTCTCACTTCTCCTTCCCGACCTCTGCAGCACAATCCATCTAGTCATTAATGACCTCCACGTGTCGCCTTCTCCTTTTCGTCAATCACCGCTCTGGAATTCACACCACCGTCGGACTACAGAGACCCTGCCTCTCTCGATTTCTACCAAAAATCTTTTACCTACCTTCCTGATCGCCTTTGAGAAAGTCTTCCAGATCGTCTGTGAGAAAGCCTTCCAGATTGTCTGTGAGAAAGCCTTCCAGATTGTAAGTGAGAAAGCCTTTCAGATCGTCTATAAGAATACCTTCCTCTTCTCTCTGGCGATCTCTTATGTGGTCTCCCTCGATTTCTTCTTCCTTTTTTAGATCTAGGTTTAAAACGTTTTAAAAAAAGTTTTTTTTTTCTCTCGCAATTTCTTCTATGCTCATCAATCTATGTTTACAAATTTAGCAATAGTACACCAATAAAAACGCAGTGGCACCGCCACTCCTCTTTCGATCTTGCATGGATGTAGAGCAATTCAGAGTTTTGACGTCCCCTGAAAGCAAGCTCGGGATTTGCATTCCATGTTCTCAGCTCTCAAAAATCAATTTCGTGTTTTAATTTTGTTTTTAATTTTCCATTTTTATTTACATTTAGGGTTTGCTAATCTCCATTGCGTATCTTATCTTTATTTTGATTTTTTGTGAAACCCCCAGTCCTCTATCGATCTTGCCTTGAAGCAGGGACGCTCGGGGTTCTGAAGTCTGGAAGCAGACTCGGGGCTTGCATTCTATGAGCTCAATCCTCTAAAATCCATTTTGTTTTTTATCTTCGTTTTTTATTTTAGTATAGGGTTTCCAAATCTCCATTGTTTATCTCCTTCTGTTTATTTTTATTTTTGCTAAATTCTTTATTTTCATTTAGAACTTGCATTACATGGAAAAAAAACTTCAACTAGCAGAACCATTTGTATGCCTTTTTAGCACGAAACACCTTTGCATTTACCTGAGATCCCAATTATTACAACCCTTGGAGCATGCTTAAAATTTTATTAGAATGCAGTTTAGGCATCTATAGTCTGGATTCTACTGTCTGGTTGATTATGTTTGTAGCGGCCAACTAACCCCTACTAATAGATCAGAGTAAACTTGACCGTCTTAGCCCATGTAGTGGTCGAGCGCACAGTCACAGAGTAAGAAGAAGTACACAAAAAAAATTAATATGAAAAACTGCTCAACTAGGTAAAAAATCACGTGGTTGGTACGATGTCAGTCAAATTTCAAAATTGGAGGCAGTTAACTGAGTGTCTTGAGAATCTAGGGCGACAAGCCGCTCCTCGTTATAGCTTTGAGATGAGAGATGGTATTACGCTTGGTGAGCAACAGACCACCTCACGCGAAGTGTAGCATCCCTCAGACAACTAGACCCCTAGGAGTGGTTTTGTCATGGCCAGGTCATAAACCCTAGGAAGACCAAGTGAACCTAGGAATGTAGGTGAGATCACTATGGTCTGCAAATAGTAGATTTCTAAACAATAGGTTAGGATGATCATAGGGCTTCACCATGACTCCAAGACCTCACTACAACCTCGTCAACCTATTGGAAGGTCCATTAGAGCCCTAAGGGTCCATTGGAGTCAACTCTGAGAGGCCAAGTTGACCTAGGATCATCCTAGTCCTAAACTAGGCAAGGTGCCCTAACTAAGGGCAATGTGCCCCTAAGGAGCCCAACCAACCCTACTTAGGTTTTCCTAGGCCTAAGGTGAAGTCAATGAGTCGCCAAAGATCCCTTGGGGTCAACCCAAATAGTCATGTTGACCAAAGTCAACTCTACCCCTAATTTGGTCAAAGTACCCTTCATAAGTGTCAAGTGACCCCCAAAGTGCCAAGTCAACTCCATCCAGCCCTACCTTGACCTTAGGGGAGGCCAATGGGTCACCAAGGATCCATTGGGGTCAACCCAAAAGGTCAAATTTGTAAGACCTCTTCCTCCCCCTTACCAAGGAGGGCTACCGGGCCTTATGCCCAGAACCGCCGTCTTACGGTGGCACTAACGCACGAGTTAGTCAACACCGCAACACGCCAATCCTGCCGACTATTACGATCATAAACATAGGCCAATATGAGAAAAGAAGTGTAACAATGTAACAAATCTACAAGTCCACAAGTCGCAGAGTACATATCATATGTATGAAATGAAAAGTACATCAACATGGTCCACAAAAGAGTACAAAACGAAAGAGTAATAAGAGCTTATGCCCAGTACATCAAATCAACTCTCTCTCAAATAAAAGCGGAAGTTATACTAGTACATCAGAACTTGTCCCACCGAGGACGCAAAATAGTGGTAGTAGCCTGTTGTAGCGGTATCTGCTCCACACGTCCTGTCTCCTCGTCGTGTTGGTGCTCCATCTCCACGGGCTCCTAAAAATAGTATGGTCACCGACCATTAGTCAAAAAGACTAAGTCGTTTCCTCCGCACCTCGCCCCGCAACTCCTAGGCACCGAGCGGGAGGACGAAGCGGAGGACAATAAGGGGTAGCAAAAGTGGAAGCAGGTGACAGAAACTAACTAGCAGTTGTAATAAGTATTATTGTTCTACTCTAGCAGTTCTAAATATGGTACAAGTAAGTAAAGAGCAGTACTAGTAAAGGAAGTAAATAACAGAAGGTAAGAGCATGTAAATAAAACTATTCTACCACTATACTACCATCACAAAAGTACCCTAACTTATATAAATGCTCATACAAATATATAAATTAGGATTTCCAGGAAATTTAACTTATCATATAAAAGAGCTCATACTAATTTATATGATAAGGATCTATGAAGCGTATGACCTAATATGAATGAATGTTATGATGCAATTTTATGCACAGGCAAGTGCAACTCACGCACAACGACTCTGTGATCACAGACCTTTAGTTCCCACTTTTTGAGAGCTAGCATCACTCTCGGGTACCACCGCTGTGCCAACGGTAGCAGCGGAGCGGGCGTCTCCGCTTCTAGGCCTGTATGCACACTACCAAGCCTTAGACCCCTCTCATACGCCTCTGTACACGTCCAAGGTGCACTATAGAGTCTCGCGTACGTACTTTGCTGACAACCCGTCAGTCTTGTTGGGTCGGATGTGCGTTATCGGGGGTCGTCCTACAGACCGCAGTGTAAAACAACCCACTGGCCCCTCTAACCCTCACAACTGCCTGGTGCACCGTACTGCCATCGGTGTGACGAACGACCAGTACCGCATGCCCCGCCACTATATTTATGCACATGCAAGTCTTTTATTCCGAGCCTTCCGCTTGCAGGACCAAACCCGTCCTGAAACCCTCAAACCCAACCCGGGTGAGAACGCACAATAGTGCCTTTATACCAATTCCCTCAAACCCTACACGGGTGAGCATATAACATGAATCTCTCCAACCCTACACGGGTGAGAAGGTACAACAATATCTTAGCCTACTAGACTACTCTTGTTTACGGGTTGTTATACTTAGTGATTTAAGGTTAATCCCAGGACTGCTCAGGGTATACCCGGTGAAGGGCTCTCGGGGGCACTAGGAACTACGATGGGATTACGCTCAAAGTTCTCTTTCGCAAGGATATTTACTTTAGTTGATGACTACCAAGGTTTCACCACAGCTCTCATTGTTGCTCTGGAACAATCCTAGTGACTTAAGATATTACCGGGAAACCGACGGTCTTCCGTCGACCTCCACTCCGGTTGCTACCTAAAGACTTGCACTTTACTCTCGTCACTAAGACAATACTACCCACCAGGGATTATTCATATTGCACTCCCTTATTCTTCCGATGATCAATCCTCTGGTAATCCCCTAAAACATGACCTATTTATGTTATATGCAGACCACGTCCTATTATTACCCCAAAAATGGAATCTTCCAATCCTTAGGGCCTCTTGCCCCTAACTATTTATCCTAGGGTGGTATGGGCTAATGGAACTATCATATGAATTCTCATAATTTTCCTTGATCAAATAATCCATTAATTAAATCTTTTAATTTAATTCCTAGGTCACTTAACACATGAAGTAGTATAATTTAAAATCCACTGACCTAGGTAATTTTTCCTGAGTTGTATATTGATAAAATATTTCTGTCTACATGGTTTCATAATTTTCCTTTGATTATTTATACCAATTCCTTATTTAATACCAAATCTACATAATTTCCATTTTCCAAATGAAGTACAAGGAATATGTAATCCAAAATTCCAGGAAATTTACAGAACATATAAAACATTAATTTAAGACTATTGGCAGAGTTTCATCAACCTTTATAGTGTAATGGCCTAACAATTCCCATTGTTACATATTTACCAAAATGCCATTATATTAATTTAAAAATTATCAGTACACCCATAAATTTTGAAATAATTATGCAAGACTAATAATACAATTATACAACACTATCAGTATTTCCAAATTTATCTGAAGTGTATTTCCATCAATTCAAGAATAAATGCAAAAAGGATAAAATGGGCATTTCAAGGTATTTTACTCCAAAGGTTCTTCAAACAGAAAGATCAAATTTTCATAATCAAATATAACCTTATTTTTAACTTGGCAAAGTTTGAGAACTTTTACTTGAGGAAAACCTATTTTTTCCAATTTATTTTCAAAAGGAGCTATATTTTTTAAAAATTCCAATTAATGAGATTTTTGATTCCAAAAATCTCATAATTAATCTGAGGGGTGAACTTTACCCTAATGAACCACTGGAATAACATCCATGATTTTTGAGCGCCTCAATTAGGCTGAATGCACCATATTTAAATCATTGCTATTGGCACACCAAGACAATATATAAACCAACACATGCAAGTGGATTTTCCAACATGTAGTGATCCAAATGTGCTGAAATTTTTATCATGCACCAAGGATGTCCCCAAGGACCTACCACCAAAATTTGGGGCCATGAGGAGTTATATAACTCCAAATATTTCATTTATTTAGTTTTTGATATTATGACCAAAACTATAGAAAACATTGTCCCAAAAATTCCCCATTTTTGGCAGGGGCTAGATATTCAATAATCATGCATGTACCCAAAATTTGGGGTCATGGTGATTGCTGGTTTGACTTGGGCATCCAAATGAATTTCTGCCCTTGTCTAGGACCAGTCCTAGGAGAAATGCCCTACAGGACTGTATACCACACCAAATCACACATTTAAGGTGGCAAATTAAAGGTAAGACATTCTGCTACATTTTTCATTTAGGGTCCAGTTTCTGGATATTCCTCTAAGAGGCCTAAATATGACATGCAATGTGACTGTATATTTATGACAGAATTACACTATTCATATCATTTAATTTAAATCATATTAATATATTTGCACGAATCCTAAAGCATAGATGAACGAGATCGGGTTATCTCCTTCCTCCAGCCAACGGCTGAGATCGAGCCGACCTGGAGCATCTTTGCTGGCCTTTTCCGGCCAGCTGAGGCGGCGCCACCCCCGGCCAATGGTGTCATCACCTTCACGGTGGTGGTGGCTATCGTTTCCCAGTGATGGGGCGGCAGGAGATGGCGGCGACGGCGATCCCGAGCGGCTAAGAAAACTTGGAAAAATCACACTTTTCTCTCATGGCATCGGGCTCAGTTGAGCCCGATATCTCACCTAATCGATCTAGGATCCTAGTACGGGTAGAGGTGAGGTGAAACAGACCTAGATTGGGGCTTGGCGGCGGTTCAGGCGGCGGTTAGCCATGGTGGTGGTGCGCCGGCGAGCTCCTCCCCGAATGCTTGATTCTCCACCGTTTTCCATGCTCCAGCTCTCGATTTCAATTCCTTTTCTCTCTCTGAAGCCGATGGAGGGGTTAATTGGGGCTGAGGTGGTGTATATGGGGAGATACAACCAAGGTGAGCTCGGGCTCAACCTTGGTTGCTCCGCCCATGCATGCCAGGTGGCTCTCAGCCCCTAATTTCTTCTGGAGTGTTGTGAGGAGGTCGGCCAGCAGGTGTTGGGCAGAGGATTGCAGCTGAAGGGGTGGCCATGTGGCCACCCTTCCTCTTCATCCCCATTTCTATCTCCTCTTCCTTTTAAAATCCCATTTCTACCCCTTTTCATGCACTCTCTCTCCTAATTCAGAGGGGTAGGGCTGGTCTTGTTCACTTGGGCTGGCTATGGGCCAACTTTGGTGTTGGGTATTGTATCCACAATTACCTGGATTTGAGAAAGCCACCTGTCAAGCTAAGATGAATTCACAATGTATTTGATAAAATCTTTCAAGTTGCGCTTGCAGTTATTCCACACTAAGTACACACCAATGTCAGGGTGCAGTAGGTCAATATACACGGGTCTGCGCGACGTAATCCCTCGTTGAGCAGATCAGTGTGTTGGCCTACGTGTACTCTCTCTATTGGAGTGTACTTATTTTCAAGTACAGGGTTGTGTTAGGGTAAGAGCAGACAAGGAGCAAGGATGGGTCAAGGAGCACCTCATGGGTGGAAAGACGAAAAATTGTCTAAGTGTAAATCGACGAGAATCACTAGTGATTCTCGCCGAATCGTCGAGAATCATTGGCTGACTCTCGCCGACTCGATCCAGCTACTTCAAAGCGGGCAACTCTAATACTAAGTAATAATCGACGAGAATCACTAAATGATTCTCGCTGAATCGTCGAGAATCACTGACTGATTCTCGCCGTCTCGACCCGGCTAAATCAGAGCGTGCAATCAAGTCAACATCGACGAGAATCATCTTTGATTCTCGTCGAATCGACGAGAATCACCTTTGATTCTCGCCGATTCGACGAGAATCACGTTCGATTCTATCCGATTTTGACTTGGGCAATTTTCTGGAAACAGCTGCACCGGATTCTGCCGCTGGCACTGTTTTGAACCGGAATTAGGGTTTCTTCTGGTGGGACTCATAACGGTCATAAAAGAGTATTTTACTGTATAAATACACGCGTATTTTTGAACAGTAGGAGGGGCGAAGAAGATTTGAAAAAGACGAGCCGCGACGTGACCTAGATCGCAAGTTCCGCTCCGCCGCCGCCGCCGTCGCCGCTCGAGCAAGTTGATCGCCGGTCTTGATCGTGGTTTCTTCCAGATCTCCCGTCGACAGAAGCTTAGCCAAGCTTAGAGTCTCACGCGTCTAACCAGAGATCCATTGTCTCTCGATTTGTTGATCGGGAAAACCTTCCCCGTCCGAATCGATCGAGACGATCGATCCTAGTGTGACCGTTGGAAGACCCAGCTAGCTTCGCTACGAAGTTTGAATCTCCAAAGTACAGCAGCCGCACACCGTTGTCGCCGCCGATCCCGTGAACCAAGCCGCCGCCCATCTTGCCGCCGCCAGTTCCGGGGAGATTCTCTCCAAGAGAGTTCTAGGGTTGTAGACTCTTCGTGGATTTCAAGAACACGTCGTCAACGAAGAGGGACACTGAAAGATATTGTCCCTAAGCACCTAGAGGGGGGGGGGGTGAATAGGTGACTTGAATCATTTTAACTTTTTAGGCAGAAACCAGTCAATATCACAGAATTAAATCTAAATTATCACAGCACACATTCAGCAATCACAGCAATTCAACAAACACAGTAGACACAGAGTTTTATAGTGGTTCCCCAAGCTTTGGGTACATCCACTTTCCCCCCTTCGCCTATCTAGCAGTGTACTAGATTCAGCCAAACTTTTCCACTAACTCAGAACCCAAAACAGGCTCCTACACCTCAGGCCCAAAGTCATACAACTCAGCTTTTCCACAAAGCCTACACTCAGCCACAAAGGTCTATACTCAGCCACAAAGGCCTATACTCAGCCACCAAGGCCTACACTCAGCCACCAAGGCCTACACTCAGAGATTTAACACTCCTACCCTCAGCCTTTATAATTGCAGGCTTACAATCTTAGATCCCTTAGGATCCTACAAGTTATAATGAATACAAAATGAATAAACTCAACAACTTAGATGAAAGAGAGATAAGTTGTGAGATTCTTGATGAGTTCTTGGAAGAACTCAGCTGAAATCAATCTGACTTGTCTTTCTTCAAAGCTTCTTGAAAGTAGAACACAATAAGACTGATTCCTCTGCAGTTGATCCTTGATCTTTGCTTCTTAAGATTCAGACTAATCTGAATCCTTCTTCTCAGTTGGGTTCCAACAGCTGATTTCTTGGATGGATCTCTCTCTCTCCAACTTCTTAGATCTGCACTTGATTCTTCAAGGAATAGCTAGATCTTCTTTGTTGAATACTTGATCAATAATCTGAACAACTCCTTTTTTTAAACTCCTTTTTAACAACTTCTTCTGTAGACAGCACAAGCCTATTTATAGGCCTTCTTCATCGTAACCGGCTGGTCCGGTTCATAACTGAATTCTGACAACTCTGACAGGTGCTGTAAACCGGCTGGAATGGCAGCTGTCAAGTCATCCAATCAGTTCTTGAAAATTCTGTAATTGTCTTTAAGTGTAGAGATTTTCTGTCTTTAAGTGTCGACACTTATAGACCAAGTGTCGACACAAGTTGTCTAAGTGTCGACACTAGTCTACAAGGTGTCGACACAACTCCTTGTGTTGTAGTTTTTATATCTCGACACTACTTCTTCTTCATGTGTCGACACTAAAATTGAGTGTCGACACAAGTACTTGTACTTCAGTATCTTGCTGAATTCTTCTAAGTGTCGACACATCTCCTTTGTGTCGACACATCTTCATGTGTTGAAACTGTTAAGTGTCTACACTGCTTCTTGGTGTCGACACATATTCTTTCAGTGTTGATACTTGTTGAGTGTCGACACATAGCTCTGGGTGTCGACACTTTCTTCTTCCGTCGAGACTTCAACTGAGTGTCGACACATCCCCTTAGTGTCGACACTTGTACTTAGAATATTTTTGAACTTTGCTGATCTTTGCTAAGTGTCGACACAGCTCCTTGTGTCGACACTTTCTTCAAGTTTTGAGTCTTCAGCTAAGTGTCGACACATTGTTCTAGGTGTCGACACTTACTTCAAGTGTTGACTCTTCTGCTGTGTGTCGACACATTGTTCTGGGTGTCGACACTTGTACTTAGACTCTGCTGGCTTTTGCTGAGTGTCGTCACTGCTCCAAGTGTCGACACTTTCTGATGTAGACACAGCTTCACTGGGTGTCGACACAACTGTTAAGTGTCGACACAGCTTCACTGTCTTTTCTTCACTGAGTGTCGACACAGCTCCTTGTGTCGACACTTTCTGTCTGGTGTCGACTCAGCATCCCTGGTGTCGGCACAATGACTCCAAGTGTCGACACTACTTGCCTGGGTGTCGACACAAGTCTTCTTAAGTGTCGACACTTTCCCTCTGGGTGTCGACACATGGACTTAGAAACTTTTCTTCTTTCCTACAAATACTTAGCCTGCACAAGTAAACTCAAAACACATCAAATACATTTTTGATGTATATCATTGAGTTGGGTGAGGCTTCTTCAAATCAGGTATATTTTGACCAATGTACCCAATAATCTCCCCCTATTTGGAGAAGTCACAACCCTTAGTCAATGATATACACCATTCATAATAAAAATATAAAATGATGTAAGACAGGATTATGTAAACAGGAAAGTACATCACATATATAAAACAAACATGCATATACAGATAACATCTCAGAACAAATATGAAATAAATTTAACACATAGCTAATTTATCACACAACACTTTGTTCCAATACTTTGTCATATTCATTTTCAAAAGTTTACAGAATGTTTATCATCAAAAAGATTACATAGTAAACTTTTAAGAAAATTCTAATTATATTTCTGTTCTGGCTCCTTAATCACTATTCCTTTTCCAGCTTGAACTTTAGCTTGAACAGGAGCTTCAGTAACTTCAGCATCAGCAGGCTTCTTGCCTTTCAGATCTTTCTTCTTAAGTTCTTCTGCTTTAATCTTTTGCCTTTCAAAATAATGATAAGGCTTGAGAAAGTACTTGCTAGGCTCCAAAGCAGTAGGAGGTAGCTTTCCCATTTTGGCCTTCCTTCTGTACTGGACTATTACCTCCTACCTGATTTCATATTTTCTCCATTCAGCCTCAGAAAACCATTTGTTCCTGTCATGCACATTATCTTTGGCAGCTTTCCAGGCAGTCAAAATAATATTTCTTGAGGTAGGGCTCCACTACTCAAAGTCTGGCCTTTGTTCAGCTTGTTCCCTAAACCTCTTCTTAGACAATCTTGTCTCTTCTTCTTTCTGCAGTGCCTCTTGCATGGCTTCAGATATAGGCTGAACCACTTTTTTTAGAATGACGTTGGACTTCCCTTCAGTTGGGCTATACATGTGATGAATATCAGCTTGCACCATTTCAAAATCTGGAGGAGGATAGATAACTTGAGCCACTTCTGGTTGCTCCCCTCCTAAATATGCAGGATGAATTCCAGATTCAGCAACATTGTCATCATCACAAAGAGGAGGATAGCCCAGTGTAGCTCTGATGGAATTAGATATCCATTTGGCATGATCAGAGCTAGCTTTGACTAAAACTCTCTCCCCCTTTATGACTTCTCTAGCCATGTGATCTCTGACATCATCCTTTTGAAATCTGATTTGATTATCCAAGTATCTGACTCCATCTTTAAAGAAAGGTTTGAGCTTTTGAAGTTGTTCAGATATGGCCTTCTGGGAGTCTTGAATGGCAGTCTTAACAGCAGTGATTTCTTCTTGAAATACTTTGTCAAATTTAGCTTTAACAGTAGCAGTAGAGGTAGAAGGTCCAGCAGCTATGTTCTTTATTTCTGTGACAATAACATTGTGAGATTCTGTCAAATTGTCATTCATTCTAAGTTGATTTTCAAGTACATATCCTTGCTTCAGGGCTATGTCATCAACTTGAGCCTTAATCTTTTCTTGGTGTGTAGCTAAGTATACTACTGTATTCCCCCCTTTATGGAAGCAGTCTGTCATCTCCTTCTTGTTAAGATTCATTTCAAATCTTATTGATTTTATGTCCTGGGCTAGATCAAACTGTAGTGATTTGTGCCATTCATCAACATATGTCTCTATAGCCTTCCTATGTTCATCCAGTTTAATCTGCATAGCCACCATTAAAACACTATAATCAGCAGTTGGAGCTGGCTATGATATAGGCTGTGGTGCAATAGATTGTAAGGCCTTCTTATAACTTTGACTCCTTCTCTTGAATACATAAAGTTTCTTTTTCTGAGCTCTTGCTGTCTCCTCATCTTCAGAAGCTGAGGAGCTAGCAATTTCAACCCTCTCCTTAGGGCTTGGGGGCCTCACAGACTGCACATCTTGTGCCTTCACAGTTTCTTGGCTTGCAGGCTCTTCATCAATTGGCAGTTGCTCCCCCTCAATTGGAGCATTCTCCTCTTCAGCTGCAGTTTCCTTATCAAAATCTTCTTGATCCAGATTTAGAAATAAATCTTCCATGGTATACTCTTATGGAGAATGAGCTGGAGAAATTCTTGGCTCTTCAACCACTAGATCAGAAACAAATTGAGCTGCAGCAGATGTGTCTTCCATGACAACATCTGGGACTTGACTAGCAGGCTGTGGTTGCTGATAAACATCAGACAAATCAGTATCTTCTATAGGAAAAACCAAAGCATTAAGCTCAGTAATTACCTCTAGAATTGTTTTTGTAGCTTGCTCACTCTCAAGAGGAGTGGGTTCTTCCACAACTAGTGGCTCCCCCTGAATGTGATCTTTGTGTATGGGGCTAGCTTGTGGTAGCTCCCCCTGGATTTCAGCATCCACTTGTTGTACTGGAGACTTCACAGCAGTTCCTGTGTCTTCTTCATCAGGTGTGAAGACCACTTGTTCTTCACTTTCAGAACTGCTAGTGGAAACCTGTGCCACTGGAGCAGTTTTCCTATTCTTCTTGGGGGGTGATACTTTCTCAGGAACTTTCTTCTCAGGGGTTGGCATCTCTTTAGACAATACCCTGTCCCACCTGGAGAAAATTCTCAGATCCATTTTCCTCATATGATTTATTTTACTCCCAGCAGCCTGACCCATAACTTCAGGTATAACACCAACAAGGTAAAGACTTAAAATTCTGCCCAGGTTGGGCTTCTTCAGACTTTTCTTGATTTTCTCAAACACTATAACAGACCAATCTGTTTGCAGAGTGAAGATGATCCTTGTCATTACACTGAACATATGAGCTGATACTCTATCATGCCCTCCAGGCTTACTGAGGATTACTTTGCTAACTATTTCAGAGAGGAATTTCCCCTGGCTATTCATTCCCTTCCTGTTAAACACAAATCCTATTTTCATTGTAGAATCTAGACCACACCATGTTAGAGCTTCCCTGGTCTTTGAAGCAGTAACCTCATCTTCTTCTTTAGTTCTTGGCAGCTGTAGAATCTTCCTCAAGCTCTTAGGTGAAACCTTCACCTTCTCACCATGAACCCTGAATTTGATCTTTAATCCAGTTTCATCTATCTTAGCTCCATTTAGGAATTCCAAGACTTCCTTTTTCCAGATCTTTGTTGGCTCAGAAACAAGATATTCTAATCCTGAGTCGGCCACTAGGGTTATCACGTTCTTGATTTCCTGGTCAGCATCAACAAATGCGTCGCGCACCAGCTCGTAGCCCTCGTTGACGTTCTCCTCAAGCTTTGGCGCCATTAGGGTTTGATGAATTGGACTGGAGAGAAGAGAGGTGTCGACACAGAAGTTTTGGTCTCGAAACTTTTGAAAGCGTGTCGATAGACTAAGGCAAAACCCTATTTATACCTTTCTAATTTTGAAGATGAAAAGGCGGGCAGCCAACTTAAATTGTGTCGACACTGGCAATAAGTGTCGACACTGACTTATAATGTCTCGACACATACGTGTCGACACAAGTTTAGTCAACAGATTATATGTGTCGACACTTGTTTATGTGTCGACACCACTTAACTCGACATTTAGTCGAGACTTTACTTAGATAATTCTGAGTAAACATTATGTGTCGACACCACCTTGGTTGTGTCGACACCAACTTGTCATGTTTCGACACTAATATTCTGAAGTGTCGACACTAACTTCCTAGATGTGTCGACACCTTTTTCCTGAAGTGTCGACACCTACTTACTGTGTCGACACAAAAATCTCTATGTGTCGACACCTTTTTACTTAGCCAATTTCCTATACTATAAACTTACTCTAAGTTTATCATTCCTAGTTCAATTTTGAACCTATTGAACTTAGCTTCTTCTAGGGGCTTAGTATACATATCAGCTAGTTGATTATCAGTTTTAACATATTCAAGTAAAATATCTTCTCTTTCTACATGCTCCCTAAGAAAATGATATTTAATTTCAATATGTTTTGTTCTACTATGGGATACAGGATTATTGGCTATTGAAATATCACTAGTAGAATCACAAAAAAGTGGAGTTCTACTTACCTGAAATCCATAGTCCTCAAGCTGATGTTGTATCCACAGAATTTGAGCACAGCAACTTCCTGCAGCCACATACTCTGATTTTGCAGTGGAGATAACCACACTTGTTTGCTTTTTGCTACTCCAAAAAATCAGTCTTCCACCTAGGAATTGACAGGTTCCAGTAGTGCTTTTTCTGTCTTCTTTGCATCCTGACAAGACTACCTACTGGTTTTCCAATAGGCAGTTTGCTACTCACTTTGGCACTAGCATTGTGCCAACAGTCAATTGCAAAGTGGCCAACCTTGCCACAACACCAACACTCAAATTTATTGTACCTTTGCTTAGGTACAGTCTTAGCTGTTTTATCCACAACTGGCTTGTTGAGTGTTGGGGCTTTGCCCTTGGACGTGGACTTGTACTGAACAGTCCTTGCAGGTCTTGTAAAACCCAGTCCAGCCTTGCCTTTGTGATGAACAAATTCATCAATTAAAGACAGTACTGACTTAGGTTTAGAAAACCTAGCAACTAAGTCCTTCTCTTTCTGAAGATTAATCTCCAGACTCTTGATTTGATCATTCTTATATGTGATAGTCCCCATTTGAATCACAGTGATGTGCTTCAATCTGGCTATCTCATTTAGTTTTTGATCAAATGACTTCTCAAACTCAGTTGCAGCAGCTTTAAGAATAGCAATTTTCTTTGCCTGACTTTTGGCTAGGGACTTGCTCTTCTTGCAAGCTTGCAACAGAACCTTGTATTCATCTATCAACTGATGAATATCTGCTTCAGACTCAGATGCACTCTCATCATTTGATGAGGATGAATCTGATTCTGTACTGGCACAAGAAACTGAACTTAAAGTTGAACTTTGTACCTTACTAGGTCCTGGCTGCTCCAGAATTCTGTCACTTTCTGTCAATGCCATTAGCCCTTGGCATTGACTGTATTCTTGTTCATATATAGACTCCATAATCTGCATGAACTCTTCTTCTTCTTCTTCAACAAACAGCCCTATATATGCCTCAGCATCTGACTCAGTTTCTGAAGAAGAGATATCTGACAGGGTCTTCTCCTTTTTGGCAATAAATGACTTTTCTTTCTTGCCTTTGAAATGAGTCTTCTTCTTGTCACTAGACTCCTTTCTCTTCTCTGGACAATCTGTTATCACATGACCTTGTCTATTACAGCAATAACACACAATTTTTGATAGTGTAGCTTTGCTAGACTTTGACTTTTTCTTGTCTTTCTTTGAAGACCTCTTTTTCTGATAAGAGTCTTCCTTTCCCTGTGATGTAGAAGGCCTTGTGTTGGGTATTGTATCCACAATGTACCTGATTTGAAGAAGCCCCTGGACAAGCTAAGGTCAATAGACTATGTATTTGATAAAATCCTTCTAGTTGTGCTTACAGTTTTTCCATGCTAAGTGCACACCAATGTCAGGGTGCAGTAGGTCAATATACACGGGTCTGCACGACGTAATCCCTCGTTGAGCAGATCAGTGGGTTCGCCTACGTGTACTCTCTCTCTTGGAGTGCACTTATTTTCAAGCACAGGGCTGTAAATATGCAGGAGCAGACAAGGAGCAAGGATGGGTCAAGGAGCATCTCATAGGTGGAAAGACGAAAATTCGTCTAAGTTAGAATCGACGAGAATCACCAAGTGATTCTCGCCGATTCGGCGAGAATCACTTGAGATTCTCACCGATTCGTCGAGAATCAGAAGTTGATTCTCGCCGAACTCGATCCAGCAACTTCTAAGCTAGCACCTCTGCGTCTAAGTAAGAATCGACGAGAATCACTTAGTGATTCTCGCCGATTCGGCGAGAATCACTAGTGATTCTCGTCGAATCGACGAGAATCACTGGTTGATTCTCGTCGTCTCGACCTGGCTTAAAGCAGTGTGTGCAACCAAGGCAAATTCGACGAGAATCATCTTTGATTCTCGCCGAATCGTCGAGAATCACCTTTGATTCTCGGCGACTCGGCGAGAATCACTTTCGATTCTCACCGATTTTGACTTAGCATTTTTCTGGAACTTCCTGAACCGGATCTGCCGCTGTTAAGTTTCTGGACCGGGATTTGGGGATCTCTTTTGTGGGTCCCACAAACGGTCATATTGGAAAACCTCTACAATATTTATATACAGGTATTTTGAATGGAATACGGACACAGAAAGAAGCCGAGCACGAAACCCTAATATCGCGATTTCTCTTCTCCGCCGCCGTCGCGCTCGGGCTAGTCCGTCGCCGCCGCTGATCGTTCTTCTTCCCGATCTCCGGCGACAGAAGCTTAGCAAAGCTTGTGTCTCACGTGTCTATCCAGAGATCTCTTATCTCTCGATTTGTTGACCGGGAAAAACTCCCCCGTCCGAATCGATTGAGACGACCGATCCTAGAGTGACCGTTGGTAGACCTAGTTTGCTTCGCAAAGAAGTTTGGATCTCAAAGCACTGCAGCAGCGCACCTTCGTGGCAGCCGACTCCGAACCAAGCCGCCGCTCGGATTGCAGCCGCCGGTTCCGGGAGATCCTCTCCAAGTGAGACCAAGGTCGTAGTCTCTTCATCGACCTCGAGAACACGTCGTCGAACGAAGAGGAACACCGTAGTCTCCGAAAGAAGTTTGTATCTCATATACATTCCATATTTACTTTTGTTGTAAAGGAACTTTTGTTCCGTGTTGTAAGGGTTGGGTGCAACCCGTTGTGTGGGAGTGTTGACTCTCACGTGTGGAAGGGCTCCTTCCGTTAGTGAAGGGATTGGATTTCAATCCCGTTGGAGAAGTGACCGAGTCGTCCCTTGTTGGGGAGATAGGTCGAAGGGGGAAAGTGGATGTACCCAAGTCGGGGAACCACTATAAATTTGCTGTGTATTCTGTGTGCTGTGCTTGTTGTTTTTATTGTGCAGGTACATCCGTAAATTCCGCAAAAGAACCACACGTCACCTATTCCCCCCCCCATAGGTGCACATAGCTGACACTAGGTGGACTTTCAAGTGGTATCAAAGCGAGGTTACTCATCAATAAGGTTAACACCTTGAGTTGAATCCTGCCCCTAGTGTCAAAAGAAGAAGACAAATATCTACTATGAACGGGCTCAAGTACTCCGGCAAGATCCCAGTGTGCAACAGACTCAACTTTCCGATCTGGAAGGAAAGAATCAGGTTTTACATGGAAGCAGTCGATCCTCGACTCTTCATGATTGTGGAGGAGGGACCTTATGTCCCCACTAAGGCCTCCACCATCGATCCCACCAAGAAAGTGCCGAAGACACTTTCTGAAATGGACAAAGACGAGATGGTACTCGTGGGACTGGACAAGAAGGCACGAAACATTCTGGTGAGCGTAGTTGATGATTCTATGATGCAAAACTTCAGCAACTGCAGGACAGCTCAGGAGATCTGGCAGTGCCTGATCATCCTAATGGAGGGCACGGATGAAGTGAGGGATGATCGGAGATCCCTCCTGAACCAAAAATATGAGGCCTTCAGGCAAGGGCCTAAGGAAGAGATCGGAGTCACATACGAGAACTTCCTGAAGATTGTCAACGCCCTCAAGGGCTACGGAAGAGTGTTCACCAATGGTGAACTCAATGACAAATTCCTTAGGTCCCTTACTAAGGAATGTGACACAAAGATCTGCGGCATCAGAGAATTTGGCAGACTAGCAGAAACTGATCCACAGATCCTGTTTGGGAAGCTGATGTCTTATGAACTTCAGCTGAACACCAGGAAGGCAGAGGAAGAAGCAGAGAAGGCTGCTGCAAAAGAAAAGACTGTGGCCCTAAAAGCCAGCTACTCCAGAAAGGGCAAGGGTGCGATGTCATACCGTGCGAGGAGTAAGGAAGAGGAGGAGGACTCTGAACCATGCTCCTCCGGCTCAGAACTGTCAGAGGAGGATTTCTCCCTCATCACCCGAGAGTTCAAGAAGTTCCTCAAGATGAGGAATCAAAGAATGAAAGACAGCTCCTCCTCCAGGCATCAGAAGAAAAATTATTCTTCTGACAGGTATGCATTTAAACCTAACAAACATCGTTCTTCTGATATTATCTGCTTTGGATGCAATAAGCCAGGACACGTCGTGGCCGACTGCCATCAAAGCAAAAGAGAAAAAGGGAAAGGAGAGGAGCTCAAATCCTCCAGAGATAAGAAGAAGGAGCGGAGCTACATCGCAAGAAGGCCAAAGACACTAAGTGAGTCTGATTCCTCAGACTCCAGTGATGACGAGGAAGCCTACTTCGGGCTGGTGGGTCGCTCGGACTCAGAAGGAGAATTCCCCCCATTTACTGGGAAGGTAAAAGCTCACACCCCTCTTTCCGACTCCGACTCTGATCCTGAATCTCAGGATGATGAACCTGAGGATGGCCCTTCAGCCCGTGAAGCTGAGCTCCTCGAAAAGTATGAGCTTCTGCTCAACACTTTCGATGAGTGCCGAAAGAGACTGAAGGCTGAGAAGAAGGAAGTAAAATTCCTAAAGGGTGAGTGTGTATCCCTAAGGGAAGAGGTCACTAGCTTGATTTCTCTCCGACAGGAACACCTTGACCTGACTTCCAAGCATTCAGAGTCTTTGGAGCTCCTTGATCTAAAGCAGGAGGAAGTCAACAAGTTGGAAGAACTACTTGCGGCAGAAAGGAAGATCGTCAAGAGCTTCTCCATGCCAAAAACAGTTCTTCCAGTCGTTGATACCTTCTCTGCTCAGGCCAAAGGAGCTGGCTTGGGGCATATAGGGGTACCTGGTTCTTCATCTAGGAGAAACAAGAACCAGAGGAAGAATAAGGCCGCCAAGAAGGCCTCTGCTGATGAAAAGGGTAAGGCTCCTCTTAGTCCTGTTGCGTTCAGAAAGCCTGGCTTTCCTTGTAACCAACACGACTTTGAGTCAACATTTGGGCATCATTTCCGGCCCTCGGTTGCAAAGCCAAAGAGCCGGTATGACGGTTGGAACTTTCCCCGGAACTTCGGTGAGAGTGCCTTCAAGGCACCTTATGAGGAAATCCACATAGGAAATTATGGTCCGTTCTCTAGCGGCCATAAGGGAAAGCAGGCACCAAAAGCCAAGCCTGTTATACAGAAGGTGACAAAGTCATGCGAATGTTGTCACCATGAGGCCTCCACCTCCAGATCCAAGGCCCCAGCAGTACCCACCGTTCCCAGGGTAAGGCAGGAGCCTAGGAAGAGGTACAACAGATTTGACTGTTGGTGCTGTGGCAAAGTCGGTCACTTTGCCGTGGATTGTTGGTTTAATCCAAGGAACTACGAGACTCCCCATGTTAGCAATGCGAGACCGACCACTCGTAGGGTTAACCAACTGAGGGGGAGTGTGCTAACCAGGAATCTAGGACCCAAGTTCGATTGGGTTCCTAAGGCAAATTAATTTTGTTTTGCAGGAATGTCCAAAGGCCACCAAAACGCCGATCTGGTATTTGGACAGTGGATGCTCCCGGCATATGACCGGGACAAGAAGCCTGCTGCGTGATTACGCTCCAGTCGAGAATGGACCCAAAGTCATCTTTGGAGGGTCAGATCGAGGAGTCACCAGAGGTTATGGTGCACGACTGGAACAGCTGAGTCTGGATGAGACCGCTAAAGTTGACGCTCCTAAGTACGTCAAAGTCTCCACCTCCACGTCATCTGAAAGTGTTGAAGATCAAGATAGAACAAATCTCTTAGAGGAAAGAGAAGCCCAAGAAGTAGTTGAAGCTCCTGACGCCCGACTACTAGAGCTCCGGCACGTGAGGGATCATCCTAGAGATCAGATCATCGGGGATCCTCGTGCCGGGGTCAGAACTCAAAGAGGTACAATTAACGAGGTATTGCATCTTAGCTTCCTGTCACAGGTCGAGCCAAAGAAGTTCGACGAGGCGAACAAGGATGCGGCATGGATTCTAGCCATGCAAGAGGAACTACATCAATTCGAGCGGTGCAAGGTTTGGACTCTGGTTCCCAGACCATACAAGCAGAATGTGATTGGCACAAAGTGGATCTTCCGAAACAAGCTGGATGAACATGGTGTCATCGTAAAGAACAAGGCCAGGCTGGTGGCTCAAGGTTACAGACAGGAGGAAGGGATTGACTTCGACCAGACCTTCGCACCAGTAGCAAGGCTCGAGGCAATCAGGTTGTTCCTGGCATATGCTTCACACAAAGGATTCACAGTCTATCAAATGGATGTGAAATCGGCATTCCTGAACGGAGACCTGAAAGAGGAAGTTTACGTCGCTCAACCCCCAGGTTTTGTCGATCCTACTTATCCCAGTCATGTTTATTTTCTTAATAAGGCCTTATATGGGTTGAAACAAGCTCCACGAGCTTGGTATGAGACTTTATCTAGTTTTCTTCTTGAGAACAAGTTCTCCAGAGGTAAAATAGATAAAACATTGTTTCTCAGGGAAGTCAAAGGCAAGATTTTGCTGGTGCAAATCTATGTCGATGACATAATATTCGGCTCAACGGACAACAATCTTTGCAAAAAGTTTTCTAAACTTATGCAAGGAAAGTTTGAAATGAGCAGTATGGGAGAGCTTAAGTATTTCTTAGGCCTTCAAGTGAAACAGTCTGAGGATGGAATCTTCATCTCTCAGACGAAGTTCACAAATGAACTCCTTAAGAAATTCGGAATGGAGAGTGCAACCTCTATGAGGACTCCAATGGGATCCACCATGTCTCTGGATAAGGATGAGAAAGGTAAACCTTTCAATGAAACCAAATACAGAAGCATCATTGGATCCCTGCTCTACCTTACTGCCAGTCGACCAGATATTATGTTCTCCACATGTGTCTGTGCCCGCTATCAGGTGAACACTAAGGAATCTCACTATGTCGCTGCAAAGCGAATTCTGAGATATCTTAAAGGTACTCCTAATCTTGGCTTGTGGTACCCGAGAAACAATGATGTCGAGCTAATAGGCTTTTCAGATGCTGATTTTGCAGGGAGCAGGGATGACAGGAAAAGCACCTCCGGGACGTGTCAATTCCTCGGCAGGAGGCTTATTTCGTGGAACAGCAAGAAACAGAATTGTGTTGCAACCTCCACAGCAGAGTCAGAGTACATCTCGGCAGGAAGCTATTGCGCACAACTTCTATGGATCAGAAACCAGCTAGCCGACTACGACCTTCAGTTCAAGGAAGTACCCATGTACTGCGACTCCTCAAGTGCAATTGTCATTGCCAACAATCCGGTGTCGCACAGCAGAACGAAGCATATCGAAGTACGCTACCACTTCATTCGGGAGCACGTGGAGAACAAAGATATCTCTCTCTGTTATGTCCCCACGGACAAGCAGATTGCTGATATATTCACAAAGCCCCTAGACGAGGCCAAGTTCAATCTTTTCAAGACTGAATTAGGGATGCTCAATTTTGAGGAATGAAGACTACAGAGGCTCCAGGCCCGTGCAAGAACTGAGGGGGAGCAAAGGGTAAAACGCTACAGACCCTGATTTGTAGAAGCCGAAAAGGGGGAGATTACCCTCTCGACTAAGGCTAAGGTGGCTCCAAGCTTACTCCCAAGAAATTGGTATTGGTAATGGATAACTCACTTAACTCTCTTTTCAGTTTATGGTTTTCATTCTCATTTGTTCTATTCACCTTAGCTTGTAGGGTTTAGGCTTCTTCAAATAGGGGGAGATTGTTGGGTATTGTATCCACAATGTACCTGATTTGAAGAAGCCCCTGGACAAGCTAAGGTCAATAGACTATGTATTTGATAAAATCCTTCTAGTTGTGCTTGCAGTTTTTCCATGTTAAGTGCACACCAATGTCAGGGTGCAGTAGGTCAATATACACGGGTCTGCACGACGTAATCCCTCGTTGAGCAGATCAGTGGGTTGGCCTACGTGTACTCTCTCTCTTGGAGTGCACTTATTTTCAAGCACAGGGCTGTAAATATGCAGGAGCAGACAAGGAGCAAGGATGGGTCAAGGAGCATCTCATAGGTGGAAAGACGAAAATTCGTCTAAGTTAGAATCGACGAGAATCACCAAGTGATTCTCGCCGATTCGGCGAGAATCACTTGGGATTCTCACCGATTCATCGAGAATCAGAAGTTGATTCTCGCCGAACTCGATCCAGCAACTTCTAAGCTAGCACCTCTACGTCTAAGTAAGAATCGACGAGAATCACTTAGTGATTCTCGCCGATTCGGCGAGAATCACTAGTGATTCTCGTCGAATCGACGAGAATCACTGGTTGATTCTCGCCGTCTCGACCTGGCTTAAAGCAGTGTGTGCAACCAAGGTAAATTCGACGAGAATCATCTTTGATTCTCGCCGAATCGTCGAGAATCACCTTTGATTCTCGGCGACTCGGCGAGAATCACTTTCGATTCTCACCGATTTTGACTTGGCATTTTTCTGGAACTTCCTGAACCGGATCTGCCGCTGTTAAGTTTCTGGACCGGGATTTGGGGATCTCTTTTGTGGGTCCCACAAACGGTCATATTGGAAAACCTCTACAGTATTTATATACAGGTATTTTGAACGGAATACGGACACAGAAAGAAGCCGAGCACGAAACCCTAATATCGCGATTTCTCTTCTCCGCCGCCGTCGCGCTCGAGCTAGTCCGTCGCCGCCGCTGATCGTTCTTCTTCCCGATCTCCGGCGACAGAAGCTTAGCAAAGCTTGCGTCTCACGTGTCTATCCAGAGATCTCTTGTCTCTCGATTTGTTGACCGGGAAAAACTCCCCCGTCCGAATCGATTGAGACGACCGATCCTAGAGTGACCGTTGGTAGACCTAGTTTGCTTCGCAAAGAAGTTTGGATCTCAAAGCACTGCAGCAGCGCACCTTCGTGGCAGCCGACTCCGAACCAAGCCGCCGCTTGGATTGCAGCCGCCGGTTCCGGGAGATCCTCTCCAAGTGAGACCAAGGTCGTAGTCTCTTCATCGACCTCGAGAACACGTCGTCGAACGAAGAGGAACACCGTAGTCTCCGAAAGAAGTTTGTATCTCATATACATTCCATATTTACTTTTGTTGTAAAGGAACTTTTGTTCCGTGTTGTAAGGGTTGGGTGCAACCCGTTGTGTGGGAGTGTTGACTCTCACGTGTGGAAGGGCTCCTTCCGTTAGTGAAGGGATTGGATTTCAATCCCGTTGGAGAAGTGACCGAGTCGTCCCTTGTTGGGGAGATAGGTCGAAGGGGGAAAGTGGATGTACCCAAGTCGGGGAACCACTATAAATTTGCTGTGTATTCTGTGTGCTGTGCTTGTTGTTTTTATTGTGCAGGTACATCCGTAAATTCCGCAAAAGAACCACACGTCACCTATTCCCCCCCCCCCATAGGTGCACATAGCTGACACTAGGTGGACTTTCACCTTGTCCTCCACTGTTTCTTCTTCAAGAACTTCTGAAAATGTCTAGTGAAGGCAGCAAAGTCCTCATCACTTTCACTGCTTTCAGAATTTGTACTTGCTGACTCATCTGACTCAGATTCAGCAACCTTTGGAGGTGGAGTAGGTGACTTACATCTGTACCTTCTGGGGGCTTCTGATTTAAAGGTCACTGTTCTTTCCTTATGTTCAATTCTTGTTGCTTTCTCATCTTCTTTCCTCACTGTCAACTGCATTTCATATGACAGCAGTTTACCAAACAGTGTAGGTGGAGGAATTTCTGCCAACTTAGCCATTTCTCTAATGGCACAGATCTTGGTATCCCAATCTTTAGTTAGGGACCTTAGAAACTTGTCATTGAGTTCATAATTACTGAACTCTCTACCATAGGACATGAGTTCATTCACTATCCTGTAGAACTTCTTGTAGCACTCAGTTATGCTATCACCCTTTCCTTATCTAAAACTTTCATACTCTTGATTTAGCAAGGATTTTCTGTCGTGCCTAACTTCTTCAGAACCCTCCATATAGACAATAAGAGTATCCCACATCTCTTTGGCTGTCTTACAGTGTATTAGATTCTGAAAAGTTGCATCATCTATGACACTGACTATGATGTTCTGAGCCCTCTTATCCATGGTGGCTAGAACAATCTCATCCTTTGTCATTTCAGAGAAATCCTTAGGTGTTCTCTAATTGGCATCCAAGACTGATATCTTCATGGGCACATATGCCCCTTCCTTTACTGTGATATAAATTCTAGGGTCTGAGGCCTCCATAAATAGCCTCACCCTTTCCTTCCATATGCCAAAGATTTCCTTCTTACATATAGGTAGTTTCATAGACCCCAATTCATTGTGATTTTCAGTGGAACCCATGGTTCTTGATTTTCTTGAATCTGTAATTGCCTTAACCTGAATCTGCCAACAGGATCTCCTCAGACTGTTAGTCCTTTTTGAGGAACCTGGCTCTGATACCACTTGAAAGATATTGTCCCTAAGCACCTAGAGGGGGGGGGGGGGGGTGAATAGGTGACTTGAATCGTTTTAACTTTTTAGGCAGCAACCAGTCAATATCACAGAATTAAATCTAAATTATCACATCACACATTCAGCAATCACAGCAATTCAGCAAACACAGTAGACACAGAGTTTTATAGTGGTTCCCCAAGCTTTGGGTACATCCACTTTCCCCCTTCGCCTATCTAGCAGTGTACTAGATTCGGCCAAACTTCTCCACTAACTCAGAACCCAAAACAGGCTCCTACACCTCAGGCCCAAATCCCTACAACTCAGCTTTTCCACAAAGCCTACACTCAGCCACAAAGGCCTACACTCAGCCACAAAGGCCTACACTCAGCCACCAAGGCCTACACTCAGCCACCAAGGCCTACACTCAGAGATTTAACTCTCCTACCCTCAGCCTTTATAATTGCAGGCTTACAATCTCAGATCCCTTAGGATCCTACAAGTTATAATGAATACAAAATGAATAAACTCAACAACTTAGATGAAAGAGAGATAAGTTGTGAGATTCTTGATGAGTTCTTGGAAGAACTCAGCTGAAATCAATCTAACTTGGCTTTCTTCAAAGCTTCTTGAAAGTAGAACACAATAAGACTGATTTCTCTGCAGTTGATCCTTGATCTCTGCTTCTTAAGATTCAGACCAATCTGAATCCTTCTTCTCAGCTGGGTTCCAACAGCTGATTTCTTGGATGGAGCTCTCTCTCTCCAACTTCTTAGATCTGCACTTGATTCTTTAAGGAATAGCTAGATCTTCTTTGTTGAATACTTGATCAATAATCTGAACAACTCCTTTTTTTAACTCCTTTTTAACAACTTCTTCTGTGGACAGCACAAGCCTATTTATAGGTCTTATTCATGGTAACCGGCTGGTCCGGTTCATAACTGAATTCTGACAACTCTGACAGGTGCTGTAAACCGGCTGGAATGGCAGCTGTCAAGTCATCCAGTCAGTTCTTGAAAATTCTGTAACTGTCTTTAAGTGTAGAGACTTTCTGTCCTTAAGTGTCGACACTTATAGACCAAGTATCGACACAAGTTGTCTAAGTGTCGACACTAGTCTACAAGGTGTCGACACAACTTCTTGTGTTGTAGTTTTTATATCACGACACTACTTCTTCTTCATGTGTCGACACTAAAATTGAGTGTCGACACAAGTACTTGTACTTCAGTATCTTGCTGAATTCTTCTAAGTGTCGACACATCTCTTTTGTGTCGACACATCTTCATGTGTTGAAACTGTTAAGTGTCGACACTGCTTCTTGGTGTCGACACATGTTCTTTCAGTATTGATACTTGTTGAGTGTCGACACATAGCTCTGGGTGTCGACACTTTCTTCTTCTGTCGAGACTTCAGCTGAGTGTCGACACATCCCCTTAGTGTCGACACTTGTACTTAGAATATTTTTGAAATTTGCTGATCTTTGCTAAGTGTCGACACAGCTCCTTGTGTCGACACTTTCTTCAAGTGTTGAGTCTTTAGCTAAGTGTCGACACATTGTTCTAGGTGTCGACACTTACTTCAAGTGTTGACTCTTCTGCTGTGTGTCGACACATTGTTCTGGGTGTCGACACTTGTACTTAGACTCTGCTGGCTTTTGCTGAGTGTCGTCACTGCTCCAAGTGTCGACACTTTCTGATGTAGACACAGCTTCACTGGGTGTCGACACAACTGTTAAGTGTCGACACAGCTTCACTGTCTTTTCTTCACTGAGTGTCGACACAGCTCCTTGTGTCGACACTTTCTGTCTGGTGTCGACTCAGCATCCCTGGTGTCGACACAATGACTCCAAGTGTCGACACTGCTTGCCTGGGTGTCGACACAAGTCTTCTTAAGTGTCGACACTTTCCCTCTGGGTGTCGACACATGGACTTAGAAACTTTTCTTCTTTCCTGCAAATACTTATCATGCACAAGTAAACTCAAAACACATCAAATACATTTTTGATGTATATCATTGAGTTGGGTGAGACTTCTTCAAATCAGGTACATTTTGACCAATGTACCCAACAGACACCTTTGTCTCCAAAAGTAGTTTGTATTTCTTATACATTCTAGTTCATTTTTGTTGCAAAGGAACGTTGGTTCCGAGGTGTAAGGGTTGGGTGCAACCCGTGTTGTGGGAGTGTTGACTCCTACATGTGGAAGGGTTCCTTCCGATAGTGCAAGGATTGGATTTCAATCCTGTTGGTGAAGAGACCGAGTCGTCCCTTGTTGGGAGATAGGTCGAAGGGGGAATGTGGATGTACCCAAATCGATGAACCACTATAAATTGCTTGTGTACTTTCTTTGCTGTGCTGCTTTGTTTTCTTGTGCAGGTACAATTTTAAATTCCGCAAAAACGCTGCACGTCACCTATTCCCCCCCATAGGTGAAGATAGTTGACACTAGGTGGACTTTCAAGTGGTATCAGAGCGAGGTTGCTCATCAAAAAGGTTTACACCTTGAGTAGAATCCTGCCACCAGTGTCAGAAGCATGGAGCTGGATCATGAGATATCGCCACTAAGACTTCCCATATGCACAAAGGAGTATTATCCCGTCTGGAAGATGAGAGTGTCGTATCACTTGGAGGCTATCGATCCTCGAGCATCTTTCATCCTGGAAGAGGGTCCTTTTATTCCTATGAAGACCTCCGGCTCTGGAAAGAATATCCAAGTGCCCAAGTGTATTGCTGAGATGTCGGAGACGAAACTCTCATTATTTAATCTGGACAAGATGATTCGTCAGATTATCATGGATATCTGGTCTGGACCTTCTCGCTCTAGATTGGAAAAATGTGGGACGGCCAAATCTATGTGGGTGATGATCTCAGAGCTGATGGGGGAATCAAAGAAAGCTGGAATCTGCTGTCAATTAGAGGATGAAGCCTATGTGGGGGTCCTCGCCTCTGAAGATGAAGGCAAGGATCAATCGGACAGCATCAGAGCTCCAGTGTCCGTGTCAGAGACTGAAGAAGCCAGTGAGGAGAGCAGTTCTGATGAGGATGACACAACGGTCACTGGCGCTAGTGACAATGACTCTGAAGAGCAGGTAACTTCTTCATCTTGCCCCGTCTCTCTTGAAGTTCCTGAAGACAGGAACTGTTTCCCTTCAAAAAATCCTGATTCCCTGAAGAGAGCCCTTCAGACAAGCAACCTACTTGTTGAGGAGCAAGCACAGGAGATTGCTCGGCTGAAGATCATGTTGGTTCTCCAATTGGCATCCAACAAGGTCAAGGACTCTAAAATCTCAGATCTAGAGAGTAGTCTAGAGAATGAGAAAAGGATAGTATCTAACTTTTCCAAGGTTGATGCTATGAAGAGAAAGGTAGAAAATGGGTGGATCTCCCGAATTATCAATTCATGGAGAAATGGGGAAACGGTATTCCGACTCCCCACTCCAAGCATGAAGGCTACTCATCATGCCTTCAGGTATGATCACAGGAATAATCGTGGTCACTGCAAGGGTGATCTGTCCTCATGTGGAGACACCCATAGTGCAAGGGCCGTCATGGCCACCCATGAGAGAATACCTAAGGCTCATTCTGAGCCCTTTGTATTCTCGGCCACTGCCCCTACTCGGCATGAATCGGCTGGTATCAGCTCTCAGAACTCTTCTCTCCACCCAAGGACACAGGAAAGGGGGGGGGGTTAGAAGTCATGCTGTAAGTTCTCATGGGGCCTCAGGAAGGGGGCTGACTGAAAGGAAGACACCACCTCCCAGGCCTCGTGACGCTCGCTGCATGCATTCATTCCACCCTTCCACGTGTCACGGTGGAAGAGGCAGTTCTGGGAGCAGATCCAGATCTATCCCGTTTGGACCTAGGCTCATGACTACCTCAGTCACTAGATTAGGTCAGAAATGGAGATACAACATTCACGCGTGTTGGTGTTGTGGCAAGGTGGGACACTTTGTCATAGACTGTTGGCACAACCCCTCTGTGTCAAGGGCAAGGGCCTATCCACATCCCCTGGGCAGAGGTAGTTTTCCTGACAGGATCTCTGAAGGAAAGCAGTCGAGTGTTTATGCTAACAAGAACCTAGGACCCAATATGTATTGGGTTCCTAAGGTAAAGTAACTCTCTTTTGCAGGGTAGTCTAGGTTCCCGTAAATATAATGGGAACTAGACAGTAGATGTTTCAATACTATATTGGAACAAATATATGGAATAACAGAAGTGATATCTACCTGGACATACTCACATTGAGCACCTGGTATGTTTTAACCAGAGGGGCTAAAAGATAACTCTCATAATCCCAGGTACTCTTGATTAGCTCCAAGATTTGAGTCATATTGTATCGACATTTCCATATATATATATATTTATATATACCTATATACACATATATGAGTGTACACCTAAGGATAGGTTAACAAGGTAAATATAAACCTTAGATACATCAATAAAGATTTATCGGAAGTTCCACTGGTAGATTCGAGAACTAACATCTGCAGGCGTAAATCAGTTCACTGAAAACTAACGAAGATAAGTCATTGGAAATCTCAACAACTTACAATTGACATCCAGAAGTGTATGGAAACGCCCCGTTCAAACCCTAAATAGATTGGCTTTAAGAAATATATATATATTTAGAGGATTTTTTTTAATTGTCTTGATATCAGAAGACTTCGAGAATCCGACATGGCTCTTAACCCGTAGATTCCAATCAAAGAATCCCTCCGATTTCGACTTAGACAAACTGAAAACCCTCTAAAACCCGCTTAACCCGAAGACTTCCGCCGAACCTTAACGTTTCACTCTTCATACGGAAATCCTTTTTAAACTCGTCGATATCGCATAGTATCCCGACGACTCTTCATATTCCGCAGGAAGCTCACCGAAGGAAACTCGCCGATTTACCGCAGGAATCCCGCCTCTTTCGTCGACAACCGCAGGAATCCCGCCTCTTCCCCTTCCGACGACAACCAAAGGACTCTCGCCGATTCTTCCCCTTCCGTCGACATCCCGCAAGATTCCCGCAACTCGTGAAGAATTCTGTCGATCTCGACGTGCAAGAATCCCGCAACTCGTGAAGAATCCCGTCGATCTCGCCGATTGCCTTTCGTGGATCTCTCCTCTCTCTCGTCCAGGGATTTCTCCGCAGTTTCGATCAATCACATTCGTGTGCATCTCCCGGGTGTCCGTCGTCTTTGTCAAACTAACTCACCGTCTACGCTTTTGGGTAACCACATCCTCATCCTTACAAGGACTTTATTACTAGTGCCGCTTCCCTTTTGACTTTTGATTAAGCATAGAGTAGGGATTCTCTCCCTAGGTTTGCAATGGCTCCAAGGACAACCGCTGGACTGATCACTGGATGTGAGCTGGTTCGAACAGGGTTCTCACATGCCTCGGATGAATTCAGAAACATCATCCCTATGCTTGAAGAGGCTGGACTCTCATTCATACTGGAGCACCCCTGTAAAATCCTGGACAAGGAAGTGATGGAGTTCTTCGCAACCGCAAAACTCCGGAATGACGACTCTCTCATCAAGAGCAAGGTTGCAGGGGCAAAGATCAAGATGTCTGCCAGCAAGCTGACCCACTTCTTGCAGCTCACTAGCTCGGCGCACGAGGATTATCTGGATGAACAGGACAAAACCAGGACTTTATTATTCTGTGGACTCGCTCGAGGAACTAGGTCGATAAAGCGAAAGGATATGAATGAGGAGGGGAAACTTCTGTCAGACATCATTGGAAAAGTACTCATATGCAAGCCGGGCTCTCATGACCACATCTCTGCGGACATGTTCAAGATCCTTGTGGCAATTGTCTGCAGAAAAAGATTCAACTGGGGGGCATTGCTTTTTGAGAAGATAAAGGACACACTCAGATCTCCTAGCTTTGGCCGAATCATCAGTCTTTATCTCAATCAGTTAAACAGAGATAAGTATGACATGAGTAATGGAGTTCCACTGCATTACTTGAAGAAAATGGACTCGAGCGTCTTTGACAGATGGGAGAGACGCATTGGGCAGGCTGCCGTGGTAGAACAACAAGAAGCATCTCCAGCCGAGGACGGAACTGTGGCTGATTCCGTAGTAATCCCCAGTGAAATTCCTGATGCACTGACTGCAGGAATTGAGGGGGAGCCTCTACCCGCTTATGATAATATCGTATCTGACGTCTCCCTGATAGCCAGAGATGCAGTGGCGGATATACAAGAAGAAAGTGAAGCTGTACTGGAGAATGAGGAGACTGCTAACGAAGGTTTGGAAGACGATGCAGCTGAGAATGAGTTCATGGACGATGAAGACGAGGAAGACGGAAATGTGGGACAGGAAGCATTGGAGCCTCAGGACATCACTGAAGTTCCATCTGACAAGCACGCTCCTGAGATCGTTCCTGAGACAATTGGTGCAACAGTGGAGGGGGAGTCCTCTCAGCAGAGATTGCCTAGTACTTCCGAGAAATCTACAGAGGCAGCAAGTATTCCCCCCTTAGAGACTGTGCTCGTGTCCAGCTTTACAAGTGCATCTGCTGAAGAGCAAGACCAAGGAGTGCCTCAGGCTCATCCACTACGAGATGATCTAGCCAATCACACTGTGAATGTCATTCAGGGTATAGTGGATGAGCTCAAAGCATCTTTTGAGAAAGCTCAAAATAACATGTTGAAAAGAATTAAGAAATCAGAGAATCTCATGCTCAAGAACATGGTGGAGATCAATCACAAACTGGACGTGATGGAAAAGAAGTTTGAAGATAAGTATACAGCTGCCGGCCAAGCCGTCACTCTTCTTATGGACGGCTTAAAAAGGAACACTGATACTCTCGAAATCGTAAATCAGAATGCTCATGTCGTAGCAAATAACATTCAAAAGTTTGATGACAATATGGTAACTCTTAACACCAATCAACAAGCTTTGGTCACTGAATTCTCCAGGACTACAAAGCACATTGATGAGTCACTGCATTCTTATGCAAACTCCATTGCAGTCGAAGCCAAAAAGGGGGAGAAAGAATATATAGCTAAGATGGCCGAGCTTCAAGAAATCATCATCAAAAACTTTGAGCAGTCAAACACATATGTTTATGACAGTTGCTGGTGGATGCTCCAACAAGCGTTAGGCGTTAATATCCCTGAAAATCCTGAGGGTACTCCTGCTCCTGAAATTAATACTGCGGCTGTTGAGGGAGCCAGTGCTGAAGAAGCTCCTTTAAGTGAAGCTGATGCTTATAGGGCTGCTAGGGCTACCTCCAAGGCAAAACTGATGGCAATGTTTGACCAAGGAGCCCTAGCAAAAGCCAGGGACAAGAGAAAATCTCAAGAAGGGACATCCAAGGAAACACAAGCTGAAAAGAGAATCAGATTGAAGGAGGAGGAAGTAAGAAACGAAAAGTGGAGTCCGATATCAAAGAGTATCATCTTGGACACATTCTGGCTACAAGAAAAAGGAGAAATCAATCGAAACGACGTATACAGCCAGCATGAGTGGGAGCTACACAAGACGTATGAAGCTAAACGGAATATCTTCTTCAGGACCAACACTGCGGCAGATAAAGCTCCTCCTCCTAGATACTATCCAAAGCCCAAGGAGTATGTTGAAAGGCAAAGAAAGAAGTTTTTGGCTCAGAAACATAAGGATGACCTAGCCAAAAATCCATAGACAGAAATTCATAGATTGTCATTGTCTCTTGAACACTTTTATCTTGTCTTATTGATGTATGAACAATCCTGATTATATTTATATATATATATATGTATATGAATTTATGATTGACTCAAGTCTTGATCTGTTTGCCTATATTTTCTTGTGCCGCATCTTTATATTCTCTATGTTGTATATATTATCTGGTTGGTGGTATTCATATTAGCTAGTAGGATTTTGGCTTCGTCAAATAGGGGGGGATTGTTGGGTATTGTATCCACAATTACCTGGATTTGAGGAAGCCACCTGTCAAGCTAAGATGAATTCGCAATGTATTTGATAAAATCTTTCAAGTTGTGCTTGCAGTTATTCCACACTAAGTACACACCAATGTCAGGGTGCAGTAGGTCAATATACACGGGTCTGCGCGACGTAATCCCTCGTTGAGCAGATCAGTGTGTTGGCCTACGTGTACTCTCTCTATTGGAGTGTACTTATTTTCAAGTACAAGGCTGTGTTAAGGCAAGAGCAGACAAGGAGCAAGGATGGGTCAAGGAGCACCTCATGGGTGGAAAGACGAAAAATCGTCTAAGTGTAAATCGACGAGAATCACCAAGTGATTCTCGCCGATTCGGCGAGAATCATTGGCTGACTCTCGCCGACTCGATCCAGCTACTTCAAAGCGGGCAACTCTGATACTAAGTAATAATCGACGAGAATCACCAAGTGATTCTCGCCGAATCGTCGAGAATCACTGGCTGATTCTCGCCGTCTCGACCCGGCTAAATCAGAGCGTGCAATCAAGTCAACATCGACGAGAATCATCTTTGATTCTCGCCGAATCGACGAGAATCACCTTTGATTCTCGCCGATTCGACGAGAATCACCTTCGATTCTCGCCGATTTTGACTTGGGTAATTTTCTGGAAACAGCTGGACCGGATTCTACCGCTGGCACTGTTTTGAACCGGAATTAGGGTTTCTTCTGGTGGGACCCATAACAGTCATAAAAGAGTATTTTACTGTATAAATACACGCGTATTTTTGAACAGTAGGAGGGGCGAAGAAGATTTGAAAAAGACGAGCCGCGACGTGACCTAGATCGCGAGTTCCGCTCCACCGCCGCCGCCGTCGCCGCTCGAGCAAGTTGATCGCCGGTCTTGATCGTGGTTTCTTCCAGATCTCCCGTCGACAGAAGCTTAGCCAAGCTTAGAGTCTCACACGTCTAACCAGAGATCCTTTGTCTCTCGATTTGTTGATCGGTAAAACCTTCCCCGTCCGAATCGATCGAGACGATCGATCCTAGTGTGACCGTTGGAAGACCTAGCTAGCTTCGCTACGAAGTTTGAATCTCCAAAGTACAGCAGCCGCACACCGTTGTCGCCGCCGATCACGTGAACCAAGCCGCCGCCCATCTTGCCGCCGCCGGTTCCGGGGAGATTCTCTCCAAGAGAGTTCTAGGGTTGTGGACTCTTCGTGGACTTCAAGAACACGTCGTCAACGAAGAGGGACACCTTTGTCTCCAAAAGTAGTTTGTATTTCTTGTACATTCTAGTTCATTTTTGTTGTAAAGGAACGTTGGTTCCGAGGTGTAAGGGTTGGGTGAAACCCGTGTTGTGGGAGTGTTGACTCCTACGTGTGGAAGGGTTCCTTCCGATAGTGCAAGGATTGGATTTCAATCCTGTTGGTGAAGAGACCGAGTCGTACCTTGTTGGGAGATAGGTCGAAGGGGGAAAGTGGATGTACCCAAATCGGGGAACCACTATAAATTGCTTGTGTACTTTCTTTGCTGTGCTGCTTTGTTTTCTTGTGCAGGTACAATTTTAAATTCCGCAAAAACGCTGCACGTCACCTATTCCCCCCCCCCCATAGGTGAAGATATTTGACACTAGGTGGACTTTCATTTGGTGGGCTTGGTCCAAGGGAGGGTGGCTTGGTCTTCATTTCACTCTTTTAGGTCAAATAGTTAACTTGTTGACTTGGAGAGTTGACTTAGTCAACATGATGAGTGGGCTGACCCCATTTGATGGTCATGAGCTTAGTAGCACCACCCAACTTGGGTTGGGTCAAGGGGGTGCCCTACTTAGGCTAATTGGGCTTATGAGTGTGGGTTTGACCAAATTAGGCCCAAGGTTGACTTTGGTCAACTGGGGTCAAAGTGTTAACCTAATGGCATGTCCTAGGGTGCACTTAGATTGTTTTTAGGGTTAGGGCAATGCGGTGGGGTCATGGTGTGGTTTGGGTCCCTATTTAGGCTAGTTTGACCTAGTTTGACTTGGTTCTATAGTGGGCCCCACATGGCTACAACCCACTACCTAGGGTCAAACCTAGCTAAAACCTCTGTCACCCATCCCATGCCTAACCCAATCTAAGTGAAAGGTGCCTAGAATTAACATGGGATGTTACAAATTCCAACAACCAAGAAAAATAATTTCGTCCTCGAAATTTAAGTTCGGGTTTACGTGGTTTATTTGCAAGATTTATAAGAAATTTTTAACGTGTAAACTAAAATATACCTGAAGTGAACAGCTCCGGGTGTCGCTCCAGCATTAGATCCCTTGGCTCCCAGGTGTGCTCCTCCCGTCCATGGTTGGACCACAACACCTTCACAAGAGGGACCTTTTTCTTCCGCAACACTCGGATGGCTGTATCGTCAATCCGAATCGGCTCCAATCTAACTGATCTGTCAGGCTCTACCGGTCCGGCTGTAGTAGTAATGTGCTGCTCCGGCCGAAGGTGAGCCCTTCACAAGGAAGAGACATGGAAGACGTCATGTAATGCACCCAACTCCGGTGGCAGCTGTAGTCTGTAAGCTAAGAGGCCGATTCGCTCCAGGATCAAGTATGGCCCCATGTATCGTGGACTGAGCTTCTTGTGCCTCCGCACCCGAGAGACACTGTGTACTGGACGTATCTTCAAGAAAACTCTGTCTCCAACCTGGAACTCCACCTTCCGGTGCCGAGC
This sequence comes from Platanthera guangdongensis, assembly GCA_039583875.1. Classification (NCBI taxonomy): domain Eukaryota; kingdom Viridiplantae; phylum Streptophyta; class Magnoliopsida; order Asparagales; family Orchidaceae; genus Platanthera; species Platanthera guangdongensis. The sequence continues at coordinate 90,518,866 of CM077161.1, read as the reverse complement.
ATCATAATACTTTGCCTGCCTGCTTTGGGCCTCTAGTAGCCGATCTCTGATCAAACGAATCTGAACCTCAGTATCCTCTATATAATCAGATCCAAGAGCCCTGGTATCCACATCCTGAACCCATGATAGCAGTGTCCGGCACTTCCTCCCATAAATTGCCTCATATGGAGCCATCCTGATGCTAGCCTGGTGGCTGTTATTGTACGAGAACTCAATCAGTGGCAGCAGCCTCTCCCAAGGCTTCCTCGTATCCAATATGCATAGTCTGAGTAGGTCCTCCATGGTCCGGATGGTCCGTTCGGTCTGTCCGTCGGTCTGCGGGTGGATGGCGGTACTAAAAGTAAGCCGAGAGCCCAAGTAAGCATGCACGACCCTCCACTCGCTCGAAGTGAACCGACCATCACGGTCCGAAACGATCGTCCTGGGAATGCCATGATATCTGACGAACTACTCCACAAATAATCTCACCAGAACTACAACTGGGGCATCCTTCCGAACTAGGATAAAGCGCGCTACCTTGGTCAGTCTGCCTACTATGACCCATATAGAATCATGCCCAGAGTGGGAGCGAGGTAGTCCGTGCACAAAATCCATAGCAATGTCCTCGAACTTCCACTCTGGGACTGACAGTGGCTGTAGCAAACCTCCTAGGCTCTTACATTCCGTCATCACGCGCTGACATGTCTCGCAGAATGTCACAAAATAAGTGATCTCCCTCTTCATCCCGGGCCAATACATAGACCTCCGCAAATCTGCCCACATCTTGTTGATGCCGGGATGCACTGAATATCTGGAGCAATGAGACTCACTGAGTATGTCCTCCCGGATACTACCCCCTGCTGGTATGTAAATGCGTCCACGGAATCGAAGAAGATCATCCTGTAGCGTGTAGTCCTCAACCTTGCCCCTTTACAGTGCACTTAATATCGGCTGTAATGCAACATCCCGCCTCTGATGTGTTCGGATGCGCTCTCGTATGTCATCACTACTGATCACTGAGCTCAAATACTCTCAATATACCACTGGTTCGGCCTCAGATACCATGGTAATGTGCATGTCCTCCATCATCCACAGTAGCTCTATAGACATCAATCGAGGCTCCGGTCCAGAAGTGTCGGGCCTCCTACTCAAACCATCTGCTACTGTGTTCGCTTTCCCCGGATGGTAGTGGATCTTATAATCATAATCGCAGAGGAATTCCAGCCATCTCCTCTATCGTAGGTTTAAGTCCTGCGTATCGATATATTTAAGATTCTTGTGATCTGAATAAATATCACAATGAATCTCGTATAAGTAATGTCTCCACATCTTTAGGGCGAATACCATAGCCCCGAGCTCGAAGTCATGTACTGGATAGTTATGCTCATGCTTCTTCAACTGTCTCGAAGCATAAGCAATAACATGTCCATGCTGCATCAGGACAGCACCCATCCCCTGGTAAGAGGCATCTGTGTAAATCTGAAATCCTTCAGCTCCTGAAATGCTGCCTCACACTGCTCTGTCCAGGTGAACTCAGTATCCTTCCTCGTCAAAGTCGTGAGGGGGAGGGCTATCCTCGAGAACCCCTCCACAAACTTCTGATAGTACCCTGCCAAACCCAGGAAGCTGCAAATATCGGATGCTGTCTTTGGCCGTGGCCAATCCCTTACTGCCTCTACCTTGGTTGGGTCCACTGCTAATCCAGCCCCACTGATCGTGTGTCCCAGGAAAGCCACCTCCTACAGCCAGAACTGGCACTTTGAAAACTTTGCGTACAGCTGGGACTCCCTCAGCCTCTGCAAGACCAGCGTCAAATGCTCTGTATGCTCTTCCTGAGTCCGGGAATATATCAAAATGTCGTCGATGAATACAATCACGAAGTGGTCTAAGAAGGGCTCGAATACACGGTTCATTAGACTCATGAATGCGGCAAGGGCATTCGTGAGCCCAAAAGGCATCACCGTGAACTCGTATAATCCATAGCGTGAACTGAATGCCGTCTTCGGTATGTCCTCTTCCCGAATGCAGAGCTGGTAGTAACCGGATCGCAAATCTAGCTTAGAGAACCAGAAGGCTCCCTGCAGCTGATCAAATAACTCATCTATCCGAGGTAGTGGGTAGGTATTGCGGACCGTTAACCGGTTCAGCTCCCGGTAATCTATGCATAGTCGCAATGATCCGTCTTTCTTCTTCACAAATAGAACTGGCACTCCCCACGGCGATGAACTAGGCCGCACAAATCCCGACTCAACTAGCTCCTGAAGTTGAGTCCTGAACTCTGCTAACTCCCTAGGAGCCATCCTGTAAGGTGCCCGGGACACCGGCGTCGCTCCCGGTACTAGCTGGATCCCGAAATCCACGGCTCTGGCTGGTGGTAGCCCGGGCAATTTCTCCGGGAATACGTCGGAGAAATCCCGGACCACCGGAACATCTGAAATAGAAGTCTCTGTCCCCACCATCTCAAAGCAGATAAGGTAAACTTCTTCTCCCTGCTTGTGGGCCTTCACAACTTATACAGAAGATAACAATGTGTGGCAGATACGCTGAATACCTTCGATGATGACATGGGAGTCGTCATGCCTTAGTGTGATCCTTCTTGATGGACAATCTATCTGAGCATGGTTCCGATGTAACCATGTCATGCCCAAAATCAAGTCAAAGTCCTGCAGCTTCAGAATAGTTGTCGGCGCCTCAAATGCCTTGCCGCCAGTCTCGGACTCCATATCACAATGGGCTGTGGTCCGTAGTTCTGACCCATCGGGTAGACGCACCCTCATCACTAGTCCAGGAAATCTTTCCACGCCTTTGAGTCCGTCTATGAAGGCCTCAGATACGAACGAGTGCGAAGCACCCATGTCGAAGAGAGTATGTGCGGGCTTTCCGCTGATCATAACTATGCCTGAGGTTTGTTTAAGTTAAAATTAATTGTTACCCTATAGTTCCAGGTACTATATAATTGAAAACTCAAGGAACTTAATAATTAACCTTAAGTACCTGTGATAACCTCCTCGGGGTTCCTCTGCTCTGTGAGGTCCAAGGCATATATCTGCTCCTGATTGCGTCCCCTACCGTGATATCCCCGGCCTCATCCTCGGCCTCGGACTCGGCCCTGCTGTACTGGGGCCACTGGTGGTGGAGGAGGAGGACGAGGATGGAATCGATGCGGGCACTCCGTCCTAATGTGCCCGGGCTGGCGGCATCCGTAACAAACTACCTGTCGGTGGCCATGATCATCCTGTCTCCTCGGACCATACACCTGTAGAGGTGGGGGAGCCAATGCTGGAGGAGGCTCCTGCTCCTGCCTGAAGTTGGGACGACGACGTCCTCCACCCTTCTTGTATCTGATAGTCCTGCCTCTCTGAGAGCCCCTGCTGCCCTCTCTAGATGTGGACCCATTGTTAGAAAGTAGCGAAAAAGAGAGAACAAGCGGATAAACTTTTGAATAATTGAAATTTTATTATCCAAAAAAGATATCATTTACAAAGGTATGGCCTCCCTTATATAGAATGGAGGAGATAAGAAAGAGAGTATACAAACAATGTGGGACTAAACATTTAAAATACTGAGCGGCTAGAATAAAGGAGACCGCACAGGCCGCGCGGTTAGACATATGGGTTAATCGCTCGACAACTCCAGCAGGATAGAACATGCCGCAATGGTAGACCGATAGACCGCCCGATCTCCAGGCTTCAGAGTGAGATCGCCAGACCGCTCGGTCAACAAACCGCTGGATCAGACCGCTAAGCCGCCCGGTCTAATACTTCAACACTCCCCCTCAAGCTGGAGCATAGATATCAATCATGCCCAGCTTGTCACAAATACGGAAGAAGGAAGTAGAAACCGGCTTGGTGAAGATATCTGCCAATTCCTTGTCAGAGGTGACAAAAGGAGTACAAATCTGTTTCTTCAAAATCTCTTCCCGAATGAAGTGACAGTCAACCTCTATATGCTTTGTTCTCTCATGGAAGATCGGATTTCTGGATATGTGTATAGCGGCCTTGTTGTCACAGAACATAGGGAGAGGACAATCATATACCTCGCCCAGGTCAAGCATGAGAGCCCGCAACCACTTTAACTCACACGTGGTTGACGCCATACTCCGGTATTCGGCTTCGGCACTGGATCTGGAGACAACAGACTGTTTCTTGCTCTTCCAACTCACGAGATTACCTCCAACAAAGGTACAAAAACCTGATGTGGATTTACGATCGCCTTTGTCATCCGCGTAACTTGAATCTGAGTAGGCCTCAACCCTCAGATGACCATTCTTCTGAAAGAGTAACCCTCTGCCCGGTGCTGCTTTGATATACTCTAAAATCTTCAGGGCGGACTGAAGATGGCACTCCCTGGGAGCTTGCATAAACTGACTGACCTTGCCTACATCATAGGCGATGTCGGGTCTAGTCACCGTGAGATAGATGAGTTTGCCTACCAAACGTCTGTACCTTGTGACATCAGATAGAAGAGGCGAGTCATCCGTACACGTTTTGTCTTCTCCAACAGCCATGGGAAAACGAGCTGGTTTGGCACCTGTCAATCCTGCTTCTCGTAGAAGATCAAGGGCATACTTTCGTTGAGAGAGAACCAAGGAGTCAAGTTTCCGAGAGATTTCTATCCCCAAACAGTATTTTGGGGAGCCCATATACTTCATGACCAAGTGCTGACGGAGGTGCTTCTTCGTCAAGTCCACCCCATCTCGGTCATCGCTAGTAAGGAGAATATCATCCACATATACGGCCAAAACCACCAGTCCCGAGGCCGTTTTGCGAATGAATAAGGAGTGATCGGCCGAACTCCTTTGAAAGCCGATGGTAGCCACAATACCACTGAATTTGTCAAACCATGCCCGAGGGCTCTGCTTTAGGCCATAAATGGCCTTCTTCAAATGACATACACGTGTCTCCCCCTGAGCAACATACCCAGGAGGTTGCTCCATATAGACGTTCTCCTGAAGATCGCCATAGAGAAAGGCATTCTTCACATCAAGCTGGGAAATGGCCCAAGCCCGGTTAATAGCCACAGAAAAGAGAACCCGGATGGTGCTGAGGCGAGCAACCGGAGAGAAGGTATCAAAGTAATCAACGCCGTAAGTCTGAGTGAAGCCCTTGGCCACCAGCCGGGCTTTGTAGCGATCCACAGTGCCATCGGGGCGAACTTCACAACGAAGACCCAGCGACAGCCAACCACATCAGTGCCCACGGGAGGAGGAACCAGGGTCCATGTACCCCATTCAGTAAGAGTAGCCATCTCCTCATCCATGACAGACTTCCAATGAGGGAGAGCAAGTGCCTCCTGGTAGGTACGGGGAGTAGAAGTAGCAGAGATAGCCAAGACAAAACACCTGCGAGAAGGAGAAAGCTGGTCATAGGAAACAACAGCCGTGAGCGGGTGTTGAGTACACGCCCGCACCCCTTTGCGAAGGGCAATGGGAACATCCAGGTTAACGGGAGCGTCGGCGACGGGAGCGTCAGTGACCGGAGCGTCCGTGGCGGAGAAGGCTGGCCCGGGACTAGAGAGAGACGGCAACGGAGAGGAGGGTGGAGGGGCGGGTGGGGAGACGGACTGGGAAGGAGTGGGTGGAGGAGGAGACGAAGGTGGGAAAACGTGGAGAGGTGGGGAAGGAACGGAGATATCAGAAGGAAGAGAAGAGGGAGAAGAGAAATAGGAAGCATTTTCGAAAAAAGTCACATCCGCGGAGACAAACTGCTTGCGGAGAAGGGGGTCAAAGCAACAATAGCCTTTTTGAGTGGTAGAGTACCCCAAAAAGACACACTTGGTGGAACGGGGGGAAAGCTTGTCGCAGGTAGCGGAGGGAGCGTGAACAAAGGTCGTACAGCCAAAGACACGAAGAGGAAGAGGAAAAGGTTCCTGGTGGGGGTAGAGAAGGGAGAAGGGAGTCTGGCCGTGGAGAACCGCGGAGGGAAGGCGATTGATGAGATAGCAGGCGAGGAGCACAGCGTAGCCCCAGTAGGAGCGAGGGACGTGCATCTGCATCATGAGAGTACGCGCAACATCAAGCAGGTGACGGTTTTTACGCTCCGCCACCCCATTCTGCTGGGAGGTGTAAACACAAGTCGTTTGATGAAGGAGGCCATGTTGGTGAAAGAATGCGGTGAACTCATGAGTCAGATATTCTTTGGCATTATCAGAACGTAAGACTTTAATAGAAATAACAAATTGAGTCTTAATCATAAAGTAAAATGATTGCCAAACAGAAAATAGTTTAGAGCGATCTTTTAACAGATACACCCAGGTACATCGAGAAAAATCATCGATAAAAGTGACAAAATAGGAACTGCCCCGACCAACTGTAAGGGTAGGAGCAGGACCCCATACATCAGAATGAATAAGATCAAATATGTGAGAGGAGCCACGGTCTTGCTTCGGTGGGAAGGAGGAGCGATGATGTTTGCCAAGCTGACACGCATCACAGTTGAGCGGAGAACTGGTAGGAGGTAAGTGGGGCAGAAGCTGGCGAATAAGCCAAGTAGGAGGATGTCCAAGACGAAGATGCCACTGAAGGAGATCGGTGGAGGAGGAGTAGGCAGATAGAGCGGAAACATCGTCGAGGAAGTAGAGGCCGCCGCTCTCAGTCCCAGTAGCAATCGTCCGCTGGGTCCTCGGGTCCTGAAAAGAACAAGTAGTGGGAGTGAATAAGACGGAACACTGAAGTTGCCGGCATAAAGAAGTAACAGATAACAAATTGCACGGGAACTTCGGGACATAGAGGGTATCCTCCAAGCAAAGCGATGGGGTGAGTTGAACCATGCCCGTCCCATGAACCGGGGACGGGGAACCATCCGCCACACGAACCGGGGGTAAGCGGTCATGGGTCTCAAGACGGGAGAAGCAATGAGGGTTGCCCGTCATATGATTGGTGGCACCAGAGTCAATCAGCCATTTACCTTGGGTAACGACGTGGGCACTACCTGACGTCGTGGCCACAGAGGCAGACGGCCGAGAAGAGGCGGAGGCCGAAGAAGGAGCATCACCGGAAGGGCGAAGATGAGGATGTTTCTGCCAGCAGCGGTCAACAGTATGGCCAGTACGACCACAGTGAGAGCAGAAGAACCGGGATGAACCTCGTCCGCCAGAGGAGCCGCGGCTACTAGGGCCCCCCCTCTGAGCTTGGTGAGCAAAGGAGTCCTGGGAAGGGGGGAGGCCAACAGAGGCCGCTGGAGTAGCGAAGTAACAGCGGCAATGCGAGCCGCAGTGGCATCCAAAGTAGGAGATTCCGCCTCACCCAAGATCTGCTGGTGGATCATATCATAAGAGTCGGGAAGACGAAGAAGATAACAAACAACCAGGAGTTCCTGGAAGTGTTTGTGCTGGTCGGCCAAGTCCGCGGAGAAGGGGCGATTCTGGAGGATTTCAGCACCAAGAGCCTGAACCTGCTGATAAGCCGCAGCCGGTGACATGGAAGGGCGGGCGAAGAGGTCCGCATAGAGAGTATAAATGCGGGACGTCTGGCCCCCCTTAGAATAGAGAGCAGCGAGGTGAAGCCAGGCGGCCTTGACCGTCTCATCATGACGAATGATGGGAAGGCACTCATCAGAAAGGCTGTTGGCCAGCCAGGTGCGGACAAGAGCATCACTCGCATCCCAGTCATCAAACTCAGGAGAGGTGCGAGGAGGAGGGTCATCGGTGAGGTGATGACGCTTGCGTTGAGAACGAAGGAGAAAGGTGAAAGAAACGCTCCAATCGGGATAGTTGGAGCCAACAAGCTTGGAAAGGGTGCCAAGGTTGCCCGAAGGAGGAGGAGGAGAAGGAGCTACAGGAGTAGTGGTGAGACCGGAGGTAGTCATAGAACCCGGCAAGCAGAAGAAGCCTCGCGAACAGAAGCGGTTAGAAAACAGAAGAAGCCGCGCGAACAGTAGCGGCTAGAAAGAGGTCAAAGGCACAGCAGGGAAGAGGTCGCGCGGACTGAAAAGGCCGAGCGAACAGAAGAGAGGAGAAGAGCAGGTGACCGCGACCAAGATGCAGGTGGGATAGGAACAACCCGCACGGTCAGACAGATCACAGCAGCAAACCGCGAGTATAGAGAAGCAGAAATGGGGAAAGCAGAAGCGGACAGGGAGAAGAAGTCCGCAGCGGGTAGAGACAAGGCACGCGGACAGAGACAGGCCGCAACAACTAGGAAGTCGGAGAGGCAAGAAAGAACAAGGAGCGCGGCGACAAGGAAACAGGTCGCTGCGACGAATAGCAGTAGGAGAAGAGAACCAAGAAGAAGCAAGCCGCGCGAACAGGGCAGCGGACAGAAACAAGCCGCGCGGACAGAGGAGAAGGCAAGTCGCAAGACAGGTCGCAGAAAGCGGAAAAGAAGCCGCGAACAACAGAGAGCGCACAGAATCAGGAGTTAATGACCGTGCCCTCTGATACCATGTTAGAAAGTAGCGAAAAAGAGAGAACAAGCGGATAAACTTTTGAATAATTGAAATTTTATTATCCAAAAAAGATATCATTTACAAAGGTATGGCCTCCCTTATATAGAATGGAGGAGATAAGAAAGAGAGTATACAAACAATGTGGGACTAAACATTTACAATACTAAGCGGCTAGAATAAAGGTGACCGCACAGGCCGCGCGGTTAGACAGATGGGTTAACCGCTCGGCAACTCCAGCAGGATAGAACAGGCCGCAATGGTAGACCGATAGACCGCCCGGTCTCCAGGCTTCAGAGTGAGATCGCCAGACCGCTCGGTCAACAAACCGCTGGATCAGACCGCTAAGACGCCCGGTCTAATACTTCAACACCCATCAAACGGTCTCTTTCTTCTGCCTTGCACCATCAGCTGGTCAGCCTCCAGCTTCTTTGCCATCTCAATGATCTGCCTAGTGCTGCCATGAGAAATGAACAGCAAGGCCTGCCTCAAATCGTCTCTGAGGCCCCGGTAGAACCTCTTGGCATACCTCCTATCATCGGTATCCTGAATCCCTGCGAACCTGGCCAAATGAGAGAACTCTCGCTGATACTCTATCACCGATCTAGTCCCCTGCCTGAGGTTCAAAAACCTCTCCTCCAAGGCATCTCCGTCCGTAGCAGAGACGAAGTGATACAGAAATACATCGCAAAACTCCTCCCATGATATCTCTGACAGCTCGCAGTCTGCATATGTAGACTCCCGCACTGATTTCCACCATCTCTTCGCATGAGCCTCTAGTGCAGAGGTGGCTAGAGGTACTGCCTCGCCGACCGGGCAGATGATGCCTGCTAAAATCTCGTGTATGGCCTCCAGCCATTCCTCCATCTTTACCGCATCCTCTGTACCACGGTACACTGGTGGGGACAGGCTCTTGAAAGCACTCAGCCAGTTCGACCCCGGATTTGGCTGCGGAGCCGGGACTTGCTGGGATTTGAAGGCATCCAGAATCGCCGTCAAAGTCTGCCTTATCTCCGTATGTAGGGATGGAGTGATAGCTGGAGAGGGAGAAGTCACATTTTGCGGCACGACGACCTGTGGAGGTTGCATATAGGTAAGGTTGAAACAAAACTGGCCTAACTCATTGTACTTTGTGGACCATTTTATGTGACTTTTACACATGGTTCACCACTGCTTCCGCTGCATAGTTTGTACGCAAACTAATGCTCGGGCGGGGGTGATCTGGTGTTGTGGACTTCTTTCTCATATGATCGTTGTTCATGTGATACAAATTTGTAAGACCCCTTCCTCCCCCTTACCAAGGAGGGCTACCGGGCCTTATGCCCAACTGCAAATAATATATCAGGTCTTGTAACTGTAAGATAGATCAACTTTCTCACAAATTGACGATGGTATTCTGGGTTTAGTAGGAGCATAACAATGATTTCCCTGGCTGTAACGATGGATGGAGATACTTCCCTGGAGGAAGTATGACTGGATGAGATCTTCCTAGCTAGGAACGAAACCAGGATGGCCGACCCTTTTTTATAGAAAGACTAGACAAACTTCTCTAATCGAAACGGGAACCAGAGAGGTCTACCTAATGAGGGCGAAGGTGGATGACAGGGATGTGGAAGGCAGGGTTGGCGGCACTAGCTTTGAGATGAGAGATGGTATTACGCTTGGTGAGCGACAGACCACCTCACGCGAAGTGTAGCATCCCTCAGACAACTAGACCCCTAGGAGTGGTTTTGTCATGGCTAGGTCATAAACCCTAGGAAGACCAAGTGAACCTAGGAATGTAGGTGAGATCACTATGGTCTGCAAATAGTATATTTCTAAACAATAGGTTATGATGATCATGGGGCTTCACCATGACTCCAAGACCTCACCACAACCTCGTCAACCTATTGGAAGGTCCATTAGAGCCCTAAGGGTCCATTGGAGTCAACTCTGAGAGGCCAAGTTGACCTAGGATCATCCTAGTCCTAAACTGGGCAAGGTGCCCTAACTAAGGGCAATGTGCCCCTAAGGAGCCCAACCAACCCTACTTAGGTTTTCCTAGGCCTAAGGTGAAGTCAATGAGTCGCCAAAGATCCCTTGGGGTCAACCCAAATGGTCATGTTGACCAAAGTCAACTCTAGCCCTAATTTGATCAAAGTACCCTTCCTAAGGGTCAAGTGACCCCCAAAGTGCCAAGTCAACTCCATCCAGCCCTACCTTGACATTAGGGGAGGCCAATGGGTCACCAAGGATCCATTGGGGTCAACCCAAAAGGTCAAATTTGTAAGACCCCTTCCTCCCCCTTACCAAGGAGGGCTACATGGCCTTATGCCCAGAACCGCCGTCTTACGGTGGCACTAATGCACGGGTTAGTCAACACCGCAACATGCCGATCCTGCCGGCTATTACGATCATAAACATAGGCCAATATGAGAAAATAAGTGTAACAATGTAACAAATCTACAAGTCCACAAGTCACAGAGTACAAATCATATGTATGAAATGAAAAGTACATCAACATGGTCCACAAAAGAGTACAAAACGAAAGAGTAATAAGGGCTTATGCCCAGTACATCAAATCAACTCTCTCTCAAATAAAAGCGGAAGCTATACTAGTACATCAGAACTCGTCCCACCTAAGGACGCACAGTAGTGGTAGTAGCCTGCTGTAGCGGTATCTGCTCCTCACGTCCTGTCTCCTCGTCGTGCTGGTGCTCCATCTCCACGGGCTCCTAAAAATAGTATGGTCACCGACCATTAGTCAAAAAGACTAAGTCGTTTCCTCCACACCTCGCCCCGCAACTCCTAGGCACCGAGCGGGAGGACGAAGCGGAGGACAACAAGGGGTAGCAAAAGTGGAAGCAGGTGACAGAAACTAACTAGCAGTTGTAATAAGTATTATTATTTTTCTCTAGCAGTTCTAAATATGGTACAAGTAAGTAAAGAGCAGTACTAGTAAAGGAAGTAAATAACAGAAGGTAAGAACATGTAAATAAAACTATTCTACCACTATACTACCATCACAAAAGTACCATAACTTATATAAATGCCCATACAAATATATAAGTTAGGATTTCCAGGAAATTTAACTTATCATATAAAAGAGCCCATACTAATTTATATGATAAGGATCTATGAAGCGTATGACCTAATATGAATGAATGTTATGATGCAATTTTATGCACAGGCAAGTGCAACTCACGCACAATGACTCTGTGATCACAGACCTTTAGTTCCCACTTTTTGAGAGCTAGCATCACTCTCGGGTACCACCGCTGTGGCTACGGCAGTAGCGGAGCGGGCGTCTCCGCTTCTAGGCTGGTATGCACACTACCAAGCCTTAGACCCCTCTCATACGCCTCTATACACGTCCAAGGTGTACTCTAGAGTCTCGCGTACGTACTTTGCTGACAACCCGTCAGTCTTGTTGGGTCGGATGTGCGTTAACGGGGGTCGTCCTCAAGACCGTAGTGTAAAACAACCCACTGGCCCCTCTAACCCTCACAACCGCCTGGTGCACCGTACTGCCATCGGTGTGACGAACGGCCAGTACCACATGCCCCGCCACTATATTTATGCACATGCAAGTCTTTCATTCCGAGCATTCCGCTCGCAGGACCAAACCCGTCCTGAAACCCTCAAACCCAACCCGGGTGAGAACGCACAATAGTGCCTTTATACCAATTCCCTCAAACCCTACACGGGTGAGCATATAACATGAATCTCTCCAACCCTACACGGGTGAGAAGGTACAACAATGTCTTAGCCTACTATACTACTCTTGTCTACGAGTTATTATACTTAGTGATTTAAGGTTAATCCCAGGACTGCCCAGGGTATACCCGGTGAAGGGCTCTCGGGGGCACTAGGAACTACGATGGGATTACGCCCAAAGTTCCCTTTCACAAGGATATTTACTTTAGTTGATGACTACCCAGGTTTCACCCCAGCTCTCATTGTTGCTCTGGAACAATCCTAGTGACTTAAGATATTACCGGGAAACTGACGGTCTTCCGCCGACCTACACTCCGGTTGCTACCTAAAGACTTGCATTTTTACTCCCATCACTAAGACAATACTACCCACCAGGGATTATTCATATTGCACTCCCTTATTCTTCCGATGATCAATCCTCTGGTAATCCCCTAAAGCATGACCTATTTATGTTATATGCAGACCATATCCTATTATTACCCCAAAAATGGAATCTTCCAATCCTTAGGGCCTATTGCCCCTAACTATTTATCCTAGGGTGGTATGGGCTAATGGAACTATCATATGAATTCTCATAATTTTCCTTGGTCAAATAATCCCTTAATTAAATCTTTTAATTTAATTCCTAGGTCACTTAACACATGAAGTAGTATAATTTAAAATCCACTGACCTAGGTAATTTTGCTTGAGTTGTATATTGATAAAATATTTCTGTCTACAGGGTTTCATAATTTTCCTTTGAATATTTATACCAATTCCTTATTTAATACCAAATCTACATAATTTCCATTTTCCAAATGAAGTACAAGGAATATGTAATCCAAAATTCCAGGAAAATTACAGAACATATAAAACATTAATTTAAGACTATTGGCAGAGTTTCATCAACCTTTATAGTATAATGACCTAACAATTTCCATTCTTACATATTTACCAAAATGCCATTATATTAATTTAAAAATATTCAGTATACCCATAAATTCTGACATAATTATGCAATACTACTAATACAATTATACAATACTAGCAATATTTCCAAATTTATCTGAAGTGTATTTCCATCAATTCAAGAATAAATGCAAAAAGGGTAAAATGGACATTTCAAGGTATTTTACTCTAAAAGTTCTTCAAACAGAAAGATCAAATTTTACTAAGTCCAATATAACCTTAATTTTAACTTGGCAAAGTTTGAGGACTTTTACTTGAGGAAAACCTATTTTTCCAATTTATTTTCAAAAGGAGCTATATTTTTTAAAAATTCCAATTAATGGGATTTTTGATTCCAAAAATCTCATAATTAATCTGAGGGGTGAACTTTACCCTAATGAACCACTGGAATAAAATCCATGATTTTTGAGTGCCTCAATTAGGCTGAATGCACCATATTTAAATCATTGCTATTGGCACACCAAGGCAATATATAAACCAACACATGCAAGTGGATTTTCCAACATGCAGTGATCCAAATGTGCTGAAATTTTTATCATGCACCAAGGATGTCCCCAAGTACCTACCACCAAAATTTGGGGCCATGAGGAGTCATATAACTCAAAATATTTCATTTATTTAGTTTTTGATATTATGACCAAAACTATAGAAAACGTTGTCCCAAAAATTCCCCATTTTTGGCAGGGGCTAGGTATTCCATAATCATGCATGTACCCAAAATTCAGGGCCATGGTGATTGCTGGTTTGACTTGGGCATCCAAATGAATTTCTGCCCTTGTCTAGGACCAGTCCTAGGAGAAATGCCCTACAGGACTGTATACTACACCAAATCACACATTTAAGGTGGTAAATTAAAGGTAAGACATTCTGCTACACTTTTCATTTAGGGTCCAGTTTCTGGAAATGCTTCTAAGAGGCCTAAATATGACATGCAATGTGACTATATATTTGTGACAGAATTACACTATTCATATCATTTAATTTAAATCATATTAATACATCTGCATGAATCCTAAAGCATAGATGAATGGGATCGGGTTATCTCCTTCCTCCAGCCAACGGCTGATATCGAGCCGACCTGGAGCATCTTTGCTGGCCTTTTCCGGCCAGCTGAGGCGGCGCCACCCCCGGCCAACGGTGCCATCACCTTCACGGTGGTGGTGGCTATCGTTTCCCGGTGATGGGGCGGCGAGAGATGGTGGTGACGACGATCCCGAGCGGTTAAGAAAACTTGGAAAAATCACACTTTTCTCTCATGGCATCGGGCTCAGTTGAGCCCGATATCTCACCTAATCGATCCAGGATCCTAGTACGGGTAGAGGTGAGGTGAAACAGACCTGGATTGGGGCTTGGCGGCGGTTCAGGCTGCGGTTAGCCATGGTGGTGGTGCGCCGATGAGCTCCTCCCCGAATGCTTGATTCTCCACCATTTTCCATGCTCCAGCACTCGATTTCAATTCCTTTTCTCTCTCTGAAGCCGATGGAGGGGTTAATTGGGGCTGAGGTGGTGTATATGGGGAGATACAACCAAGGTGAGCTCGGGCTCAACCTTGGTTGCTCCGCCCATGCATGCCAGGTGGCTCTCAGCCCCTATTTTCTTCTGGAGTGTTGTGAGGAGGTCGGCCAGCAGGTGTTGGGCAGAGGATTGCAGCTGAAGGGGTGGCCATGTGGCCACCCTTCCTCTTCATCCCCATTTCTCTCTCCTCTTCCTTTTAAAATCCCATTTCTACCCCTTTGCATGCACTCTCTCTCCTAATTCAGAGGGGTAGGGCTGGTCTTGTTCACTTGTGCTGGCCATGGGCCAAATTTGGTGGGCTTGGTCCAAGGGAGGGTGGCTTGGTCTTCATTTCCCGCTTTTAGGTCAAATAGTTGACTTGTTGACTTGGAGAGTTGACTTAGTCAACATGATGAGTGGGCTGACCCCATTTGATGGTCATGAGCTTAGTAGCACCACCCAACTTGGGTTGGGTCAAGGGGGTGCCCTACTTAGGCTAATTGGGCTTATGAGTGTGGGTTTGACCAAATTAGGCCCAAGGTTGACTTTGGTCAACTGGGGTCAAAGTGTTGACCTAATGGCATGTCCTAGGGTGCACTTAGATTGTTTTTAGGGTTAGGGCAATGTGGTGGGGTCATGGTGTGGTTTGGGTCCCTATTTAGGCTAGTTTGACCTAGTTTGACTTGATCCTATAGTGGGCCCCACATGGCTACAACCCACTACCTAAGGTCAAACCTAGCTAAAACCACTGTCACCCATCCCATGCCTAACCCAATCTAAGTGAAAGGTGCCTAGAATTAACATGTGATGTTACAAAATTGACTAAAGTCAACCCTAGTCTAGGTTAGGTCAAACTTAGCTCAAATGGGCTAACCCAAGCTCAAGCCCTTTTTTATTTGGGCTAACCACCTCCTAATTATATGATGGTATGATTTATTGGGCTGCAAATAGGCTAAAGGGATGAGCAAGTCAGCCTTGATGACTAGGAGAGAGAGAGCTCGTCGTACCCCTTAATGGTGGAGAGAGAAAGGGTGGATGAAGAAGCCATTCACGATATAAGGAGGCCAAGGGCCACCTTTGATGGCTGGATTCAACTCCTCTAGGGAAGAGGAGGAGTTTCCAGCCGTTTTCTGTCCACTCCAAGCCAGGTTCACCCCCTCACCCACCACTTGGCCGAAAGCTTCATTGAAGGCCATTAATGGACATTGGTGCTTGGCCCTTCCTCTTCCCCCTTTGATGATCTTAAAAGCACCACTGGACTGAAGGGAGTCATTTACACACTTCACCTAAAGGAGACGAGGCATTCCACTATGTTGTTGTAAAAACCTGATCGGCGACACCACCTGCTGGGTATTGTATCCACAATGTTCCTGATTTGAAGAAGCTCCTGGACAAGCTAAGGTCAATAGACAATGTATTTGATAAACTCTTTCAAGTTGTGCTTGCAGTTCTTCCACGCTAAGTGCACACCAATGTCAGGGTGCAGTAGGTCAATATACACGGGTCTGCACGACGTAATCCCTCGTTGAGCAGATCAGTGTGTTGGCCTACGTGTACTCTCTCTATTGGAGTGCACTTACTTTCAAGCACAGGGCTATAACTATGCAGGAGCAGACAAGGAGCAAGGATGGGTCAAGGAGCACCTCATGGGTGTAAAGACGAAAATTCGTCTAAGTGTAAATCGACGAGAATCACCAAGTGATTCTCGCCGATTCGGCGGTGATTCTCGCCGATTCGGCGAGAATCACTAGTGATTCTCGCTGATTCGTCGAGAATCAGTGGTTGATTCTCGCCGAACTCGATCCAGCCACTTCTAAGCGAGCACCTCTGCTTCTAAGTAAGAATCGACGAGAATCACCAAGTGATTCTCGCCGATTCGCCGAGAATCACTTGGTGATTCTCGTCGAATCGTCGAGAATCACTGGTTGATTCTCGCCGTCTCGACCTGGCCTAAAGCAGTGCGTGCAACCAAGGCAAATTCGACGAGAATCATCCTTGATTCTCGCCGAATCGTCGAGAATCACCTTTGATTCTCGGCGACTCGGCGAGAATCACTTTCGATTCTCACCGATTTTGACTTGGGCATTTTTCTGGATCTTCCTGAACCGGATTCTGCCGCTGTCAATGTTCTAGACCGGGATTTTGGGATTCTTCTTGTGGGTCCCACAACGGTCTTATTCAAGTTGTATACAGTATATATATTCGGGTATTTTGAACGGAATACTCAGACAGAAAGAAGCCGAGCAAGAGAAAACCCTAAAATCGCGAAATCGCTCCGCCGCATCCGTCGCTGCTCGCGCTAGTCGGTCGCCGCTGTTGATCGCATTTCTTCCCGATCTCCGGCGACAGAAGCTTAGACAAGCTTTGAGTCTCACGTGTCTATCCAGAGATCTCTTGTCTCTCGATTTGGTGATCGGGAAAAACTTCCCCGTCCGAATCGATCGAGACGACCGATCCTCGTATGACCGTTGGAAGACCAAGCTAGCTTCGCTACGAAGATTGGATCTCTAAGTTCAGCAGCCGCTCATCATCATAGCCGCCGATCTCGAAGCAAGCCGCCGCTCATCTTGCCGCCGCCGGTTCCGGGGAGATCCTTTCCAAGAGAGACCAAGGATGTAGACTCTTTGTTGACTTCACGAACACGTCGTCGAACGAAGAGGAACACCGTAGTCTCCAAACAAAGTTTGTATCTCGTGTACTTTTTATTTTACTTTTGTTGTAAAGGAACGTTTGTTCCGTGTTGTAAGGGTTGGGTGCAACCCGGTTTGTGGGAGTGTTGACTCCTATGTGTGGAAGGATTCCTTCCGATAGTGCAAGGATTGGATTTCAATCCTGTTGGAGAAGTGACCGAGTCGTCCCTTGTTGGGAGATAGGTCGAAGGGGGAAAGTTGATGTACCCAAGTCGGGAAACCACTATAAATTGCCTGTGTATTCTGTGTGCTGTGCTGTTTGTTTTTATTGTGCAGGTACTATTATAAATTCCACAAAAGCGCTATACGTCACCTATTCCCCCCCATAGGTGCACATAGTTGACACTAGATGTACTTTCAAGTGGTATCAGAGGGAGGTTACTCATCAAAAAGGTTAACACCTTGAGTTGAATCCTGCCACTAGTGTCAACAAGGAGGCAAACATCTACTATGGACGGGCTCAAGTTCTCCGGCAAGATCCCAGTATGCACCAGGCTCAACTTTCCTATCTGGAAGGAAAGGATCAGGTTCTACATGGAAGCAGTGGATCCTCGACTTTTCATGATCGTGCAGGAGGGACCTTATGTCCCCACTAAGGCCTCCACCATTGATCCCACCAAGAAAGTGCCGAAGACACTTTCTGAAATGGACAAGGACGAGATGGTGCTAGTGGGACTTGACATGAAGGCACGAAACATTCTGGTCAGCGCAGTTGATGACTCTATGATGCAAAACTTCAGCAACTGCAGGACAGCACAGGAGATCTGGCAGTGCCTGATCATCCTAATGGAGGGCACGAATGAAGTGTGTTAGAAAGTAGCGAAAAAGAGAGAACAAGCGGATAAACTTTTGAATAATTGAAATTTTATTATCCAAAAAAGATATCATTTACAAAGGTATGGCCTCCCTTATATAGAATGGAGGAGATAAGAAAGAGAGTATATAAACAATGTGGGACTAAACAATTACAGTACTGAGCGGCTAGAATAAAGGTGACCGCACAGGCCGCGCGGTTAGACAGATGGGTTAACCGCTCGGCAACTCCAGCAGGATAGAACAGACCGCACTGGTAGACCGCCAGACCGCTCGGTCAACAAACCGCTGGATCAGACCGCTAAGCCGCCCGGTCAACAAACCACTGGATCAGACCGCTAAGCCGCCCGATCTAATACTTCAACACTCCCCCTCAAGCTGGAGCATAGATATCAATCATGCCCAGCTTGTCACAAATGCGGAAGAAGGAAGTAGAAACCGGCTTGGCGAAGATATCTTCCAATTCCTTGTCAGAGGTGACAAAAGGAGTACAAATCTGTTTCTTTAAAATCTCTTCCCGAATGAAGTGACAGTCAACCTCTATATGCTTTGTTCTCTCATGGAAGACCGGATTTCTGGATATGTGTATAGCGGCCTTGTTGTCACAGAACATAGGGAGAGGACAGTCATATACCTCGCCCAGGTCAAGCATGAGAGCCCGCAACCACTTCAACTCACACGTGGTTGACGCCATACTCCGGTATTCGGCTTCGGCACTGGATCTGGAGACAACAGATTGTTTCTTGCTCTTCCAACTCACGAGATTACCTCCAACAAAGGTACAAAAACCTGATGTGGATTTACGATCGCCTTTGTCATCCGCGTAACTTGAATCTGAGTAGGCCTCAACCCTCAGATGACCATTCTTCTGAAAGAGTAACTCTCTGCCCGGTGCTGCTTTGATATACTCTAAAATCTTCAGGGCGGACTGAAGATGGCACTCCCTGGGAGCTTGCATAAACTGACTGACCTTGCCTACAGCATAGGCGATGTCGGGTCTAGTCACCGTGAGATAGATGAGTTTGCCTACCAAACGTCTGTACCTCGTGACATCAGATAGAAGAGGCGAGTCATCCGTCCACGTTTTGTCTTCTCCAACAGCCATGGGAAAATGAGCTGGTTTGGCACCTGTCAATCCTGCTTCTCGTAGAAGATCAAGGGCATACTTCCGTTGAGAGAGAACCAAAGAGTCAAGTTTCCGAGAGATTTCTATCCCCAAAAAGTATTTTGGGGAGCCCATATCCTTCGTGACCAAGTGCTGACGGAGGTGCTTCTTCGTCAAGTCCACCCCATCTCGGTCATCGCCAGTAAGGAGAATATCATCCACATATACGGCCAAAACCACCAGTCCCGAGGCCGTTTTGCGAATGAATAAGGAGTGATCGGCCGAACTCCTTTGAAAGCCGATGGTAGCCACAATACCACTGAATTTGTCAAACCATGCCCGAGGGCTCTGCTTTAGGCCATAAATGGCCTTCTTCAAATGACATACACGTGTCTCCCCCTGAGCAACATACCAGGAGGTTGCTCCATATAGACGTCCTCCTGAAGATCGCCATAGAGAAAGGCATTCTTCACATCAAGCTGGGAAATGGCCCAAGCCCGGTTAACAGCCACAGAAAAGAGAACCCGGATGGTGCTGAGGCGAGCAACCAGAGAGAAGGTATCAAAGTAATCAACGCCGTAAGTCTGAGTGAAGCCTTTGGCCACCAGGCGGGCTTTGTAGCGATCCACAGTGCCGTCGGGGCGAAACTTCACAACGAAGACCCAGCGACAGCCAACCACATCAGTGCCCACGGGAGGAGGAACCAGGGTCCAGGTACCCCGTTCAGTAAGAGTAGCCATCTCCTCATCCATGGCAGACTTCCAATGAGGGAGAGCAAGAGCCTCCTGGTAGGTACGGGGAGTAGAAGTAGCAGAGATAGCCAAGGCAAAACACCTGCGAGAAGGAGAAAGCTGATCATAGGAAACAACAGCCGTGAGCGGGTGTTGAGTACACGCCCGCACCCCTTTGCGAAGGGCAATGGGAACATCCAGGTCAACGGGAGCGTCGGCGACGGGAGCGTCAGCGACCGGAGCGTCCGTGGCGGAGAAAACTGGCCCGGGACTAGAGAGAGACAGCAGCGGAGAGGAGGGTGGAGGGGTGGGCGGGGAGACGGACTGGGAAGGAGTGGGTGGAGGAGGAGAGGAAGGTGGGAAAACGTGGAGAGGTGGGGAAGGAACGGAGATATCAGAAGGAAGAGAAGAGGGAGAAGAGAAATAGGAAGCATTTTCGAAAAAAGTCACATCCGCGGAGACAAACTGCTTGCGGAGAAGGGGGTCAAAGCAGCAATAGCCTTTTTGAGTGGTAGAGTACCCCAAAAAGACACACTTGGTGGAACGGGGGGAAAGCTTGTCGCGGGTAGCGGAGGGAGCGTGAACAAAGGCCGTACAACCAAAGACACGGAGAGGAAGAGGAAAAGGTTCCTGGTGGGGGTAGAGAAGGGAGAAGGGAGTCTGGCCGTGGAGAACCGCGGAGGGAAGGCGATTGATGAGATAGCAGGCGAGGAGCGCAGCGTAGCCCCAGTAGGAGCGAGGGACGTACATCTGCGTCATGAGAGTACGCGCAACATCAAGCAGGTGACGGTTTTTACGCTCCGCCACCCCATTCTGCTGGGAGGTGTAAACACAAGTCGTTTGATGAAGGAGGTCATGTTGGTGAAAGAAGGCGGAGAACTCATGAGTCAGATATTCTTTGGCATTATCAGAACGTAAGACTTTAATAGAAATAACAAATTGAGTCTTAATCATAAAGTAAAATGATTGCCAAACAGAAAATAGTTCAGAGCGATCTTTTAACAGATACACCCAGGTACATCGAGAAAAATCATCGATAAAAGTGACAAAATAGGAACTGCCCCGACCAACTGTGACGGTAGGAGCAGGACCCCATACATCAGAATGAATAAAATCAAATATGCGAGAGGAGCCACGGCATTGCTTCGGTGGGAAGGAGGAGAGATGATGTTTGCCAAGCTGACACGTATCACAGTTGAGCGGAGAACTGGTAGGAGGTAAGTGGGGCAGAAGCTGGCGAATAAGCCGAGGAGGAGGATGTCCAAGACGAAGATGCCACTGAAGGAGATCGGTGGAGGAGGAGTAGGCAGATAGAGCGGAAACATCGTCGAGGAAGTAGAGGCCGCCGCTCTCAGTCCCAGTAGCAATCGTCCGCTGGGTCCTCGGGTCCTGAAAAGAACAAGTAGTGGGAGTGAATAAGACGGAACACTGAAGTTGCCGGCATAAAGTAGTAACTGATAACAAATTGCACGGGAACTTCGGGACAAAGAGGGTATCCTCCAAGCAAAGCGATGTGGTGAGTTGAACCATGCTCGTCCCATGAACCGGGGACAGCGAACCATCCGCCACACGAACCGGGGGTAAGCGGTCATGGGTCTCAAGACGGGAGAAGCAATGAGGGTTGCCCGTCATATGATTGGTGGCACCGGAGTCAATCAGCCATTTACCTTGGGTAACAACGTGGGCACTACCTGACGTCGTGGCCACAGAGGCAGACGGCCGAGAAGAGGCGGAGGCCGAAGAAGGAGCATCACCGGAAGGGCGATGATGAGGATGTTTCTGCCAGCAGCGGTCAACAGTATGGCCAGTACGACCACAGTGAGAGCAGAGGAACCGGGATGAACCTCGTCCGCCAGAGGAGCCGCGGCTACTAGGGCCCCCCCTCTGAGCTTGGTGAGCAAAGGAGTCCTGGGAAGGGGGGGAGACCAACAGAGGCCGCTGGAGTAGCGAAGTAACAGCGGCAATGCGAGCCGCAGTGGCATCCAAAGTAGGAGATTCCGCCTCACCCAAGATCTGCTGGCGGATCATATCATAAGAGTCGGGAAGACGAAGAAGATAACAAACAACCAGGAGTTCCTGGAAGTGTTTGTGCTGATCGGCCAAGTCCGCGGAGAAGGGGCGATTCTGGAGGATTTCAGCACCAAGAGCCTGAACCTGCTGATAAGCCACAGCCGGTGACATGGAAGGGCGGGCGAAGAGGTCCGCATAGAGAGTATAAATGCGGGACGTCTGGCCCCCCTTAGAATAGAGAGCAGCGAGGTGAAGCCAGGCGGCCTTGACCGTCTCATCATGGCGAATGACGGGAAGGCACTCATCAGAAAGGCTGTTGGCCAGCCAGGTGCGGACAAGAGCATCACTCGCATCCCAATCATCAAACTCAGGAGAGGTGCGAGGAGGAGGGTCATCGGTGAGGTGATGACGCTTGCGTTGAGAATGAAGGAGAAAGGTGAAAGAAACGCTCCAATCGGGATAGTTGGAGCCAACAAGCTTGGAAAGGGTGCCCGAAGGAGGAGGAGGAGGAGGAGCTACAGGAGTAGTGGTGAGACCGGAGGTAGTCATAGAACCCGACAAGCAGAAGAAACCGCACGAACAGAAGCGGTTAGAAAATAGATGAAGCCGCCCGAACAGTAGCGGCTAGAAAGAGGTCAAAGGCACAGTGGGGAAGAGGTCGCGCAGACTGAAAAGGCCGAGCGAACAGAAGAGAGGAGAAGAGCAGGTGACCGCGACCAAGATGCAGGTGAGATAGGAACAACCCGCACGGTCAGGCAGGTCACAGCAGCAAACCGCGAGTATAGAGACAAGCGGAAATGGGGAAAGCAGAAGCGGACAGAGACAGGCCGCAACGACTAGGAAGTCGGAGAGGCAAGAAAGAACAAGGAGCGCGACGACAAGGAAACAGGTCGCTGCGACGAATAGCAGTAGGAGAAGAGAACTAAGAAGAAGCAAGCCGCGCGAACAGGGCAGCGGACAGACACAAGCCGCGCGGACAGAAGAGAAGGCAAGGCGCGAGACAGGTCGCAGAAAGCGGAAAACAAGCCGCGAACAACAGAGAGCGCCCATAATCAGGAGGAAATGACCGTTCCCTCTGATACCATGTTAGAAAGTAGCGAAAAAGAGAGAACAAGCGGATAAACTTTTGAATAATTGAAATTTTATTATCCAAAAAAGATATCATTTACAAAGGTATGACCTCCCTTATATAGAATGGAGGAGATAAGAAAGAGAGTATACAAACAATGTGAGACTAAACAATTACATTACTGAGCGGCTAGAATAGAGGTGACCGCACAGGCCGCGCGGTTAGACAGATGGGTTAACCGCTCGGCAACTCCAGCAGGATAGAACAGACCGCACTGGTAGACCGCCAGACCGCTCGGTCAACAAACCGCTGGATCAGACCGCTAAGCCGCCCGGTCAACAAACCGCTGGATCAGACCGCTAAGCCGCCCGGTCTAATACTTCAACAAAGTGAGGGATGATCAGAGATCCCTCTTGAACCAGAAATATGAGGCCTTTAGACAAGGGCCTAAGGAAGAGATCGGAGTCACATACGAGAACTTCCTCAAGATTGTCAACGCCCTCAAAGGCTACGGAAGAGTGTTCACTAATGGTGAACTCAATGATAAATTCCTTAGGTCCCTTACTAAGGAATGAGACACAAAGATCTGCGCCATCAGAGAATTTGGCAGACTAGCTGAAACTGATCCACAAATTCTGTTTGGAAAGCTGATGTCCTATGAGTTTCAGCTGAACACCAGAAAAGCAGAAGAAGAAGCTGAGAAGGCGGCAGCCAAAGAAAAGACCGTGGCTCTAAAAGCCAGTCACTCCAGAAAAGGCAAGGGTGCGGTTTCGTACCGTGCCAGGAAAAAGGATGAGGAGGAGGACTCCGAGCCATGCTCCTCCAGCTCAGAGCTGTCGGAGGAGGATTTCTCCCTCATCACTCGAGAGTTCAAGAAGTTCCTCAAGATGAGGAATCAAAGAAAGAGAGACTGCTCCTCCTCCAGGCATCAGAAGAAAAATTATTCTTCTGACAGGTATGCATCTAGACCGAACAAACATCGCTCCTCTGACATTATTTGCTTTGGATGCAATAAGGCAGGACACGTCGTGGCCGACTGCTATCAAGGCAAGAGAGAAAAAGGGAAAGAAGAGGAGCACAAATCCTCTAGAGATAAGAAGAAGGAGCGGAGCTACATCGCCAAAAGGCCAAAGACACTGAGTGAGTCTGATTCCTCAGACTCCAGTGATGATGAGGAAGCCTACTTCGGGCTGGTGGGTCGCTCGGACTCAGAAGGAGAATGCCCCCCATTTACTGGGAAGGTAAAAGCTCACACCCCTCTCTCCGACTCCGACTCTGACCCTGAGTCTCAGGATGATGAACCTGAGGATAGCCCTTCGGCCCGTGAAGCGGAGCTCCTCGAGAAATATGAGCTTCTGCTCAACACTTTCGAGGAGTGCCGTAAGAGACTGAAGGCTGATAAGAAGGAAGTGAAATTCCTTAAGGGTGAGTGTGTATCCCTAAGGGAAGAGGTCACTAGCTTGATTTCTCTCCGACAGGAGCACCTTGACCTGACTTCAAAGCATTCAGAGTCTTTGAAGCTCCTTGATCTTAAGCAGGAGGAAGTCGACAAGTTGGAAGAACTACTTGCAGCAGAAAGGAAGATCGTCAAGAGCTTCTCTATGCCAAAAACAGTTCTTCCAGTCGTTGATACTTTCTCTGCTCAGGCCAAAGGAGCTGGCTTGGGGCATGTAGGGGTATCTGGTTCCTCATCCAGGAGAAACAGGAACCAGAGGAAGAATAAGGCCGCCAAGAAGGCCTCTGCTGATGAAAAGGGAAAGGCTCCGCTTAATCCTGTTGCGTTCAGAAAGCCTGGCTTTCCTTGCAACCAACATGACTTTGAGTCAACATTTGGCCATCATTTCCGGCCCTCGGTTGCAAAGCCAAAGAGCCGATATGACGGTTGGACCTTTCCCCGGAACTTCGGTGAGAGTGCCTTCAAGGCATCTTATGAGGAAATCCACATGGGAAATTATGGTCCGTTCTCTAGCGGCCATAATGGAAAGCAGGCACCAAAAGCCAAGCCTGTTATACAGAAGGTGACGAAGTCATGTGACTGCTGTCACCATGAGGCCTCCTCCTCCAGATCCAAGGCCCCAGCTGTACCCACCGTTCCCAGGGTAAGGCAGGAGCCTAGGAAGAGGTACAACAGATTCGACTGTTGGTGCTGTGGCAAAGTCGGTCACTTTGCCGTGGATTGTTGGTTTAATCCAAGGCATTACAAGACTCCCCATGTTAGCAATGCGAGGCCGACCACTCGTAGGGTTAACCAACCGAGGGGGAGTGTGCTAACCAAGAATCTAGGACCCAAGTTCAATTGGGTTCCTAAGGCAAATTAATTTTGTTTTGCAGGTATGTCCAAAGGCCACCAAAACGCCGATCTGGTATTTGGACCGTGGATGCTCCCGGCATATGACTGGGACAAGAAGCCTGCTGCGTGATTACACTCCAGTCGAGAATGGACCCAAAGTCATCTTTGGAGGGTCTGATCGAGGAGTCACCAGAGGTTACGGTATGATTTCCAACGGTATAATCTCTATCACCGACGTGGCTTATGTTGAAGGGTTAAACCATAACCTGATCAGTGTAAGTCAGTTATGTGATAAAGGTTATGACGTTAAGTTCTGCAAGGATAAATGTCTGATAATTTCACGTACCTCTTCTGAGACGGTATTATCAGGCATTAGGAGCAGAAATATCTTCTGCTTAGATTTTCTCAGTTTAGATTCCTCTACCCCCATATGCCTTGTGGCAACAGGCAGTGCATCTTTGTGTGAACAATGGCACAAGAGATTGACACATATTAATTTCAAGACAATTAGTATACTGTTTTCTAAGAACTTAGTAAGGGATGCTCCCAGTATCAAGTGCATCAAAGATAGCCCCTGTCCTGCATGCTAGATGGGCAAACAGACTCGGGCTACCTTTAAGAGCATTGCAGACAAAGACTCTTCCCGATGTCTTTACCTTTTATATATGGACTTGTTTGGTCCAATGCAAGTTCATAGCTTGGGAGGCAAGTCCTATACGCTAGTGATAGTTGATGATCATTCTCGGTTTACTTGGGTGTTCTTTTTGAAACGAAAGTCAGATACGTTTGACATCTTCACTAGTTTTGTCAAGCAGGTACATAACGAATTTAACTGCTCTGTGGTCAAAATCAGAAGTGACCATGGAACAGAATTCGAATCTGGTGCTATGACAGAGTTTTGTGAAGAACAAGGTATCTTTCATGAGTTTTCCTCCCCGCGCACTCCTCAGCAAAATGGAGTTGCGGATAGGAGAAATAGAACTCTCATTGAAGCCTGCACGACAATGTTGAAAGACGCTTCTCTCCCGGAATACTTCTGGGCAGAGGCTGTCAATACAGCTTGTCATGTACAAAACCGAGCATTGATCAACAAGCATCATCGTAAGACGCCTTACGAGCTACTGAAAGGCAGGAAACCAACCATGTCCTACTTGAGGATTTTTGGTTGCAGATGCTATGTACTGAATAATGGGAAGTACCCGCGTACTAAATTTGGTGAAAAATGCTTCGAAGGCATATTCATGGGCTATATTTCCCACAGTCGGGCATATAGGGTCTTTAATAAGAAAACCCTAGTGGTAGAAGAATCAATAAATGTTGTATTTGATGAAGGAAGTTTGCTTAACAACAACTCTTCTAGTGGTATTCTTGAAGATGCAGGTGCACATAGTTGACACTAGGTGGACTTTCAGCGGTGCACGACTTGAATAGCTGAGTCTGGATGAGACCGCTAAAGATGACACTCCTAAGTACGTCAAAGTCTCCACCTCCACGTCATCTGAAAATGTTGAAGATCAAAATAGAACAAATCTCTTGGGAGAACGAGAAGCCCAAGAAGTAGTTGAAGCTCCAGACGCCAGACTTCTAGAGCTCCGGCACGTGAGGGATCATCCTAGAGATCAGATCATCGGAGATCCTCGTGTCGGTGTTAGAACTCGAAGAGGTACTATTAACGAAGTATAATATCTTAGCTTCCTGTCACAGGTTGAGCCAAAGAAGTTCGACGAGGCGAACAAGGATGCGGCATAGATTCTGGCCATGCAAGATGAACTACATCAATTCGAACGTTGCAACGTTTGGACGCTAGTTCCCAGACCATACAAGCAGAATGTGATTGGCACCAAGTGGATCTTCAGAAACAAGCTGGATGAACATGGTGTCATCATAAAGAACAAGGCAAGGCTGGTGGCTCAAGGTTACAGACAGGAGGAGGGGATTGACTTCGACCAGACCTTCGCACCAGTAGCAAGGCTCGAGGCAATCAGATTGTTCCTGGCGTATGCTTCACACAAAGGATTCACAGTCTATCACATGGATGTGAAATCAGCATTCTTGAACGGAGACCTGAAAGAGGAAGTATACGTCGCTCAACCCCCAGGTTTTGTCGATCCTACTTATCCTAATCATGTTTATTTTCTTAATAAAGCCTTATATGAGTTGAAACAAGCTCCACGAGCTTGGTATGAGACTTTATCTAGTTTTCTTCTTGAGAACAAGTTCTCTAGAGGTAAAATAGATAAAACATTGTTTCTCAGGGAAGTCAAAGGCAAGATTTTGCTGGTGCAAATCTATGTCGATGACATAATATTCGGCTCAATGGACAACAATCTTTGCAAAAAGTTTTCTAAACTTATGCAAGGAAAGTTTGAAATGAGCAGTATGGGAGAGCTCAAGTATTTCTTAGGACTTCAAGTGAAACAGTCTGAGGATGGAATCTTCATCTCTCAGACGAAGTTCACAAATGAAATCCTTAAGAAATTCGGTATGGAGAGTGCAACCTCTATGAGGACTCCAATGGGATCCACCATGTCTCTGGATAAGGATGAGAAAGGTAAACCTTTCGATGAAACCAAATACAGAAGCATCATTGGATCCCTGCTCTACCTTACTGCCAGTAGACCGGATATCATGTTCTCCACATGTGTCTGTGCCAGATATCAGGTGAACACTAAGGAATCTCACTATGTCGCTGCAAAGCGAATTCTAAGATACCTTAAAGGTACTCCGAATCTTGGTTTGTGGTACCCGAGAAACAATGATGTCGAGCTTATAGGTTTTTCAGATGCTGATTTTGCAGGAAGTAGGGATGACAGGAAAAGCACCTCCGAGACGTGTCAATTCCTCGGCAGGAGGCTTATCTCTTGGAACAGGAAGAAACAGAATTGTGTTGCAACCTCCACAGCAGAGTCTGAGTACATCTCGGCAGGCAGCTGTTGCGCACAACTCCTATGGATCAGAAACCAGTTAGCCGACTATGACCTTCAGTTCAAAGACATACCAATGTACTGCGAATCCTCCAGTGCAATTGCCATTGCCAACAATCCGGTCTCGCACAGCAGAACGAAGCATATTGAAGTGCGCTACCACTTCATTCAGGAGCACGTGGAAAACAAGGACATCTCTCTCTGTTATGTCCCCACGGACAAGCAGATTGCTGATATATTCACAAAGCCCTTAGACGAGGCCAAGTTCAATTTTTTCAAGACTGAATTGGGGATGCTCAATTATGAGAAATGAAGACTACAGAAGCTCCAGGCTCGTGCACGATCTGAGGGGGAGCAAGGCACTCAAGTGTGAGCACAGACGCAAGAACTGAGGGGGAGCAAGGGGTCAAATGCTACCGACCCCGATTTGCAGAAGCCGAAAAGGGGGAGATTACCCTCGCGGCTAAGGCTAAGGTGGCTCCTAGCTTCCAAGCTTGCTCCCAAGAAATTGGTATTGGTAACTCACTCAACTCAATTTCAAGTTTATGGTTTTCATTCCCATATGCTCTATTCACCTTAGCTTGTAGGGTTTAGGCTTCTTCAAATAGGGGGAGATTGTTGGGTATTGTATCCACAATGTACCTGATTTGAAGAAGCTCCTGGACAAGCTAAGGTCAATAGACAATGTATTTGATAAACTCTTTCAAGTTGTGCTTGCAGTTCTTTCATGCTAAGTGCACACCAATGTTAGGGTGCAGTAGGTCAATATACACGGGTCTGCACGACGTAATCCCTCGTTGAGCAGATCAGTGTGTTGGCCTACGTGTACTCTCTCTATTGGAGTGCACTTACTTTCAAGCACATGGCTATAACTATGCAGGAGCAGACGAGGAGAAAGGATGGGTCAAGGAGCACCTCATGGGTGGAAAGACGAAAATTCGTCTAAGTGTAAATCGACGAGAATCACCAAGTGATTCTCGCCGATTCGGCGAGAATCACTAGTGATTCTCGCCGATTCGTCGAGAATCAGTGGTTGATTCTCGCCGAACTCGATCCAGCCACTTCTAAGCGAGCACCTCTGCTTCTAAGTAAGAATCGACGAGAATCACCAAGTGATTCTCGTCGATTCGGCGAGAATCACTAGTGATTCTCGTCGAATCGTCGAGAATCACTGGTTGATTCTCGCCGTCTCGACCTGGCCTAAAGCAGTGCGTGCAACCAAGGCAAATTCGACGAGAATCATCCTTGATTCTCGCCGAATCGTCGAGAATCACCTTTGATTCTCGGCGACTCGGCGAGAATCACTTTCGATTCTCACCGATTTTGACTTGGGCGTTTTTCTGGATCTTCCTGAACCGGATTCTGCCGCTGTCAATGTTCTGGACCGGGATTTTGGGATTCTTCTTGTGGGTCCCACAACGGTCTTATTCAAGTTGTATACAGTATATATATTCGGGTATTTTGAACGGAATACTCAGACAGAAAGAAGCCGAGCAAGAGAAAACCCTAAAATCGCGAAATCGCTCTGCCGCATCCGTCACTGCTCGCGCTAGTCGGTTGCCGCTGTTGATCGCATTTCTTCCCGATCTCCGGCGACAGAAGCTTAGCCAAGCTTTGAGTCTCACGTGTCTATCCAGATATCTCTTGTCTCTCGATTTGGTGATCGGGAAAAACTTCCCCGTCCGAATCGATCGAGACGACCGATCCTCGTGTGACCGTTGGAAGACCAAGCTAGCTTCGCTACGAAGATTGGATCTCTAAGTTCAGCAGCCGCTCATCATCATAGCCGCCGATCTCGAAGCAAGCCGCCGCTCGTCTTGCCGCCGCCGGTTCCGGGGAGATCCTTTCCAAGAGAGACCAAAGTTGTAGACTCTTCGTTGACTTCATGAACACGTCGTCGAACGAAGAGGAACACCGTAGTCTCCAAACGAAGTTTGTATCTCGTGTACTTTCTATTTTACTTTTGTTGTAAAGGAACGTTTGTTCCGTGTTGTAAGGGTTGGGTGCAACCCGGTTTGTGGGAGTGTTGACTCCTACGTGTGGAAGGATTCCTTCCGATAGTGCAAGGATTGGATTTCAATCCTGTTGGAGAAGTGACCGAGTCGTCCCTTGTTGGGAGATAGGTCGAAGGGGGAAAGTGGATGTACCCAAGTCGGGGAACCACTATAAATTGCATGTGTATTCTGTGTGCTGTGCTGTTTGTTTTTATTGTGCAGGTACTATTATAAATTCCGCAAAAGCGCTATACGTCACCTATTCCCCCCCATAGGTGCACATAGTTGACACTAGGTGGACTTTCACCACCACCATGGCAACCCGGTGATCAACGCGACTTCAAGCCTCCAATAAGGTCCTCCCCTTCTCCTCTCTCTGTGGGTAGATCGTAGGGATCATTAGGGATGAGAATCAGTCTCAAATGAGTCCGATCGGGAAAGGCGTTTTCCCATTTTTCCATAAAATTCAATCTATCGGGATCGTCGGAATCCGCCCCTTCGGCGGCTGTGCCGCCGCCTGGCGATAGCCACCCCCTCGACGGAGGTGGTGGTGGCAGGCCAGGGAGGTGGTCGGGTGGCCGGCTGTGGCGGCTGGAATCTGCTCCAGGTCGGGAGGATCCTAGTCGTTGGCGCGCTGGAGAAGATGTCCAGATGCCGTCCATCTTTTTGCCAAGATTCGTGCTGATTTATTTTAAATCATAGGATAATATTCATTTCATTTGATTTCTGTCACAAGAAATTTATTCAATATTTGTTTAATTTAAATCACAAGAAATAAATCACAGGAAATGATTTATTTTAAATCATTTGATTTCTTTAATCAAAGTAATTCTCACTATTTTTATCAAACTGATATCCCTCGATATCAATTTGAAGAGTTTAGCGAGTAACCCTCTTAGTGGACAAGATCCATATTTCACTAACACTATGAGTCAGCCTTAGCTTTTCTCTCACAATGCAGTTGTTTAGGTAGTCAACGCTTGTCAATTGCATCACTATGCAACTCCTGTATGGCTGGTGAATAACTCTTTATTTGCATCCATCATATGGTGCATGCCAACCCCATGCCTCTGGGCACTCAACCTTTGAGGTCACCCAGTTAAGCTTGACCCGATGTCGACAGTGAGATATCACAATTATCCGTCTGCACCCTTGCCAAGATAGATTAATGTACCTTGCTTTGACAAGCCCACATTTCATCGATCGAGACAGGAAGAGTGTCATCCATTAGAAGGCATCCAAAAACTTAATATTACTTAAGGGATTTTAATTCTTATCACTTCATGTGAGATTCAAAATCTAACACATGCTTAGTTTCACAAACCAACAAAGTGACAGTTACTGTTAAGCAGTAAAATATAAAGAAATCACATGCGTTCTTGGGAAAATCCAAGACTAGATTTGGGCATTTAGAGCACTTCTAAATCTCCATATCAACACCCCATGGATTTAGCAACTTCTGAAACAATGAATATTGTCGGCAACCTGGCTCTGATACTACTGTTGGGTTTTGGGGGATGGCACAACACTTGTGCACGCAGCGGAAATAAGAACAAGAAAAACCCAAACAAGTTCGGATCTAGAAATATTCATGAATCAAGAAGTAAAGCATGCTGTAATAAAATTATCTTTGAGGGATTGAGTCAATACTCAACCTAGATGCTCTAGAAAATTCCATTCGGTCTCTTAGAGGCTTGAGTATTGAGCACAGAAAGTATATCTGCACCACTACAGTAATCCACACGATCGGGAGAACCCGTAGCAACTTGTCGCACAAGTTCTAGGTCGTGAGAGGACACTCAACGTCTCCACAGACTACTAGGTCTATTGAAGGAGAGGCGGCAGCGACACTCGCCGGGATCTGGATCGGGCTTGGCGTTGGGATTGGCGGAATGCTTCCGTCGGCTTTTAGGGCTTTAATCTTTTTGCACAGTGACGACTCGTGCGTTTAGACAGAATAATTGATCGCATTCTGTTCAAGACCTAATGTTTCCTATTTATACCCAAAGGGAATAAATAAAACAGCCCGTCGCTAATCGCAGACACAGGACTTAGACAAAATAGACCTTCGGCCGGACAACAGTTTGTCTGGACGAATCGTCGAATATCTACAGGATATACGACGAATCGTCGAGTATCAATTTATACTTGTCGAATCGTTGAGTATCTTATAGCACATACGACGAACTCAACACCATAATCAGTTGAGTCAACACTTGACTCAACACTGTCAACGCCTTCTGCGTCAAAGCCCAGATTCGTCGAACAACATTCGTCGAACTGCATTCGTCGAACGGCATTCATCGAACGACATATGACTTCTGCGCTAAAGGCCAGATTCGTCAAGTAAACCCTTTACTCGATGAAGGCGTTGAGTACACTTAACACACTCAATGCCTATGACCCAGACTCATCAAGTAAACTCCTTTACTCGATGAATCGCTGAGTGGGCTCAACGCACTCAATGATTAAGTGCGATAATCGACAAATCAACACTTGATACTCGACGAATCAGTGAGTCAACTCAATACACTCAACGCCATCATTCGACGAGTTAACACTTAACTCGATGAAAGCGTTGACTGGTCTCGCTGAAAGCGTTGACTGGTCTCCACGCACTCAATGCTTTTGCCTTAGAATATTTCAGTCCCTTTTGCTCATCATATGAGTTATACCAAACAGATCCAAACTCCTAATTTCTTCACAATCTTATGCGTGACCCTGATAGGCTCATACTGAGTTGGCAATGAGGCTACATGTTTGATCACTTGCAGATCACTATGGTCGCACCAACATAACTCTCCGACACCCAAGCCGCACTGTTGCTGGAACCCAAGCTTTCCTTTATTCGAAATCAACGGTTGCCCACCCGCTCCCGTCGATACAGATCACCGGTGTAGTAGATCTCGCGAACCTCCGTCTCCCGTGACGAACTTAGGGTAGAAAGGCAAGGTCGGGAAAATAGGCCTGGAGGTTGAACTCGCCCGCCGCCTTCGATGCAGTTCGCAACTTGCTCATAGTGTCGCCTGTCGCCACTTGCGATACCGTCTGTGGTTCTCTCACTCTATGATCATTGATTTCGCCACTCTCGCGAAGCTTTAACCGGCTTCCATAGCCCGCGACACAAAGAACTGGAAGAATAGGGCTAGAAGAAATACATGGGGGGTAATAAACCCTGGTGGTTTTAAGTTTGGCAAGAAATTACATTTGATTAAGCATAAATCATAATTGAACTTAAGATTAGACCCTAAAGGTGCAAATTAATTTCATTATCTAGTAAAAGTAGTCAGAGAATAAAAAGTCACAACCTCATTTGCGCGTGTTGCAACTAATGAAAACCGAGCTTAACTGGCGCCGGTTCAATTGAACCGAACTGGATCAAGCCTTCACACTTTCCCTTCAATTCCAAACAACAAAAGAAAAGTCACAACCTCTTTTCTCAGGTTGCAATATCCGAATTAAAATTAAAAATCAAATCGCTCTGCAATTTCCTCCAGATCAAATGATGATATAGAGTTATTAATATTAATAATATTATTATTAAAATTAATTTTTATTACTATTTAAAATAAATAAACATATTTATTAGATGATAGGTTGTCTCCCACCAAACGCTTAATTTACCGTCCCGGCAGGACGATACTAAATTACAGAAGCATTACGCACGACACCGCTCGGTCATCATCACCTTGCAAATACAACTTCAGTCGTTCTCCATTGACTTTAAACTCAGTTCTGTCACTCTCATTTAGAATAGTCACTGCACCATAAGGATGCATCACTTTGACTTTGAACGGGCCAGACCAACGCGATTTAAGCTTTCCGCGAAATAATCTCAAGCGAGAATTGAACAACAACACTAGTTGGCCTTGCTCGAACTGTTTTTCTTTCAGACGTCAGTCATGCCATCTCTTTGTCCTTTC
This sequence comes from Platanthera guangdongensis, assembly GCA_039583875.1. NCBI lineage: Eukaryota > Viridiplantae > Streptophyta > Magnoliopsida > Asparagales > Orchidaceae > Platanthera > Platanthera guangdongensis. The sequence continues at coordinate 90,484,819 of CM077161.1, read as the reverse complement.
TTTATATAGCTTGGAATTATTATAAGCTTGCATCCTGATTTCCTCTAGTTTGTTTAATTGCAAAGGTCTTTTTTTCCTGCGTCCTGAAAGTCATAATTTATTTTCTTTATTGTCCAATACGCACGTTGTTCAAGCTCTAGAGGTAAGTGACAAGCTTTGCCGTAAACAAACCTATATGGGGTCAATCCAAGAGGCCGGGTTTTGAAAGCGGTGCAGTAGGCCCATAATGCATCGTTCAACCTTTGGGAGCAATCCTTACGAGTTGTGCTAACCATCTTTTCTAAGATCTTTTTAATTTCTCGATTTGATACTTCGGCTAAGCCGTTTGACTATGGGCGATAAGCTAATGCGACTTTGTGCATCACCCCATATTTCCTTAGTAGCGAAGCAAATTGGGAATTGCAGAAATGACTCCCTCTGTCGCTAATAATCGCTCTCGGTACCCCAAATCGATTATATATATATATATTTAGAAAATTCAGGACTACTCTAGCGTTGTTTTTAATTGTGGCGATGACTTCTATCCACTTAGATACATAGTCGACGGCTAATAGGATATAAAAATTTCCATTTGAGTTCACAAATGGGCTCATAAAATCTATGCCCCACACATCAAATAATTCAACTTCTAACATGATATTCATGGGCATTGCATCATTATTTCGTATGTTTTCCGTACGTTGGCATCTATAGCACTGTTTGACAAAGGAATTTGAATCCCGAAATAGTTTAGGCCAAAAGAATCCGGCCTCTAACACTTTCATAGCTGTCTTAGTGCCCATGAAATGACCTCCATATGGCAAGTTATGGCATTTTTCTAAAATTACACCCATTTCTCCCTCAGGCACGCAACGTCTTACAACTCCATCAGCTCTAATCTTAAACAGATAAGGGTCGTCCAACCGATATAAACGCACCTAATGCAAGAATGTTTTTTCTTTGTTGATAAGATAATTCAACAGGCATAATATTACTCGCTAGATAGTTTACAAAATCTGCATACCATGGCACAGTACCTTCAGATATAGCCAATAGTCACTCGTCAAGAAACCTCTCATCAATCTCAGAATGCAGTGGCGGATGTGCACCCTCAATTCTAGACAAATGATCCTCTATAGGGTTCTCTGTTCCTTTTTATCCTTAATTTCTACATCAAACTCTTGTAAGAGGAGTACCCTACGAATCAAGTGTGGTTTTGCGTCTTTTTTCTCCATCAGATAACAAAACACAACGTGGTAGGTGTACACTATAACCTTTGTACATAGGAGATATGACCTAAACTTCTCGAACTCAAAGACAACTGCTAATAATTCCTTCCCGGTGGTAGTGTAGTTGACTTGGACATCTATGAGGGTTTTGCTAGTGTAAGCTATCGTGTGGAATACCTTCCCCCGTATTTGGCCCAAGACCGCTCCTACGGCATAATCACTTGTGTCACACATCAAGACAAAGGGTTCTTCCCACTTCGGAGTCACTACAATAGGTGCAGTGGTCAGATGATTCTTTAGTTCTTCAAAAGCGTTAAGACACTTGTTACTAAAATAAAACTTTATGACTTTCTCTAGTAGTCCACTCAATGGTTTGGACATTTTTGCAAAGTCTTTAATAAATATACGATAGAAACCAGCGTTGAACAACCCCGTGTCCGGAGAGCAAGGTCACCAGGGTCTAGGCAGATCGGGCTGAGGACAATAGGCGAGCTCGACAGTGGAGGGGCTGAGCCCGAGCTCGGCATCCGTCGACCAGAGATCGACGTTCGGCGACCCAGAGCTCGGCATTCACCGAGCGAGTCCCAACTCGCGTCCTCACAGTGGAACTCGGCAATAGTAGGCGAGCAAGGCCTGCCGAGGTGATCAAAGCTCCCCAACTCGCCTGGATGTATGAGGTACTTTTTACTGTTTTGCCCCCGCTGGCCTGCCCATAGCCCTTCAAAACAGCGGAGTTTGGCAGTTGGCAGGCCCAACCAAGGGTTCCCAGGTAATTTCAGGTTAGCTCTTTCAGTTATTGGCAGTACAGATTGTAAAAACTATAAATAGGACCCAAAGGGTACCCCAGAAAGCGGGTTTTTTCGGGTGCTCTCCTGCTCCAATCTTCAAGTGCTTTCTGAGGGTACCTTAGCTTGGCTTCTGGATAAGGAGGGGAAGCGCTCTGAGATCTTCCGGGTTTGTGGTGGGACCTCCCCCGCCGAGCCCATGGGTCGATCTTACCCTGTCTTCCTTGTTTTGCTTGCAGGGGCGAAGTAGGCGCGAGATCACCCCTTTCCCCATGGGTCGAACTCCACAGGAAATCGAGGAATCAGTTTCAACATTTTGGTGCGGTGAGCGTGGAGAGTGGTCAGTGCAGAAAAGCTTCATCGAGTTCAATGACAGGAGGACAGTGATCTGACATGCAGAACTCACCGCCCCCCTCGCCTCTCACGACGGTGGGGATGTTGGAGGACTTCAGGAATGAGGTGCTGGGCCTCGTCAAGTTCGCACTCGGCATGCGGACCGAGTGCTCGACTCCGGCAGCCCAGATCGCGGCCGCCCCCTCTTTGGGTGAGGACGCTCCCGGCAGGCGAGCTGGGAAGGAGGTGGCCGAGGAAGGCCGGGGGTGCGAGCTCCCCGGGAGCGAGCTCTTCCCCGTCTCGGCAGGCCGAGGCCGGTTCGGCGAGCTGGGCTCGCGAGACTCGCCGGCTCGCCCGGTGGGGGGAGGCAGTCCTTTCAGCGAGCTGGTCTCCTCAGCTCTAGTTCTAGATGGGTTCAGGGAATCCGAGATGTCCTACTACACCGGGAAGGGAGACCCGTTCCAGCATGTGCAATGGTTTGAGGATGTAGTCTCCATCCAGCAGATGTCAGACGGGTTCAAGTGCCGACTCTTCACTATCACCCTCAGGGAGAAGGCAAGGGAGTGGTTCTATCAGCTACCGGCCAGCTCCATCTACTGCTTCGAGGACCTACGCCGGGGGTTCATGTTGAGGTTCACTACCTCGAAGAAGAGGAAGAAGGAGTCCGAGTCTCTGTTTCACATCAAGCAGGGGGTGAACGAGACGTTGGGAAGCTACGTGGACCGGTTCCAGGAGGAGGTTACTCAGGTCCAGGAGATGCCGGGCCATAGTCTGATGATGGCCTTTACCCTGGGCATGCAGCAAGGGTTCTTCAGAATAGAGCTAAAGAGAGTTCCCCCCTCCTACGAGGAGCTGATGGAGAGGGCGGCAAGAGAAGTTGACGGGGAGGCATCAAATACGGAATTCGCGAGGAAACTGGCCAGGTGGGCCACTGAGGAGGAAAAGGAGTCGAAGGGAGGAAGAGGGCAGGAGGAGAGGAGAGGAGAGCCCAGGCAGAGGGAGCAGAGACAGCTCTAGGGGTAGCAGCAGCCACGGTGGGGGCGTCAGGAGCCTGACCGACGGCTAGGATGGAGACCCGAGTGGCAGGGGCAGGGGCCACAAAGAGGGTACTACGGAAGGGATCACTACCAGGGGAGGCAAGATCAGTTCCACCCTCCAGGCTGGAGGCAAGCCCAAAGACCCCGGCTTTCCGATCAAGAGGAGACAATGGCCATAGCCTTGGGGGCGAGGAGGGGAATGATGAGGAGGAGAAGGAGAGAGGTCAGGGTGGAGCTGCCCTATTACGACTTCCATCAGGAAGAGTGGCATGCCACAGCCACTTGCCCGGAGTTCCTCGAGATGAGAGGGAATAGGGAACAACAGCAGCAACAGCAGCAGGGAGGTCGGCAAGAAGTGAGGATTGAGGAGGTCCTGCCTCGGGCGGAGGAGGATCGTTGCGAAGACCGGGTGGATGTTGGAACCCGAGTGGGAATCAGAGTGATCCACGGGGGGGGGGGGGGGGGGGGGGTCGGGGTCGAGGCTTCCCGCAAGGCAAGCCTCCACACCATGTACCGGGGAAGCGTCGCCTCCACATCACAAACCCCACCCCCGGAGGAGAGGATCACCTTCTCCAGGAGCGATATGCCAGACCACGAGGATCCGTTCTGTGATGCGCTGGTCATCAAGGTAGTCATCGAGAATTTTACCGTCTCTCGGATCCTCGTGGACAACGGGAGCTCCGTCAACGTCATCTTTAAAAAGGCATTTGACGCGATGAAGGTAGAGGCAAAGAGGGTGCTGACATCGGATGGACCCTTGTTCGGGTTTTCAGGAGAGAGGAAGGAAGTGGAGGGAGGAGTAGGCCTCCATGTAACCCTGGGGGGTCAGTCCATAAACTGCAGATTCGTCATCGTGGATGCCCCTAACAGCTATAGCGCCATCTTCGAGAGGCACCTTATCAGCGCCTTCCGCTGCGTCCCCTCGTCTTTCCATCAGTGCTTAAAGTTCAACACCGATGGGATTCATGTCAGGGTCAGAGGGGACCCCAAGGTGGCGCGGAAGTGCAATGTCATTGCGGTGAACACCATCTCTTGGATGGAGGGAGCCGAAGAGATGGGGCGAAGGATGGAGGAGGCAGGGTAGGAAGCAGGAGAGGAGGAGCTGGAAATGAAGAACTGCGCAGAGGAGGAGGCGGCAGGAGGAGATTTGGAGGAGGTGGCCGAAGTGAGGGCCGTGGGAGAAGAGATGGAGGTAGAGGTCCCCGTTCCGGAGGAAGGGGATGCTGAAGGATGGGGGGAGCAGTCCAGGCTGGAGGCTGCAGAGGAAGTGGTGGAGCTGGAGGTGCTCACTCGGGGAGACAGGATGGAGAAAATCCGCGTCAGCGGGGGGCTGACCCCGGAGGACCAAGGCAGGATGCTAGAGTGCATCCAGAAGAACGTGGACATCTTCGCTTGGAACGCCGCAGAGATGCCGAGGGTTGACGCGGACGTGGCCTGCCACCGCCTCAACCTGGACCCAGGAACACGCCCCGTTCAGCAGAAGAAGAGGTCCACTGCGGACAAGCTAGCGGATCCCATCAGGGAGGAGGTGGCGAAGCTCCTCAAGGCTGGCTTCATATCCGAGATTCAGTACCCCGGCTGGGTCTCCAACGTGGTCATGGTTAAAAAAGGAGACGGTCGATGGAGAATGTGTATCGATTTTTCCTTACTTAATAAAGCTTGTCCTAAGGACTGTTATCCTTTGTCTCGAATCGACGCGCTGGTTGACTCAGCCGTCGGTTTTTCTGTAATGAGTTTTTTAGATGCTTTTTTAGGTTATCATCAAATCAGGATGCACCCCCCAGACATCAAGGATGTCTCGTTCATCACAGGGGGTGGATGCTACTGCTATAAGATGATGCCCTTCGGGCTGAAGAATGCCGGGGAAACCTACTAAAAAATGATGGATAAGGTCTTCAAGGATCAGAGGGGGAGGAATTTGGAGGTGTATGTAGATGACCTCATGATCAAAAGTCGGGATGTGGACTCCCACCTCCGGGACCTGGAGGAGACCTTTGCCACCCTGCGCAAATACAAGATGCGGTTGAACCCCCTAAAATGTGTCTTTGGGGGCAGCAGGGGAAAATTCTTGGGGCACCTCCTCACCCCCGCAGGGGTTGAGCCGAATCCTGATAAAGTCAAGGCTATCTTGGAGCTGGGGGCGCCGCAGAATGCTAAGGAGGTGCAACGGTTGACGGGGAAGCTAGCAGGGCTGAGTAGGTTCCTCTCCCGAGCAGGAGAAAAGTGCTCCCCCTTCTTCAAAACCCTGAGGGGTGGTCAGAAGTTCGAGTGGACCAAGGAGTGCGAGGAGGAGTTCCAGGCCCTCAAGATGCAGATGAATCAGGCTCCGCTGCTCCAAGGGCCGAAGGAGGGGGAGGACCTGTTCTTATATCTCAGGGTCAGGGTGGAGGCCTTGAGCTCCGTCTTAGTTCGCGAAGAGGGGAAGAAGCAACTCCCTATTTATTACATGAGCCGGGTCCTGCGGAAGGCCGAGCTCGGGTACCCAATTTTGGAGAAGCTAGCCTTCGCCCTGATCATCTCGGTCAGGAGGCTGCGACCTTACTTCCAGGCACACTCAATCAGAGTGGTGACCGACCATCCTCTCCACAACATCTTTGAGGGGGTGGATCATTCAGGCAGGCTGGCTAAGCAGTCGGTGGAACTGAGCGAGTTCAATGTCTCCTTCATTCCACGGCTCTCGATCAAAGCTCAAGCGATGACCGACTTCTTGGCCGACTACGTAGTTGAAGTGGCGGAGGAAGAACTCACCCGCCCGACTCCTTGGAAGGTGAGGGTGGATGGCGCCTCAAGGAGGCATTCCCTAGGAGTAGGGGTAATCCTGGAAAGCCCTCAGGGGACTCGAATTGAGCAGACGGTGGTGGTGCACTTCCCCATTACAAAAAACCAGGCTGAGTACGAGGCCGTGATAGCAGGGCTACGCCTGGCCAGGGAGCTGGGGGTGTCGAATGTGGAGGTCCTTACTGACTCCATGGTAGTAGCTTCCCAGATCAACAGGGAGTTCGAGGCAAGGGAGCCCACCCTGCGGTCATACTTGGCTAAAGTGAAGGGGGTCATGGGCACTTTTCGAACCTTCACCATCCGACATGTGCCCAGGGAAGAGAATGAACAAGCCGACTAGCTAGCAAAGCATGGTACCCAGGTGGGGGGTACCATCACCGACCTGTTCCACCCCTCCATCGAAGATGGGGAGCTCATGCAAATCGATCAACAAACTTCGTGGATGAACCCAGTTGTGGCTTTCCTCTCCACGGGAGAGTATCCGGAGGGGGTAGATAAGAAGAAGCTAAGGCACAAGTTAGCATATTACCTCCTCCAGGACGGGCAACTGTACAGGAAGACCCTCTCAGGGATGCTGGCGCGCTGCGTGGCCGAGGGCAAAGTACGAAGGATCTTGGAGGAAGTCCACACCGGGGAGTGTGGGAGTCACTACGGGAGTCGGACCCTGGAAGGAAGGATAGTCAGGCAAGGGTATTTCTGGCCCACCCTGGGCCGAGACGCCGCAGAGTTCGCAAGAAGATGTCATAAGTTCCAGCTGTTTGCCCCCCTCTAGCTACAGCCGGCCCAGCGACTCAGAAGTATCATGGCCCCTGGCCCTTCGCAATTTGGGGGATGGATTTGGTTGGACCATTCCCCCAAGCCAGCGATCAGAGAAGGTTCCTCCTAGTAATGATTGACTACTTCTCAAAGTGGATGGAGGTGAAGGCGCTGGCCAAGGTGACCTCCCAGGTAATCGGGAACTTTGTTTGGGGGTTGATCATCTGCCGCCATAGGCTAACCCAGTCCATCGTCACGGACAACGTGTAACGCCCCGAAACTCAAAGGAGCAAAGGGGAACGTTTTGGGCTAGTTTGGGTTCTGGCTGCAGGCACACGGCCTGGGACACGGGCGTGTCCCAGGGCGTGTCAAGCCTGTGTCAACACTGAGACGGGAAGTCGACACTTTGGTCTCGACATTGTGTCGAGACTGGGCACACGGCCTGCGACACGGGCGTGTCGCAGGGCGTGTCGACCCGTGTTGACACTTAGCCACGAAGTCGACACTTTGGTGTCGACAAAGTGTCGAGACATGGCACACGGCCTGCGACACGGGCGTGTCGCATGGCGTGTCGACCCGTGTCGACACTCGTCCCGGGAAGTCGACACTTTGGTGTTGACAATGTGTCGAGACAAGGCACACGGCCTAGGACACGGGCGTGTCCAAGGCCGTGTCATCAAGTGTCGAGTGTCGAGACTGTGTACACGGCCTGGGGTCCAGGCATGTTGAGGTGACACGGGTAAGGACACGGGCGTGTCCTAGAACCCGTGCATTGCTCGGGTTGATTTTGGGGAAAAAATGATGGGGTACACGGCCGGCCACACGGCCGTGTCAGGTGGAACACGGGCATGTCAGCTCGAACACGGGCGTGTTCGATACCCGTGTGAGGTTCCAGGTGATTCGATTTTGACGGTGAATGAGGCACACATCCCTGGACACGGGCGTGTGCCAGGCCGTGTTCGGTCCAGATTGGGCATTTCAGTCCCGAATCAAAGCCGTTCGTTTCCTTATTTTGAGATCCAACGGCTGGGGGTTGTTCCTGAAGGGATATACCCGGGATTGGACTTAGAAACCCTCACTTTTTCTTAAGTGTTATCTTTCTAAAGCCTTAGAGAGAGAGGAGAGCCAAGGGAGGAATAAGGAGCTAGATCTCGCCATTGGAGGAGCTTCGAAGCTCCGAATCGCAAGCCGACTCCGGATCCACGAAGGCAATGCTAGTGCGGTGCTTTTCATCCGATTACTTTTCAATGGCGCCAAAGAGGAACGCTAGGGTAACGATCCTCATCTTGAGCATGAGTAGCTCTCTTTCTCTGCATAGGAAGCCCGCTCTCGCGAGTTTGCGGAGAGTTGGAGGCGTTCCTTCGGGTAGATATGTGAAGTCCCCGTTGTTTAGAGTCCGTAAGTGAGAACGGACATAGACATGATGTGTGAAGCCTACCCGGACATGTTGGTCTGGATCAGTGATGTTGCATTGCATAAATGCCGGAGAAGACTCCGTGCTATGGTTTGTTTTTCGGGTTTTCTACGCGGTAGATTGCAGCAGGGAGCCTTGGGGACTAACCCAAAGGTGCACCCGAAAAACTGGGCGGATACGAGATCTTGCCAACATGGAGGCATGAGAGCCAACTTGAACATAACCGAGTTATGTGAAATTGTGTGATGAAAATGGGACTCGGGAGAAGTTTGACATGCGCAAATGGCTTAAATTGTCGTTGCGACGTGAGCACGGGTTAGATGGAACCGTACCCATATCTATGTCGTTCGGGTTAAAGAGACCTAAGGTTACGTGGCACTTGCCGTTGGCATAGATGAGAGTCTTCGGCGGTCAATGGCTTAAATTGACGTGACCCATGCCGGGAAGACAAATTGCTCATATGTTTGGCTGTCAAAGTGGCGGTGGTGGGTCCGGAATGTCCATGGCTTTAACTGACGTGACATCGACCGGTTCACCAAGAATGTGCCCTGAGTGCACGGGGTGTGTGGCCGTGTGAGCCTACGCCTGTGATGTAATGAATACTATTTTATTGCTCGCTTGTGCTAATAAAACTGCAGGGAAGGAGCAATGCCGCCCCGAGTTGGGGGCGAGATCGTTATAATTTGGTCAGCATTGCTGACCGTTGCCTTTTTGTTTGCCACCGTGCGGTGGTTATGTTTCTTGCAGGTGCTGCTGGACCGTGCGGTCAATAACGGGCTAAAGACCAAATGCGAAGCCGGCCCTTGAAGGCCTATTTGGAAGTGTTTACTGCTTTATTCATGTGTGACCGGCTTGCGTGCCGTGGTTTGTAAAACATGTAATATGAAGTGAAACATTTTGTAAGGCCTTAAGGCTTATTTTGGGTATTTTGTATAACATTCCTAATTTGTATTAGTGGACATTCATGCTCTAATGCTGGGTTCTTTATTGCAACTTTTATAAACTGCTTCCGCTAGAATGCTCTGTGTAGGACGTTGAAATTGGTTGGATGGTTTCCATAAGTAACCACCCGGTCTGTCTGTGGCATACGACGTCGGGCCCCGGCCGGACCTACTGCTATATGCTATGTGACGGATAGGGGGTGTTACAATTTGGTATCAGACTACTGGTTTTGGTCGGGCTTAAGGGAATTCGTGGACGAATTCTTTTTAAGGGGTGGTGAGCACATTGTGTGCGTCATCGTAATAACAGTAAAACGAACCCATGAATGTCCACTTAGGAATGAAAATACTCGTGTTTGAGGAACCTGCGTGTTCCTATAATTGCTGTTCGCACTTTTATTTGGTCGCTTAACGGTGTTTTGTACCACTATAGGTAACCGGAAGCGGTGCTGGACAGCCCGAATGTCCGGTTTCTGAGGAGCATAGTGCACCCGGTGAGGTGTTTGAGCCTCCTCCTTCGTATGAAACCGTTAGAAGGATCGTAGAAGCGGTGTTCGCTGTGACGGGTGCACAGCTTGAAGGAAATGTACAACCCTGCGCCCCTGTTGTGGCTTCAACGCCGGTGGGCGTGATGCAGCAGATGACCTTTGGTAGACCATTGGGGCAGCAGTTGAATATGCATTTAGTGCAGGGAGCGCACACAGTTGAAGAATATTTGCAAGCATTTCTTCTGATAAGTCGCTACCCATGCTTCGAGTTGGATAACGAACAAGCTACAGTCGATAGATTTTTTAATGGCCTGCGTGCCGAGTTACGAGTTCTACTGCTAGGACCAAAGTTATTGGGATTCCGAACCTTGGTGGAATCAGCTAGATCTTTGGAGGCAGATTTGAGGAATACCCTCCCGATGCCAGCGACCATGGTATCGAACTATACAAACCCCATAAGAGCTGCATCCGACAGAATGCTGGAGAAAGGGGCTATGAAATCGACTAGTAAATCTACTTACACTTGTCATACTTGTGGAAAGAAAGGGCACTTTGCCCGAGACTGTTGGAATGGTGCTCGGAAGGGTAAGAAAGCTATGTCAGGAACAATCAAGGATGTTAGTGCAAAGGAAACGACATTCAAAGTGCCGAACACCTCAAAGTCTGTATATCGAAAATGGTATAAGAAGCATAGGACTTCGGGTCCAGCTCCTTTTGGTGCTTCTTGGGCGACTGCGGGTCAGACCCCGGGCACATGTTTCAACTGTGGGGAGCCTGGGCATTATGCTCGTGAGTGCCTAAAGCCCTGGAGGAAGCACGCCGTCGTGACGACATGTATGGTTTAAAGATAGTTTTGCCTTAAACACTTGTCGCCCTTGTGCACGTTAGCTTAGAACTATTTGTGCTAAGCTTTGTTGCGACTTTACTTTACCTGCGAGAGCACCGTTCGTTTAGGGAGCTTCACATTCCTTTATTAGGAATTATATTGTGCGTCGGAGTACCTCCTTCGATGGTAAAAGACAAATTGGATGCATTATAGTCCAATGGTGCTCATTGTGCGCGGGTAGAAGTTGTTGCGCTTAGTTTTGGATTGGGAATCAGGAGTTCGATTTGCAAGCGTCGTTACTTCTGTTGGTGGAGTTCGACGTTATATTTGGTATGGACTGGCTCTCGGAGCAGCAAGCCAATATAGATGCGGTAGCAAGGAAGTCAAGCTGGGATCAAGTCGTAAGATGACCTTTACGGGCTCGAAGAGGTCGAGCAAGACGTTGGCGTCTGCTCTTCAGGCGGTGAAGGCGGTTCGTGCCGGAGCAGAACTGTTCTTTACACTAGTGGAGGTTGCAAAGCCGAAGCCCACATTGGATTGTATTTCAGTGGTATCGGAATACCCTGATGTGTTCCCTAGAGATCTTCCTGGAGCCCCGCCTCGACAGGAGATAGATTTCATGTTTGAGCTAGTACCAGGTGCAAAGCCTGTGTCACGTTCTCCATATCGGCTAGCGCCTAAGGAAATGGCGGAGCTGAAGGTGCAACGGCCTGGGGTATGTGCGTCCAAGTCCTTCGCCTTGGAGCGCACCGACCCTCTTTAGTAAAAAGAAGGACGGAAGCTTGAGGCTATGTATTAATTATCGGGAGCTCAACAAGTTGACGGCAAAGAACAAGTACCCAATCCCAAGGATCGATGATCTTTGTGATCAGTTGGTCGGGCCAACGGCGTACTCTAAAGTAGTTAAGGGAGAGTGATATCCCTATGATAACGTTCAGTACAGGATACGGATGCTACGAGTTTAGGGTCATGCCGTTTGGGCTGACTAATGTGCCGTCAGTGTTCATGGATTCGATGAACAGGACCTTCCGGGAGTACTTGTACCATTTTGTGATCGTCTTCGTCGACGATATTCTGGTGTACTCGCAGAGTAAGGAAGATCACTTCAAGCATCTTCTTTTGGTTTTGGAGACGCTAAGGAGGAATCAGTTGTATGCCAAGTTCTCGACGTGCGAGTTTTCATCATCCTCAGTGGCGTCCTCGGTCTTATAGTGAGTGGGGAAGGTATTGCTGTGGATCCGACGAAGATTGTTGCGATGCGGGAGTGGCCTGAGCTTTATACGGTAGCGGAAGTCCGGAGTTTTCTGGGGCTTGCCGGCTAATACAGGCGCTTCGTAGAGAACTTCTCGCGGATAGCGTTACCCCTCATTACTTTGACAAAGAAGGAGCAGAAGTTCTTTTGGACGCCGGAGTGCGCGCGAACTTTTGAGGAGTTGTAATGCCGGTTGACCACGGCGCCAGTGCTGACTTCGCCGAGTGGGACCGAAGGCTATGAGATTTAATAACGATGCTTCGGGAGGCGGGTTGGGTTGCGTACTACTGCAACACGAAAGTGTAATAGCGTATGGCGCGAGACAGCCAAAAGTGCACGAGAGGAACTATCCGGTCCATGACTTGTTGTTAGTGGCCGTGAGTTTTAGACTTGAAGCTGTGGAGGCATTATTTTGTACGGTATGACGATGGATATCTACGCCGATCACAAGAGCGTGAAGTATCTGATTGGTCAGAAGGATCTAAATTTGCGGCAGCGTAGATGGATGGCGTTCTTGGGAGACTATACATTCAAGATCCACTACGCGCCTGATAAAGGGAATGCGATTGCTGACGCGGTGAGTCGCCGAGCCCCAGCTCAAGCTAATTGGCTATCAGTGCATGATGAGCGGTTGGTGCGAGAGTTGGAGGCGTTGGAGATTGTTTGTGTGGACAAGCAATCAAGTGCTGAAGCAGTTCTGAATTGGACTGAAGTCCAATATGACCTGGCTGATCGTATTCGGCAGGTTTAGGATATGGATGCTCATATGAAGCAGTTCGTGGTAGAGGCTCTGGATGGGTCAAATTCCCAATTCGTCGTGGAGGACGGATTGCTTTGGAAAGACGGTCGTCTGTGCGTCCCAAGTGTGGGCAATTTACGGGTGGAGTTATTGTACGAGGCATACTATACCAAGTACTCGATTCACCCGGGGAGCACAAAGATGTACTGTGATGTTAAGAAACTGTTTTGGTGGTCAGGTTTGAAGAAAGGTGTGGCACTATGCGTAGCGAAGTGCCGAACTTGCGCCTTGGTAAAGGCGAAGTGCCAAAAGCCGGGAGGATTTCTTAAGTCCTTGCCTATTCCGGAGTGGAAATTTGACGACATCTCTATGGACTTTGTGCACGGTTTGCCAAGGTCGCAGAAGGGAAAACGACGCCATTTGGGTGGTTGTTGATCGATTAACGAAGGTGTCGCATTTTATTCCGTATAGGAAGGATGACCCGGTGGAGAAGTTGGCAAAGCTTTATGTGGATAACATAGTACGGCTTCATGGTGTGCCCCGCAGCATCGTGAGTGACCGAGATGGGCGGTTCACGTCCAATGATTGGAGGCTTGTGCAGCAAATATTGGGAACGAAGCTGAAGTTCAGCACAGCCTTCCATTCGCAAACGGATGGGCAGAACGAGAGGGTCAATAGAACTATGGAAGACATGCTCCGCATGTGTGTCTTGGATTTCGGGAAGCAATGGGAAGACCACCTTTATTTGGTGGAGTTCGCATACAACAATAGCTACCAAGCGAGTATTCAGATGGCGCCTTTCGAGGCCCTATATGGTAGAAAAGGTCGCACGCCGTTGTCTTGGTTAGAAACGGGTGAGTCAAAGTTGTATAAGCGATCGGAAGTGGTGGGTGCTACTTCCTTGGTGCGAACCATTCGGGAGAGGTTGCTTATCGCTCAGGACCGGCAAACAAAGTACTATAATGCCAAGCACAGGAATGTGGAGTTCGCTGTGGGCGATTATGTATACTTGAAGATCAAGCCGTTCAAGGGTGTCTCGCGGGTGCGACGATTGAAAAAGCTAAGCCCGAGGTACCTTGGACCGTTTGAGGTTCTGGAGCGAGTTGGTGAAGCGGCCTATCGGTTGAAGCTTTCAGTGGAGCTTAGTGGTTTACATGATGTATTTCACATTTCGGTACTTCGAAAGGCGCTGCAAGAGCCTACGCAAGTGATCGCGGTTGATCAAGTGCCGGTGGATAGTGGGCTAACGACAAAGGTCAAGCCCGTGCGGATCGAGGACTCGGAGGTCAAGCGGCTACGCAATAAAGAGATCAGGATGGTCAAGGTCCGGTGGGACAATTGCGGTCGTGAGGAGCTCTCTTGGGAGCGAGATCAGACTATGCTTGACGAGTATCCAGAGTTGTTCCGCTCAGGTACAAATTTTGGTTTTGTACATGTCTTTCCTTTATGTAATTTCGTGGACGAAATTCTTTTAAGAGGGGGAGAGTTGTAACGCCCCGAAACTCAAAGGAGCAAAGGGGGACGTTTTGGGCCAGTTTGGGTTCTGGCTGCAGGCACACGACATGGGACACGGGCGTGTCCCAGGGCGTGTCAAGCCTGTGTCGACACTGAGACGGGAAGTCGACACTTTGGTCTCGACATTGTGTCGAGACTGGGCACACGGCCTGCGACACGGGCGTGTTGTAGGGCGTGTCGACCCGTGTCGACACTTAGCCGCGAAGTCGACACTTTGGTGTCGACAAAGTGTCGAGACATGGCACACGGCCTGCGACACGGGCATGTCGCAGGGCGTGTCGACCCGTGTCGACACTCGTCCTGGGAAGTTGACACTTTGGTGTTGACAATGTGTCGAGACAAGGCACACGGCCTAGGACACGGGCGTGTCCAAGGCCGTGTCATCAAGTGTCGAGTGTCGAGACCGTGTACACGGCCTGGGGTCCAGGCGTGTTGAGGTGACACGGATAAGGACACGGGCGTGTCCTAGAACCCGTGCAGTGCTCGGGTTGATTTTGGGGAAAAAATGATGGGGTACACGGCCGGCCACACGACCGTGTCAGGTGGAACACGTGCGTGTCAGCTCGAACACGGGCGTGTTCGATACCCGTGTGATGTTCCAGGTGATTCGATTTTGACGGCGAATGAGGCACACAGCCCTGGACACGGGCGTGTGCCAGGCCGTGTTCGGTCCAGATTGGGCATTTCAGTCCCGAATCAAAGCCGTTCGTTTCCTTATTTTGAGATCCAATGGCTGGGGGTTTTTCCTGAAGGGATATACCCGGGATTGGACTTAGAAACCCTCACTTATTCTTAAGTGTTATCTTTCTAAAGCCTTAGAGAGAGAGGAGAGCCAAGGGAGGAATAAGGAGCTAGATCTCGCCATTGGAGGAGCTTCGAAACTCCGAATCGCAAGCCGACTCCGGATCCACGGAGGCAAAGCTAGTGCGGTGCTTTTCATCCGATTACTTTTCAATGGCGCCAAAGAGGAACGCTAGGGTAACGATCCTCATCTTGAGCATGAGTAGCTCTCTTTCTTTGCATAGGAAGCCCGCTCTCGCGAGTTTGCGGAGAGTTGGAGGCATTCCTTCGGGTAGATATGTGAAGTCCCCGTTGTTTAGAGTCCGTAAGTGAGAACGGACATAAGCATGATGTGTGAAGCCTACCCGGACATGTTGGTCTGGATCGGTGATGTTGCATTGCATAAATGCCAGAGAAGACTCCGTGCTATGGTTTGTTTTTCGGGTTTTCTATGCGGTAGATTGCAGCAGGGAGCCTTGGGGACTAACCCAAAGGTGCACCCGGAAAACTGGGCGGATACGAGATCTTGCCAACATGGAGGCCTGAGAGCCAACTTGAACATAACCGAGTTATGTGAAATTGTGTGATGAAAATGGGACTCGGGAGAAGTTTGACCTGCGCAAATGGCTTAAATTGTCATTGCGACGTGAGCACGGGTTAGATGGAACCGTACCCATATCTATGTCGTTCGGTTTAAAGAGACCTAAGGTTACGTGGCACTTGCCGTTGGCATAGATGAGAGTCTTCGGCGGTCAATGGCTTAAATTGACGTGACCCATGCCGGGAAGGCAAATTGCTCATATGTTTGGCCGTCAAAGTGGCGGTGGTGGGTCCGGAATGCCCATGGCTTTAACTGACGTGACATCGACCGGTTCACCAAGAATGTGCCCTGAGTGCACGGGGTGTGTGGCCGTGTGAGCCTACGCCTGTGATGTAATGAATACTATTTTATTGCTCGCTTGTGCTAATAAAACTGCAGGGAAGGAGCATTGCCGCCCCGAGTTGGGGGCGGGATCGTTATAATTTGGTCAGCATTGCTGACCGTTGCCTTTTTGTTTGCCACCGTGCGGTGGTTATGTTGCTTGCAGGTGCTGCTGGACCGTGCGGTCAATAGCGGGCTAAAGCCCAAATGCGAAGCCGGCCCTTGAAGGCCTATTTGGAAGTGTTTACTGCTTTATTCATGTGTGACCGGCCTGCGTGCCGTGGTTTGTAAAACATGTAATATGAAGTGAAACATTTTGTAAGGCCTTAAGGCTTATTTTGGGTATTTTGTATAACATTCCTAATTTGTATTAGTGGACATTCATGCTCTAATGCTGGGTTCTTTATTGCAACTTTTATAAACTGCTTCCGCTAGAATGCTCTGTGTAGGACGTTGAGATTGGTTGGATGGTTTCCATAAGTAACCACCCGGTCTGTCTGTGGCATACGGCGTCGGGCCCCGGCCGGACCTACTGCTATATGCTATGTGACGGATAGGGGGTGTTACACAACGGGCCCTAGTTCGCCAGCGCCGAATTCACCAGCTTTTGCGAACAGCTTGGAATCGACCTCAGGTTCGCCTCGGTCCATCACCCCAGGAGCAACGGGCAGGTGGAGGCCGCAAATAAGGTCATCGTCAACCTCCTCAAGAAGAAGGTGGAGAATTTGAAGGGGAGCTGGGTGGAGCAGCTTCCCGCGGTTCTTTGGGCCCTAAGAACCACCCCCAACACGGCTACTGGAGAGACCCCCTTCAAGCTCTCCCATGGGTGCGAGGTAGTGCTCCCCGTGGAATTTGAAGTCCAAACACCTCGAGTCGTTGCGGCCAAAGAAGGCCGAGAGGAGTGGCAAGCGGAGAACGAGGAGGAGCTGAGGCTCTCCCTTGACATGGTGGAAGAGCTGAGGGACCTTTCCGCTATCCGACAGGAGGAGGTGAAAAGAAGAATGACCAATTACTTTGACAAGCATGTCAGGGTCAAGCAGTTCGTGGAAGGGGACTTGGTGCTGAAGAAGGTGGATGCAGTAGGGAGGTCGGCATTCGTAGGGAAGCTCAACCCCAGCTGGGAGGGACCGTTTATTGTAAAGGAAGCTTTGAAGTCAGGAGGCTATCGACTCCAAAATGTGGAGGGCGAGACCCTGAGTCTCACCAGGAGTGGTGACGACCTAAAACGATTTTTACCCTGAAGCATGTAAGCGATACTTTGATCATAATAAATTTCTTCAACCCTCCAGTGTTGTCATAGCTAGCCTGCATAGAGAAATGGAATGTGTTTGGACCCCGAGCAGATCCCGCTGCCAGGCTCTCACCTAGCTGGCAGGGCCGGAAGTCACTCGGTGTCATCCTTGGCCTCGAGCAGATCCCGCTGTCAGGCTCTCACCTATCTGATAGGGCCGGAGGTCACTCGATGGAATGTGTTTGGACCCCGAGCAGATCCCGCTGCCAGGCTCTCACCTAGCTGGCATGGCCGGAAGTCACTCGGTGTCATCCTTGGCCTCGAGCAGATCCCGCTGTCAGGCTCTCACCTAGCTGACAGGGCCGGAAGTCACTCGATGGAATGTGTTTGGACCCCGAGCAGATCCCGCTGTCAGGCTCTCACCTAGCTGGCAGGGCCGAAAGTCACTCGGTGTCATCCTTGGCCTCGAGCAGATCCTGCTGTCAGGCTCTCACCTAGCTGACAGGGCCGGAAGTCACTCGATGGAATGTGTTTGGACCCCGAGCAGATCCCACTGTCAGGCTCTCACCTAGCTGGCAGGGCCGGAAGTCACTCGGTGTCATCCTTAGCCTCGAGCAGATCCTACTGTCAGAATCTCACCTAGCTGACAGGGCCGAAAGTCACTCGATGGAATGTGTTTGGACCCCGAGCAGATCCCGCTGCCAGGCTCTCACCTAGCTGGCAGGGCCGGAAGTCACTCGGTGTCGTCCTTGGCCTCAAACAGATCCCGCCGTCAGGCTCTCACCTAGCTGACATGACCGGAAGTCACTCGATGGAATGTGTTTGGACCCCGAGTAGATCCCGCTGCCAGGCTCTCACCTAGATGGCAGGGCCGGAAGTCACTCGGTGTCATCCTTGGCCTCGAGCAGATCCCACTGTCAGGCTCTCACCTAGCTGACAAGGCCGGAAGTCAGTCGATGGTGTCGGCTCCGAAATCGCCAGATAAAGATTAAGAAGTCTCAGTGCCAGGAAGCAAGGGGAAAGGGGTTCTGTAGAGGCGAGCTCGGGCTCGGCTAACCCAGTTCGGCATGATCAAAAAGGAAGGCGAGCCAGGACAGAGGATTCTGCATGGGCGAGTTCGGACTCGTCATTCCCGGCTCGGCATTGGCGAGTAGGTCGCGAACCCGGGCCTCGCTAAAGGAAAGCGGCCAGGCCGGGGCACCTCACCCCTTTGCCCTTTTGACTTAGAAAATTTTCTCTTCTTTTTCGGGCTCAACCTGGATTTCTCGCGTGCGAGTTATGGTGGCATGACAAGTGCAGAGAGCAACCCGCCCCTGAATCGCTTGGGGCTCGGTGAACACTCCAAACGCATCCACTCGTGGGCGCGCTCTCATGACCACTCTACTCGCGGAACCTGTCTCGGCGAGGTCGCGTGAGGAAGCACTCGCATATATTCAGAGCATAACAAACAAAGTAAAGAAAAAGGAAAAAAGAAAGTGGCACGGGTATGATCAAAAACTCTTTCATTAATTGCTTACAAAAAGTAATTACAGGGGGCTCGCCTCGGCGAGTGAACAAAAAAGAAAAAAAAGGAAAAAGTACAGGCTATCCTCAGGCCTCGCCCCCTCCGCCGGACTGATCCTCGCTGTCACCCGAAGGATCCTGGAAGCTTTTCCCGAACATCGCGTCCAAGCTGTCTTCCTTCTCGCTGGGCGGCGTTGCCGGGAACAGGCTCGACATCAGGTCCCGGGCCGAGATCCCCTCGCACCCCTCCACCAGCACCCCAAAATCCTTCATCATCTGGTGGGTACACTCGGCCGCTTGGATGGAGTTGATCCGCAGCTGCTCGGTAAGGTCGGCCTCGCCGAAGATCCGCGGGCTCTTGTAGGGGAGGGAAGGGTCGATGTTGTGGGGGAGTGAAGAAGATCTCCGCCTGGCGACGGACCTCGCTGAGGAGGTGCTGATTCTCCCCCTTCAACTTCGCATTCGCGCCCTCCAGCTCGGCCAGGCGTGTGCGCAGCTGGCTGATCTCCTCCCCCTGCTCGGCATTGCGAGACTGAAGCTCCCCCGCGGCCTTGGCATCCTGGTAAAGAGAGTCCATTTAGCAGCAACACAAAATATCCTAAGTAAAAGAGAAGAGAAGTGCTTGACACTTACCTGCCCGCCAGCGGCTTGGACGAGTAGACCCTCCGCTATGCCGAGCTGCCTCGCCTGGTCGGTGACCTTATCCTTGGCGATGTCGCGGGCCTGCTCAGCCTTTTCGAGTTGGTGGCTGAGGGCGAAGCTGCGGCGTGCCAGCATGTGATACAGCTCCATGGTCCGCAGGTGGGACTGTAGGCCCTCATGACTGAGCTGTCGGAGGGTCATCTTTTTGTAGGCCTCGGCATCCTCCCGGCCATATAGGCCGAAGCCGAGGGCGTAGGCATGACCGGTGGCGGGCTTGCGGTCGTGCCAAGAGGGGTGCAGGGTGGAGACGGAGACTCGATGAGCGAGCTCGTCCCACTGCAGCATGGGCTCGCCCGCTGAGTCCTTCAACCGCCCGCTGAAGTTGAAGAGGGGGTGTTGCTTTGGCGGCGTGCACTCGCGCGCGGCCCTCTTTGCCGATGGAGGAGGGGAGATCGCCGCTGTGGAAGAGGGGCCCTCGCCACCTTTCCGTCCCTTGCTGGTTGTCTCCTTCAGCGGGCTCTCCGGCGACGCGTCGGGAGGGGTCTCCGACGAGCTGATGTATTTAGGGCTGGGCTGTTGTTGTTGTTGCCCCCGCGGAGCCAGCAGGGGTCTCCGCATCTTCTTTAATTGTCGCTGGCGGAGTGGCGGGTTCGATCCCGCGTCCTCAGGTCGCCTCATGCTGGAAGAGGGTTGCGAGAGGGCCGCCTTATCTCGGCAGGCCGCCGCCGCCGCCCTCTCGCGAGCAAGAGGGTCGGTATGAAGCCCCGGATCCGCAAACGGCGGGTTCACGGGGATTATTCACTCCCCTGCAGGAAAATACTTTGAAAAAGTTAGTAATTCAGCAATGATATGGCGAGCTCGGCGGTCAGGCGAACTCGGCAAGATGGGGAGAGAAGCATACCTTCGCCGGGCAGAACAGGAGGGAGCGCGTTGAGGCCCCTCCGCAGGAAGGCGACCTCGAAGTCTTTATGGAGGAAATACTTGTGGAGCTCGGCGTCGTTGCCGGTACACCTCCTCGCCCTTCTGCTGAGGCGAGTAGGGGATGTTGCCGAGATCGCCCTTGATGAAGGCGATCTTGGTCATCCAGGTATGGTGCTTGTTCGCGATCTCGCGAACTTTGATCAGTGAGCTGCCGAAGTAGGCGACCCCGTCCGACGTCGCCTTGTAGGAGAAGAGCTTCCTGAACACCGTCAGGTTGAACTCGATCCTCTCCCGCCGGAGGTAACTCGCGAACGGCACCATCATCGCGATGGCATTGGAATTCAGCTGCGCGGGCACGGCTCCGTAATATTTCAAGATTTGTCGGATCTCTGACCACAGGGGGAGGCATAACCCCACCTCGAAATGGGAGAGGGGGAAGGCGAGCTCATCCTCATAAAAAGTATTGTTGGCCTCCCCCTGCCTCGGCCTGCATGCCTCGAAGCCCGGCGGCACGTGCTCCGCCACAAACTCGGCGAGCTCCTCCTCGCTAGTGTGCCCCTCGAAGAATCAGTAGTCCGTGAAGTGCTGCGCGCACTTGGAGCGGCCGTCGGCATCGGGATTCGTCTTGCCCATGTTCGCGGAGGAAGAGGTAGAGCGCGAGCAGGAAATGGAAAAACACAGGGAGAGGGAAAGAAAGCAATAAAGGCACAGTACGGGGTAGGTGAGGGGGGGGGGGGGGTATTTATAGGAAAAGAAATTTGGGGCAGGCTGTCTAATCAGCGCAGCTCGCCATCCCAGCTCGCTTCCCCAGCTCGCCACCCCAGCTCGCCGACTTCCGACGTATCCCAACCAAGGCTAAGTCAAACATTGCTGCATTTTATTTGAGTAACATGATCAAGAATGTTCTGAAAGCTATTTATTACAGAAATAAAGTTCAGCAATTAAAAAGCATGGCGTGCAAGAAGGGAGGGCATCAGGATGCGAGTACCGGTCGGCTCGGCAAAGGAGCCACTCACTTACCTACCCCAGCCTCGCGACCCCCGCCCCCAAGATTGCCGCGCGCGGAGCAGCTTGCGGATCCTTCCGGAATTCCTCTGCGCAACCAAGAGACCGTCATCTATCTTGTCCAGGAGCCGGGAGGGGGACATCAGTTTGCCGGCCTCGCCGCTTCGCACCTCGTCGGCGAGACGTGCGTAGTCGCGCTGCAGCATCTCGTTGACCCCCTACACCTCGCGCAGCCCGCACACCAGCTTCTTGAGGAGCTTGACCTACCTCCTCGTCAGCTCGCCTTGATCCACCTCAGGACCCAGGTAAGAGTCCAGCAAGCTTGGGGAAGGGAGGGGAGAGTAGTGGGCTGCCCGCAAGGATTCCTCTGCAGCGGATTGACTGGGAAGAGCTGTGAAGACAAGTGTCAGCGAGAAGAGAGGCAGAAAAAACTCATGAGGCAAGAAGTCAAGCAAGACTGACCAGACGAGCTCGGCAGCTTAAGGGAGATGTGGGGAGGGATGAACCTCAGATCCTTCCCGCGACCTGGGCCGCGAGCCCCCGACGAGATGAGCTCGAATCCCGGGGTGGGGATGGTCCCCAGACTCACCCCCGCAGCCACGTCAGTTTGGCGAGGAGGGGAGGCGCGCACTGGCGAGTTCGGCCTCTGCGAGCTTACTGGAAGGATCCCAAAGAGGAGAGGCGGGTCCTGGGGACGGCTGTCCGGTGCCATGAACCGCGCGTCGGCGAGCGTGGTCTCGCCTCGCGGTGTGGGCTCTCGCGGTGCGACGCCCCCGCCATCTGGTTGACCGTCCGGATTGTCGCCGACTACGACAACCTCTCTATCCTTCTCAAGAATAGTTCGGGTGGAAGAGCCGGTCTCGCGAGCCAGGGTGGCCCTCAGGTCGTTGTAAATGGGCTCGGCCGCCTGAGGGAATGGATTTGACCTCTTGGAGCAGGGCTCGGCAGAATCAACTTGAAGAGCTTTGGTATTGACCGCCGTCAGGGCGGCTACGCGAGCTGCGGAGGCTTGGCGAGCTCGGTCTATGCGCTCTTGTATCTCCTTGGGATGAGACATCTTGGCAGGGTAGCAAAGGGAATGACAAGGATCAGGAAGGTGGGCAGGTGCACATATATATAGCCGCAGGTGGCCCCCACCCAAAGATTCCCTCCAACTCGCCAACCCGCGGTCGCCGCACACTTGGGGTTGGATGTTTCTTTCCGAGCTTTGACAAGCTCAAAAAGAGCGGGGATTATGTACAACCCCGTGTCTGGCGAGCAAGGTCACCAGGGTCTAGGCAGATCGGGCTGAGGACAATAGGCGAGCTCGGCAGTGGAGGGGCCGAGCCCGAGCTCGGCATCCGTCGACCAGAGATCGACGTTTGGCGACCCAGAGCTCGGCATTCGCCGAGCGAGTCCCAACTCGCGTCCTCACAGTGGAACTCACCAACAGTAGACGAGCAAGGCCTGCCGAGGTGATCAAAGCTCCCCAGCTCTCCTGGATGTATGAGGTACTTTTTACTGTTTTGCCCCTGCTGGCCTGCCCATAGCCCTTCAAAACAGCGGAGTTTGGCAGTTGGCAGGCCCAACCAAGGGTTCTCAGGTAATTTCAGGTCAGCTATTTCGGTTATTGGCAGTCCAGATTGTAAAAACTATAAATAGGACCCAAGGGGTACCCTAGAACGCGGGTTTTTTCGGGTGCTCTCCTGCTCCAATCTTCAAGTGCTTTCTGAGGGTACCTTAGCTCGGCTTCTGGCTAAGGAGGGGAAGCACTCTGAGATCTTCCGGGTTTGTGGTGGGACCTCCCCCGCTGAGCCCTTGGGTCGGTCTTACCCTGTCTTCTTTGTTTTGCTTGCAGGGCCGAAGTAGGCGCGAGATCACCCCTTACCCCACGGGTCGAACTCCGCAGGAAATCGAGGAATCGGTTTCAACAAGCGTGTCCTAAGAAGCTTCGCAACATCTTCACATTTTTGGGTGGTGGAAGCTTTTTTTGTTTACATCTAATTTTGCTTTGTCCACTCCTAATCCATTCCTAGACACGTGGTGGCCAAGCACTATCCATTCACGCACCATGAAGTGGCACTTCTCCCAGTTCAACACAAGATTAGACTCCACACAACGTGCAAGCACCTTTTCTAAACATACTAAGCAAGCATCAAACGATTTGTCGAAGATTGAAAAATCGTCCATAAAAATCTCAAAGCCCTGGTCCATAATGTCAGAGAAAATAACAATCATGCAATGTTGAAAGGTAGCAGGTGTGTTACACAAACCGAAGGGCATTCCCCTAAATTCGAAGGTTCTGTAAGGACATGCGAACGTTGTCTTCTGCTGATCTACGGGGTCGACAATGATTTGGTTGTACCCAGAGTACCCATCCAAAAAACAGAAGAAGTCATTCCCTGCCAATTTATCTAAGACTTGGTCAAGGAATGGCAGAGGAAAATGATCCTTTCATGTGGATTTATTTAATTTCCTATAGTCCATACAAATTCGCCACCCCGTGATCGTTCTAGTGGAAACCAACTCATTCTTCTCATTCCTTAATACTGTCATCCCCCTTTCTTTGTTACACACTGCACAGGTGAAACCCAAGGACTATCCAAAATGGGCTATATGATTCCTGCATCTAGCCACTTAATAATTTCCTTCTTAACTACCTCTTTCATAGGTGGGCTCAGATGACGTTGAGGCTCAATTGATCCCTTAAAAAGAGTCCTCCAAAAGAATCTTGTGCATGCACAAAGATGGGTTTATCCCTCGGATGTTGGCTATGGTCCATCATATGGCCATTTTAAACTGCTTAAGTAATCCTATTAACCTTTGATGCTGATCAAGCAGTAAGTTGGAATTGATGAAAACCGACAATGTGTCATTATCTCCTAAATACGCATAAGTGTGATGGTCGGGTAGAGGTGTTAACTCTAGTAATGGTGGATCAACGATGGAAGGTTTTACCGACAGATTTCTCGGGCATCTCTAATGCTTCCGGCTTACAAAACCATGCAGTTTTGATGGAGATGACGGCCCTCAACATATTGAAGACGGTGATGGTACACTTACAGAAGAACTTTCCCCGCCTCCAAATATAGATTTGAGCCGCCGTGATGACCATGTGGAGCGTCGCCATAATATCTGCCCGGGGCGCAAACCAATTTATTAATAATTATTAATAATTATTAAGTCATTTTTATGTTTTTATTTTCTTTGCAATGTTATTTAATTTTCATGTAATGTTTAAAACCATGGTTATGTGTAAAACCATGGGTTATGTTTATTTTTCTATTTGGGTTGCATGTAGTCAAGACATTGATGTAAGCCTATATATAGGCATGTATGTTCTCATACTGATTTAGTGAAGAATGAAAACAAATTGAAAACCCTAATTGGTTTCCCCCTCCTACTCCTCTTCTCCTCTCTTTGAAAACTTCGGCCCTTGCCCCTCCTTCCCCTTTGGCTGTCGGCCATACTCTACCTCCTCCTCCTCTTTTCAATATTCAGCCATGAGCCTCCATCTCCCTCCCCAAAACCGAGCCTATTATCCCTCTTGAGTTTCTCAGCCATCCTAGCCGACCACCCCCACAAAAACCGGCCACCTCCACCCACTTGGCCGCCCAACTTTAACCCTCACCCGAGCCCTCTTCCCCTCTTAGTAACCCGACCAGCCCAACTCCATATAACCGGACCCACCTTACTCTCACCCAAGGCCGACCACCCTTATCCTCACCCAAAAGAAACCGACCTTCAATAAGAAATCCAAACCAGCCCCCTTATTCTATTTGTGGTGTATTTCGGCCAAGGCAAGGATCTTTCCTTTGAGGAGTCCAACTCCAGCGTGAAGCAACGAAGGCGGACAAGTTTCCTCTCCTTCCGACGAGACTGCGACAGAGCCATTGAAGGGCGATCCAAGCAAAGAAATCAGAATCATCCATTCCGGTTGGGTAACTAAAAATTTCTACTCTCGTGTGTTTCTTTTTATAGATATTTTTGTTGTGGAAATTCTTCACATTGTATCTTGAAGCGTTGAATAATCGTGGTTTTTTTGATTGGTTTGTGTTTATCTTGATTGATTTTATTTTCGAAAAGGCTTGGCGAACCTTCGTTTTCTTTTGTTGGGAGAGATCTACCTTTTACAAATCATATTTAATTGGTAAAATCTCTTTTGGTACAACACCGCTCGTTCGGACCGGGTGGGTCCTTTTAGCCGGAAAGAATATTGGCCTGTAGCCATTGTTCGATCCTAAGCAGTTTGGCTACCCGTACGTTAGCATATAATTGATAGAATTAATTAACGTGATGCCGTGTAGAACGATTGTGCGAGTGTAGGATTGGATCATTAGAGAGGCAAACGTGTTCGTCCGTGGATATATTCGGTGTCAACGTGCAAGCCAACATCAATTTGGTATCAGAGAGAGGTTCACGTCAATTTCCTAATTGGCACCCTCCCCCTCTTGTTAGCACGTCAACACTCACTTGTATGCACGTCTATTTGTCAAAATTAACAAAAGCATTTTGCCTGGTCTGCCAATAGCATCCTATATTTTTATTATTTCAGCAAAAAAATCAAAAAACAAAATTTAGTAATCTTCATATTATTTACAACAAGAAAATAAAAAATATATATCCATTATCATAAGTAATTAGCGGGAACAATTACATCTTTGAAAATTAAATATAGTCAGATTAATCATTCATTGCTTGTGCACCAGTTCTGGGTGAGTTTTCTCTCCGCTTCTCACTGAACATGGCATTTGATGTTAATGTTTCCCTTTTAGACTATTGGTATGATAAAGTCATGTCTAAACACGCACCGGCCTTGCTTTCCAACCGTCCCCACACGTATTCTCACACTAAGAATGAGATACCAACGTATGATGGTTATGGGAATTCGCTAAAATTTAGGGACTGGCTTAAGTGGGTAGATATTTACTTTGATTGTCACAAATGAGATGACCACCAACAGCTGAACATCGTCCGTGTACGATTAACAGGTCAAGCCCGTGTGTTCTGGTACAACGAATTGCTTCGTGTTGGTAGCAAAACACATTCTTGGACGCAAATGCGTAGCCTGCTCTCGGATCGATTTGATCCCACCTACCTTTGCCCTGCTAACACCAAGCCTACGAGTGAGTATAGTTTTGGCACTAGATCCATACCTGCCTTTAGGACTGATTATAAACGAAACGCCCAGACCAAGCGATAGATAACCGATGATTTGACTAACCTTAAACAAGGGAACAAGTCGATCTTGGATTATATGCATCATTTTAAGGATATGACGGTTAGAAGTGGTGTGAAGGAGTTGCCAGAGATCACCCTCTCTAGGTTTCGTAAGGGGTTAAACCCTTACATACATGGTAAATTACTGCGTTATTATCACACCGATCTAGACACCACTTTTAATACGACATTAGAAATTGAGAAGCACCTCCTTCCTAGGAATAAAGCTCACTCGTTTCAGACCGGAAAGGTCGTATTAGGACCACCACCCCCCCACCCACCCCCACCCCCCGTTAGAGAAACCTCTCCTAATAGGTCTTTTGTTGTGGACTCGATAAACGTTACCAGTAGGGTTATGCCTCCATTAGACTTGATATCTAAGCCCCTCGAGATAGTGACTGATATCCCAGAGGATGTTGATGTTGATATACTATCTCCGGATTTTGATGATGACCCCGTAGGTGAGAGTATTCTGATATGTTCGTTAGTGCCCGACGATTCTGATGTGTCTGGGTCTGAGGGAGTCCCTAGTGATCTAGAAGGTGATGTTTGGGATGATGATGAAAGTCCAAGCTGTGAGAGTATCTTTTTGCCTGTTACGAGCCCTACTAGCGTTGTGTCTATGCACCCTAGTATTGAGTGCCCTCTCCCGGATACGATCCCCATCGCGTTAGAGCCTACGATTATACCCACTGAGGCTTTATCTGACTTTCCTGAGGAGCCTGTGAGTGAGGATTTTTCCATTGTCATTGACGACCCTAACTTAGTGGATGTTTTAACTGATTGGGAAGACTCACCTTATGTGAGAAGGTTATGTTTGGATGATTTTAGAGCTGCGAACCTGAACGATAGTTATTTGATGATATCACCATTGTCTGAAGTTCCATCTGAATTAAATTTTCCGTCGGGTTCGATTTTTCCCATTTCTGAGACCTTTACTAATTCTGAATTAACCGACTTGTCTAGTGTGTTAGAAGAAATTGCAAGCGAGGAAGTGGTATTTTTGAACGATTCTTTGGTTTTACCCCCGGATGAGAGTTCATTGAAGTTATCATCGATCGGTGAAAGTTATTCTGATTTGGATTTTATCCCGGGTTTGATTTTACCGACCCTTCCTTCTTTCTATGATCCCACATTAGTTGATGATTTATGACATGACATCTGTAGTCCTAAACTAAGTTGTTGTGACACGCCCACTCTTTTAGTTCCTACCTTGGAACTATCTCAACACTTGGATATTAGTACATTGAGCGCGCTAGTTTTTGATATGTTCACCGCACCGCGTAGATCTGACTATGCGACACATTTGACTATTCATTTCTCTGTGTGTCTAGCTACGGTTATATCCTCGTCCGTTTCTGATTCTTTGGCTGTTGTTCCTCTAGATGTCATGTCTCTTTCACATGCCCATATCCCACACCTGGTCGCACGTATTTACCCACCGCCTTATGATGACCCTCATTTCCACACGTTAGTGATCACGGTTAGGCCCCATGAGTTATATCGCTCGCACATCTTTTCAGACTCGGGAGTGTCCAACTCTGTTATTTATGATGAGCGGTTCTCCTTGGCATATCTTCATGCCAAGCATGAAAATGATGAATATAAAATTAGAACTATGAATTTTGAGCCAATAAAAGTCATCCTTGATTATAAGGCTCCCGTGCCCCCTAACTTAACCCCTATAGCCTCCGTATTCGGGTTGAGACACATAGCGCATGGGTTCACACCTCACGATAGCAAGATATTTAGGCGCACTTTTAAGAAATTACTCAATCAAGTCGCGTCTTATTATTATTTATATGCTTGTTGCTCGCTGAATGAGATCGTGCACAGATTTAAAGCACAAGTGCCTTTTGACTTGATTTCGTTACCACTATCTTATAAGAAAAGTCAACTCGCACTAGTTTATGTCTCTCATGCTCA
Source organism: Platanthera guangdongensis (assembly GCA_039583875.1). Taxonomy (NCBI): domain Eukaryota; kingdom Viridiplantae; phylum Streptophyta; class Magnoliopsida; order Asparagales; family Orchidaceae; genus Platanthera; species Platanthera guangdongensis. Next base: position 90,456,618 of record CM077161.1, on the reverse strand, counting down.
AATATTATATAAGCACATTAGTGAAGCGCTAACCATACCAATTACATTTTATCAACTTCATGCTAGCTTACATAAAAGGGCATTTCACTATATTGTTGGCGATTTAGTTTCAGTGCGTCTCGTCCCTAAACAGTTACCTTCAGGCACTATAGAAAGTTGGCGAGTTGGCGAGCTAGACCTTTTTTGGATATTAAATAAATTAGGGGAATACACATATCATTTGAAGTTTTCCACTGATTGTGGTATTACCCCTATTTTTAATGTTTCTAATTTAACGCTATATGTTTCTCCACCACTTGAATTATCTGCCTGTCCATTTGGGTCCACTTTGTTTTCTTATGGTTTGGGTAGTGAGTTTGTGCCTGGATCGCTCTCTTCATCGGTCTTCACTGGAGGTACGTTGGTTGTTGATGTAGAAATTTGTTATCCTTTATTGCCTAATGCTTTTCCGAGGTTCTCTAGGACTACCTTTTTGCATGAAAGGATACTCCAGGTTGAAGTGCTCTCTTCTCCAAGTGGTGTTGTTTACCACTACATGTTTCTGTGGGATGATGCTCTCCTGCACCGGTACTTCCAGAGCAACTCATCGGTGATGAGTACTTTTAAGCGGGGGAGGATTGATGGAGACGACGACCCTCAACATACTAAAGACGGTGATGACGCGCTTATAGAAGAACTTTCTCCGCCTCTAAATATAGATTTGCGGCGCCATGATGACCATGTGGAGCATCGCCATAATATCCGCCCGCGGCGCAAACCAATTTAATAATAATTATTAATAATTATTAAGTCATTTTTATGTTTTTGTTTTATTTGCAATGTTATTTAGTTTTCATGTAATGTTTAAAACCATGGTTATGTGTAAAACCATGGGTTATGTTTATTTTTTTATTTGGGCTGCATGTAGCCAAGACATTGATGTAAGCCTATATATAGGAATGTATGTTCTCATATTGATTTAGTGAAGAATGAAAACAAATTGAAAGCCCTAATTGGTTTCCCCCTCCGACTCCTCTTCTCCTCTCTTTAAAAAGTTCGGCCCTTGCCCCTCCTTCCCCTTTGGCCCCCGGCCATACTCTAACTCCTCCTCCCATTTTCAATATTCGGCTAAGATCCTCCATCTCCCTCCCCAAAACCGAGCCTATTCTCCCTCTTGAGTTTCCCGACCATCCTAGCCGACCACCCCACAAAAACCGATCACCTCCACCCACTCAGCCACCCAAATTTAACCCTCACCTGAGCCCTCTTCCCCTCCTAGTAACCCGACCAGCCCACCTCCATATAACCGAACCCCCCTCACTCTCACCCAAGGCTGACCACCCTTATCCTCACCCAAAAGAAACCGACCTTCAACAAGAAATCCAAACCAGCCCCCTTATTCTATTTGTGGGGTATTTCGGCCAAGGCAAGGATCTTTCCTTTAAGGAGTCCAACTCCAGCGTGAAGCGACGAAGGCAGACAAGTTTCCTCTCCTTCCAACGATACTTCGGCGGAGCCGTTGAAGGGCGATCCAAGCAAAGAAATCGGAATCATCCATTCTGGTTGGGTAACGAAAAATTTCTACTCTCGTGTGTTTCTTTTCCTAGATATTCTTGTGGTGGAAATTCTTGGCGTTACATCTTGAAGTGTTGACTAATCATGGTTTTCTTTTGATTGGTTTGTGTTTATCTTGATTGATTTTATTTTTGACAAGGCTTGACGAACCTTCTTTTTCTTTTATTGGGAGAGATCTACCTTTTCCAAATCGTATTAAATTGGTAGAATCTCTTTTGGTACAATACCGCTCGTTCGGACCGGGTGAGTCCTTTTAGCCAGAAAGAATATTGGCATATAGTCATTGTTCGATCCTAAGCAGTTTGGCTACCCGTACGTTAGCATATAATTGATAGAATTAATTAACGTGGTGCTGCGTAGAACGATTGTGCTAGTGTAGGATTGGATCATTAGAGAGGTAAACATGTTCGTCCGTGGATATATTCGCTGTCAACGTGCAAGCCGACATCAAGTTTGTTTCTCGAATTCTTGTAAGCATTCTTAAACTTCCTCTTCCTCTCCATATAAATCATCCTTAGTCAATAAGCGAGTCAACAGAACATCTTGTTCTTCAGATAACGCACTGGGCTCATAATCACATATAGATATACAAGCAGTCGTACACGGGGGAGCCCGTGCGAGCAACATTCGTCGTGGGTGCCACATTGGTCGAGGGTGCGACATTTTTCGAGGGGGTGACATTTGACGGCGAGGGGCGGGGTGGGGCTACATTGGTCGTTCGTGGCGGCATTGGTCGTTCGTTCCGACATTGGTCGTGCACGGGCTGTGGGCGATGACATTGGTCGTGGGAGGCAACATTGGTCGTGGGCGGAGACATTGGTCGTGGGCGGAGACATTGGTCGTGGGCGGCGACATTGGTCGTGGACGACGATATTGGTCATGGGAGGTGACATTGGTCATCGACATTGGTCGTGAGCTTCATTATTTTTCGTGGGGGGAAGGAAAATTGTCACGAGCAGTGGCATTCGGCGAGGAAGGTGACATTTGTTGGGAGCGGCGACATAGGGCACACTTGTGTTTATCTGTGAGTTGTTGATAAGTAAATTAAGCAATGTTTTTGATAGTTTATATTGTTAACATGTATATGAAAAAAAGTCCCTTTGAAATTATTCTTATACATACATACATGCACTGCTAATTAATTGGTGTTAAAAAAGATTGCTGGAGTTTCTCAGCAGTATTAATTCAGAAATTTAAATATAACACCAATAAAATAACAATGCAAAGTTTTTTTAACAGCAATGGAGTTTAACAGCAACCCCAAAAAAACCTAAATTGAGTTTAACAGCAAGGAAATTATACACTGTTTAAAATCAAGAGACACTTTGAAGAAAATAAATAACAATTCTTACTGCACAGAAGCTTGGGAATCGAGATGGAGGATCGAGGAGCACTTTAGGTGAGGCTTTATCGAGGATCCAAAAGACTGGTAAATGGGTGATTGTCAAGGATTGATCCAAATTGACATATCAAGGTATTTTGCAAAATGCAGTTCATTTTTTCAGCTTAACAATATTTGTATAAAATGAATTTTGGTTGGGATTAGACATGGGGTCACGATAATTGATTTCCAAATCTACTTTCAGCTCTTATTATATGAAACCAAATCGAAATACTAAAACAATTTAAAACAAAGCAGAGCATCAGAACCCAAATAATTGTTTGTTAGTACAATCTAATTTTTTAGCAGTTTGGTTCAATTCCATTATTAACAATCTGTAAGGTTAAGAACCAAACCAAACCAAGTGTGCCATCTATTCTTTTCCATCGTAATACTAACACTAGTAAGAGTGTGAGACTTCCATGTTCTAAGCACAGAGTTGAATATGATGACATATACTCTTGCTTAACAGGTGAATAAAATTATGATATTGAAAGGTTGCTAGACTTACCAATTGGGATAACACCAGCTGCCATATACTCAACAACACTGATGCCAAAATGCTCATCTATCATTGACTATGCAAGCAACATGAATTTGTACATATATCATGCAATCCAGAAGACTGGTAAATGGGAAATATCTAAAGTAGGAGATAGATCTCAATCCCAGAGTGAGGAGATCAGTAACAGTAAGAGCTTTGGAGATCAGTACCTCACTGTAATCAACAAAACCACTTACATATAGAAACCCAACAAATATATAGAAATTTGGAGTGTGAAACTTGTCACCTATAGAAACCCGTCACCTGTAAGAGTTCCAGCTAAGTCAGGCTTTATTCTTAGATGTAAGTTGGAGTGTGAACAACAAAACCCAACAAATATATAGAAATTACAACCAACTCCCATCACCAAAACTGCACAGCAAAGAAAATATTAAAGAGCAGCTAGTTCAGACTTTATTATTAGATGTAAGTTGGAGTGAAAACCACAAAGGAGATATTATATTAAAATTACGTAGCAAAAAGTATCAGTACAACTGTAACGACTGCATCCATTCGTATAGTATATAATAGAAGGTCTAGCCGGGGCCCCACACCATATACCACAAATCAGGCGGCGTAGTCACGGAGTGATACTAGAATTGCTCACCCTAACTCATAGCATTCTAGCGGAAGCTTATAACACGAAACTGAACTCCAAACATGAATGTACACCATAAAAATATCCACATTGATATATAAACAGGAATGTTCATCAAATAAAAAGTCAGTTGGCCTTATGTCCTTACAGTTATGCTTTTACAAAAGTGGCTACCACACATTGGCGCGCAGGCCGGCCACATATGAACAAAGCATCATAGTTTCAATTAGCCTTCATGGGCTATCAGCAGCAGCAACAGTAGGGACTTCAACCTTTAAATGTCCCGCTCGGTTCTCCAGCACCTGCACAAGGACAGCCCACCCAATGGTGGCAACAAGGCAACAGTCAGCATTCATCTGACCAATTTATAGCGACCCTACCCCTTTCCCGGGGCAGTGGCATTTCTTCCCTGCAGGCATAGAAATGTATATGCATATATATATATTCATCACAGATTGTGCACTCACGCACAAACATTGCATCACAACCGTCAGCCACGCAGCCCAACGATCCGTATACTCAGGGCACATTCTTGGTGTACAGGTGAACCAGGGTCCCACCACCGTATCAGGGCTGAAACCCAACGGTAAACGTTGAGCATTTACTCCATGGCGTACAGCCGGAGATTTTAGTCTTAATGACCCAGGATTAGCCCGTAGCCCCCCATGGTGTCGTGGCGCGCAGGCCTAAGACTCTCACTATGCGCTCCAATAGACCACACCTCCCGATCTCACGTTGGACGGACATAACGCAGGTCGGATCAGCCACCCCCCATTGCTCAAGTCGTCTTGCCATCACCGAGTACAGCGTACTCGCGGCTATCAAAAGGCGCTGGTCGGTTTCACCTTGTGTTGGGTACATTGGTCTAAATGTACCTGATTTGAAGAAGCCTCACCCAACTCAATGATATACATCAAAATGTATTTGATGTGTTTTTGAGTTACTTGTGCAGGTTAAGTATTTGCAGGAATAAAGCAAAAAGTTTCTAAGTCCATGTGTCGACACCCAGAGGGAAAGTGTCGACACTTAAGAAGACTTGTGTCGACACCCAGGCAAGCAGTGTCGACACTTGGAGTCATTGTGTCGACACCTGGGATGCAGAGTCGACACCAGACAGAAAGTGTCGACACAAGGAGCAGTGTCGACACTCAGTGAAGAAGAATGCAGTAAAGCTGTGTCGACACAAGGAGCTGTGTCGACACCCAGTGAAGCTGTGTCTACACCAGAAAGTGTCGACACTTGGAGCAGTGTCGACACTCAGCAAAAGTCTGCAGAGACTAAGTACAAGTGTCGACACCCAGCACAAGGTGTTGACACTCAGCAGAAGAGTCAGCACTTGAAGTAAGTGTCGACACCCAGCACAATGTGTCGACACTTAGCAGAAGAGTCAGCACTTGAAGTAAGTGTCGACACCAAGAACAATGTGTCGACACTCAACAGAAGACTCAACACTTGAAGAAAGTGTCGACACAAGGAGCTGTGTCGACACTTAGTGAAGAACAGCAAGATCAACAAATTATTCTAAGTACAAGTGTCGACACTATGGGAATGTGTCGACACTCAGCTGAAGTCTCAACAAGAAGAAGTATGTGTCGACACAAGGAGCTGTGTCGACACACAACAAGTATCAACATAGAAGACTATGTGTCAACACCAAGAAGCAGTGTCGACACTTGACAGATACAACACATGAAGATGTGTCGACACAAAGGAGATGTGTCGACACTTAGAAGAATTCAGCAAAATTCTGAAGAACAAGTACTTGTGTCGACACTCAATATTCAGTGTCGACACATGCAGAAGAAACTGTGTCGAGATAAAGAATCAACAACACAAGGAGTTGTGTCAACACCTTGTAGACTAGTGTCGACACTTAGACAACATGTGTCGACACTTGGCCTATAAGTGTCGACACTTAAAGACAGAAAGTCTCGACACTTTCAGACAGTTAGAGAACTTTCAAGAATTGACTGGATGACTTGACAGCTACCGTTCCAGCCGGTCTATAACACCTGTCAGAGATGTCAGAATTCAGTTATGGACCGGACCAGCCTTTTACCATGAAGAAGGCCTATAAATAGGCTCATACAGTTCATAGAAACTGTTGTTCAGATTGTTGTTGAACAAGTTATTAAAGTGGTACACTAGAGTAACAAACAAGAAGATCTAGCTGTCCAAGTGCAGATCTAAGAAGTTGGAGAGAGAGGGCTCCATCCAAGAAATCAGCCGTTGGAACTAGGCTGAGAAGAAGGGTTCAGATATATTCTGGATCTTAAGAAGCAGAGGTCAAGGATCAACTGCAGAAGGAATCAGTCTTATTCAGTTCTATTTTCAAGAAGCTTTGAAGAAAGCTAAGTCAGATTGAATCCAGCTGAGTTCTTCCAAGAACTCATCAAGAAACTCTCAACTCCCCTCACTTGTTTCTGAGTTGCTGAGTTATTATTTGTATAAACATTTTTATCTTGTAGGATCCTTTGGATCTGAGTGAATTGTAAGCCTGTAATTATAAAGGCTGAGGGTAGGGCTTGAGAGCCTGAGTGTAGGAGATTGATATCTCTGAGTGTAGGCCTTGGTGGCTGAGTGTAGGCCTTGTTGGCTGAGTGTAGGCCTTTATTGGCTGAGTGTAGGCCTTTGTGGCTGAGTGTAGGCTTTGTGGAAAAGCTGAGTTGTAAGGCTTTGGGCCTGAGGTGTAGGAACCAGTTTGGGTTCTGAGATAGTGGTGAAGTTTGGCCGAATCTAGTACACTGCTAGATAGGCGAAGGGGGAAAGTAGATGTACCCAAATCTTGGGGAACCACTATAAAACTTTGTGTCTGCTGTGCTGTGATTGTGATTTGCTGTGTATGATTTGTGATTGCTGTGCAAAAGAAGTTAGAATTCTGTGATATAACTGATTGCTGCCATTAAAGTTCAAAAAGGATTAGGTCACCTATTCACCCCCCTCTAGGTGATTAGGTACTATATCTTTCAAGTGGTATCAGAGGGAGGTTACTCAAAATAAGGACTAACAGTCTGAGGAGATCCTGATTGGCAGATTCAGTCTAAGTCAGTTTACAGATTCAAGAAAATCAAGAATCATGGGTTCAACAGAAAATCACAAGGAATTGGGCTCCATGAAATTACCTATATGCAGAAAGGAAATCTTTGGCATATGGAAAGAAAGGGTAAGGCTGTTTATGGAGGCCTCAGACCCTAGGATCTACATCACAGTAAAAGAGGGGCTATATGTGCCCATGAAGATATCTGTTCTAGATGCAAATCATAGAACTCCAAAGGATTTCTCTGAAATGACTAAGGATGAGATTGTCCTAGCTACCATGGACAAAAGGGCACAAAACATTATAGTAAGTGGCATAGATGATGCAATATTTCAGAATCTTATACACTGTAAGATAGCCAAAGAGATGTGGGACACTCTTATTGTGTATATGGAGGGTTCTGAAGAAGTTAGACAAGATAGAAAATCCTTGCTAAATCAGGAGTATGAAAGTTTTAGACAAGGAAAGGGTGATAGCATAACTAAGTGCTATAAGAAGTTCTACAGAATAGTGAATGAACTCATGTCTTATGGAAGAGAGTTCAGCAATTATGAACTAAATGACAAGTTCCTAAGGTCCCTAACTAAAGATTGGGACACAAAGATTTGTGCCATTAGAGAAATGGCTAAGTTGGGAGAAATTCCTCCACCTACACTGTTTAGCAAGTTATTGTCTTATGAAATGCAATTGACAGTGAGGAAAGAGGAGGAGAAATCAATAAGAACTGAACACAAGGAAAGAACTGTAGCTTTCAAGACAGAAGCCTCCAGAAAGTGCAGGAATAAATCACCAACTCCACCTCCAAAGATTGCTGAATCAGAGTCAGATGAATCAGTCAGCACAAAGACAGAAAGCAGTGAAAGTGATGAAGACTTTGCTGCCTTCACTAGACACTTTCAGAAGTTCTTGAAAAAGGAACAGTGGAAGTCAAGGCCTTCTACATCACAAGGAAAGGAAGACTCTTATCAGAAAAAGAGATCTTCAAAGAAAGACAAGAAAAGGACTAAGTCTAGCAAGACAACTGGTTCCAAGATAGTGTGCTATTGCTGCAACAGACAAGGCCATGTTATTGCAGATTGTCTTGAAAAGAGAAAAGAGTCTAGTGACAGGAAAAAGACTTATTTCAAAGACAAGAAAGAAAAGTCTTTTGTTGCCAAGAAGGAGAAGACTCTATCAGATATCTCTTCTTCAGAAACTGAGTCTGATGGTGAGGCATACATAGGGCTGTTTGCTGAAGAAGAAGAGGAAGAATTCATGCAGATTTTGGAGTCTATTTATGAACAAGAAGACAGTCAATGCCAAGGGCTAATGGCTTTGACAGAGCAAGACAAAATCCTGGAACAGCCAGGACCCAGTAAGGTACAATGTTCAACTCTAAGTTCAGTTTCTTGTTCTAGTACAGAATCAGATTCATCATCATCTAGTGATGAGAGTGTATCTGAGTCTGAGGATGATATTCATCAGCTTATAGATGAATATAAAGTGCTGTTGCAAGCTTACAAGAAAAGTAAGTCCCTAGCCAAAAGTCAGGCAAAGGAAATTGCTGATCTTAAAGCTGCTGCAACAGATTCTGAGAAGCTATTTGATCAAAAACTTAATGAGATAGCCAGGCTGAAACACATAACAGTGATTCAGATGGGGACTATCACCTTTAAGAATGATCAAATTAAGAGTCTGGAGATCAATCTTCAAAAAGAGAGAGAGCTTGTTGCTAGGTTTTCTAAACCTAAGTCAGTGTTACCCATCATTGATGAATTTGTTCATCACAAGGGTAAAGCTGGACTGGGCTTTACTAGACCTGCAAGGACTGAGCAGTCCAAGTCCAAGTCCAAGGGCAAAGCCCCAATATTCAACAAGTCTGCTGTAGATAAGACAACAAAGACTGTACCTAAGCAAAGGTACAACAAGTTTGAATGTTGGTGTTGTGGCAAAGTTGGCCATTTTGTAATGGACTGTTGGCACAATGCTAGTGCCAAAGTGAGTACCAAACTACCTGTTGGAAAGCCAGTAGGTAGCTTTGTCAAGTTGCAAACTAACAAGTACCAAGGACCCAAGAATTCTTTGGGTTCTAACGTTCATTAAATCTGTTTTGCAGGTAAGTCCAAGTGGCCATACCCCAACATGGTACTTGGACAGTGGATGTTCCAGACATATGACTGGAACTAGAGGATTACTAAAGGACTACATTCCAATAAAAGATGGTCCAAAAGTCACCTTTGGTGGTTCTGAAAAAGGAATCATCAAAGGGTTTGGTAACATTTCTAGCAACTTAGTTACCATTACTCAAGTGGCTTATGTTAAAGGGTTGAAACACAACCTAATAAGTATAAGTCAATTAAGTGATGTAGGGTATGGCATCTCATTTGTTAAAAATGGTTGTCATATCAAGAGGTCAAGTGATCAAGAGATCATTTTGACTGGTTATAGGAAAAGGAATGTCTATTGTTTAGACATTATGGTTGAGAACAGTGGTTCTCCAGTGTGTCTTGTAGCTGATGAGATAGTCTCTCATTGTGTCAAATGGCACAAGAGGCTTGCTCATCTTAACTACAAGACTATTAGCAAACTCTTTAGCAAAGAGTTAGTGAGGAATGGTCCTCAAGTTAAGTGTGTTAAAGATGGTATTTGCTCAGCTTGTCAAAAGGGCAAGCAGACTAAATCCACCTTTAGAAGCATAGAAAGCAAGGATGCTGTGAGGTGTTTATACCTCTTGCATATGGATCTCTTTGGTCCAATGCCAGTTCACAGCTTAGGTAGGAAGGTCTATACCTTTGTAGTTGTAGATGACTACTCAAGGTTTTCCTGGGTGTTCTTCTTAAGACAGAAATCTGAAACACCTAATGTCTTCTATAACTTTGTCAAGCAAATTCAGAATGAACTAAATAGTACAATGGTCAGAATTAGAAGTGACCATGGTACTGAGTTTCAGTCTGATAGCATGACAAAACTTTGTGAAGATTTTGGGATATTTCAAGAATTCTCTTCACCTAGAACACCTCAGCAAAATGGCATTGCTGAGAGGAAGAATAGGACCTTGATAGAGGCTGATAGGACCCTATTAAGTGATACATCACTGCCAGAATATTTCTGGGCTGAAGTAGTTAACATTGCATGCCATGTTATAAATAGGGCTACCATCACTAAAAGGCTAAACAAGACCCCCTATGAAGTTGTGAAAGGCAGGAAACCAAACCTATCCTACTTCAGGATCTTTGGTTGCAAATGCTTCATACTTAACAATGAAAAGTCTTACTTGACTAAGTTTGCTGCCAAGTCCCAAGAGGGAATTTTTGTTGGGTACAACAACAATAATAAAGCTTATAGAGTCTACAACTTGTCAACTCAAGTTGTAGAAGAGACTGTACATGTAGTTTTTGATGAGACTAAACTTATTAACAATGAGTTGTCTAGTACTGTATGCAGCCCCACAGGTTTAACAAAGAAAATGGACAAGCTTACTATAGAAGAAGTACCTGCTGCAAGACAGCAAGTAGAGGAGAGTAGCTGTTGTCCAGGGGGAGAACTACATGTACCAATGGCAAATGCAGAAGAAGTACAACATGATGATGAAACTGAAGAGGTTCAACCAGAAGTCAGGATGCCTCCAGCCAATAGGCATCTTAGAGATCATCCAGTAGAGCAGATTATTGGAGATCCAAGACAAGGAGTACAAACCAGGAGCAGAAATCTGAATGCAGCAGTCTACTCCAGCTTTTTATCTCAAGTTGAACCTAAAAAGTTTGAAGAAGCCATCAAAGACCCACTTTGGATTGAGGCTATGCAAGAAGAACTCAATCAGTTCAAGAGATGCAAGGTTTGGGAATTGGTTCCTAAACTTAAAGACCACAATATAATAGGAACCAAGTGGATCTACATGAATAAGATGGATGAACAAGGGGTCATCATTAAGAATAAAGCAAGACTGGTTGCTAAAGGATATAGGCAAGAAGAAGGTATTGACTTTGATCAAACCTTTGCTCCAGTAGCCAGACTGGAAGCCATAAGGATGTTCTTAGCCTATGCAACCTATCAAGGATTCAAGGTTTACCAAATGGATGTCAAGTCAGCATTCTTGAATGGTAATCTTAAGGAAGAAGTCTATGTGGAACAGCCCTCAGGTTTTGTAGATTCTACTTTACCTCATCATGTCTATAGACTTAGGAAAGCTTTATATGGTTTAAAGCAAGCCCCTAGGGCTTGGTATGAAACCCTATCTAGTTTCCTCATTGAGAACAAGTTCTCAAGGGGGAAAATAGATAAGACTCTATTCCTTAGGGAATCTAGAGGCAAAGTTATACTTGTCCAAATATATGTAGATGACATTATATTTGGGTCTACTGAAAGCAGCCTTTGCAAAAAGTTTGCAAAACTTATGCAAGGTCAATTTGAGATGAGTAGTATGGGAGAGCTGAAGTTTTTCTTGGGTCTTCAAGTTAAACAGACTGAAAGTGGTTTATCCATATGTCAGTCCAAGTTCACCCTAGAACTCATAAGGAAGTATGGTATGGATTCATCCAGTACCATGAAGACTCCTATGGGGTCAAGTATGTCTCTTAGCAAGGATGATGCAGGGAAACCTGTAGATGAAACCTTGTATAGAGGGATAGTTGGCTCCCTATTATACTTGACTGCTAGTAGACCAGACATCATGTATGCTACATGTGTTTGTGCAAGGTATCAAGCCTGCCCTAAAGAGTCTCATTTGACTGCAGTCAAGAGAATATTGAGATATTTAAAGGGCACTCCTTATCTAGGCCTCTGGTACCCTAGGAATGGAGACTTTGATCTAACAGGTTATTCAGATGCAGACTTTGTAGGATGCAAAGAAGATAGAAAAAGCACTACTGGAACCTGTCAATTCCTAGGTGGGAGACTAATTTCATGGAGTAGCAAAAAGCAAACCAATGTGGCTATCTCCACTGCAGAGTCAGAGTATGTGGCTGCAGGAAGTTGCTGTGCTCAACTTCTGTGGATACAACATCAGCTAGAGGACTATGGATTTCAGGTAAGTAGAACTCCACTCTTTTGTGATTCTACAAGTGCTATTTCAATAGCTAATAATCATGTATCCCATAGTAGAACAAAATATATTGAAATTAAATATCATTTTCTTAGGGAGCATGTAGAAAGAAATGATATTGTACTTGAATATGTTAAAACAGATGAACAACTAGCTGATATGTACACTAAGCCCCTAGAAGAAGCTAAGTTCAATAGATTTAAAATTGAACTAGGAATGATAAACTTAGAGTAAGTTTACAGAACTGAAAATGGCTAAGTAAAAAGGTGTCGACACATAGACAAGTCTATGTCGACACAGAATAGTGGTGTCGACACTTCTGGAAATAGGTGTCGACACATCTAGGAAGTTGGTGTCGACACTTCAGAATATTAGTGTCGACACATGACATGTAGGTGTCGACACATCCAAAGTGGTGTCGACACTTAGTATTTACTCAGAATTTTTCTAAGTAAAGTCTCGACTATGTGTCGAGTTATGTTGTGTCGACACATAACCAAGTGTCGACACATAAAATCTGTTGACTAAACTTGTGTCGACACATATGTGTCGAGACATTATAAGTCAGTGTCGACACTTATTGCTAGTGTCGACACATTTTAAGTTAGCTGTCCCGCCTGTTCATCTTCAAAATCAGAAAGGTATAAATAGGGTTTTGTCTTAGTTTGTCGACACGCTTTCAAAGTTTCGAGACCAAACTTCTGTGTCGACACCTCTCTTCTCTCAAGACAAATTCTACAAACCCTAATGGCACCTAAGCTCGAGGAGAATGTCAACGAGGGATACGAGCTAGTGCGCGGCGCCTTTGAGGATGCTGATCAAGAAATCCAGGCGGTCATAACCCTAGTTGCTGATTCTGGATTAGAATTTCTGGTTTCTGAGCCTACAAAGATATGGAAGAAAGAGGTACTCGAATTCCTCAATGGAGCCAAGGTGGATGAATCTGGATACAAAATCAAATCCATAGTTCATGGAGCAAGGGTTAAGGTATCCCCTAAAAGTCTGAGGAAGATTCTCCAGCTGCCAAGAACTCAAGAGGAAGATGAAGTTACTGCTACAAAGACCAGGGAAGCTCTTACCTGGTGTGGCCTTGATTCTACAATGAAGATAGGATCTGTGTTTAATAGGAAGGGCATGAACAGCAAAGGCAAATTCTTGTCTGAGATTGTTGGCAAAGTACTACTCAGCAAGCCAGGAGGGCATGACAGAGTGTCTGCCTCTATGTTCAATATAATGACAAGGATAATCTTCACTCTACAAACTGACTGGTCAATGGTAGTTTATGAGAAGATTAAGGAAAGCTTGAAGAAGCCCAATCTGGGCAGAATCATTAGTCTATACCTAGCTGGTGTGATTCCAGAGGTGATGAGTACTGCTGCTGGCACCAAAATCAACCACATGAGAAAAATGGACATGAGGTTGTTCTCAAGATGGGACAGGGTGTTGACTAAGGAGATGCCAACCCCTGAGAAACTAGTTCCTGAGAAAGAAATTCCACCTAAGAAGAAAATGAAGACTGCTCCAGTGGCACAAGAGTCCACTAGTAGTTCTGGAAGTGAAGAGCCTGTTGTCTTCTCATCTGATGAGAATATAGAAGAGCTTGCAGTGAAGTCACCTGCTCCTCAAGCTGGTGCTGAGATCCAGGGGGAGCTACCTCAAGCTAGCCCCATCCACAAGGATCAAAGCCAAGGGGAGCTTCCAGTTGTAGAAGAACCCTCTACACTGGAAAGTGAGCAAGCAACCACCATTATATTAGAGGTAATCACTGAACTAAACACTTTGAATTTTCCTATGGAAGATACTGATTTGTCTGATGATCATCAGCAAACTCAGCTGAATAATCAAGTTCCAGATGCTGTTATAGAAGACACATCTGCTGTAGTTCAAGCGGTTCCTGATCCAGTGGTTGAAGAACCAAGAATTTCTCCAGCTCCTTCACCACAAGAATTCACCATGGAAGATTTGTTCCTAAATCTGGATCAAGCTGATTTTGACAAGAAAACTGATGCTGCTGAAGGAGAAAATGCTGCTGCTGAGGGGGAGCAAGTGCAAGTTCATGAAGTGCCTATAAGGCAAGAAACTGAGAAGGCACCTGATGTGCATCCTGAGAAGCCCCCAAGCCCTAAGGAGAGGGTTGACATTGCCAGCTCCTCAGCTTCTGAAGATGAGGATGCAGCAAGGGCAAGGAAAAAGAAAATCTATGTATTCAAGAGAAGAAGCCAGAGTTACAAGAAGGCTCTACAAACAGTTGCACCACAGCCTATAATTCAACCAGCCCCAGCCATTGATTATAGTGCACTGATGGTGGCAATGCAAATCAAGTTGGATGAGCAAAGGCAGGCTATAGAGAAATATGTAGATGAAGGGCAAAAATCACTCCAATTTGATCTGGCCCAGGACATCAAGTCTATAAGGTTTGAAATGAACCTTAACAAGAAGGAGATGACTGACTGCTTCCACAAGGGTGGGAATGTAGTAGTTTATCTTGCAACTCACCAGGAAAAGATAAAGGCACAAGTGGATGACATAACATTGAAGCAAGGATATGTTCTTGAAAATCAACTAAGGATGAATGACAATTTGACTGCTTCCCATAATGCTATTGTCACTGAATTAAAGAACCAGGCTGCTGCACCTTCTACCTCTACTGCTGCTGTTAAAGCTGACTTTGATAAAGTCTTTCAAGAAGAAATCAATGCTGTTAAGACTGCCATTGAAGACTCCCAGAAGGCCATATCTGAACAACTTAAAAAGCTCAAACCCTTCTTTAAAGATGGAGTCAGATACTTGGATAATCAAATAAGATTTCAGAAGGATGATGTCAAAGATCACATGGCTAGAGAAGTCATAAAGGGGGAGAGAGTGTTAGTCAAGGCAAGCTCTGACCATGCTAAGTGGATCTCAAATTCTATTAGAGCTACACTTGGATATCCTCCTCTGTGTGATGACAATGATGTTGCTGAATCTGGAATTAACCCTACCTATCTAGGAGGTGAGCAACCAGAGGTAGCTCAAGTTATTTATCCTCCTCCAGATTTTGAAATGGTGCATACTGATGTACAGACTATGTACAGCCCACCTGGGGGCAAGGACAATGTGATTATTGAAAAGGTTGTTCAACCTATATCTGAAGCCATGCAAGAGGCATTGCAAAAGGAAGAAGAGACAAGACTGTCAAAGAAGAGGTTTAGGGAACAAGCTGAGCAAAGGCCAGACTTTGAACAGTGGAGCCCTACCTCTAGAAACATTATATTAACTGCCTGGAAAGATGCCAAGGATAACATTCATGACAGGAACAAGTGGTTCTCTGAAGCTGAATGGAGGAAACATGAATCAAGACAAGAGGCCATTGTTCAATATAGAAGGAAGGCAAAGATGGGAAAGCTACCTCCTACTGCTCTGGATCCTAGCAAGTACTTTCCAAAGCCATACCATTATTTTGAGAGTTAGAAGATCAAAGCTGAAGAGCTTAAGAAGAAAGATCTAAAAGGCAAGAAGCCTGTTGATGCTGAAACTGCTGATGCTCCTGTCCAAGCTAAAGTTCAAGCTGGCAAAGGGATAGTCATTAAGGAGCCTGAACAAAAATAGATTTAGAATTTTCTTGAAATTTATTTTGTAATCTTTTGGATGAAAAACATTTAGTGAACTTCTGAAAATGTATAAGACAGATATTAGAACAATATATGATTAATATATTTCATGTTTGTTTTGTGAATATGTCTATGTCTATTTCTTATTTGTTCTGTGATGATGAAATTGTATACATGTGAAATTAATACATGTTTATGTTTACCCTGTTGTACATTATCCTGCCTTACATCATTTTGTAATTTTAATTATGAATGGTGTATATCATTGACTAAGGGTTATGACTTCTCCAAATAGGGGGAGATTGTTGGGTACATTGGTCTAAATGTACCTGATTTGAAGAAGCCTCACCCAACTCAATGATATACATCAAAATGTATTTGATGTGTTTTTGAGTTACTTGTGCAGGTTAAGTATTTGCAGGAATAAAGCAAAAAGTTTCTAAGTCCATGTGTCGACACCTAGAGGGAAAGTGTCGACACTTAAGAAGACTTGTGTCGACACCCAGGCAAGCAGTGTCGACACTTGGAGTCATTTTGTCGACACCTGGGATGCAGAGTCGACACCAGACAGAAAGTGTCGACACAAGGAGCAGTGTCGACACTCAGTGAAGAAGAATGCAGTAAAGCTGTGTCGACACAAGGAGCTGTGTCGACACCCAGTAAAGCTGTGTCTACACCAGAAAGTGTCGACACTTGGAGCAGTGTCGACACTCAGCAAAAGTATGCAGAGACTAAGTACAAGTGTCGACACCCAGCACAATGTGTCGACACTCAGCAGAAGAGTCAGCACTTGAAGTAAGTGTCGACACCCAGCACAATGTGTCGACACTTAGCAGAAGAGTCAGCACTTGAAGTAAGTGTCGACACCAAGAATAATGTGTCGACACTCAACAGAAGACTCAACACTTGAAGAAAGTGTCGACACAAGGAGCTGTGTCGACACTTAGTGAAGAACAACAAGATCAACAAATTATTCTAAGTACAAGTGTCGACACTATGGGAATGTGTCGACACTCAGCTGAAGTCTCAACAAGAAGAAGTATGTATCGACACAAGCAGCTGTGTCGACACACAACAAGTATCAACATAGAAGACTATGTGTCGACACCAAGAAGCAGTGTCGACACTTGACAAATACAACACATGAAGATGTGTCGACACAAAGGAGATGTGTCGACACTTAGAAGAATTCAGCAAAATTCTGAAGAACAAGTACTTGTGTCGACACTCAATATTCAATGTCGACACATGCAGAAGAAACTGTGTCGAGATAAAGAATCAACAACACAAGGAGTTGTGTCGACACCTTGTAGACTAGTGTCGACACTTAGACAACATGTGTCGACACTTGGCCTATAAGTGTCGACACTTAAAGACAGAAAGTCTCGACACTTTCAGACAGTTAGAGAACTTTCAAGAATTGACTGGATGACTTGACAGCTGCCGTTCCAGCCGGTCTACAGCACCTGTCAGAGATGTCAGAATTCAGTTATGGACCGAACCAGCCGGTTACCATGAAGAAGGCCTATAAATAGGCTCATATAGTTTACAGAAACTGTTGTTCAGATTGTTGTTGAACAAGTTATTAAAGTGGTACACTAGAGTAACAAACAAGAAGATCTAGCTGTCCAAGTACAGATCTAAGAAGTTGGAGAGAGAGGGCTCCATCCAAGAAATCAGCCGTTGGAACTAGGCTGAGAAGAAGGGTTCAGATATATTCTGGATCTTAAGAAGCAGAGGTCAAGGATCAACTGCAGAAGGAATCAGTCTTATTCAGTTCTATTTTCAAGAAGCTTTGAAGAAAGCTAAGTCAGATTGAATCCAGCTGAGTTCTTCCAAGAACTCATCAAGAAACTCTCAACTCCCCTCACTTATTTCTGAGTTGCTGAGTTATTATTTGTATAAACATTTTTATCTTGTAGGATCCTTTTGATCTGAGTGAATTGTAAGCCTGTAATTATAAAGGCTGAGGGTAGGGCTTGAGAGCCTGAGTGTAGGAGATTGATATCTCTGAGTGTAGGCCTTGGTGGCTGAGTGTAGGCCTTGTTGGCTGAGTGTAGGCCTTTGTTGGCTGAGTGTAGGCCTTTGTGGCTGAGTGTAGGCTTTGTGGAAAAGCTGAGTTGTAAGGCTTTGGGCCTGAGGTGTAGGAACCAGTTTGGGTTCTGAGACAGTGGTGAAGTTTGGCCGAATCTAGTACACTGCTAGATAGGCGAAGGGGGAAAGTGGATGTACCCAAATCTTGGGGAACCACTATAAAACTTTGTGTCTGCTGTGCTGTGATTGTGATTTGCTGTGTATGATTTGTGATTGCTGTGCAAAAGAAGTTAGAATTCTGTGATATAACTGATTGCTGCCATTAAAGTTCAAAAAGGATTAGGTCACCTATTCACCCCCCCTCTAGGTGATTAGGTACTATATCTTTCACCTTGCCTGTTTGGCATCAAGCTGTAAGAGCTCTTCCAGCTCATACATAGCCATCATATCCTCGCAGGACTGGCTTCACAATCACATGTTAGCTATGTGTCATGCTCAGCGGTAGCGACAGAACTCATTTTCCATCCCTAGCTCGAACCAGCATTTGTGGGTATTTCCTAGGCGTTCATGCCAATACTTACTGCTACTACCCTTCACAGGCATAACCTACCAAGCATCACAAAGATCAAGGGTATTTTCCTGGATCTCCAATCCAGTACTTCTTGCTATTGTCCTTCACAGGCACAACACATGAACATCACAATCAATACAAGGGTATTTTCCTGGACTACCACTCCAGTACTTCCTGCTACTATCCTTCACAGGTACAACCCATCGAATCCTTAAACTACACGTTTCAGTTACGGAGACTTCTCCGGTGCGTATATGCAACATCACCAATCCAGAGCAACCTGTCTAGACGGGCTTCACACAGCATGCATATTTCGTACTCCATTTCCGGATCTATATGCCAAATGATTGGGGATTCCATGAATCAACCCAAGGGACTCCCGTAACAAGCCACCCTCTGGTGGGGGAATCCTATGCACATGCCAAAAAGGAAGCCTTCACATGGCTAGGAAGAAAGATCATTTCCCTCGAAGATTGCTTCGGAGCCATGGACTTTTAGCCGGCTGGAAAGGATCGCAGCGGCTTTGCCTCCACAACGCTAGCCTCGGATCTCAAAACGAAACTCCGCAGCTCCACCAGTGGCCGGATCTCCTCCTCCTCCTCCTCCTCCTCCTTCCTCTCTCTAGGTTTGTAGAAAGATGATGGAGAAGATTAGAATGAGAATTTCTTTCTCATTCTCGGCCTTAAGGAAACAGGAAGGAGCCAGAGCCATTAGATCCTAGCTGAGAAAATGGACGACCACGATTTTGCCACAAAAGTCTAAATTTTGCCTAACACGACCTGTGACATGCCTGTGTCACAGGCTATGTACCTTAAGTAGCACACAACCGACTCATCAAGACCAGTACACAACCAAGTGGCACGCCTGTATCACAGGCCGTGTCACCTGACACACCTTCAGACACGCCCGTGTCTGTGGCCGTGTACTTCAGGCTGCACAAAACCAAATTAACCCGAGCAGGACACGACCAGTGACACGCCCGTGTCACAGGCCGTGTACCCCAAGACACAATCGTGTCCTGCCCGTGTTCACCAGGCCTAAAATGCCCTGGGCACGTCCAGCAAAGTACACAGCATGTGACACGCCCGTGTCACAGGCCGTGTGCCCATACACTGCAGCAGACATGCCTGCAGCTCAACTTCATCGAGCTGAATTCATCGATTAGAGGAGGACACGGCCTCTGACACGCCCGTGTCAGAGGGCGTGTTCCCTCATTTTTCATAGAACGTATTTTTTGTCGACCACTCGTCGGCTGCTCACCCGAGTAGGACACGCCCTGGGACACGCCCGTATCCTAGGCCGTGTCACCCAACTTTTTCCCACTCCTGGGATTTGGGGTGTTACAACCCTCCCCTCCTTACAAAAATTTAGTCCCCGAAATTTGTACATAGGAAGGAAATCAAACACAAGATGGTCCATTCCATAAACGCTTTATACAACGTGACACACACTACATAATAGTTACATAAAGAGCTCGGGAAGTTCAGCTCGCATGGTCTGCTCTTGCTCCCATGTTAGCTCTTCATGGCCGTAATTGTCCCACCGGACTTTGGCCATCCTGATTGTCTTGTTCCGCAACTGTTTATCAGCGCGATCCTCGATCCAAATGTGTCTAACCTTCATCGTTAGCCCATACTCCACCAGCACACGATCAGTCTCGATCACTTGAGTTGGATCTTTGACGGCTTTCCGAAGCACCGAGATGTGAAACACATCATATAATCCACCCAAGTCTGCCGAAAGAGCTAGCCGATATGCAGCTTCCCCAATTCGCTACACCACTTCAAACAGACCAAGATAGCTCGGGCTCAACCTTTTCAGTCGCCGAATCCTGGACATGCCTTTGAAGGGTTTGATCTTCAAATAGACCCAGTTGCCTACCGCGAAATCCACGTTCCGGTGCTTGGCGTTATTGTATTTCGCTTGACGATCTTGGGCTATCAGTAGCCTCTATCGGATAGTGCGTATTGTCGAGTTCACTTCCTCGACTTCGTTACGCCTATACACTTTGGATTCGCCTACTTCTGCCCAAGCTAATGGCGTACGGCATTTTCGACCAGACAGTGCTTCAAACGGTGCCATACTGATGCTCGCTTGGTAGCTGTTGTTGTAGGCAAACTCCACCAGATAGAGATAATCTTCCCATCTCTTCCCAAAATCCAGGGCGCACATTCAGAGCATATCCTCCACAGTCCTGTTGGTCCTCTCAGTCTGGCCATCCGTTTGGGGATGAAAGGTTGTGCTAAACGTCAATTTCGTGCCCAATAGTTGATTGATTAGTCCTCAATCAATAGATGTAAAGCGCCCATCCCGATCGCTCACAATGCTGCAAGGAACACCATGTAGCTGTACGATCTGCTCCACATAGAGCTTTGCCAAAATTTCCACTGAATCGTCCCGTTTGTTCGGAAGGAAGTGCGCCACTTTCGTCAACCGGTCTATAATCACCCAGATTGAATCATTCCTGCGCTGTGATCTCTGCAACCCGTGCACGAAATCCATTGAAATATCATCAAACTTCCATTTCGGAATCGACAATGACTTCAAGAAACCGCCAGGCTTCTGGCATTCCGCCTTTACCAAAGCACGAGTCTGGCATTTGGCTACGTAATGAGCGATGTCGTTCTTCAGTCCTGGTCACCAGAATAGCTTTTTCATATTTCTGAACATCTTTGTGCTCCCAGGGTGAATTGAGTACTTCGTAAAGTGAGCTTCGTACATCAATTCTTCTTGTAATTTACCCATACTCGGGATGCACAACCGACCCTCTTTTCGCAAAAGGCCGTCATCCCAGGAGAATTTTCCCTCTGGCCCGTCCTTTGCATATCATTGGAGACTTTCATCCAGCTCTGTTGCTCGTCGAATCCTATCCGCAAGGTCATATTGTACCTCCGTCCAGTTCAAACATGCATCGGCCGTGGAATTCTTGTCAACACAAGAAATCTCTAACGCTTCTAACTCCTGGATTAGACATTCATCGTGCCTCTGCAACACATTGGCCCTCGATGGAGCCCTCTGACTCAAGGCATCAGCGACCACATTTCCCTTCCCGGGAGTATAATGAATCGCAAAGGTGTTGTCCCCAAGGAACTCCATCCACCTTTGTTGTCGCATATTCAGGTCCTTCTGCTCCAACAAATACTTTAGGCTCTTATGGTCTGTATAGATATCCACTGTCACGCCATACAGATAATGCCGTCATAACTTTAGTGCAAAGATCACCACCGCCAACTCTAAGTCGTGGACGGTATAATTTCACTTATGCACCTTCAACTGGCGTGAGCCATAAGTAATCACTTTCCCATTTTGCAGAAGAATGTAGCCTAAGCCGCTTCCTGAAGCATCATTATAGATCTCGTATCCATTGGTACCACATGGCGATGTCAACACAGGTGTCGTGGTCAATCGACTCTTCACCTCTTCAAAATCTCGCGCGCACTCCGGCGTCCAAACGAACTTCTGATTCTTTCTCGTCAGTGTGGTCAGAGGTAAAGCAATCCGCGAGAAGTTTTCAACAAACCGTCTGTAGTAGCCCGCCAGTCCAAGGAAGCTCCTAACTTCGGCCAGCGAAGACAACACCGGCCACTCCTGTATGGCCCTTATCTTCGACGGATCCACTGTGATGCCCTCTCCACTTACCATATGGCCTAGAAAAGACACCGACGATAGCCAAAACTTGCACTTCGAGAACTTAGCATAGAGCTTATTATTTCGCAAAGTATGCAACACCAACCGCAAGTGGTTTGTGTGATCAGCTTCAGATTTAGAGTACACCAAGATATCTTCAATGAACACAATCACGAACAAGTCCAGGTACTCTCGGAACGTTCGGTGCATCAGATCCATGAATACCGATGGCGCATTGCACAGCCCAAACGGCATTACCGTGAACTCATAATGACCGTAACGTGTTCCAAATATGGTCTTAGGAATGTCTCCTTCCAGTATCCTCAACTAATAATACCCAGACTTCAAATCCAATTTCGAGTAGACGGTTGATGCCACCAGCTGATCGAACAACTCATCAATCCGTGGAATCAGATACTTGTTCTTCTCGGTCAGCTTATTCGGTTCGCGGTAGTCAATATATAACCGCAAGCCGCCGTCTTTCTTTTTCACAAACAGAACATGTGCGCTCCAAGGTGACATACTTGGGCGTATATATCCCTGCTCTAGCAACTCTTGCAATTGGATTTTCAACTCAGCCATTTCCTTTGGCGCGATGCGATATGGCGAGAGGGCCACAGGTTTTGCACCTGACACCAACTCGATCGTGTAGTCGATCTCCCGCTGGGGTGGTAGCCCAGGAAGATCGTTAGGGAACATATTTTCAAACTCCGAAATAATCGAAACATCACTCACACTAGCCTTTGGCTCCACCGCCTGAATCAGCATGAAGTATAACTCCGCGCCTTTCCGAACAGCCTTGACGACTTGGAGTGCAGACATCAAGGTCCCGCCCACTCCTCACATCCCTGCGAACTTAGTCTCCTACTCGGTATTCTGGCCCAATGTGATCTCTTTGGCATTACAATCAATAAAGGCATGCTGCTCCTCGAGCCAGTCCATACCAAAGATCACGTCAAATTCCGATATCGGCAGTATAGATGCAGTTTAAAAAAACTCCTGACTTCCAATTTGAACCACCACACCTCAAGCCCGGTCCGCGAGCATCAAACAACCATTTGGTAACACCACCCTGACGCTCTCTGTCTTCGCATGACTAGGTACTCCAATACGAGCTAGAAAGTCTTGAGATAGAAATGACTGCAAAGCACCCGTATCAAATAGTGCTCGCGCCAGCGTGTCTCGAATCATTACAAAGTCTGTGGCAATTGTATCACACACAAGCCATATACAAAGCATACAATAAGCAAAACAATGTAATAACTTAACTCATACCTGTGACGACGTCACTCTGCTTAATGGCCTCCTACAGGCCAAGGTTGTAGACTCGGGGCTGTGCCTGGGATGCAGAGGACTCCACCACTGCCTTTCCCTTCTCAGCATAGGACGCTCCCGCCTTCTTTTCTCCTTTCGGCGGAACAACCAGACAGTCACGGGCTATATGCCCCACTCATCCACAAGTAAAGCACGTACGAGTCTCTGGCCTTGACGTGGCCCCAGACGTTGCTCCCGATGCAACCGTAGAAGGTGCTTGTCCTGACGACTTGGACCTCTTGCCCCATCTCTTTTTATAATATGATTTCCCAGGTCGGGGTGCCTTGAATTCTGTCTTTGTCACAACCAAGGCCCGCTTTCCTTGTACCCGCTTCAAGTCTTTCTCCAGCGCGCACACAATGTCAACCAACGCCTGGAATCCTTGGTTCACTGAACTCGAAAGCAGGAATCGCAACTCGTCCTGCAATCCTTCATAGAACCGATTCGTTTTTCGCTGCTCGTCGGCGAAGATCGAACCTGCATACCATCCCAACCTCGTTAACTCATGCAGGTACGTTTCAAGACTGCCTTCTCCTTGCGTCAGCATTTGGAAATCATTTTCCATGGCAATGCGATGTGCCGCTGGTAGGTGCTTTGCCAGGAACATTCGAGAGAACTCCTCGATCGACACTTGTGTTAACGACCTACCCGCTAAGTGGTGTAATTCCATCTCATCCCACCATAGACAAGCCTCTCCTTCTAATAAGAAGGTGGCTAAGGTGACCTTCTGATCTTCCTCCGTCCTAATCGCCATCAATATCCGCTTGACGCGCGACAACCAGTCCTCTGCCTACGTAGGGGATCCCACACCCGCAAACATAGGCGGATTGAAGCTCATAAACTGCTTCAACTGCCTCTCAGCTGCTCGAGGGTCCACAGCGGCAACAGGTTCTAGCCTCACCGCAACTTGTTCTGGCCTCAATGTCGGCTGCGCCTGCTCTTGCGCCTGCCCATTAGGCTGTGCTTAAATCATCGCAAATAGGGCCTCAACAACTAATCGATTAGTTTCCGCAGAAGGGGGAGGTGTAGGCACCTTAGCTGGCGTCGTACTCTCATCAGAACGCTGGGGCTCCGATTGCCCAGCACCACTTCGCGTCACCTATAGGTGAACAAGGCACACACATTAGTGACCTCACACAAGAAATAACAACCAAAAGAGGAAAGCGCAGGTTCCTCAAACACAGGTATTTGCATTCCTAAAGTGGACATTCAAGAGTTCATTAGTGTTCACGCGGTTCGCACGTACACGTGCTCGCCACCCCGCAAAAGAATTCAACCACGAATTCGAAAGGGAAGTACCGAGACAGCTGATACCAAAAATATAACGACTCCATCTGTTCATATAGTATATAATAGAAGGTCCGGCCGGGGCCCCACACCATATACCACAAAACAGGAGGCGTAGTCACGGAGTGATATTAGAGTTGCGCACCCTAATACATAGCATTCTAGCAGAAGCTTATAACATGAAACTGAACTCCAAACATGAATGTCCACCATACAAATATCCACATTGATATATAAATAGGAATGCTCATCAAATACAAAGTCAGTTGGCCTTATGGCCTTACAATTATGCTTTTACAAAAGTGGCTACCACACATTGGCGCGCAGGCCGACCACATATGAACAAAGCATCATAGTTTTAATTAACCTTCATGGGCTATCAGCAGCAGCAGAGACTTCAGCCTTTAAATGTCCCACTCGGTTCTCCAGCACCTGCACAAGGACAGCCCACCCAACGGTGGCAACAAGGCAACGATCAGCATTCAACTGACGAATTTATAATGACCCTACCCCTTTCCCGGGGCAGTGGAATTTCTTCCCTGCGGGCATAGCAATGCATATGCATATATATATTCATTACAGATTATGCACTCATGCACAAACATTCCATCACAACCGTCAACCACGCGGCCCAACGATCCGTGCACTCAGGGCACATTTTTGGTGTACCGGTGAACCAGGGTCCCACCACCGTATCAGGGCTGAAACCCAACAGTAAAAATTGAGCATTTATTCCACGGCGTGCAGCCGGAGATTTTAGTCTTAATGACACAGGATTGGCCCGTAGCCCCCCATGGTGTCGTGGCGCGCAGGCCTAAGACTCTCACTATGCGCTCCAATAGACTACACCTTCAGGTCTCACGTTGGACGGACATAATACAGGTCGGATAAGCCACCCCCCGTTGCTCAAGTCACCTTGCCATCACCGAATACAGCGTACTCGCGGCTATCAAAAGGCGCGGGTCGGTTTCACCTTACCTGTTTGGCATCAAGCCATAAGAGCTCTTCCAGCTCATACATAGCCATTGTGTCCTCGCGGGACTGGCTTCACAATCACAGGTTAGCTAGGTGTCATGCTCAGCGGTAGCGACAGAACTCATTTTTCATCCCTAGCTCGAACGAACATTTGTGGGTAATTCCTGGGCCTTCACGCCAGTACTTCTTGCTACTACCCTTCACAGGCACAATCCACCAAGCATCACAAAGATCAATGGTATTTTCCTGGATCTCCAATCCAGTACTTCCAGCTACTGCCCTTCATATGCACAACCCATAAACATCACAATCAATATAAGGGTATTTTCCTGGACTTCCACTCCAGTACTTCTTGCCACTATCCTTCACAGGTACAACACATCGACTCCTTAAACTACACGTTTCAGTCACGGAGTCTTCTCCGGTGCGTATATGCAACATCACCAATCCAGACCAACCTGTCCAGATGGGCTTCACACAACATGCCTATTTCGTACTCCATTTCCGGATCTATATGCCAAATGATTGGGGATTCCATGAATCAACCCAAGGGACTCCCGTAACAAGCCACCCTCTAGTGGAGGAATCCTATGCACATGCCAAAAAGGAAGCCTTCACATGGCTAGGAAGAAAGATCGTTACCCTTGAAGATCGCTTTGGAGCCATGGACTTTTAGCCGGCTGGAAAGGATCGCAGCTGCTTTGCCTCCACAATACTAGCCTCGGATCTCGAAACGGAACTCCGCACCTCCACCGGTGGCCGGCTCTCCTCCTCCTCCTCCTTCTTCCTCTCTCTAGGTTTGTAGAAAGATGATGAAGAAGATTAGAATGAGAATTTCTTTCTCATTCTCGATCTTAAGGAAATAGGGAGGAGCCAGAGCCATTAGATCCCAGCTGAGAAAATGGACGGCCACGATTTTGCCACAAAAGGCTAAATTTTACTTGACACGGCCTATGACACGCCCGTGTCACAGGTCGTGTACCTTAAGCGGCACACAACCGACCCATCCAAACCAGTACACGGCCAAGTGACACGCCCGTGTCACGGGCCGTGTCACCTGACCCGCCTTCCGACATGCACGTGTCTGTGGCCGTGTACTTCAGGCTACACAAAACCAAATCAACCCGAGCGGGACACGGCCAGTGACACGCCCATGTCACAGGCCGTGTACCCCAAGACACGACCATGTCCTGCCCGTGTTCACCAGGCCTCAAATGCCCTGGGCATGTCCAGTAAAGGACACAACATGTGGCACGCCCATATCACAGGCCGTATGCCCATACACGGCAGCAGACACGCCTGCAGCTCAACTTTATCGAGCTAAAATCATCGACCAGAGGAGGACACGGCTTCTGACATGCCCGTGTCAGAGGGCGTGTTTCCTCATTTTTTGTAGAACGGATTTTTCGTCGACCACTCGCCGGCTACTCACCCGAGCAGGACAGGCCCTGGGACACGCCCGTGTCCCAGGCTGTGTCACCCAACTTTTTCCCACTCCTGGGGTTTGGTGTGTTACAACAACTCCTGTTTCCAGAACTACAACAAATATAGGATTGGTTAGTGTCAAATGGTTGAAGAAGAAGATCATAAGGGACTATGGTAAGGTCATTCATGCGCAATAGTTTCTTAAAAAGAAAAAAAACAATTAATGTGAAACTTGAGTAATGCTAGATTAACAAAAAAAGTTTATGAGAATTTATTTTATGAGAAGTACTAACTGAACATCATGAAAAAAAATCAATTCCTAAAAAAATCCAAGATTTAAACCCTAAAACATACCAAAAAGCATTCTCCTCAAACCTCAGCAGTAATAGAAGGGTCAAAAACAAATTCATTGCCAAAAAACATTCTCCTCAGACCTCAGCATGGATTTGAAGACAACAGTAGAATATTAACCAAACAAATCCATAGCATTAACTATCAGAAACTCTAGGTAATGTGCAATTTGTAACCTATCAAATTATTAAATGAAGAAGAAAAAAGGTACCTAAAAATGCTAATTTCATTTGCAAGTCAAAACTATGATTCTGAAATACCTATCAAGCAGAAGCAATAATGTTAGGAGGGTGTTTGAGAAATTTCTGTGCAGAGCAATAATTTCAAATTCATGAGGGGGCATGCTGAATATACTCCTTCATAGGGAAATTAATGTAGCATTTTACAGTATATATATGAAAATTAATGTTGAATATACTCCAAATTATGTTTAGGATACAAATTTGATTATATCAATGGAGTTTGATCAGGATCCAATGGTTCTAATTTAACCTTATGCTAGAGTTGACCTGAAGAAGAACGTAGCAGAGGTACCTGTAGAAAATAGAGCGGGCAAACACCTCCAAACATTTATTAGTTTGCGATAGAGACATACATGAAAAAGGATAGTGGTGGACGTTGAGTGTAGATCAGTTGCAAACTATGGTAGGCTAAGGAAGTAGACCTAAACAGAATTTGGAGAGGTACCTACAAATATTGGAAACTGTAAATGGGGGGATGAGGTGCTAACCTTTGTAGGAAGCGGAGGGAGGAAGCCCTTTCTGTGGAAGAAGCCAGGTATTTCCGTTGCCGATGGAGGGAGGAAGCCCTTTCCGTGGAAGAAGCCGACCAATTCCGTCGCAGGCTCTGAAGTCGTGAAAGCCCTTTCCATCGCCGTCTCTGAAGTTGTGGGAGGAGGGATGCAGGATTTCCGTTGCATAAGGGTGATGTGGAGGAGACGTCTAAAAGAGCGTGCGATAGAAGAACCGAGGAAGAGCGGCAGAGGGAGGAAGCCCTTTCCGTGGAAGAAGCCGGGTATTTCCGTCGCCGGAGGAGGGAAGAAGCCCTTTCCGTGGAAGAAGTCGGCCATTTCCGTCTCCAGCTCTGAAGTCGTAAAATCCTTTTCCATCGCCATCTCTGGATTTGCGGGAGGAGGGATGCGGGAGTAGAGATGCGGGAGGAGGGATGCAGGATTTCCTTTGCTTTAGGGCGATGTGGAGGAGACGACTTAAAGAGCATGTGATAGAAGAATCGCGGCTATCGCGATTTTGAGGGGGGAACGGTCCAACGAAAGAATATTTGATATCTAAATTAAGCCCTAATCCGGTCAAAAGAAAAAAAATACCCCGAAGTTAACCCACAAAAACCTTTTTTATAAGGTCATATTTGGATTTAAATGTTACACCATGTTACACCATGTACTGATTAGGTCCTTGCTTATAGTATAAAGATGATTGATGACCTCCATATCATCTTCCTCCCGGCGTTGAAACTTCAGTGCCTTGAGTACATTAAACATAACATGCTCATCGTTTACTCTCATAGTCAACTCTCCTTTCTGAATATCTATCAGCGTCCTACCAGTAGCTAGGAATGGTCTCCCTATAATAATGGGAACCTCTCTATCCTCCTCTATATCCAAGACGTCAAAGTTCGTCAGAAAAATAAACTTATCCACCTTAACTAAGACATCTTCAACTATCCCTTTTGGAAAGGCAAGCCTATCGGCCAATTGTAAGGTTATGGAAGTCTTGGAAATCTCTCCCAAGCCCAACTTCCTATATATAGATAATGGCATTAGATTGATACTTGCCCCTAGGTCACATAATGTCTTACCCTCGAATTTATAACCTATAGAGCACGGTATGGTAAAGCTCCCGGATCTTTCAATTTAGGTGGGAGTCTTTTCTGAAGAATAGCGCTACACTCTTGAGTGAATGCCACCGTCTCGTTTGATCCAAATTTCCTCTTTTTGGATAGGATATCTTTCATGAATTTCACATAGCTCGGCATTTGTTCTAAGGCCTCAACGAAAGGGATGTTTATTTGTAACTTCTTAAATATCTCTACAAATTTTTGAAAATGTTGATCGAGCTTACTTTTCTTTAACTGTTAAGGAAACGGTGGTGGTGGATAGACTATCACATTGCCTTTCTTTTTTATATTGTCACTGATTTTCTCTTTCTTCTTCTCTCCTAACACTTCGACTCCTTCATTACAGTTATCATTTTGTTTTAACTCCTCACTAGGGTCGCAAGGGTTAACATCCTCCAATCTTTTTTCTTCAGTATCCTTCCTACCTTATCCATTTATAGGCGCACTCACTAACTCCTTTCTACTCCGCAAAGTGATCGCTTTATAATGTTGGTTATCTCCCTTCGGATTTGGTGTGGTATCCGTTAGGAGTGTTCCTTGGGGTATAAGGTTTAAGGCATTAGCAATTTGTCTTAGTTGTGTTTTAATGACCCGCAATGAACCCTTTAAGCTAGTGATGCGAGCATCACTTTTTGTATTGAGTCCTTCAGCACCTCATCAGATAATTTTCTAGCATCCCCTTGTTGATTGTAGTTATTGTTATGGGATGGATGTGGATTTGAATTAATCCTAGAGGGTGTGTTATACCGGTATTATTTTTCCAGGAGAGGTTAGGATGATTACGTAGTTTCGGATTGTAATGATTTGAGGACAAATTATTATTATTGTTGTTGTGTCGTGGTTTTCCCCCGATGTAGTTAACTTCCTCGTTATAATTCAAGGTAGGATGTCTTACAAGTTATTCAATGGTGAATGAATGATTCATGGTTGTAGGAGGAGTCATTATGCTCTGCAATTGTGGGTTCATTTGATTTTGATTAAGTGTTAGCGCATCTAACCTCTTGTCCATGGAGTTGAATTGGGCAGTCATCTGTGCAGCAAACAAGGTCAATTGGTCAATTTGGTACAAACCACCCGTGGAGGAAGAAGGACCTTGCCGCTCAAATGGTTGGTAGTTATTGAAGGAAAGGTCTTCTAAAATGACATATGCATCTTCATGTTATTTGCCCATGAGAGAACCTCCCGCGGCTCCATCTACTCGAATCATGGTAGATGTTTGGAGGCCAATATAAAAGGTCCACACCTGTTGGTGTATGGCTAAGCCGTGATGAGGGCACTAACGTAATAACTCCTTGAATCTCTCCCACGCATCATAAAGTATTTTGCCATTCCCTTGAGTAAAATTTGTTATATCCCGCATTTACTTAGCTATTTTGGACGGTGGGAAATACTTGGCAAAGAACTTCTCTACCACTTGTAACCAAGTGGTGAGGCCATATTCGGAATCAAGTCACTCCTTCGCTCTTCCTTCCAGCGAGAATGGAAATAAGCGGAGTCTAATCGCTTCATCAGATGCGTCATTAATTTTGAATATGTCACACACATCCATAAAGGTACGTAAGTGGGAATTTGGGTCCTCAAGACTAAGTTCACTAATTTTTTTTGTTGAACTAGGTTCATAGCCATGGAATCAATTTTGAAGTTATTAGCTTCGATGGCGGGTTTAATGATTGTTGAAGCCAAAACCTGGCCTCAACGAGAGTTCAGACCTTGTGGTGTAGCCTACACTTACTTCTCTCAAACCCTGGACTTTGACTCGAAACAAAGTACCAAGAACTGACCGTAATCCTCAACTGGGAGGTCCCTCCTCTAACCCGAAAGATCTCTAAGTGGTTCCCCTCCTTAGACAATTATTGGGCTAGGAGTATCTCAAAAGGCACTAACTGATTTGAGAAAGTATGAAAGCTTGTCATCTGAGGTACCCTGTGGGTCATATTTATAGGCTCCCAGTATATGGTATGCCAACAAAAAAAATTCATTGTTCTAAAGGGCTATTTGCAGCCCAACTTGGTCTGCCAACTGCGTAAATCCGTTGTTCTGAGGAACTAAATGCATACCAAAAGGGCATCTAGGTAATTTCTCCTCTAGATCGTGTTGGGTGGAAACCCTTCCGCAATTTTGTAGGCCTTACGCCTGCCCTTAGTCGTAGGTCCTCCTGGCTTCCCCTATAAGAAACTTAGGCACAAGCCGCGAGGCGTTGAGAGCGCCGAGTGCCGAGGCGTAACTCAATGCTGAGAATTAAAAGGGGCGTTGAGTGGCAGAGCCTCACTCAATGCCAGGAGTTGAAGGGATCCCGTTCACACAGGTGCAAACCTTCCTGCATGCCTGAAGGGATCCCGCTCACACAGGCATAATCCTTCCCATATGCCTTGGGTAGGAACCCTTTAAGGTATTTACTTATCTGATCCGTTTTCAGCCCAAAGATAGCCCAATCCCGGTCTTTCGGGCCTCTAGGTCCCACCCAGTGAATATGGGGTTGTACACAATCCCCGCTCTTTGTGAGCTAGCCTTGGGATCGGAAAGACACGTCCAGCCCTAGGTATTCGTTGAGCGCTTGCTGGACTGTAAGAGAATCTTTTGTGGGCCCTACCACGACCCTATATATATATATATATATATATATATATATATATATATATATATATATATATATATATATATATATATATATATATATATATATCATCAGGCTAGTCCTCTAGCCAACGTTGTCGCTTCCACCTTCCGCTTAAGCTCCTGCAAGGCTGTCAAAATGTATGCTAAGAGCAATGAGAGGCCACTCTCGCAAAAATTCCAAGACCGTCTCGTCGCGGCTCAGGCGAGAGCGCATGCAGACTGCGCCGGGGTTGCCCCCTGGCTAATGGTCAAGAGGCCCTCCTGCTCTCCCTCCCGGCCGAAGAAGACAAAAGCCAAGTCGGATAGGCGAGACCACTAAAAGAAGGGTCTAGCCTCGCCCACCCCGACCCCCGGCCATGTCGATAACCCTCCTTCCCTACTAGAGGTATTTTTCTTGCTTTGCCACTTTTGTACAAACCCTCAAAGGGGCCTTCCCTACTAATATTCTACCCTTCTCGCAGGGATCAGTTCCAGGAGACGTCGCGAATGACTTCCTGGAGAATACTGAATCACCTCGGCTCCCTGACGAAAGCATGCCGCTGGTTTCGGAGGTTGTTCCTCCTGTGATCCAAGTCTAGCCTGCGACAACCCCAAGTACCTTTCCTGCCTGGCTCCCGCTTTAACCAGCCCATTTGCCTTTCGTTGACTCACTTCTCGTAGCTCCTGGCCTCGAAAGCCCAAGCCTCCTCGACCGGAGGTCCAGAACTCCCACGCACAAAGATCCCGTCAACCCGGCAATCAGTCTTCCCCTCTTGCCCGGGAGGGTTATTACCGTATCAACTACACCCGTGTCGAGGTCTTGGCCTCTAGCGGAGGGAGATACCTCCATCCCACAATTGGCCGGGGCCAACACCCAAGAGCGCGCAGTGCACCCCCCCGGGACGGGGCAAACCAATCCACCTGCTCTTTGGAAAAATCCTAGAAGGGCAACCCAGCCCACCTCGCCAATCCACTACCGAGAGTCCATCCCCGACCATAGGTAAGCAGGAACTTGGACCTGTACTTTTGCCTTCACCTGACCTGACTGGCCCTTTCTTGCTAGATTCAAAGACTTCAGAAGCAGAAGCCGATGAAGAGGAGGAGATGAACTCATCCCCGCCTTCCCCCAATGAAATGGAGGACTATCTCGACGCCTACGGGAATGACAAAACTCGGCAGAAGCAAATAGCGTAAGTCCTATCAAAGCTCGTTTGGATGCGTCGAGCCGATTCGCTGGCGTTAAACAGGTTCCAGGCGACTGTCGAACGGCGGATGACAGTGATCGAGAAGGATTACTCCCACCTTCTCGACGAGTAGGAGTGGCAGTGTGAACACAAAGAGACCTCCCGGGGAAGGCACATCGCGCGAATTCGGGACTAGCTACGCTTGGCCAACCAAGGGCTTACCATTGTAACCGCTTATCACTACCTACGGGTGCCGCTGAGGTCAGGAAGGCGAGGTTGGGGCCACTGGCAATGGGAGCAGTACTGAGCTCCGCTGGATCTCGCTTCTTCTTTCCCCAACCTCCCGACCTACACTTCTCGCGATGTACCCATTCCGATCAATCTAAACATTTGTTATCATGATTATTATTTCTAGTGAGACACCTTTGATGTTTAATTTTATGTACTTTGTTATTTTATCTATCTTGTCGAGTGCCTGGTTCCGGCACCCTTTTTGCTTTTCGTATATGCATGCTGCTTTGCTCTTACCCGGGATTCCTCCAGGAAGCTCTCGCCATTTGCAGGTGCGAGAGGCATCGACGAGGCAGGGTGGAATATGAAGAGTCGAAACATTGAAATTTGTTAACTGCACTTCTGCTGCCTAGGTAAACCCTAATGATTACTTCTCTTTCTATAAATAGGCAAGCTCACCAACCACATTTACTTCATTCTTATTGGATCGTGCGACGCCCTTAGAGTGGGGGTGAATAAGGTTTGACAATATTTATTTCTTAATCTTAATTTACTAGGTGCAACACGTAAAGAAAACAATATTAATTTTTCAGAAAAAAACTAAACACTTAGAAATAAACAAGAACAGAAATGATAGTCTTTTATTTCATAAGTGATAAACCAATATACATAATATCTCTATGAAGCTAGAGATTAAGGCTTATGAAAAATATAGTTAACTTTTGATTTCGCCGGTCCTTCTACAAAGAACCGGTAGACTAAAGCATATCTCTCCCTAAAGCTTGGTACTAGCCTCCCCCTATATCTAACCACAATTTAGACACTGCACACAAGGAAGTGATTACTCCCTAAGCTGCATAAGGTCTTGGATGCCACGCACAAGGCGGCGATTTTCCCCTAAGACACATAAGGACCAAGACTTCATGCACAAGACGGTGATTTCCTCATAAGCCACCCAAGGACTTAGATGTCACGCACAAGGTGGTGATTTCTCTACCGATTACAAAGATGATAAGACAAGTTACAAAATAGAAATTCAGAATAAAAACTCCCTCAAAATGAAGCTCTGAAGACAACGTCGAATCCTTGCAAAGATTGCTTGAGATGTTGCACACGAACCGTCTCTTCTTCGCTCTTGAACGTTCTTGGGAAAATGAGAGTTTTTTGAAGGCTAGAGCTCTCTGGATAAAATGTACGGGAAAAATACTCCAGGTAATGTAATTCATAATCTCCTCAGAAAAATGCATCGCTTTTATATTTTAGCAATATCGTCGGTTGAAACTAGCTATCGCTGATCAGCGATATCCTATCTGGCTGCCACGTGTCCCATGATTTTGAGATTTTCGGGGGCTGATTTGATTGTGGAGTTATCACCCGGTGACAGTGTCTATCGCCTGGCAATATCTCCTTTTCAATTTTGCCATCCAAACCATTTCTAGAGTGTAGTTGACTTCATTCTCATTCCGAAATGGGGTGGCACGTTCCGTAACTCCTCCCGGATTGAAAGTTATGGTTGTTTGAAGTTTAGTACACAAAACGCATCCTTTTGTTTTATTTCTAAAGTGTACACACCATTGAATGATGCCCATGACTGAGGAGTTATCTCCTCATTCAACCTATATAACTTGCACGTTATAAACACACAAAATAGTAGATCAAATACATCACGGTATTTGTTATTCTCATACCAAGAGATGCGGAACGCATGCTCCACCAATCTTCCCCTTTTGATAATAACAAATACTTATATGAGAAATTATTGAGTTTAAGAACATTTGTGTTCAAAGTATAAATGCATACTCTTCCTTTATGAAGGCTCCCCCTACATAAATGTTCCCTATATATTTTGCTCCCCTAAATATCAAATCCACTAGATTTCTAAGTTTATTCTCCCCCTTTTGCTATTAGCAAAAGTGAGTAGGGATGAATATATGCCTTTTAAGATTGATTAGGGCTAACTTATTGGAAGAATAACCATGATCGAGTAATAATATAATATATGCACTTCTTCTATTATTACTCCAGCTACATAGATATTTCCTATGAAATTTACAATGTACTCCATCTAAAATTTTTAAGTTCATACAAGTTATTCTCCCCTTGTGATTGTATCAAAACAGGGTAGAGTTGAGTGTATACTACTTGTTAAAAATAAGCATGGTGGAACCTAAAGTAGTAAGGAACATAAATGAAATGATAATGTAAACATGATTGAGTTAAAGTTCCAAGAAATGATATTCCATTGATATATAATTGCAAGCATGATTTGAAAATATCAAGAAAAGATACAAAACTACAATGTAATAAAATTTGCATTTCAAGTAAACAAAAACATTGAAGTGGTCATGCTTTGCTATCCAGTGCATTTACTTAAGTTTGTAGAGAATTGTGTAGATTTGTATTAGGATCCAATTCTCATGAGTAGAAGTTTTATATGTGATAATAATGTGTACAAAAGTTATTTGATAAAGTATATAAATGTGTTAATCAAAATGAATGACATATATAATGAAATTATACATTATTAAAATACACATAAAATTACTTCCACGATTTTCAATGCACATAGATAAAAAGTACAACTACCAAGGTGCTTCAGACACACAACACTCATTAAGACTTATCAGGGAGCGAAGTAGTGCTTGGGGGATCACTTTTATTCTTTTTAACTTTGTTTTTATTTTTGTGATCTAGTGCACTAAGAAAAGTGGTGAATACTTTTATTTATTACAAGACACTTTACAATCCTTTCCAAGGTGCTCAACCTCACAATGCTTATTAAGACTTATCAGGAGCGTGAGTAGTGCTTGGTGGAGTTTTTCCTATCATTTACTATATGCTTTTTATGCTTGTGACCAAGGACTCCGTATTCACTTGTTTTGCAAACAATATCATTTAAATTTTTTAAACCACTTTTCTCTGATGAATAAGTGCATGAAAAACAAAGAATTGAAATAAATAATTCAATGTAGTGTACGTAATATATTTATGCATTTTAATTATTATGTTATTACACTACACAACCATGCAAGTATATAATTAAAAACACTTGTAGGCTATCAAAATAAGTGAGTGAATGAATCATTATCAAACATAAAACATTACTCATACTTAGAGGCTTACTAAACAATCCTACACATGCTTTTCTACAATCAATTTCATTTCACATAACTGTTGGTCTGATTTACACCCAGAAATCAGAAATCCAAACTTGAAGCAGGAAATCAAAAGAATCGAGAGAGAAAAGAAACAAGGGGATGATAAACACAAACAATACAAATTTAGATCATCACCATAGGAAGCGCACTTGCTGCCATATCCAAATCTTGAATAAACTTTTTAAAACAAAGTGACTATAGGAAGAAGAACAGTACCAAGAAAACAAGTTTTCCAGACAGAAATCTACTATCTTCTCTTCTATCTGGTAACTGAAAAAAAAACTACAACAAAATACTTGTTGTGAGTTGACTTTCCTTCCCAATCATCACCTCCCCTGGATACATAAACACTGTAACACACAAACAAAACAACCGGAAAAAAATCGATCGACGAAAAACCCCCTCGACGAAAAAATCCTTGAAATTCGTTCATCGTTCGTCGAGCTCTGCTCGACCAAAAACTCAGTGAAAGCCACGATCGTCGAACCCCGGTCGACGAAACCCAATTGACGAAAACCAATCGTCATAGTCGAACTCCGGTCGATGAAATATCACAAAAGCTACTCGAAGTTCGTCGAACACCGTTCGATGTTCGTCGAACCCCATTCGACCTTCGTCGAACCCAGTTCGATGAAAACTAAAAAGTCTGTTCGGAGTTCGTCAACCTCTGAAAATAACATGGGATTATTACATAGCACACTTAATTTAACAAATAAACTAGAACTAGAAGATAAAAAACTAACTAGGAGCTAAACTTGGTGCTAACAATAATAAGATAATAATCAAGACATGACATGAACAACATTATTGTATGAAACTTAAAAATTAAATTAAACATTGTATTCAATCTTTAATAGATATAATTAGTCATCCTCGACAATGATGATGAATAACAATCATTTTTGATTTTTTTTATAACAATACAAGGCAATAAACACACATAAATAAACAAAACAATTTTTTTGTTTTTTTAATGGTTTTGTAATTTTATAATTGGTTTTTAAAAATATCTTTAAAAAAACCAGTATAAAATAATATACACATTTTCAAACCAATATGCATGATTAAAATAATCATAAAGTGTAAAATAATGTTCATGCAAAGAATATGATATTAGTAATTCCTAGATTAAACTACCCAAGCTATATGTCTACACCCTAGCACCGTACTGAGTGACGGATGGGTATGAAGAGCTACACACTTACCGTAGGTTAGGGTGTTAATCCCATATGCACACAAAAGAGGCTGCTACACCTAACACTCTTTCCCTCCAGTTCCTTGCAAGGCACCAGTGGAACCCTTCCCTGGTTAAGGACAAGACATGATTTACAGATTAGCGTCTTTAATGCATACAACCTACTTCCTTGCTAAAGTGAGACACAAATAATGTGTGATTGATCATGGTCATACTAAAGCACTTAATCCTATAGTCACACATATACAAAAATAAAATACAAATAAACACAATAAAAACATAAAGAACATTGTCAACATCGTGAAGTAGATTGTCGAGTAATTTTGTTTTGATTAGTTTCTACTTCACGCAATAGGTGGATATTAATGGATAAGATATTTAGGTATCCAAAAGGAGCCAAGTTTTGCGGTTCCTTTGGGTACCCAAAC
The DNA here is from genome assembly GCA_039583875.1 of Platanthera guangdongensis. Lineage (NCBI taxonomy): Eukaryota > Viridiplantae > Streptophyta > Magnoliopsida > Asparagales > Orchidaceae > Platanthera > Platanthera guangdongensis. The sequence continues at coordinate 90,418,665 of CM077161.1, read as the reverse complement.
ACAGCGTGATAAACCATGGGGAGATAATGATGAATGTGCCCTTTCGAATGGAATAGGTGCGTCATTTTTAACGATGGGCCTCCATTCAAACTTCGGTTGAATATTCTTTTTATGTGACAAATTTCCATACTCATTATTTTGAGGCCTATAATGATAGTGATTTTTGAAATTATTATTAATAGAAAATTTGTTGGCATTTACTTTAACATTAGGAGAAGTTGAATGCGGATTAAATATTCTACAAGGTGTATATCTTATGAAGTTTGATACACTAGTAGATACCTTACAAAACTTTGAAGATAAACTAGACATAAAAGATTTTTTTATTATTTGGAACTTTTTCACAAATAATTTTAATGATTCTAGTTTACGAGACACAATAACATTTTCATTAATCAATTTTTCATTTCGCTCTTTAGAAAAATTTAGCTCTTTTTCAAAAACCTTGAATTTTTCTTTAAATTCTTTGCAATCAGAACAAGGTATAATATTTTCAACTACGAATCTAGATGGAGAATGTGATACAACAAGCTTTAGTTCTACATTTAGTTGTGCTTTTAATTTTTTATTTTCTAAATGCAATTTTGAATTAATATTTTTTAATATTTTAATTCTACGTTTAGCCGCATCTAGCACATGTAATGTAGAAATAGAATTACAAACAAGAAGAGAATTTGTTTTTCTTGCAGCACTATCAGACAAGACATGATTTTCTTCATCGTCCTCTTCTATTGATGAGAGTTCATCTTCCCTTCTGCTTGATGTGTTGTCATCATTTGAGTACAATATTATGATGTTGCATTCTTCTTTCTTAGATGAATTTGATAGATCTTCCTCCAAACATGAGTCCTCATCTATTTCTTATCTCAGGTCCATAGGAAATTGCTCTTGTTCATTATTTGTGGAAAGAAGACTATAAGAATTCTCAAGATATTTCCAAACTTCATAAGCAGTAGGAAATTTATAAATAAGTTGGAAAATATTTTGAGCTCGTGCATAAAATAAAATATTTAATGATTTAGCATTTAAAATCATTTCATTTCTATTTAAAATAATTGGGCGCTTTTCAATAGTTATTTTCCAAACTTGCTCATCTAAAGATTTAATAAAGTTTTCCATTAGAAGTTTCCACCCTTTATAGTTTTCACTCATAAATAATGGTGGTGCTAAATATTTTTCATTTAATAAAATTTCATCTCCTCCAGTGGTTGCGAGATCATGAAGCGTCATTATTCCCGGTTGTGAAGCCGTTTTGGAATAAACTCCCTCTGATACCAATTGTTGGATCTTACGGCGCCCTTAGAGGGGAGGTGAGTAAGGGTTGGCAATATTTATTTCTTAATCTTAATTTACTAGGTGCAACACGTAAAGAAAACAATACTAATTTTTCAGAATAAAACTAAATACTTAGAATAAACAAGAATAAAAATGATAAACTTTTATTTCTTAAATGATAAACCAATATACATGATATCTCTATGAAGCTAGAGATTAAGGCTTATGAAAAATATAGTTAACTTTTGATTTTGTCGGTCCTTCTACCAAGAACCGACAGGCTAAAGCGTGTCTCTCCCTAGAGCTTGCTACTAGCCTCCCCTAGATCTAACCACGATCTATATGTTGCATACAAGACAGTGATTACTCCCTAAGCCGCACAAGGACTTGGATGCCATGCATAAGGCAGCGATTTTACCCTAAGCCACACAAGGACCTAGATGTCACGCACAAGGCGACGATTTCCTCCTAAGCCACGCAAGGAGTTAGAGATCATACATAAGGCGGCGATTTCTCTACTGATTACAAAGATGATAAGATACGTTACAAAATAAAAATCCAGAATAAAAACTCCCTAAAAATGAAGCTCTGAAGACGACGTCGAATCCTTGCAAAGATTGTCTGAGTTGCTGCACATGAACCGTCTCTTCTTCGCTCTTGAACGTTCTTGGGAAAAATGAGAGTTATCTGAAGGCTAGAGATCTCTGGATGGAATGCACGGGAAAAATACTCCAGGTAATGTAATTCATAATCTCCTTAGAAAAATGAGTTGCTTTTATATTTTAGCGATATCACCGGGCGATACTGGTTGTCGCCGATCGGTGATATACTTTCTGGCTGCCACGTGCCCCATGATTCTGAGGTTTCCACGGGCTGATTTGATTGTGGAGTTATCGCCGGGCGACACTGGCTGTCGCCGATTGGCGATATCCTATCTAGCTGCCATGTGTCCCATGATTCTGAGGTTTTCGCGGGTTGATTTGATCGTGGAGTTATCGCCCGGCGTTAGTGGCTATCGCCTGGCGATATCTCCTTTTCACTTTTGTCGTCCAAACCATTTCCAGAGTGTATTTGACTTTGTTCTCATTCTAGAATGGGGTGACACGTTCCATAACTCATCCCGGATTGAAAGTTATGACTGTTTAAAGTTTAACACAAAAAACTCATTCGTTTGTTTTATTTATAAAGTGGACACACGATTGAATGATGCCCATGATTGAGGACTTGTCTTCTCATTCAACCTATACAACCTCCATACTATAAACACACAAAATAGTGGATCAAATACATCACAGTATTTGTTATTCTAAAACCAAGAGATGCGGAACGCATGCTCCAACATTTCTGACTCTGCACCTTCGTCTTCCTTTCCCTTGCTCACGCCGCCCTCTGCAACTCAGAGCCTCTCGCCTACTAGCCTTTCCTCTCCCCTTCCATCTTTTCTTAAGATGCCTAGCAAGACCAAAGACTATTCTAAGTGTACGCAAACCTTCCTGGACCATAACTTCCCGCCCTGCTGGTTGACCAAGGCGAAATACCTTTTGGTAGTTGAAAATTTCATCTCGCCGGAGTTTGTTGCACGAAACACGGAGAACGAGGATAGGGTCAACTTTACGTTGGTAGGGAAGCTCGCCATTGCTCTGGAACACTTCGAGGTGGGTGTTGGGTCCATTGCCCACAATGTCCTAGATTTGAGGAAGTCAATCTTGTCAATAATATACATATAGTTATAGTTGACAGTGATGGGACAGGTAGCCTAAGTGTCCAAGTAAGGTAAACAATTACCTAAGATGTGAACTGACAGAAATCTATCTAAGTCCACAGACATTGAGTGAAGGTGACGCACTCAATGCCAGATGACTTATAGCACTGAGTGAAGGCTATACATTCAAAGCCAAACCAGTAATAGCCTAAATTGAAATGAGCAGAAAAGTGGCTAAGTCCACAGGCGTTGAGTGAAGTCAACTCACTCAACACTATGAAGCTAAAGGCAAATATATTACTAAGTAGCTTGGTGTTGAGTGTTGAAGACACACCCAATGCCACACAGCAAAAAGCTGTGAGTTGAACTCAGTTCAAAATTCGTCAAACGGAGTTTAGAGTTCGTTGAGCTGAGCTCACCATTCGTCGAACTCAGTTCAGTTCATCGAACTAAGTTCAGAAATTTGGCTAAGGCAAAAAAGCATTGAGTGAGGCATGCTAACTCAATGCTCTCATCACTTAAGATGCTTCAGAGGCAGAAAATTGGCTAAGGTAAAAAGCGATGAGTGAAGTGTGCTGACTCAACACTCTCAACGCCTAAGTTGTAGAAAGCTTTTTTAAGTCAAACAACATTGAGTTATGAAGATACACTCAACGCTCTCAATGCTAGAGAAGCAGGAAGATTTTGCTATGGCAAAAAGAGTTGAGTGAGGCTTGTTCACTCAATGCTCTCAATGCCTAGATAGACAGAAATCTGTCTAAGTGTTTTGGCGTTGAGTGAAGCTCATTCACTCAACGCCTACTCTACTGATGCTACATTTTGGCTAAGTCCATAGGTGCTAACGTCAGCAAAATTGACAAAGTAAACTAAGTTCAAATCAGGTACGGAGAAGCTACATAATACGACAAACTCTATCGTGATGCTACTGTATGTCTTCTTCCGTTAAAGTAAGGTGCAGATGGAAGCTACAGGTGGGGCCCACCAATCTCTAAGAGCCGTTGATTGGCGAACTACAAAAGGGAAGAGATTGGAGAAGACAGAGATAACTTTTAGGGCATTATCAACTTCAAAAGTGAGCAGTCATCTTCATCTTCCTCGCCATTGATGCATGTAAAAAGCTTGAAGCTCTCTAGCAAGAAAGTTCAGATAGCTGTACAGTCTCCATCTCCCACAGCAGGATCAGAAATAGTTCTGAAGAAAGAAGAATCTTCTTCCTTTGGCTGGTTCAGTTAACTGTTTAAAGACTCTAGAACAACAAATCTTTAGTCTTCTACAGCAAGTTCAGGAGTTAGCTTCTGAGTTCTCCCAGCAAAGTTTTTCTCTATTGTGAGGAGAGTTAGTGCAGATATTTCTCAGCTCTAGTTGTTGACACAGAGAAATTTATCTGCGTCAAAGTTAATTAAATTATTTCTTATTGTAGGATCCTTCTGGATCTGAGCTGTAGGGCCTTGGGACTGAGGTAGGGCAAATTTGCCTGAGCTGCAGGAGAGGGCTCCTCTCTGAGAGTAGGATCCTGCTGGGATCTGAGGTAGGTGAGTTTTTACTCACTGAGAAGTAGGGCAATATTGCATGAGCTGTAGGAGAGTGAATCTCTCTGAGTTGTAGGAGCAAGTTTGCTCTGAGGTAGGGTTATCCTCCGTAGCCTCAGTGGTAGGTCTTAATTGTCTGAGATAGGTGATACTTGTATCATTGAGTTGTAGGCTTTTGTGGCTGAGCTGTAGGTTTTGGAGGAGTCTGAGAGATCTTGAGGCATCTGAGGTGTAAGATCCTTGGAGCATTAGTTTGGAGAAGTGCATTGACTAGTAGAAAGTTAGCAAGGTGGGAGGAGAGTGGATGTACCGACAATTTTGGGGAACCACTATAAAATACTTGTGTGTCTTTCTGTGATTGTTTTTGGATTACAGGTACTTAAAAGCATTCAACTGATCACCTTATTCACCGCCCCCCCGCCCCTCTAGGTTTCTAGCTACCTTGAATATAAGAACTTTCAGTGGGGTTCTGCCTACCCCTCTAGCCAGAGATGTACCTGGCCCTTCGCTACTACGGGGTAGTATCATCCTAGCTCAACCCCAACTCCGTCGTGATCCTGGTAGCTTTCGCCTGTTATATGTAGGTGGAAAGGATCGAATTCAACTTGCCCATCTTCCAGAAGCTGTTCAACTTCCGGTCCAAAGGCGGGTCGGTTTTCTTATTTGGGAAAACGGTGAAGAGTAGTGGTCTCGCCGACAAGAACCACAATTGGGATCAGAAGTTCGTCTTCGTTTTCGAGAACTTCGGCAATGTTCCCCTTGCGCCAGTTCAATATAACAATCCTCGCTCTTTGTGAGCTAGCCTTGCGCTCAGAAAGACACATCCAGCCCCAAATATTCGTTGAGCGCTTGCTGACCTGTAAGAGAATATTGTGTGGGCCCTACCACGACCCTATATATATATATCATCAAGCCGGTCCTCTGGCCAACGTTGTGGCTGCCACCTTCCGCTTAAGCTCCCGCAAGGCTGTCAAGATGTATGCTAAGAGCAATGAGAGGCCACTCTCGCAAAAATTCCAAGACCGTCTCGTCGCGGCTCAGGCGAGAGCGCATGCAGACTGCGCCGGGGTTGCCCCCTGGCTAATGGTCAAGAGGCCCTCCTGCTCTCCCTCCCGGACGAAGAAGACAAAAGCCAAGTCGGATAGGCGAGACCACTCAAAGAAGGGTCTAGCCTCGTCCACCCTGACCCTCGGCCATGTCGATAACCCTCCTTCCCTACTAGAGGTATTTTTCTTGCTTTGCCACTTTTGTACAAACCCTCAAAGGGGCCTGCCCTACTAATATGCTACCCTTCTCACAGGGATCAGTTCCAGAAGACGTCGCGAATGACATCCTGGAGAATACTGAACCACCTCGGCTCCCTGACGAAAGCATGTCGCTGGTTTCGGAGGTTGTTCCTCCTGTGATCCAAGTCTAGCCTGCGACAACCCCAGGTACCTTTCCTGCCCGGCTCCCGCTTTAACCAGCCCATTTGCCTTTCGTTGACTCACTTCTCGCAGCTCCTGGCCTCGAAAGCCCAAGCCTCCTCGACCGGAGGTCCAGAACTCCCGCGCACAAAGATCCCGTCAACCCAGCAACCGGTCTTCCCCTCTTGCCCGAGAGGGTTATTACCGTATCAACTACATCCGTGTCGAGGTCTTGGCCTCTAGCGGAGGGAGATACCTCCATCCCACAATTGGCCGGGGCCAACACCCAGGAGCGCACAGTGCACCCCCCCCCCCCCCCCCCCCGGGACGGGGAAAACCAATCCACCTGCTCTTTGGAAAAATCCCTGAAGGGCAACCTGGCCCATCTCGCCAATCCACTACAGAGAGTCCATCCCCCGCCATAGGTAAGCGGGAACTTTGACCTGTCCTTTTGCCTTCACCTGACCTGACTGGCCCTTTCTTGCTAGATTCAAAGACTTCAGAAGCAGAAGCTGATGAAGAGAAGGAGATGAACTCGCCCCCGCATTCCCCCAGCGAAATGGAGGACTATCTGGACGCCTACAGGAATGACAAAACTCGGCACAAGTGAATAGCGTAAGTCCTGTTAAAGCTCGTTTGGATGCGTCGAGCCAATTCGCTGGCGTTAAACAGTTCCAGGCGACTATCGAATGGCGTATGGCAGTGATCGAGAAGGATTACTCCCACCTTCTCGACGAGCAGGAGCCGCGGTGTGAACACAAAGAGACCTCTCGGGGAAGGAACATCGTTCGAATTCGAGACTAGTTGCGCTTTGACAACCAGGGGCTTACCGTTGTAACCACTTATCACTACCTGCGGGTGCCGCTGAGGTCAGAAAGGTGAGGTTGGGGCCACTTGTGATGGGAGCAGTACTGAGCTCCACTGGATCTCGCTTCTTCTTTCCCCAACCTCCCGACCTACACTTCTCGCGATGTACCCATTCCGATCAATCTAAACATTTGTTATCATGATTATTATTTCTAGTGAGACACCTTTGATGTTTGTTTTTTATGTACTTTGTTATTTTATCTATCTTGTCGAGTGCCTGGTTCCGACACCCTTTTTGCTTTTCATATATGCATGCTGCTTTGCTCTTACTCGGGATCCCTCCCGGAAGCTCTCGCCATTTGCAGGTGCGAGAGGCATCAGCGAGGCGGGGTGGAATATGAAGAGTCGAAACATTGAAATTTGCTAACCGCACTTCTGCTGCCTAGGTAAACCCTAATGATTACTTCTTTTTCTATAAATATTCAAGCTCACCAACCACATTTACTTCATTCTTATTGGATCGTGCGACGCCCTTAGAGGGGGGTGAATAAGGGTTGACAATATTTATTTCTTAATCTTAATTTACTAGGTGTAACACATAAAGAAAACAATATTAATTTTTCAGAAAAAAACTAAACACTTAGAAATAAACAAGAACATAAATGATAATCTTTTATTTCATAAGTGATAAACCAATATACATAATATCTCTATGAAGCTAGAGATTAAGGCTTATGAAAAGTATAGTTAACTTTTGATTTTGCCGGTCCTTCTACCAATAACTGGTAGGCTAAAGAGTATCTCTCCCTAAAGCTTGGTACTAGCCTCCCCTAGATCTAACCACGATCTAGACACTGCACACAAGGTAGTGATTACTCCCTAAGCTGCATAAGGTCTTGAACGCCACGCACAAGGCGGCGATTTTCCCCTAAGCCACATAAGGACCTAGACTTCATGCACAAGACGATGATTTCCTCATAAGCCACCCAAGGACTTAGATGTCACACACAAGGTGGTGATTTCTCTACCGATTACAAAGATGATAAGACAAGTTACAAAAAAGAAATTCAGAATAAAAACTCCCTCAAAATGAAGCTCTGAAGATGAAGTTGAATCCTTGCAAAGATTGCTTGAGATGTTGCACACAAACCGTCTCTTCTTCGCTCTTGAACGTTCTTGGGAAAATGAGAGTTTTCTGAAGGCTGGAGCTCTCTGGATAAAATGCACGGGAAAAGTACTCCAGGTAATGTAATTCAAAATCTCCTCAAAAAAAATGAGTCGCTTTTATATTTTAGCAATATCATCGGTTGACACTGGCTGTCGCTTATCAGTGATATCCTATCTGGCTGCCACGTGTCCCATGATTTTGAGATTTTCGGGGGCTGATTTGATTGTGGAGTTATCACCCGGTGATAGTGTCTATCGCCTGGCGATATCTCCTTTTCAATTTTGCCATCCGAACCATTTCTAGAGTGTAGTTGACTTCGTTCTCATTCCGAAATGGGGTGGCACGTTCCGAAACTCCTCCCGGATTGAAAGTTATGGCTGTTTGATGTTTAGCACACAAAACTCATCCTTTTGTTTTTTTTCTAAAGTGTACACACCATTGAATGGTGCCCATGACTGAGGAGTTGTCTCCGCATTCAACCTATATAACTTGCACGTTATAAACACACAAAATAGTAGATCAAATACATCACGGTATTTGTTATTCTCAAACCAAGAGATGCGGAACGCATGCTCCACCAACTTCCCCTTTTGATAATAACAAATACTTATATGAGAAATTAGTGAGTTTAAGAACATTTGTGTTTAAAGTATAAATGCATACTCTTCCTTTATGAAGGCTCCCCCTACATAAATGTTCCCTATATATTTTTCTCCCCTAAATATCAAATCCACTAGATTTCTAAGTTTATTCTCCCCCTTTTTCTATTAGCAAAAGTGAGTGGGGATGAATATATGCCTTTTAAGATTGATTATGGATAACTTATTGGAAGAATAACCATGATCGAGTAATAGTATAATATATGCACTTATTCTATTATTACTCCAGCTACATAGATATTTCTTATGAAATTTACAATGTACTCCATCTAAAATTTTTAAGTTCATGGAAGTTATTCTCCCCTTGTGATTGTATCAAAACAGGGTAGAGTTGAGTGTATACTACTTGTTAAAAATAAGCATGGTGGAAAGTAAAGTAGTAAGGAACATAAATGAAATGATAATGTAAACATGATTGAGTTAAAGTTCCAAGAAATGTTATTCCATTGATATATAATTGCAAGCATGATTTGAAAATATCAAGAAAAGATACAAAACTACAATGTAATAAAATTTGCATTTCAAGTAAACAAAAACATTGAAGTGGTCATGCTTTGCTATCCAGTGCATTTACTTAAGTTTGTAGAGAATTGTGTAGATATGTATTAGGATCCAATTCTCATGAGTAGAAGTTTTATATGTGATAATAATGTGTACAAAAGTTATTTGATAAAGTATATAAATGTATTAATCAAAACGAATGATATATATAATGAAATAATACAATATTAAAATACACAAATAAAATTACTTCCATGATTTTCAATGCACATACATAAAAAGTACAACTACCAAGGTGCTTCGGACACACAATGCTCATTAAGACTTATCAGGGAGCAAAGTAGTGCTTGGGGGATCACTTTTATTTTTTTTAACTTTGTTTTTATTTTTGTGATCTAGTGCACTAAGAAAAGTGGTGAATACTTTTATTTGTTACAAACACTTTACAATCCTTTCCAAGGTGCTCAACCTCACAATGCTTATTAAGACTTATCAGGAGCGTGAGTAGTGCTTGGTGGAGTTTTTCCTATCATTTACTATATGCTTTTTATGCTTGTGACCAAGGACTCTGAATTCACTTGTTTTGCAAACAATATCATTTAAATTTTTTAAACCACTTTTCTTTGATGAATAAGTGCATGAAAAACAAAGAATTGAAATAAATAATTCAATATAGTGTACGTAATCTATTTATGCATTTTAATTATTATGTTATTACACTACACAACCATGCAAGTATATAATTAAAAACACTTGTAGGCTATCAAAATAAGTGAGTGAATGAATCATTATCAAACAAAAAACATTACTCATATTTAGAGGCTTACTAAACAATCCTACACATGCTTTTCTACAATCGATTTCATTTCACATAACTGATCGTCTGATTCACACCCAGAAATCAGAAATCCAAACTTGAAGCAGGAAATCAAAAGAATCGAGAGAGAAAATAAACAAGGTGATGATAAACAAAAATAATCCAAATTTAGATCATCACCATAGGAAGCGCACTTGCAGCCATATCCAAATCTTGAATAAACTTTTTAAAACAAAGTGACTATAGGAAGAAGAACAGAACCACCAAGAAAACAAGTTTTCTAGACAGAAATCTACTATCTTCTCTTCTATATGGTAACTGAAAAAAACTACAACAAAATACTTGTTGTGAGTTGACTTACCTTCCTAATCATCACCTCCCCTGGATACATAAACACAGTAACATGTAAACAAAACAACTGGAAAAAAAAATCGATCGACGAAAAACCCCCTCGACGAAAAAATCCTTGAAATTCGTTCGTCATTCGTCGAGCTCAGCTCGACCAAAAACTCAGTGAAAGCCACGATCGTCGAACCCCGGTCGACGAAACCCAATTGACGAAAACCAATCGTCATAGTCGAACTCCGGTCGACGAAATATCACAAAAGCTACTCGAAGTTCATCGAACACCGTTCGACGTTCGTCAAACCCCGTTCGACGTTCGTCGAACCCCGTTCGATGAAAACTAAAAAGTCTGTTCGGAGTTTGTCAACCTCTGAAAATAACATGGGATTATTACATAGCACACTTAATTTAACGAATAAATTAGGACTAGAAGATAAAAAACTAACTAGGAGCTAAACTTGGTGCTAACAATAATAAGATAATAGTCAAGACATGATATGAACAACATTGTTGTATGAAACTTAAAAATTAAATTAAACATTGTATTCAATCTTTAATAGATATAATTAGTCATCCTAGACAATGATGATGAATAACAATCATTTTTTATTTTTTTTTATAACAATACAAGACAATAAACACACATAAATAAACAAAATGTTTTTTTTTGTTTTTTAATGGTTTTGTAATTTTATAATTGGTTTTTAAAAATATCTTTAAAAAAACTAGTATAAAATAATATACACATGTTCAAACCAATATGCTTGATTAAAATAATCATAAAGTGTAAAATAATGTTCATGCAAAGAATATGATATTAGTAATTCCTATATTAAACTACTCAAGCTATATGTCTACACCCTAGCACCGTACTAAGTGACGGATGGGTATGAAGAGTTGCACACTTACCGTAGGTTAGGGTGTTAATCCCATATGCACACAAAAGAGGCTGCTACACCTAACACTCTTTCCCTCCAGTTCCTTGCAAGGCACCAGTGGAACCATTCCCTGGTTAAGGACAAGACATGATTTACAGATTAGCGTCTTTAATGCATACAACCTACTTCCTCGCTAAAGTGAGACCCAAATAATTGGTGATTGATCATGGTCATACTAAAGCACTTAATCCTATAGACACACATATACAAAAATAAAATACAAATAAACACAATAAAAACAAAAAGAACATTGTGAACATCGTGAAGTAGATTATCGAGTAATTTTGTTTTGATTAGTTTCTACTTCACGCAATAGGTGGATATTAATGGATAAGATATTTAGGTATCCAAAAGGAGCCAAGTTTTGCGGTTCCTTTGGGTACCCAAACACAGCGTGATAAACCATGGGGAGTTAATGATGAATGTGCCCTTTCGAGTGGAATAGGTGCGTCATTTTTAACGTTGGGCCTCCATTCAAACTTTGGTTGAATATTCTTTTTATATGACAAATTTCCATACTCATTATTTTGAGGCCTATAATGATAGTGATTTTTGAAATTATTATTAATAGGAAATTTGTTGACTTTTACTTTAACATTTGGAGAAGTTGAATGCAGATTAAATATTCTACAAGGTGTATATCTTATGAAGTTTGATACACTAGTAGATACCTTACAAAACTTTGAAGATAAACTAGACATAAAAGATTTTTTATTATTTGAAACTTTTTCACAAATAATTTTAATGATTCTAGTTTACGAGACACAATAACATTTTCATTAATCAATTTTTCATTTCGCTCTTTGGAAAAATTTAGCTCTTTTTCAAAAACCTTGAATTTTTCTTTAAATTCTTTGCAATCATAACAAGGTATAATATTTTCAACTACGAATCTAGATGGAGAATGTGATACAACAAGCTTTGGTTCTTCATTTAGTTGTGCTTTTAATTTTTTATTTTCTAAACGCAATTTTGAATTAATATTTTTTAATATTTTAATTCTACGTTTAGCTGCATTTAGCACATGTAATGTAGAAATAGAATTACAAATAAGAAGAGAATTTATTTTTCTTACAACACTATCAGACAAGACATGATTTTCTTCATCGTCCGCTTCTATTGATGAGAGTTCATCTTCCCTTCTGCTTGATGTGTTATCATCATTTGAGTATAATATTATGATGTTGCATTCTTCTTTCTTAGATGAATTTGATAGATCTTCCTCCAAACATGAGTCCTCATCTATTTCTTATCTCGGATCCATAGGAAATTGCACTTGTTCATTATTTGTGGAAAGAAGACTATAAGAATTCTCAAGATATTTCCAAACTTCATAAGCAGTAGGAAATTTATAAATACGTTGGAAAATATTTTGAGCTTGTGCATAAAATAAAATATTTAATGATTTAGCATTTAAAATCATTTCATTTCTATTTAAAATAATTAGGGGCTTTTCAATAGTTATTTTCCAAACTTGCTCATCTAAAGATTTAAGAAAGTTTTCCATTAGAATTTTCCACCCTTTATAGTTTTCACCCATAAATAATGGTGGTGCTAAATATTTTTCATTTAATAAAATTTCATCCCCTCTATTGGTTGCGAGATCATGAAGCTTCATTATTCCCGGTTGTGAAGCTATTTTGGAATAAACTCCCTCTGATACCAATTGTTGGATCTTACGACGCCCTTAGAGGGGAGGTGAGTAAGGGTTGGCAATATTTATTTCTTAATCTTAATTTACTAGGTGCAATACGTAAAGAAAACAATACTAATTTTTCAGAATAAAACTAAATACTTAGAAATAAACAAGAATAGAAATGATAATCTTTAAATTCATAAGTGATAAACCAATATACATGATATCTCTATGAAGCTAGAGATTAAGGCTTATGAAAAATATAGTTAACTTTTGATTTCGTCGGTCCTTCTACCAAGAACCGACAGGCTAAAGCGTGTCTCTCCCTAGAGCTTGCTAGTAGCCTCCCCTAGATCTAACCACGATCTATATGTTGCATACAAGGCAGTGATTACTCCCTAAGCTGCACAAGGACTTGGACGCCACACATAAGGAAGCGATTTTCCCCTAAGCCACACAAGGACCTAGACGTCACGCACAAGGCGACGATTTCCTCCTAAGCCACGCAAGGAGTTAGATGTCATGCATAAGGCGGCGATTTCTCTACTGATTACAAAGATGATAAGATACGTTACAAAATAAAAATCCAGAATAAAAACTCCCTGAAAATGAAGCTCTGAAGACGACGTCGAATCCTTGCAAAGATTGCCTGAGTTGCTGCACATGAACCGTCTCTTCTTCGCTCTTGAACGTTTTTGGGAAATCTGAGAGTTTTCTGAAGGCTGGAGATCTCTGGATGGAATGCACGGGAAAAATACTCGAGGTAATGTAATTCGTAATCTCCTTAGAAAAATGAGTCGCTTTTATATTTTAGCGATATCACCGGGCAATACTGGTTGTCGTCGATCGGCGATATACTATCTGGCTGCCACGTGCCCCATGATTCTGAGGTTTCCGCAGGCTGATTTGATTGTGGAGTTATCGTCGGGTGACACTGGCTGTCGCCAATTGGCGATATCCTATCTAGCTGCCATGTGTCCCATGATTCTGAGGTTTCCGCGGGTTGATTTGCTCATGGAGTTATCGCCCGATGATAGTGGCTATCGCCTGGCGATATCTCCTTTTCACTTTTGTCATCCAAACCATTTCCAGAGTGTATTTGACTTTGTTCTCATTCCGGAATGGGGTGGCACGTTCCGTAACTCCTCCCGGATTGAAAGTTATGGCTGTTTAAAGTTTAGCACAAAAAACTCGTCCGTTTATTTTATTTCTAAAGTGGACACACCATTGAATGATGCCCATGATTGAGGACTTGTCTTCTCATTCAAACTATACAACCTTCACATTATAAACACACAAAATAGTGGATCAAATACATCACGGTAGTTGTTATTCTCAAACCAAGAGATGCGGAACGCATGCTCCAACATTTCTGACTCTGCACCTTCGTCTTCCTTTCCCTTGCTCACGCCGCCCTCTACAACTCAGAGCCTCTCTCCTACTAGCCTTTCCTCTCCCCTTCCATCTTTTCTTAAGATGCCTAGCAAGACCAAAGACCGTTCTAAGTGTACGCAAACCTTCCTGGACCATAACTTCCCGCCCTGCTGGTTGACCAAGGCGGAATACCTTATGGTAGTTGAAAATTTCAACTCGCCGAAGTTTGTTGCACGAAACCCGGAGAACAAGGACAGGTCAACTTTACGTTGGAAGGGAAGCTCACCATCCCTCTGGAACACTTCGAGGTGGGTGTTGGGTCCATTGCCCACAATGTCCTAGATTTGAGGAAGTCAATCTTGTCAATGATATACATATAGTTGTAGTTGACAGTGATGGGACAGGTAGCCTAAGTGTCCAAGTAAGGTAAACACTTACCTAAGATGTGAACTGACCGAAATCTATCTAAGTCCAAAGGCATTGAGTGAAGGTGACTCACTCAACGCTAGATGACTTATAGTGCTGAGTGAAGGCTATACATTGAAAGCCAAAGCAGTAATAGCCTAAATTGAAATAAGCAAAAAAGTGGTGAAGTCCACAGGCGTTGAGTGAAGTCAACTGACTCAACACCATGAAGCTAAAGGCAAATATATTGCTAAGTAGTTTGGTGTTGAGTGTTGAAGACACACCCAACGCCACACAGTAAAAAGCTGTGAGTTGAACTCAGTTCAAAATTCGTCAAACGGAGTTCAGAGTTCGTCGAGTTGAGCTCACCATTCGTCGAACTCAGTTCAGTTTGTCGAACTAAGTTCAGAAATTTGTCTAAGGCAAAAAAGCGTTTAGTGAGGCATGCTCACTCAATGCTCTCATCGCTTAAGATACTTCAGAGGCAGAAAATTGGCTAAGGCAAAAAGCGATGAGTGAAGCGTGATGACTCAACACTCTTAATGCCTAAGTTGTAGAATGCTTTTTTAAGTCAAATAGCATTGAGTGATGAAGACACACTCAACGCTCTCAATGCCAGAGAAGCAGGAAGATTTTGCTACGGCAAAAAACATTGAGTGAGGCTTGTTCACTCAACGCTATCAACGCCTAGATAGACAGAAATCTGTCTAAGTGTTTTGGCATTGAGTGAAGCTCATTCACTCAATGCCTACTATACTGATGCTACATTTTGGCTAAGTCCATAGGTGCTAACGTCAGCAAAATTGACAAAGTCAACTAAGTTCAAATCAGGTACGCAGAAGCTACATAACACGACAAACTCTATTGCGATGTTACTGTACGTCTTCTTCCGTTAAAGCAAGGTGCAGATGGAAGCTGTAGGTGGGGCCCACCGATCTCTAAGAGCCGTTGATTGGCGAACTACAAAAGGGAAGAGATTGGCCAAGACAGAGATAACTTCTAGGGCATTATCAACTTCAAAAGTGAGCAGCCGTCTTCATCTTCCTCGCCATTGCTGCATGTAAAAAGCTTGAAGCTCTCTAGCAAGAAAGTTTAGATAGCTGTGCAGTCTCCATCTCCCACAACAGGATCAGAAATAGTTCTGAAGAAAGAAGAATCTTCTTCCTTTGGCTGGTTCAGTTGGCTGTTTGAAGACTCTAGATCAACAGATCTTTAGTCTTCTACAGCAAGTTCAGGAGTTAGCTTCTGAGTTCTCCCAGCAAAGTTTTTCTCTATTGTGAGGAGAGTTAGTGCAGATTTTTCTCAGCTCTAGTTGTTGACACAGAGAAATTTCTCTGCGTCAAAGTTAATTAAATTATTTCTTATTGTAGGATCCTTCTGGATCTGAGCTGTAGGGCCTTGGGCCTGAGGTAGGGCAAATTTGCCTGAGCTGTAGGAGAGGGCTCCTCTCTGAGTGTAGGATCCTGCTGGGATCTGAGGTAGGTGAGTTTTTACTCACTGAGAAGTAGGGCAATATTGCATGAGCTGTAGGAGAGTGAATCTCTCTGAGTTGTAGGAGCAAGTTTGCTCTGAGGTAGGGTTATCCTCCGTAGCCTCAGTGGTAGGTCTTAATTGTCTGAGATAAGTGATACTTGTATCATTGAGTTATAGGCTCTTATAGCTGAGCTGTAGGTCTTGGAGGAGACTGAGAGATCTTGAGGCATCTGAGGTGTAAGATCCTTGGAGCATTAGTTTGGAGAAGTGCATTGACTAGTAGAAAGTTAGCAAGGTGGGAGGAGAGTGGATGTACCCATAATTTTTGGGAACCACTATAAAATACTTGTTTGTTTTTTTGTGATTGTTTTTGGCTTGCAGGTACTTAAAAGCATTCAACTGATCACTCACAAAGTAATTTAAGAAGAATCAAAAAGAAAATCAAAAATACCTAGATAAACCTATTCACCCCCCCCCCCCCTCTAGGTTGCTAGCTACCTTGAATATAAGAACTTTCAGTGGGGTTCGGCCTACCCCTCTGGCCGGAGATGTTCCTGGCCCTTCGCTACTACGGGGTAGTGTCGGCCTAGCTCAACCCCAACTCCGTCGTGATCCTAGTAGCTTTCGCCTGTTATATGTTGGCGGAAAGGATCAAATTCAACTTTCCCATCTTCCAGAAGCTGTTAAACCTCCGGTCCAAAGGCGGGTCGGTTTTCTTCTTTGGGAAAACGGTGAAGACTAGTGGTCTCGCCGACAAGAACCATAATTGGGCTCAGAAGTTCGTCTTCGTTTTCGGGAACTTCGGCAATGTTCCCCTTGTGCCAGTTCAATATGACGAGGCGACCTACAAGCCTCCCTCCCTTAGGGGGTGAGAGGGCGCCCTTCTTAAGTTCTTCGGAACGAAGACCTTTGACGTCTTGATCCTTCGGCGAGACCTAGACTCTCTTCTTTCAGTCCCTCCCGGTGTAGGTATCCTTTCGGCCAATTTCTACAACCATTCATCATAGATTATGAGTTTAATCGTTAAAGCTTTCGCAGGTGGATGGGAAATCCCCCTCCACCAACCCTTCGATGAAACTAGGGACTTCGTCAGCACCCTAGCTCTTGCCAAGTCCGCTGCCTTGGCCTGCCGAAAGGAGCCCGACTCCTCTTCTATGCCAAGTGCCCGGAAGCAGAAGCCCAACTCCCCCCTATAGCTCCTCCCAAGAAGAAAACAAAACCGTCCGCGGCAGACAAGGGCAAGTCCCTCGCCGAGACCCTAACCGGACACCCGGCCGAGACCCCGGCCACGTTGCGAAATTCTTCCACCATATCCAACAAGAACCGCAGCTCCCCTTCATTCTCCTCCCTCCATGTCTCATCTCATTTGTTAGCAGCCACAACTCACGGAGACTGAACCTCAATCTCCAACGTTAGGACCGTCTCACAGCCATGCAAAAGCTTGAAAGGGGTTTCTCCAGTGGTCGTGTTTCAGGTTATCCTCAAAGCCCACAACACTGAGGGGAGTTGCTCCACTCAAATCCCCATCAAGTTTGAGTGTACGCAAACCTTCCTGGACCATAACTTCCCGCCCTGCTGGTTGACCAAGGGGGAATACCTTATGGTAGTTGAAAATTTCAACTCGCCGGAGTTTGTTGCACGAAACCCGGAGAACAAGGACAGGGTCAACTTTACGTTGGAAGGGAAGCTCACCATCCCTCTGGAACACTTCGAGGTGGGTGTTGGGTCCATTGCCCACAATGTCCTAGATTTGAGGAAGTCAATCTTGTCAATGATATACATATAGTTATAGTTGACAGTGATGGGACAGGTAGCCTAAGTGTCCAAGTAAGGTAAACACTTACCTAAGATGTGAACTGACCGAAATTTATCTAAGTCCAAAGGCATTGAGTGAAGGTGACTCACTCAACGCTAGATGACTTATAGTGCTGAGTGAAGACTATACATTGAAAGCCAAAGCAGTAATAGCCTAAATTGAAATAAGCAAAAAAGTGGTGAATTCCACATGCGTTGAGTGAAGTCAACTGACTCAACACCATGAAGCTAAAGGCAAATATATTGCTAAGTAGTTTGGTGTTGAGTGTTGAAGACACACCTAACGCCACACAGTAAAAAGCTGTGAGTTGAACTCAGTTCAAAATTCGTCAAACAGAGTTCAGAGTTCGTCGAGTTGAGCTCACCATTCGTCGAACTCAGTTCAGTTCGTCGAACTAAGTTCAGAAATTTGGCTAAGGCAAAAAAGCGTTGAGTGAGGCATGCTCACTCAATGCTCTCATCGCTTAAGATGCTTCAGAGGCAGAAAATTGGCTAAGGCAAAAAGCGATGAGTGAAGCGTGCTGACCCAACACTCTCAATGCCTAAGTTGTAGAATGCTTTTTTAAGTCAAACAACATTGAGTGATGAAGACACACTCAACGCTCTCAACGCCAGAGAAGCAGGAAGATTTTGCTACGACAAAAAACATTGAGTGAGGCTTGTTCACTCAACGCTATCAACGCCTAGATAGACAGAAATCTGTCTAAGTGTTTTGGCGTTGAGTGAAGCTCATTCACTCAATGCCTACTCTACTGATGCTACATTTTGGCTAAGTCCATAGGTGCTAACGTCAGCAAAATTGACAAAGTCAACTAAGTTCAAATCAGGTACGCAGAAGCTACATAACACGACAAACTCTATTGCGATGTTACTGTACGTCTTCTTCCGTTAAAGCAAGGTGCAGATGGAAGCTGTAGGTGGGGCCCACCGATCTCTAAGAGCCATTGATTGGCGAACTACAAAAGGGAAGAGATTGGCCAAGACAGAGATAACTTCTAGGGCATTATCAACTTCAAAAGTGAGCAGCCGTCTTCATCTTCCTCGCCATTGCTGCATGTAAAAAGCTTGAAGCTCTCTAGTAAGAAAGTTCAGATAGCTGTGCAGTCTCCATCTCCCACAGCAGGATCAGAAATAGTTCTGAAGAAAGAAGAATCTTCTTCCTTTGGCTGGTTCAGTTAGCTGTTTGAAGACTCTAGATCAACAGATCTTTAGTCTTCTACAACAAGTTCAGGAGTTAGCTTCTGAGTTCTCCCAGCAAAGTTTTTCTCTATTGTGAGGAGAGTTAGTGCAGATTTTTCTCAGCTCTAGTTGTTGACACAGAGAAATTTCTCTGCGTCAAAGTTAATTAAATTATTTCTTATTGTAGGATCCTTCTGGATCTGAGCTGTAGGGCCTTGGGCCTGAGGTAGGGCAAATTTGCCTGAGCTGTAGGAGAGGGCTCCTCTCTGAGTGTAGGATCCTGCTGGGATCTGAGGTAGGTGAGTTTTTACTCACTGGGAAGTAGGGAAATATTGCATGAGCTGTAGGAGAGTGAATCTCTCTGAGTTGTAGGAGCAAGTTTGCTCTGAGGTAGGGTTATCCTCCGTAGCCTCAGTGGTAGGTCTTAATTGTCTGAGATAAGTGATACTTGTATCATTGAGTTGTAGGCTCTTATAGCTGAGCTGTAGGTCTTGGAGGAGACTGAGAGATCTTGAGGCATCTGAGGTGTAAGATCCTTGGAGCATTAGTTTGGAGAAGTGCATTGACTAGTAGAAAGTTAGCAAGGTGGGAGGAGAGTGGATGTACCCATAATTTTTGGGAACCACTATAAAATACTTGTTTGTTTTTTTGTGATTGTTTTTGGCTTGCAGGTACTTAAAAGCATTCAACTGATCACTCACAAAGTAATTTAAGAAGAATCAAAAAGAAAATCTAAAATACCTAGATAAACCTATTCACCCCCCTCTAGGTTGCTAGCTACCTTGAACATAAGAACTTTCAGTGGGGTTCGGCCTACCCCTCTGGCCGGAGATGTGCCTGGCCCTTCGCTACTACGGGGTAGTGTCGGCCTAGCTCAACCCCAACTCCGTCGTGATCCTGGTAGCTTTCGCCTGTTATATGTTGGCGGAAAGGATCAAATTCAACTTTCCCATCTTCCAGAAGCTGTTAAACCTCCAGTCCAAAGGCGGGTCGGTTTTCTTCTTTGGGAAAATGGTGAAGACTAGTGGTCTCGCCGACAAGAACCATAATTGGGCTCAGAAGTTCGTCTTCGTTTTCGGGAACTTCGGCAATGTTCCCCTTGTGCCAGTTCAATATGACGAGGCGACCTACAAGCCTCCCTCCCTTAGGGGGTGAGAGGGCGCCCTTCTTAAGTTCTTCAGAACGAAGACCTTTGACGTCTTGTTCCTTCGGCGAGACCTAGACTCTCTTCTGTCAGTCCCTCCCGGTGTAGGTATCCTTTCGGCCAATTTCTGCAACCATTCATCATAGATTATGAGTTTAATCGTTAAAGCTTTCACAGGTGGATGGGAAATCCCCCTCCACCAACCCTTCGATGAAACTAGGGACTTCGTCAGCACCCTAGCTCTTGCCAAGTCCGCTGCCTTGGCCTGTCGAAAGGAGCCCGACTCCTCTTCTACGCCAAGTGCCCAGAAGCAGAAGCCCAACTCCCCCCTATAGCTGCTCCCAAGAAGAAAACAAAACCGTCCACGGCAGACAAGGGCAAGTCCCTCACCGAGACCCTAACCGGACACCCGGCCGAGACCCCGGCCACGTCGCGAAATTCTTCCACCATATCCAACAAGAACCGCAGCTCCCCTTCATTCTCCTCCCTCCATGTCTCATCTCATTTGTTAGCAGCCACAACTCACGGAGACTGAACCTCAATCTCCAACGTTAGGACCGTCTCACAGCCATGCGAAAGCTTGAAAGGGGTTTCTCCAGTGGTCGTGTTTCAGGTTATCCTCAAAGCCCACAACACTGAGGGGAGTTGCTCCACTCAAATCCCCATCAAGTTTTCCACCTTCTTTTTGAGCAGGTTTACAATAATCTTGTTTGCCGCCTCCACCTGGCTGTTTCTCCTTGGGTGGTGGACGGAGGAAAACCTGAGGTTGATCCCTAGCTGGGTGCAAAAGCTGATGAACTCCTCACTGGTGAACTGCGGCCCATTATCCGTGATAATGGCCTGTGGCAACCCATGCCTATAGATTATCTCCCCCATATGAAATTCCTGATGACTTAGGAGGTTACCTTGGCGAAGGCCTTGACCTCTAGCCATTTTGAAAAGTAGTCAATCATGACTAAAAGGAACCTTCTCTCCCCGCTTGCCGGGGGAAACAGCCAAACTAAATCCATTCCCCAGATGGGAAAAGGCCATGACATCGTGATGCTTCAGAGCCTTTGAGCGGGCAAGAGTTGGAGGGGGCGTATAGTTAACACTTTTGGCACCTACTTGCAAACTCCGCCGTATCCTTCCTCAGGGAGGGCTCTGCCTGACCACCCTTGCCTCCAAAGTTCTTCTCCCTGAGTGATTGTCACACTCACCCGAATACACTTCTCTAGGATCCTTGGGATCTCTTCCTCTGTTACACATCGTGTCAAGAGCCCTGACAACATAACCCTCTTTCATGCACGAGATAGTGTGTTGCTTTGTGCCTAAAGACTTTCGTGTCCTTGGTCCCTTCGGGGGGGGGGGGGGGGGTTGCCTGTAGTGAAGAAGGCTATGACGGGATCCACCCACGACGGTTGCCGATCCACTTCCATCAACTCCCCCTCCTCAATCGCCGGATGAAACTGCACGGTCAAGGTTCCCCCGCCCCGGGGTCCAAACTTGGCCAACCGATGGGCTGCTTGATTATCCTCCCTGGGGACATACTGGATTGAGAATGCTCGGAACCCACCAACAATCACCCTCACCTTAGATAAGTACTTTAGGAGGGTGGGCTCCTGGGCTTCGTATTCGCCTCTGATCTGCGACACCACTACTAACGAATCCGTAGGCACTCCTACGTCATGAATCCTGAGCTCTCTGGCCAACCGCAACCTGGCTATGACGGCTTCATACTCTGCTTGGTTGTTTGTGATAGGAAAGTGCAGTACCACAGCTTGCTCTATGGTGACCCCTTGAGGGCTTACCAGTACTACCCCTCACCCAGGGAATGTTTCCCTGAGGCTCCGTTAACCAACATCTTCCACGCCTTCCACGATAGTGGCTTCTCTCCCTCCGCCTCTACGACATAGTCATCCAAGAAATCAGCCACTACCTGCGCCCTGATGGAGAGTCTTGGCATAAAAGAGATGTCAAACTCACTGAGCTCGATGGACCACTTGGCCAACCGCTTCGAGTGCTCCACCCTATCGAAACTCTTGAGCAGGGGATGGTCTGTCACCACCTTGATTGAATGGGCTTGGAAATACAGCCTAAGCTTCCTGGCCGAGACGATCAGGGAGAAATCCAACTTCTCTAGGATGGGGTAGCGGAGCTCCGCCTTCTTCAATATCTTGCTGACATAGTAGATTGGCAGTTATTTCTTCCCTTCTTCCCTTACCAACACAGAACTTACATCCTCTGCCCCTACCCTAAGATACAAAGCTAGGTCCTCCCCCTCCTTCGGGCTCTGAAGGAGCGGCGCTTGGGCGAGTTGACCCTTCAATGCCTGGAAAGCCTCCTCATATTACTTTGTCCATTCAAACTTTTGGTTTCCCCAAAGCACCTTAAAGAAGGGTGAACACTTCTCCCTGACTCGGGAGAGAAATCGACTCAACCCGGCGAGTTTGCCCGTCAACGCTGAACCTCCTTGGCATTGCATGGTGATTCCAACTCCATGATGGCCTTCACCTTATTCGGGTTAGGCTCTACCCCTGTTGGGGTCAGAAGGTGTCCAAGGAACTTGCCTCAGCTTGCTCCAAAGACACACTTCTGGGGGTTCAGCCTCATCTTAAACTTACGCAGGGTCGCGAATGTCTCATTCAAGTCAACTAAGTGTGAGCCAACATCCTTACTCTTCACCATGAGATCATCAATATAAACCTCCAGGTTCCTACCACTCTGACTTTTGAACACCTAATCCATCATATGCTGGTTGGTAGCCCCTGCGTTCTTTAGCTCGAAGGGTATCATTTTGTAGCTGAAGCATCCCTCCCTTGTGATGAAGGAGTCATCCTTCATATCGGGGGGATGCATTCGAATCTGATGGTAACCTGAAAAAGTATCCAAAAAACTCATAATAGAAAAACTGACGGCTAAATCAACAAGTGCGTCGATCCGAGGCAGGGAGTAGCAATCCTTAGGGCATGATTTATTTAGCAAAGAAAAATCTACACACATATACCACCTCTTATCCCCTTTTTTATCATTACCACATTGGAGACCCAGCCTGGATACTGGATCTCCGAGATAAAGCTTGCATCGAGAAGCTTCTTGACCTCCTAGCAGATGGGTTCCTCTAGCTTGGTGGCGATTGTCCTCAACTTTTGGCAGATGGGACATGTCTTGGGGTCCAGGTTCAGACGGTGGCACGCCACATCCGCGTCAATGCCCAGCATGTCCTCCGCGCTCCAGGCGAAGATGTCGATGCTCTTTTGGATGGACTTCCGCATCCTTGCCTAGTCTTCATGGCTCAGGCAGCCGCTGATCCGCACCATCTCCACCTTCCCTGCCTTGGTGAAGACCTCCATCTCCTCTACCGACTCCAGTTGGGACTACTCCCTATCGACCCTCTGCTCCTCCTACCCCAACTCTTCCTCCCATCCTGCTTCCTCGACCTTCATTGCCTATACCAGGCTCTCTTGTGGCTCCACCTCTACGCCACCTCGGGCCTTACCCCCATCTTCTCCTTCCACCCTCTCCGTCTCTACAGTATCTTCACCAGCCTCTCCTTGGCTCACTCCTTCCTCCACAACCTCCTCCTACGCTGCCATCTCCTTCTCTAGCTCCTCCACCTCGGCCATCTAAGAAATGGTGTTGACGGCAGTCATATAGCACTGCCTCGCCATCTTCAGATCCCCCCTGATCCGGAGCTGCAATCCTCCGCTACTGAACTTGAGACATTGGTGAATCAAGGAGGGGATGCAATGAAAGGTGCTAATAAGAGGGCACCCAAATATTGCGTTGTAGCCGCTAGGAGCGTCAACGATGACGAACCCACAGTTCCTCGACCCCCCCCCCCCCCAACGTCACGAGCAGTCCAACCCCCCCACCTCAACTTCCTTCCTCTCTCCTTAGAATCCAAACAATGGCCCATCTGAGGATAGAATCCTTCGGGCCTCCACCTTCATCTCATCAAAAGCTTTTTTGAAGATTACATCCACGGAGCTCACATTGTCTACCAGAATCCTAGAGACCATGAAATTCTCTACTGCCATCTGGATCAAAAAGGCATCACAGAATAGGTCTTCATAGTCAGACATGCCCCTCACTGAGAAAGTGATTTTTTCCTCATAGGGGGAGTCTGGGAGGTCGAGGCGACGCTCCTTCAGTACATGGTTTGGAATCTCCCCTTACGGGTGGCCTCTATCCCCACTCTCTTGTGGATCACCCTGATCCATCCTCGGGCCCCCACATTTGCCCAGTCCTCGCACCTGTCCTCTCCTCCTCCTGGCAGAACCTCCTCAATCCTTGTGGCTGGCGGCTGCTGAACCTACTCTCGGGCCCCCCGATCTCCAAAAACTCGGGGCATGTGGCCGTTGCGTAACCCTCCTCCTGGTGGAAGTCACAAAAGGTCAACACCATCCTGCCTTCTCTTCTCCTCGCTCATCCTCAAGCTCCTCTCCTTCCTCATCTTCCTCTAATGATCTCTATAGCCTCCTGCTATGACGAGAGGTTATACCTCTATCCCTGCCTCCAGGTCGGCTGATTAATCCTCCTTTGCTCGCAGAAGTTGTCCCTTCCTTGGAAACCACCACCCTGCCCCCGGGGCTGACCTTCCTGTGGCCTCCAGCCCAACCTGTTGTTTGGCTTGTGCTGCCCCCAACCTTTTTACTACCCCTTTCCTCGGGGTTCCTCCCTTCTTTTCTCCTCTCTCTACTCCCTCTGCCTTCCTGCTCCTGACTCCTTCTCATCGTCCTCCGCCAACTTGGCTAGCTTCTTCGCGAACACTGGATTGGCCGCCTCGATCTCGAACTCCTTCGCCGCCCTCTCCATCAGTTCCTCAAAGGAGAGGGGGGAACTCTCTTCAGCTCTATGCTAAATAAGCTTGGTCTCATCCCTAGGGTGAAAGAAAGCATCATGGTGTACCCTGGCATCTCCTGATCCTGCAAAATCTCTTCTTTGGAACCTATCCACATAGCGTCCCAGCCCCTCTTTTGGCTTATGCTTGATGGAAAGCAAGCACTCCGCACTCTTCTTCCTCTTCTTGGATGTCAATAACCTCAGCAAAAAACTGCGCCGCAGATCCTCAAAACAGTAGATTTAACTCGGAGGCAGCTGGTGGAACCAGTCCATGGCCTTCTCCTTCAAAGTGATGGCGAAGATCCTACACTTGAAGGCATCCGACATTTGTATTATGGAAACGACATCCTTGAACCACTGCACATGTTACATCGGGTCATCTCGGCCCGTGTAGTAGGACATGTCCAGCTCCCGGAACCCATCTAGAACCGAAGCCGAGATGATAAGCTCACTAAAAGGGCTCCCGACCATAGCCTGCCGAGTAGGCATATCCTGCGACCTTAGTTCGCTAGCCATGTCTGCACTGACCTGCATAGGAGAAAGCTCCCATCCGGCGACATCCCTCTCAGCAACCTCCTTTGGAATCTCCTTCCCAAGACGCTACCCGGGAGCATTTTTGCCCAGTGATGGGGCTGGAACCACCGGAACCGAGGGCGTCACCCACTCGCTTATTGTCGAGAAGGCCAAGTGGATGGTATGCAGGACTTCCTGCCTGAAGTCCTCCAACATCCCCAATGTCACCCCACTTTCCCGATATGGATAACCCCCTGAACCAGCTCCTTCGCCTTCACCTCCAGTCAAGAGATTTTGCTTGAGATTTTCTTGTACCAACTATGGTCCATGCTCACCGCACCAGAAATGTTGAAGCCAAAAACTAGCCTCAACGAGAGTTCGAACGTTGGGGTGTAGCCGATACCTACTTCTCCCAAACCCTGACTCCTGACTAGCCATAAAGAACCAAGAACTGACCCTAAGCCTCAGTTGGGAGGTCCCTCCTCTAACCCGAAAGATCTCTAAGTGCTTCCCCTCCTTAGCCAATTACTGGGCTAGGAGTACCTCAGAAAGCACTAACTAATTTGAGAAAATATGAAAGCTTACCTTCTGAGGTACCATGTGGGTCATATTTGTAGACTCCCAGTATCTGTTCTGCCAACAACGTAAAGCCGTTGTCTAAAGGGTTATTTGCAGCCCAACTTGGTTTGCCAAAAGCATAATTCCGCTGTTCTAAGGAGCTAAATGCAGACCAAAAGGGCATCTAGGTAATTTCTCCTCTAGATCGTGATGGGCGGAAACCCTTCCACTATTCTATTGGCCTTCCGCCTGCCCTTAGTCTTAGGTCCTCCTGGCTTCCCCTGTAAGAAACTTAGGCGCAAGCCGTGAGGCATTGAGAGCGTTGAGTGGCGAGGCGTAACTCAACGCCGAGAATTAAAAGGGGCGTTGAGTGGCAGGGCCTCAGTCAACGCCAGGATCTGAAGGGATCCCGCTAACACAGGCACAAACCTTCCTGTATGCCTGAAGGGATCCTGCTCACACAGGCACAAACCTTCTCGCATGCCCTGAGCGGGAACCCTTTCGGCTATTTACTTGTCTGATCCATCTTCAGCCCAAAGCTAGCCCAAGGCTAGCCTAATCCCGGTCTTTCGGGCCTTTAGGTCCCACCTAGCGAATATGGATTTGTACAATGATGTTATAGTGAAGTCCTCCCCTAAAAAGCATATTATATTCTCGGCAAGTTCTCCTAATTTCAGTGGGTTGGGCATTCTATTCTACCAGACCTTCTTATTCTACATCCTCCTGAGGGTGTTCATTGTTAACATTTTGATTATTCGGATTCATGGTTAAAGAATGATTATGTTATAAACAAACCACTCTCCTATTCTGTCTACACATCCGTTCGATTTCTAGGTTTAAAAGCAATAGTTCGGGTGATCGATAACCGGACATGCACTACACAGTAACAAATAATGAAAACAAACAATCGTAGCAAAAGAAACCACAACAAAATTAAAAACAAAAGTTGAGATCTAAATACTAAGGAATCACCAATATTGCAAGAAAAAAACACTAAATTATTCTCACCTTCCCGGCAACGACACCAAAAACTTGATACGCCTGAAACAGGTACACGTATTACACGCAAGTGGACGCGTCAAATCAAGTAATATAATGTGAATAAAGATCGTTCCCATAGAGAGGTATTAGATTTAGTGTTTGCAAATACCAGTTATGCCTGTTCTTTAAATCCAAGTGAATCGAAATGATGATTTTTAAAATATTTGTGTTATGAGAGATAATCTTGTACTGTGATTTCCTTTGTCTAGTGAGATGAAGTTTAAAAGGTGACTTCATGAATATGTGAGGTGAAACGTCTTGCAACGATTTTAGGGTTGAAGATCTGTACCTCTCGATATCAGAAATCCCTAGCCTCTATTTCCCCTTAGGTGAAACAAGTAGAACATAAAGATCAAAAACCAATGTTGTTAACATCAAGAGAAAATCTCTTTATCCCTTCAAATGCTATACCGAAATTATGACACACTTGCGTAACTCCTCTCTCAATTTATGAAGTGCAGTAGAAAAATGAAACTTTGGCCAAATGTTTAAAAATATAGATAACGATTTCAATAAAGACATTCACCAAACAATCATAAAGAAAAATATTACAATATCATCAACACACAAGTCATGGTACTATCACAATATAAGATTAAAAGCAATTAGTTCATAGCGATGGAGGAAAACTACGAAACGTTTGGAGATATCTTACAATACATGAGGGAATTGACAATTAAATGCTGCAGGATTCTCCTTCCAAAGTCGCTCGCTCGATCATCCCAGAGATCCATCATCTTCTTTACTCTAGCCACTCTCTTTCAATGGAGGATTTTGAAACCCTAGATGAAGATTTCTCTTGATTCCCTCTTCTCCTCTCTCATAGAATGAATGATTTGGTAGAGATTTTTCCTACTAAAACATAGGCACTCCTTTGGAAAGAAGCACCCTTCCATATTTAAAACTGGTGCCAATTTTAAAATTTCAAATCTGAAATTCATCCAAGCCACGTTGCAACCTGCTTTCCCACGCGTTGTAACCTACTTTCCTGTTTATGATATTTGGGCAGATTTCTTTCTCCAAGCAGATTTCATTGGCAATTCTCGCAATAACACAATGGAAAAAGACTGGATTAGCCACTAATTAAATAAATATGAATTTAATTTAATTTCTATTTTATTTAAACTTGTTTTAATCATTTATAATGAATTTTAAGCTTAAAAAATTATGCTAGATAACTTCTTTTTGAGAAGTTATCAGCAGCTATATGTGACGGCTTTACTTAACGTAGGCAGTGTAACACCGGGCAAAATGATACTTCATGCCATGACCAAAACTGCAAGAAAGTGTATAATAAATAGACCAGGGATATAGGATTGCAGGCCAAGGTGGTGTTATATTGAGTATATCAAAAAATAATTGAGCAACAATATTCCTCGCACATGTATTGAAAGCTCGAGACGTGGTGTTGGAACCAAAAAAATTGGCCACAATGAGAGTTCAGACCCTAGGGTGTAGCCGACACCTACTTCTCCCATACTCAGACCCTTGACCAGTTGCTGAGAATTAAAGAACTGACCCTGGGCTTCAGGACGGAGGTCCCTCCACTAACCCAGAAGATCTCAGAGCGCTTCCCCTCCTTAGCCAAGTGCTGAGCTAAGGATACCTCAGAAAGCTCTACAAGACTTCAAAAATTGAGAAAACTTGTCTTCTGAGGTACCCTGAGGGTTTATTTATAGAATTCAGAAGTCTGGTCTGCCAACATCGTAGCTCCGCTATTCTGAGGAGCTAAATGCAGACCTCCAAGGGTATCCAGGTAAATTTACCTCTAGACCACACTGGGCGGGAGGCTTCACGCACACCTAGGTGAAAACCCTTCCGCCAGCTTTACTTATCTGATAAGACCGTCCCTGGCCCAATGGAATTTCGCTAAATGCTGATGCGCTACACTCAACGCCTTATGCCGAGATACATCAAGAGCGTTGAGTGGAAGAGTCTCACTCAATGACTTAGGCCGAGAAGCATCGAGAGCGTTGAGTGGAAGTGACTCACTCAATGCCTTAGGCCGAGAAGCGTCGAGAGCGTTGAGTGGAAGAGCCTCACACAATGCCTTAGGCCGAGAAGCGTTGAGAGCATTGAGTGGAAGAGCCTCACTCAACGCCTTAGGTCTATGGAGTTCTACCAACCCCGGGGGCCTTTCGCCTACCCAGGCGCAAGCCTTTCTGCCTACCCAGGCGCAAGCCTTTCCGCCTAACCTGGCTAAAGGCTCTTGAGGCACCTCCTCTGGGGGAAAAACCCACACAGCGAATATGGGATTGTACACAATCCCCGCTCTTTGCGAGCGAGTCCTACACTCAGAAAGAAAAGTCCAACCCCCAATATTCGGTCAGTGCATGCTGACCTGGAAGGGAATCTTTTGTGGGTCCCACTTCGCCCATATATATATACTCCAGGGGATGTTTCCAAGACTTCATCCCTCCTGCTACAGCTTATCGCCTGAGCTCTCACATTGCTTCGAAGATGTATACCAAACGAGCTGCAAAACCGCTCTCGTACGAGGTCCAGGATCGTCTCGTCGCCGCTTAGGCGAGAGCTTGTGCCGACTATGCTTGGTTCGCCCCTGGATCTCAATAAAAAAGCTTGAGGATTTGTCCTACCGACAAAAAAGGCTAAGTCGATTCAGCGAGACCATTCTAGGAACGAGTCGGTCTCGCTGACTTCAACCCCTGCCCTCAAGGAGCCTACCCTTTTGCAAGAGGTTCCTTTCTTTTCCCACCTTTCGGCGCTAACCCTCAAAGTGGGATTGCCTTATTATGGGACTACCTTTCTCGCAGGAGACGGTTCTGGAAGGTGTCGCTGATGCCCCTCCGGCGAATACCTAGTGAACTCGGATTCCTAATAAAAGTTTAAATTTGGTCTCGGTGGCTGCCTCTCCGATTACCCGGGCAGAGCTTGTGAATGCTCCTGATAACCTTCTCACCTGGCTTTCGCTTTTAATGGTTTGCTTTTTCCTTCTTTCACTTTTATAGCTTTCGGCAGTATCCACTTCCGAGACCCCGGATATCGTCAGCCCGAGGTCCAGGACTCCCGCTGCCAAGGACCCTAAGGATCCTGCGACCGGCCTTCCCCTCTCACCTAGGAGAACTACCGACAAGACCATATGTTCTCGCGCCGAACTCTCGCCTACCTAGTGGGGAGGGCATTGCCCTCTCGCCTCCGGCCGAGACTCATTCGATGGGGCAGGAATCCTTCCCCCCGGGTCGGGGAAAAATGGAACTCCCACTCCTTGGGAAGCCTTTTAAAGGGCATCCTGGATCTTCCCGCCGGCAATCAGGTAAACATTTCCCCTTCTCGCGCCTTGATTTTACTTCCTCCACCTGAATTGGCCCTGACATTCCTCTCA
Source organism: Platanthera guangdongensis (assembly GCA_039583875.1). Classification (NCBI taxonomy): domain Eukaryota; kingdom Viridiplantae; phylum Streptophyta; class Magnoliopsida; order Asparagales; family Orchidaceae; genus Platanthera; species Platanthera guangdongensis. Next base: position 90,388,213 of record CM077161.1, on the reverse strand, counting down.
CCAGATCATCAGGAGCCTGCGAAGAGCCTGACGCAAACGAGGAGGTGATCTCGCTGCCGCCTTCCCTGAGCGAGATGCTGAGCTTTCTTGAGGCCTCTAGAAATGCCGAGAAGTAGAGGGAGAGGATAGAGGAAGTCATGTCAAAGCTCATTTGGATGCGGCGAGAGGACTCCTTACGAGAAACTACCCTCCTGACATCGATTGAGCAGCGCCTAAGCGTGATCGAGCGGGACTACATGTATCTTCTTAGCGAGATGGATTGCCTGAGAGGCGGAAGCGAGGAAACTTCTTCCGGGAGGCACATCACGCGTGCTCAGGACCAACTGCGTCTGGTCCACTAGTAGCTCACCGCCGTGACAGCTTATCATTATCTGTGAGTGCCCCCGAGGACAGGGAGGCGAGGTCGGGGTCACTGGAGGTGGGAACAATACTGAACCCCAGGGGTTCTCGCCTCTTCTTATCCCAACTTCTCAGCCTACCCTTCTCACATGTACCCTTCTTATTTATGTAATGAACAAATGAACACTTATTCTATTATAACACGGCTCTTGCCTAGCGAGAGTTCTATTGTATATAACTTATTTTTTCACGTAATTCTATCTTGCCAAATGATTAGCTCTCTAGCCACATTTTCTCTTTATACTTGCCATTGCTTTGTTCTTACCCGGGATACCTACCGGAGGCTTTCTCCATCTGCAGGTATAGGAAGCACTAGCGAGATCGAGGGGAATATGAAGCGTCGAATTATAAAAAAATTGCTATCCGCACTTCTGACATTATAAAAAACGTCATAATTACCATATTCTTCTATAAATAGGATGACTTACCAACCACATTTACTTCCACTTGCTTCTAAACCTCCCTCTTCTTTCTTCCCTCACGCTCTCGTCATTCTCTGCAACCTCTAACCTCTCGCCTACCAGTTTTCTCTCCCTTTACGCCTTCATTCACAATGTCAGGCTGTGGAAACCACCCGTCACCACACATCTTCCCAAAACCCCGAGGTAGTAGGAAGGGGGGACGGGGGTACATAAACACCAAGGACCACCCGCTGCAGGGGATGTGGGACTAATCCATCCACGGGATGGCGGGGATATTCCGCCACACAGGGGGCCCACCGAGGTCAACACCCAGACCTGGAACACGCTGGGTAAGCCTAAATGTGCAGTCCCACACACACCCAATCCCGCTGGACCTTGGTTCTCAACACACCCCCGCAGTGGGATGGCTCTGATACCATGTTGAAACCACCCGTCACCACACATCTTCCCAAAACCACGAGGTGATGGTAAGGGAGGACGGGGGTACATGAACACAAAGGATCGCCTGCTGTAGGCGATGTGGGACTAACCCCAACCACAGGACCGCGAGGATATTCCGCCACACAAGGGGGCCCACCGGGGTCAACACCCAGACCTGGAACACGATGGGGAAAGCCCAAACATACGGTCCCACACACACGTGTCCTGCTGGCTAATATCATCTCAACACACCCCCGCAGCAGGACAATCTGGCTCTGATACCATGTGGAAACCACCCGTCAACACACATGTTGGGTATTGTATCCACAATTACCTGGATTTGAGGAAGCCACCTGTCAAGCTAAGATGAATTCACAATGTATTTGATGAAACCTCTGAAGTTGTGCTTGCAGTTATTCCACGCTAAGTGCACACCAATGTCAGGGTGTAGTAGGTCAATGTACACAGGTCTGCACGACGTAATCCCTCGTTGAGCAGATCAGTGTGTTGGCCTACATGTACTCTCTCTATTGGAGTGCACTTACCTTCAAGTACATGGCCGTGTTTATGCAATAGAAGACAAGGAGCAAGGATGGGTCAAGGAGCAGCTCTTGGGTGGAAAGACGAAAATTCGTCTAAGTGTAATTCGACGAGAATCACCAAGTGATTCTCGCCGATTCGGCGAGAATCACTAGTGATTCTTGCCGAATCGTCGAGAATCATTAGTGATTCTCGCCGACTCTTTCCGGCTACCTCAAAACGGTGCCAAGTAAAATTCGGCGAGAATCACTAGTGATTCTCGCCGAACCCATCGCAGAGCAGATCATGAATACCAAGTAATATTCGTTAAGAATCAAAAAGTGATTCGGCGAGAATCACTAGTGATTCTCGACGAATCGTCGATAATCACTAACTGATTCTCGCCGATTCGTCGAGAATCACCTGCGATTCTCGCCGATTTTTACTTGGCGTTTTCTCTGGAAGCTGCTGGACCGGATTCTGCCGCTGGACTATGTTGAACCGGAACTAGGGTTTCCTTCAGGTGGGACCCACAACGGTCACTTTGGAGTATACGTGTGTATAAATACACGGGTATTTTTGAACAGTACGATCAGCGAAGAAGAAAAGAAAAACGCGAGCCGCGACGTGACCTAGATTGCCGTTTCCGCTCCGCCGCCGCTCGCGCCAAGTTGGTCGCCGGTAGATCGTGGTTTCGCCCAGATTCTCCTGCGACAGAAGCCTAGCTAAGCTCAGTGTCTCACGTGTCTAACCGGAGATCTCTTGTCTCTCGATTTGTAGATCGGGAAAATCTTCCCCATCCGAATCGATCGAGACGATTGATCCTAGTGTGACCGTTGGTAAACCTAGCTAGCTTCGTTACGAAGTTTGGATCTCCAAAGTACAGCGGCCGCACATCGTCGTCGCCGCCGATCCCGTGAACCTAGCCGCCTCCCTTCTTGCCGCCGCCGGTTCCGGGGAGATCCTCTCCAAGAGAGATCTAGGGTTGTGAACTCTTTGTGGACTTCAAGAACACGTCGTCAACAAAGAGGGACACCCTTGTCTCCAAACGTAGTTTGTATCTTTTGTACATTCTATTTTATTTTTGTTGTATAGGAACGGTGGTTCCGTGTTGTAAGGGTTGAGTGCAACCCGTTTTGTGGGAGTGTCGACTCCCACGTGTGGAAGGGTTCCTTCCGATAGTGCAGGGATTGGATTTCAATCCTGTTGGAGAAGAGACCGAGTCGTCCCTGGTCGGGAGATAGGTCGAAGGGGGAAAGTGGATGTACCCAAGTCGGGGAACCACTATAAATAGCTTGTGTACTCTGTTGTGCTGTGTTGTTTTATTTTCGTGTGCAGGTACAATTTAAATTCCGCAAAAGCGCTGCACATCACCTATTCCCCCCATAGGTGAACATAGTTGACACTAGGTGGAATTTCAAGTGGTATCAGAGGGAGGTTGCTCATCAAAAAGGTTAACACCTTGAGTTGAATCCTGCCACCAGTGTCAGAAGCATGGAGCTGGATTATGAGATATCGCCACTAAGACTCCCCGCATGTACAAAGGAGTATTATCCCGTCTGGAGGATGAGGGTGTCATATCACTTGGAGGCCATCGATCCTCGAGCATCTTTCATCCTGGAAGAGGGTCCTTTTATTCCTATGAAGACCTCCTGCTCTGGACAGAATATCGAAGTGCCCAAGTGCATTGCAGAGATGTCAAAGACGGAACTGTCACTATTTAACTTAGACAAGAGGATTCGTCAAATTATCTTGGATATCTGGTCTGGAGCTTCTCGCTCTAAATTGGAAAAATGTAGGACGACTAAATATATGTGGGTGATGATCTCAGAGCTGATGGGGGGTCAGAGAAAGCTGGAATCTGCTGTCAATCAGAGGATGAAGCCTATGTGGGGGTCCTCGCTTCTGAAGATGAAGGCAAGGATCTCTCGGACAGCATCAGAGCTCCAGTGTCCGTGTCAGAGACTAAAGAGGCCAGTGAGGAAAGCAGCTCTGATGAGGATGACACAATGGTCACTGGCTCTAATGAAAATATCACTGAAAAGCAGGTAACTTCTTCATCCTGCCCCGTATCTCTTGAAGTTTCTGAAGATAAGAACTACCTTCCTTCAGAAAATGCTGATTCCCTGAAGAGAGCCCTTCAGACAAGCAACCTACTTGCTGAGGAGCAAGCTCAAGAGATTGCTCGACTGAAGATCTTGTTGGTTCTCCAATTGGCATCCAACAAGGTCAAGGACTCTAAAATCTCAGCTCTAGAGAGTAGTCTAGAGAATGAGAAAAGAATAGTATCAAACTTTTCAAAGGTTGATGCTATAAAGAGAAAGCAAGAAAATGGGTGGATCTCCCGGATTATCAATTCGTGGAGAAATGGGGAAACAGTATTCCGACCCCCCACTCCAAGCAGGAAGGCAACTCATCATGCCTTCAGGTATGACCACAGGAACAATCGTGGTCACTGCAAGGGTGATCTGTCATCATGTGGAGACACCCGTAGTGCAAGGGCCGTCGTGGCCACCCATGAGAGAATACCTAAGGCTCATTCTGAGCCCTTTGTATTCACTGCCACTGCCTCAACTCGGTATGACTCTGCATGTCCCAGCTCTCAGAACACTTCTCACCACCCGAGGACACAGGACAGGGAGGTTAGAAGTCATGGTGTAAGTCTTCATAGGGCCTCAGGAAGGGGGATGCCTGAAAGGAAGGCACCACCTCCCCGGCCTCATGACGCTCGCAACATGCATTCCTTCCACCCTTCCACGTGTCACGGTGGAAGAGGACATTTTGTCAGAAGATCATGCCCTATCCCATTTAGACCTAGGACCGTGACTACCTCAGTCACTAGATCAGGTCAGAAACGGCGATACAACATTCACCCGTGTTGGTACTGTGGCAAAGTGGGACACTTTGCCATCGACTGTTGGCACAACCCCTCGGTGTCAAGGGCAAGGGCCTATCCACATTTTCGGGGCAGAGGTAGTCTTCCTGACTGGTTTTCTAAAGGAGGGCAGTCGAGTGCTTATGCTAACAGGAACCTAGGACCCAATATGATTTGGGTTCCTAAGGTAAAGTAATTCTTTCTTGCAGGGTAGTCTAGGTTCCCGTGAATATGATGGGAACTAGACAGTAGGTGGCTCAAGACTAAATTGGAACAAGCATCTGGAATAACAGATGTGATATCTACTTGAGCATATTCACATTGAGCTCCTAAGATGTTTTACCTGAGGGACTAAATGATAACTCTCATAATCTCAGGTACGTTTGATCAATTTCAGGACTTGAGTCATATTGTATCCACATTTACATATATATATGTATATATAGTTATACCTATATTTACACCATTGTGTGAGTACATCTAAGGATATGTTAACATGGTAAACATAAACCATAGATACAATATTGAAGACTTATCGGAAATTCCCCTGGTAGACTCTAGATCTAACGTCTACAGGCTTAAATTAGTTCACTGAAAACCAGCGTAGATTGGCCTTACGAAGTATTTATATACTTAGAAGATGCTTAAATTAATTTATATAGAAGAGCCGGATCAAACCCTAATAGCTTGGCTTTGAGGAGTATCTATATAGTTAGAAGACTTTCAAATTAACTTAGACAAACGGAAACCTTGAGAATCCCATTTAACTCGTCGAGCTTGGCTTTGAGGAGAATCACATTTAAGGAGAATCATATTTAAGGAGAATCCCATTCCCGCCGACTCTTCACATTCCTTACGCATCCCACACGGTCTTCGCCGAATCATCTTCCCGCAAGGTTCTCGCCAAATCCCGCCGAACTCCGCAGGATTTTCGTCGAGCGAAGAAGAACTCCGCAGGACTCCGCAGGAAACTCACCAGGAATCGTGCAGGCTCCGTCGAATCCCGCCGAATCCCGCCGAACTCCTCAGGAAACTCACCGAATCCGCTAGTTTCTCACCGAAGGTTTCTCGCAAGAATCCCGCCGAAGTTTCTCACCCAGGGAAGTTTCTCACCGACGATCTCTCCCGTCCGGTGCCCCTCATCTTCATCGAGCTAACTCACCGTCTATGCCGTTAGGTAACCACCCTTTCACCCTTACTTGGACTTGATCACTAGTGTCGCATCCTTTTTGATTTTTGATTAAGCGTAGAGTAGGGCTTTTCTCCCTAGATTTACAATGGCTCCAAGGACAACTGCTGGGCTGGTCACTGGATGCGAGTTGGTTCGCACAGGGTTCTCTCATGCCTCAGATGAATTTAGGAACATGTTGGGTATTGTATCCACAATGTACCTGATTTGAAGAAGCCCCTAGACAAGCTAAGGTCAATAGACTATGTATTTGATAAACTTTTTCTAGTTGTGCTTGTAGTTTTTCCACGCTAAGTGCACACCAATGTCAGGGTGAAGTAGGTCAATATACACGGGTCTGCATGACGTAATCCCTCGTTGAGCAGATCAGTGTGTTGGCCTACGTGTACTCTCTCTATTGGAGTGCACTTACTTTCAAGTACAGGGCCGTTCATGTGCAAGAGAAGACAAGGTGCAAGGAGGATCAAGGAGTAGCTCCTGGGTGGAAGACGAAAAATCATCCAAGGCAAATTCGACGAGAATCACCAAGTGATTCTCGCCGAATCGGCGAGAATCACTAGTGATTCTCGCCGAATCGACGAGAATCATCAGTGATTCTCGCCGACTTCTTCTGGCCATCTCAAAATGGTGCCAAGTAAGATTCGGCGAGAATCACTTATAATTCCCGCCGAACCAGTGGTCAAGCAGCCCATGAATACAAAGTCAAATTCGTTGAGAATCGACAAGTGATTCGACGAGAATCACAAACGATTCTCGACGAATCGTCGAGAATCACTTGGTGATTCTCGCCGATTCGTCGAGAATCGTCTGCGATTCTCGCCGATTTTTACTTGGCGTTTTCTCAGATCGCTGCTGAACCGGATTCTGCTTCTGGATTAGCTTGAACCGGATTTTGGGGATTTCATTTGTGGGTCCCACAACGGTCAAATTTGCTGTAGCTACAGTATTTATACTCGGGTATTTTGAACGGAATAGACACTGAGAAAGAAGCCGAGCACGAAACCCTAATATCGCGATTTCTCTTCTCCGCCGCCGTCGCGCTCGGGCTAGTACGTCGCCGCCGCTGATCATTCTTCTTCCCGATCTCCGGCGACAGTAGCTTAGCAAAGCTTGCGTCTCACGCGTCTATCCAGAGATCTCTTGTCTCTCGATTTGTTGACCGGGTAACACTCCCCCGTCCGAATCGATCGAGACGACCGATCCTAGAGTGACCGTTGGTAGACCTAGCTTGCTTCGCAAGGAAGTTTGGATCTCAAAGCACTGCAGCAGCGCACCTTCGTCGCCGCCAACTCCGAACCAAGCCGCCGCTCGGATTGCCGCCGCCGGTTTCCGGAGATCCTCTCCAAGAGAGACCAAGGTCGTAGACTCTTCATCGACTTCAAGAACACGTCGTCGAACAAAGAGGAACACCGTAGTCTCCAAGAGAAGTTTGTATCACGTGTACATTCTACATTTATTTTATTGTATAGGAACCTTTGTTCCGTGTTGTAAGGGTTGGGTGCAACCCGTTTTGTGGGAGTGTTGACTCTCACGTGTGGAAGGGCTCCTTCCGTTAGTGCAGGGATTGGATTTCAATCCCGTTGGAGAAGTGACCGAGTCGTCCCTTATTGGGGAGATAGGTCGTAGGGGGAAAGTGGATGTACCCAAGTCGGGGAACCACTATAAATTTGCTGTGTATTCTATGTGCTGTGGTTTTTGTTTTTATTGTGCAGGTGCATCCGTAAATTCCGCAAAAGAATCACACGTCACCTATTCCCCCCCCTATAGGTGCACATAGCTGACACTAGGTGGACTTTCAAGTGGTATCAGAGGGAGGTTACTCAACAAAAAGGTTAACACCTTGAGGTGAATCCTGCCACTAGTGTCAACAAGGAGACATACATCTACTATGGACGGACTCAAGTACTCCGGCAAGATCCCAGTGTGCAACAGACTCAACTTTCCTATCTGGAAGGAAAGAATCAGGTTCTACATGGAAGCAGTGGACCCTCGACTGTTCATGATCGTGCTGGAGGGACCTTATGTCCCCACTAAGGCCTCCACCATTGATCCCACCAAGAAAGTGCCGAAGACACTCTCTGAAATGGACAAGGATGAGATGGTCCTAGTGGGCCTTGACATGAAGGCAAGAAACATCCTGGTCAGTGCAGTTGATGACTCGATGATGCAAAACTTCAGCAACTGCAGGACAGCTCAGGAGATATGGCAGTGTCTGATCATTCTCATGGAGGGCACAGATGAAGTAAGGGATGATCGGAGATCCCTTCTGAACCAGAAGTATGAGGCCTTCCGGCAAGGGCCTAAGGAAGAGATCGGAGTCACATACGAGAACTTCCTGAAGATTGTCAACGCCCTCAAGGGCTATGGAAGAGTGTTCACCAATGGTGAACTCAATGACAAATTCCTTAGGTTCCTTACTAAGGAATGGGACACAAAGATCTGCGCCATCAGAGAATTTGGCAGACTAGCAGAAACTGATCCACAAATCCTGTTCGGGAAGCTGATGTCCTATGAACTTCAGCTGAACACCAGGAAGGCAGAGGAAGAAGCAGAGAAGGCTGCTGCAAAAGAAAAGACTGTGGCCCTAAAAGCCAGTCACTCCAGAAAAGGGAAGGGTGCGGTGTCATACCGTGCCAGAAATAAGGAAGAAGAGGAGGACTCCGATCCATGCTCCTCCAGCTCAGAACTGTCGGAAGAGGATTTCTCCCTCATCACTCGAGAGTTCAAGAAATTCCTCAAGATGAGGAATCAAAGAAAGAGAGACGGCTCCTCTTCCAGACATCAGAAGAAAAACTACTCTTCTGACAGGTATGCATCTAAACCTAACAAACATCGTTCTTCTGATATTATTTGCTTTGGATGCAATAAGCCAGGTCACGTCGTGGCCGACTGCCATCAAAGCAAAAGAGATAAAGGGAAAGGAGAGGAGCTCAAATCCTCCAGAGATAAGAAGAAGGAGCGGAGCTACATCGCTAGAAGACCAAAGACACTAAGTGAGTCTGATTCCTCAGACTCCAGTGATGATGAGGAAGCCTACTTCGGGCTGGTGGGTCGCTCGGACTCAGAAGGAGAATGCCCCCCATTTACTGGGAAGGTAAAAGCTCACACCCCTTTCTCCGACTCCGACTCTGATCCTGAGTCTCAGGATGATGAACCTGAGGATGGCCCTTCGGCCCGCGAAGCTGAACTCCTCGAAAAGTATGAGCTTCTGCTCAACACTTTCGACGAGTGCCGCAAGAGACTGAAGGCTGAGAAGAAGGAAGTAAAATTCCTTAAGGGTGAGTGTGTATCCCTAAGGGAAGAGGTCACTAGCTTGATCTCTCTCAGACAGGAGCACCTTGACCTAACTTCAAAGCACTCAGAGTCCTTGAAGCTCCTTGATCTCAAGCAGGAGGAAGTCAACAAATTGGAAGAACTACTTGCGGCAGAAAGGAAGATCGTACAGAGCTTCTCTATGCCAAAAACAGTGCTTCCAGTCATTGACACCTTCTCTGCTCAGGCCAAAGGAGCTGGCTTGGGGCATATTGGGGCATCTGGTTCTTCATCTAGGAGAAACAAGAACCAGAGGAAGAATAAGGCCGCCAAGAAGGCCTCTGCTGATGAAAAGGGGAAGGCTCCTCTTAGTCCTGTTGCGTTCAGGAAGCCTGGCTTTCCTTGCAACCAACATGACTTTGAGTCAACATTTGGGCATCATTTCCGGCCCTCGGTTGCAAAGACTAAGAGCCGGTATGACGGTTGGAACTTCCCCCGGAACTTTGGTGAGAGTGCCTTCAAGGCACCTTATGAGGAAATCCACATAGGAAATTATGGTCCGTTCTCTAGCGGCCATAATGGAAAGCAGGCACCAAAGGCCAAACCAGTTATACAGAAGGTGACAAAGTCATGTGACTGTTGTCACCATGAGGTCTCCACCTCCAGATCCAAGGCCCCAACCGCACCCACCGTTCCCAGGGTAAGGCAGGAGCCTAGGAAGAGATACAACAGGTTCGACTGTTGGTGCTGTGGCAAAGTCGGTCACTTTGCCGTGGATTGTTGGTTTAATCCAAGGAACTACGAGACTCCCCATGTTAACAATGCGAGACCGACCACTCGTAGGGTTAACCAACCGAGGGGGAGTGTGCTAACCAGGAATCTAGGACCCAAGTTCGATTGGGTTCCTAAGGCAAATTAATTTTGTTTTGCAGGAATGTCCAAAGGCCACCAAAACGCCAATCTGGTATTTGGACAGTGGATGCTCCCGGCATATGACCGGGACAAGAAGCCTGCTGCGTGATTACACTCCAGTCGAGAATGGACCCAAAGTCATCTTTGGAGGGTCAGATCGAGGAGTCACCAGAGGTTATGGTATGATTTCCAACGGTATAATCTCTATCACCGACGTGGCTTATGTTGAAGGGTTAAACCATAACCTGATCAGTGTAAGTCAGTTATGTGATAAAGGTTATGACGTTAAGTTCTGCAAGGATAAATGTCTGATAATTTCACGTATCTCTTCTGAGACGGTATTATCAGGCATTAGGAGCAGAAATATCTTTTGCTTAGATTTTCTCAGTTTGGATTCATCTACCCCCGTATGCCTTGTGGCAATAGGCAGTGCATCTCTTTGTGAACAATGGCACAAGAGATTGGCACATATTAATTTCAAGACAATTAGTATGCTTTTTTCGAAGAACTTAGTAAGAGATGCTCCCAGTATCAAGTGCATCAAAGATAGCCCCTGTCCTGCATGCCAGATGGGCAAACAGACTCGGGCTACCTTCAAGAGCATTGCAGACAAAGACTCCTCCCGATGTCTTTACCTGTTACATATGGACTTGTTTGGCCCAATGCAAGTTCATAGCTTGGGAGGCAAGTCATATACGCTAGTGATAGTTGATGATCACTCACGGTTTACATGGGTGTTCTTTTTGAAACGAAAGTCAGATACTTTTGACATCTTCACTAATTTTGTCAAGCAGGTTCAGAACGAATTTAACTGCTCCATGGTCAAAATCCGAAGTGACCATGGAACAGAATTCGAATCTGGTGCTATGACAGAATTTTGTGAAGAACAAGGTATCTTTCATGAGTTTTCCTCCCCGCGCACTCCTCAGCAAAATGGAGTTGCGGAGAGGAGAAATAAAACTCTCATTGAAGCCTGCACGACTATGTTGAAAGATGCTTCTCTCCCGGAATACTTCTGGGCAGAGGGTGTCAATACGGCATGTCATGTACAAAACCGAGCTTTGATCAACAAGCATCATCGTAAGACGCCCTACGAGCTATTGAAAGGCAGGAAACCAACCATGTCCTACTTGAGGATTTTTGGTTGTAGATGCTATGTACTGAATAATGGGAAGTACCCGCGTACTAAATTCGGTGAAAAATGCTTCGAAGGCATATTCATGGGCTATAGTTCCCATAGTCGGGCATATAGGGTCTTCAATAAGAAAACCCTAGTGGTAGAAGAATCAATAAATGTTGTATTTGATGAAGGAAGTTTGCTTAACAGCAATTCTTCCAGTAGTATTCTTGAAGATGCAGGTGCTAGACTTGACCAGCTGAATCTGGATGAGACCCCTAAAGATGACGCACCCAAGTACGTCAAAGTTTCCACCTCCACGTCATCTGAAAATGTTGAAGATCAAGATGGAACAAATCTTTTAGAAGAAAGAGAAGCACAAGAAGTAGCTGAAGCCCCAGACGCCAGACTTCTAGAGCTCCGTCACGTGAGGGATCATCCTAGAGAACAGATCATCGGAGATCCTCGTGTAGGCGTCAGAACTCGAAGAGGTACAACTAACGAAGTATTGCATCTCAGCTTCCTATCACAGGTAGAGCCAAAGAAGTTCGACGAGGCGAACAAGGATGCGGCATGGATTCTGGCCATGCAAGAGGAACTACATCAATTCGAACGGTGCAAAGATTGGACGCTGGTTCCCAGACCATACAAGCAGAATGTGATCGGCACAAAGTGGATCTTCAGAAACAAGTTGGATGAACATAGTGTCATCGTAAAGAACAAAGCCAGGCTGGTGGCTCAAGGTTACCGACAGGAGGAAGGGATTGATTTCGACCAGACCTTTGCACCAGTAGCAAGGCTCGAGGCAATCCGGTTGTTCCTGGCGTATGCTTCACACAAAGGATTCACAGTCTACCAAATGGATGTGAAATCGGCATTCCTGAACGGAGACCTGAAAGAGGAAGTATACGTCGCTCAACCCCCAGGTTTTGTCGATCCTACTTATCCCAATCACGTTTATTTTCTCAATAAGGCCTTATATGGGTTGAAACAAGCTCCACGAGCTTGGTATGAGACTTTATCTAGTTTTCTTCTTGAGAACAAGTTCTCCAGAGGTAAAATAGATAAAACATTGTTTCTCAGGGAAGTCAAAGGCAAGATTTTGCTGGTGCAAATCTATGTCGATGACATAATATTCGGCTCAACGGACAACAATCTTTGCAAAAAGTTTTCTAAACTTATGCAAGGAAAGTTTGAAATGAGCAGTATGGGAGAGCTCAAGTATTTCTTAGGCCTTCAAGTGAAACAGTCTGAGGATGGAATCTTCATCTCTCAGACGAAGTTCACAAATGAACTCCTTAAGAAATTCGGTATGGAGAGTGCAACCTCTATGAGGACTCCAATGGGATCCACCATGTCTCTGGATAAGGATGAGAAAGGTAAACCTTTCGATGAAACCAAATACAGAAGCATCATTGGATCCCTGCTCTACCTTACTGCCAGTAGACCGGATATTATGTTCTCCACATGTGTATGTGCCCGATATCAGGTGAACACTAAGGAATCTCACTATGTCGCTGCAAAGCGAATTCTAAGATACCTTAAAGGTACTCCTAATCTTGGCTTGTGGTACCCGAGGAACAATGATGTCGAGCTAATAGGCTTTTCAGATGCTGATTTTGCAGGGAGCAGGGATGACAGGAAAAGCACCTCCGGGACGTGTCAATTCCTCGGCAGGAGGCTTATCTCATGGAACAGCAAGAAACAGAATTGTGTTGCAACCTCCACAGCAGAGTCAGAGTATATCTCGGCAGGAAGCTGTTGCGCACAACTCCTTTGGATCAGAAATCAGTTGGCCGACTACTACCTTCAGTTCAAGGAAGTTCCAATGTACTGCGACTCCTCCAGTGCAATTGCCATTGCCAACAATCCGGTGTCGCACAGCAGAACGAAGCATATTGAAGTACGCTACCACTTCATTCGGGAGCACGTGGAGAACAAGGATATCTCTCTCTGTTATGTCCCCACGGACAAGCAGATTGCTGATATATTCACAAAGCCCCTAGACGAGGCCAAGTTCAATCTTTTCAAGACTGAATTGGGAATGCTCAACTATGAGGAGTGAAGACTACAGAAGCTCCAGGCTCGTGCAAGAACCGAGGGGGAGCAAGGAACTCCAGCGTGCGTACAGCTGCAAGAACTGAGGGGGAGCAAAGAGTCAATCGCTACAGACCCCGATTTGTAGAAGCCGAAAAGGGGGAGATTACCCTCTCGGGGTCAAGGCTAAGGTGTGGCTCCAGCTTGCTCCCAAGCAATCGGTATTGGTAAGGGATGACTCCACCCAATGTTAAGTTTATGAATTTCATTTGCTTTCATTTTCATTCGCTCCATTCACCTTAGCTTGTAGGGTTTAGGCTTCTTCAAATAGGGGGAGATTGTTGGGTATTGTATCCACAATGTACCTGATTTGAAGAAGCCCCTGGACAAGCTAAGTTCAATAGACTATGTATTTGATAAACCTTTTCTAGTTGTGCTTGTAGTTTTTCCACGCTAAGTGCACACCAATGTCAGGGTGTAGTAGGTCAATATACACGGGTCTGCACGACGTAATCCCTCGTTGAGCAGATCAGTGTGTTGGCCTACGTGTACTCTCTCTATTGGAGTGCACTTACTTTCAAGTACAGGGCCGTTCATGTGCAAGAGAAGACAAGGTGCAAGGAGGATCAAGGTGTAGCTCCTGGGTGGAAGACGAAAAATCATCCAAGGCAAATTCGACGAGAATCACCAAGTGATTCTCGCCGAATCGGCGAGAATCACTAGTGATTCTCGCCGAATCGACGAGAATCATCAGTGATTCTCGCCGACTTCTTCTGGCCATCTCAAAATGGTGCCAAGTAAGATTCGGCGAGAATCACTTGTAATTCCCGCCGAACCAGCGGTCAAGCAGCCCATGAACACAAAGTCAAATTCGTTGAGAATCGACAAGTGATTCGACGAGAATCACAAACGATTCTCGACGAATCGTCGAGAATCACTTGGTGATTCTCGCCGATTCGTCGAGAATCGTCTGCGATTCTCGCCGATTTTTACTTGGCGTTTTCTCAGATCGCTGCTGAACCGGATTCTGCTTCTGGATTAGCTTGAACCGGATTTTGGGGATTTCATTTGTGGGTCCCACAACGGTCAAATTTGCTGTAGCTACAGTATTTATACTCGGGTATTTTGAACGGAATAGACACTGAGAAAGAAGCCGAGCACGAAACCCTAATATCGCGATTTCTCTTCTCCGCCGCCGTCGCGCTCGGGCTAGTACGTCGCCGCCGCTGATCATTCTTCTTCCCGATCTCCGGCGACAGTAGCTTAGCAAAGCTTGCGTCTCACGCGTCTATCCAAAGATCTCTTGTCTCTCGATTTGTTGACCGGGTAACACTCCCCCGTCCGAATCGATCGAGACGACCGATCCTAGAGTGACCGTTGGTAGACCTAGCTTGCTTCGCAAGGAAGTTTGGATCTCAAAGCACTGCAGCAGCGCACCTTCGTCGCCGCCAACTCCGAACCAAGCCGCCGCTCGGATTGCCGCCGCCGGTTTCGGGAGATCCTCTCCAAGAGAGACCAAGGTCGTAGACTCTTCATCGACTTCAAGAACACGTCGTCGAACAAAGAGGAACACCGTAGTCTCCAAGAGAAGTTTGTATCACGTGTACATTCTACATTTATTTTATTGTATAGGAACCTTTGTTCCGTGTTGTAAGGGTTGGGTGCAACCCGTTTTGTGGGAGTGTTGACTCTCACGTGTGGAAGGGCTCCTTCCGTTAGTGCAGGGATTGGATTTCAATCCCGTTGGAGAAGTGACCGAGTCGTCCCTTGTTGGGGAGATAGGTCGTAGGGGGAAAGTGGATGTACCCAAGTCGGGGAACCACTATAAATTTGCTGTGTATTCTGTGTGCTGTGGTTTTTGTTTTTATTGTGCAGGTGCATCCGTAAATTCCGCAAAAGAATCACACGTCACCTATTCCCCCCCCTATAGGTGCACATAGCTGACACTAGGTGGACTTTTAGAACATCATCCTTATGCTAGAGGAGGCTGGACTCTCATTCATCCTAGAGCATCCCTGTAAAATCCTGGACAAGGGGGTGTTGGAGTTCTTTGCAACCGCAAAACTCCAGAATGACGATTCTCTTATCAAAAGCAAGGTAGCCGGGGCAAAGATCAAGATGTCTGCCAGCAAGCTAACCCGCTTCCTGCTACTCTCTAGCTCGGAGCATGAGGACTATCTTGAGAAAGAAGACAAAACTCGGACTCTATTATTCTGTGGACTCCCTCGAGGAACACGGTCAATAAAGCGCAAGGATATGAATGAAGAAGGGAAGCTTCTGTCAGACATAATCGAAAAAGTACTCATCTGCAAGCCAGGCTCTCATGACCATATCTCTGGGGACATGTTCAAGATCCTGGTGGCAATTGTCTGCCGGAAAAGTTTCAACTGGGGGGCTTTGCTGTTTGAGAAGATAAAGGACACCCTGAGATCTCCGAGCTTTGGCCGCATCATAAGTCTGTATCTTAATCAGCTGAATGGAGACAAGTATGACATGAGCAATGGTGTTCCTCTACACTACTTGCAGAAAATGGACTCAAGTGTTTTTGACAGATGGGAGAGGCGAATTGGGCAGGCTGCCATGGAAGAACAACAGGAAGTATCTCCAGCAGTAATCCCCAGTGAAATTCCTGACGCTTTGACTGCAAGAATTGAGGGGGAGTCTCTACCCACTGATGCTCACATCGTATCTGACATCTCCCAGATAGCCAGAGATGCGGTGGCAGATATACAAGAAGACAGTGAAGCTGTGCCGGAGAATGAGGAGGCCTTGAACCGGAACGATCAAGGAGCCGAAGCTGATGTACAGGGGATTGCTGACCAAGAGTTGGAAGAGGATGCTGATGAAGATGATGTCATGGATGATGAAGGAGAGGATGATGGCAATGAGGGACAAGACGCATTGGAGACTCAGAATCTCATTGAACCTCCATCTGACAAGCACGCACCTGAAATCATTCCTGAAAACATTGGTGCACGAGCGGAGGGGGAGTCCGAGAAATCTGCAGATGCTGCAAGTATTCCTCCCTTAGAGGCTGTGCTCCTGTCCAGCTCTACAGGTGCATCTGATGAAGTGCAAGGCCAAGAAGTGCCTCCGGATCTTCCACTACGAGATAATCTAGCCACTTACACCGTAAATGTCATTCAGGGTATCGTGGATGAGCTTAAAGCCTCTTTTGGGAAAGCTCAGGATAAAATGTTAAAAAGAATCAAAAAATCGGAGAATCGCATGCTCAAGAACATGGTGGAGATCAATCACAAGCTGGACGTGATGGAAAAGAAATTTGAAGAAAAGTATACAGCGGCCGGCCAAGCGGTCACTCTTCTTATGGACGGGTTGAAAAAGAACACCGACACTCTCGTCGTAGTAAATCAGAATGCTCATGTTGTAGCAAACAACATTCAAAAGTTTGACGGTAATATGGTAACTCTCAACGCCAATCAGCAAGCCTTAGTCAATGAATTCTCCAGGACTTCAAAGCATATTGATGAGTCACTGCATTCTTATGCAAACTCCATCGCAGTCGAAGCCAAAAAGGGGGAGAAAGAGTATATAGCTAAGATGGCCGAGCTTCAAGAAATCATGATCACAAACTTCGAACAGTCAAACAAATATGTCTATGACAGCAGCTGGTGGATGCTCCAATAGGCGTTAGGCGTCGATTTGAATCCTGCAGGCATTCATGCTCCTGAGACTACTACGGCTGCTGCGGGACTAAGTGCTGCTGAGGGAGTAAGTGCTGCAGATGTTCCCATGAGTGAAGCTGATGCTAGGGCTATTTCTAAAGCAAAACTGATGAGCATGTTTGACCAAGAGGCCCTAGCAAAAGCCAGGGGAAAAAGAAAAGCTCAAGAAGGGACCTCCAAGGAGACACAAGCTGAAAAGAGAATTCGACTGAGTGAGGAGGAAGTAAGAAATGAAAAGTGGAGTCCAGTTTCAAAGAATATCATCTTGGACACCTTCTGGCTACAGGAAAAAGGAGAAATCAATCGAAACGAAGTATACAACCAGTATGAGTGGGAAATGCACAAGACGTATGAAGCAAAACGAAACATCTTCTTCAGGACCAACACGGCGGAAGATAAAGCTCCTCCTCCCAGATATTATCCGAAGCCCAAAGAATATATGGAGAGGCAAAGAAAGAAGTATTTGGCGCAAAAACTCAAGGATGACTTAGCCAAAGAAAAATAGTCAAAACTTTATAGCTTGTCATTCTCTCTTAAGAACGATTAATGGTTATTGTTATTATTTGAACAATCTTGAGATTATGTATATATACATATATATATATATATATATATATATATATATGCATTTGAAATTATGAATGACTCAAGTCTTGATTTGTCTGCCTATATTATCTTGCGCTGCATATTTAAATTCTGAATGCTGTTTATATTATTTAATTGGTGTTATTCATCTTAGCTAGTAGGGTTTTGGCTTCGTCAAATAGGGGGAGATTGTTGGGTATTGTATCCACAATTACCTGGATTTGAGGAAGCCACCTGTCAAGCTAAGATGAATTCACAATGTATTTGATGAAACCTCTCAAGTTGTGCTTGCAGTTATTCCACGCTAAGTGCACACCAATGTCAGGGTGCAGTAGGTCAATGTACACGGGTCTGCACGACGTAATCCCTCGTTGAGCAGATCAGTGTGTTGGCCTACGTGTACTCTCTCTATTGGAGTGCACTTACCTTCAAGTATAGGGCCGTGTTTATGCAAGAGAAGACAAGGAGCAAGGATGGGTCAAGGAGCAGCTCTTGGGTGGAAAGACGAAAATTCGTCTAAGTGTAATTCGACGAGAATCATCAAGTGATTCTCGCCGATTCGGCGAGAATCACTAGTGATTCTCGCCGAATCGTCGAGAATCATTAGTGATTCTCGCCGACTCTTTCCGGCTACCTCAAAACGGTGCCAAGTAAAATTCGGCGAGAATCACTAGTGATTCTCGCCGAACCCATCGCAGAGCAGATCATGAATACCAAGTAATATTCGTTGAGAATCAAAAAGTGATTCGGCGAGAATCACTAGTGATTCTCGACGAATCGTCGAGAATCACTAACTGATTCTCGCCGATTCGTCGAGAATCACCTGCGATTCTCGCCGATTTTTACTTGGCATTTTCTCTGGAAGCTGCTGGACCGGATTCTGCCGCTGGACTATGTTAAACCGGAACTAGGGTTTCCTTCAGGTGGGAACCACAACAGTCACTTTGGAGTATACGTGTGTATAAATACACGAGTATTTTTGAACAGTACGATCAGCGAAGAAGAAAAGAAAAATGCGAGCCGCGACGTGACCTAGATCGCCGTTTCCGCTCCGCCGCCGCCGCTCGCGCCAAGTGGGTCGCCGGTAGATCGTGGTTTCGCCCAGATTCTCCTGCGACAGAAGCCTAGCTAAGCTCAGTGTCTCACGTGTCTAACCGGAGATCTCTTGTCTCTCGATTTGTAGATCGGGAAAATCTTCCCCATCCGAATCGATCGAGACGATTGATCCTAGTGTGACCGTTGGTAGACCTAGCTAGCTTCGTTACGAAGTTTGGATCTCCAAAGTACAGCAGCCGCACATCGTCGTCGCCGCCGATCCCGTGAACCTAGCTGCCGCCCTTCTTGCCGCCGCCGGTTCCGGGGAGATCCTCTCCAAGAGAGATCTAGGGTTGTGAACTCTTTGTGGACTTCAAGAACACGTCGTCAACAAAGAGGGACACCCTTGTCTCCAAACGTAGTTTGTATCTTTTGTACATTCTATTTTATTTTTGTTGTATATGAACGGTGGTTCCGTGTTGTAAGGGTTGAGTGCAACCCGTTTTGTGGGAGTGTCGACTCCCACGTGTGGAAGGGTTCCTTCCGATAGTGCAGGGATTGGATTTCAATCCTGTTAGAGAAGAGACCGAGTCATCCCTGGTCGGGAGATAGGTCGAAGGGGGAAAGTGGATGTACCCAAGTCGGGGAACCACTATAAATAGCTTGTGTACTCTGTTGTGCTGTGTTGTTTTATTTTCGTGTGCAGGTATAATTTAAATTCCGCAAAAGCGCTGCACGTCACCTATTCCCCCCCCATAGGTGAACATAGTTGATACTAGGTGGACTTTCAACACAAATTCCCAAAACCCCGAGGTGATGGTAAGGGGGGACGGGGGTACATAAACACCAAGGACCACCCACTGCAGGCAATGTAGGACTAATCCATCCACGGGATGGCGGGGATATTCCGCCACACGGGGGCCCACCGGGGTCAACACCCAGACCTGTAACACGATGGGGAATCCCAAACATGCGGTCCCACACACACGTGTCCTGCTGGCTAATATCATCTCAACACAGGCAAAACTGAGGGTCACACTAAGTGTAAGACCCCCCTCCCCCTTACCAAGAAGGGCTACCGGGTCTTATGCCCAGAACCGCCGCCTTACGGTGACACTAATGCACGGGTTAGTCGACACCATAACACGCCAATTTTGCCAGCTAATACGATCATAAAACCTGTATGCCAATATGAGAAAAAGAAGTATAGCAGTATATCAAATCCACTAGTCCACAAGTCACAGAGTACATATCATATATATAAATGAATAGTACAGAAACATAGTCCACAGTGAGTTCAAAATGAAAGAGTAATAAGGGCTTATGCCCAGTACATCATATCAACTCTCTCTCTCTCTCTCTCTCTCAAATCAAAGCGGAAGCTAATCTAATACATCAAAACTCGTCCCACCTGAGGACGCACAGTAATAGTAGTAGCCTGCGGTAGCGGTATCTGCTCCTCAAGTCCTGCCTCCTCATCGTGCTGGTGCTTCATCTCCACGAGCTCCTAAAATAGTATGGTCACCGACCATTAGTCAAAAAGACTAAGTCGTTTCCTCCGCACCTCGCCCCGCAGCTACTAGGCACCGAGCGGAAGGACGAAGCAGAGGACAATAGGGGTAGCAAAAGTGGAAGCAGGTGACAAGAAGTAACTAGCAGTTGTAATAGATATTATTATTCTACTATAGCAGTTCTAAGTATATGGTACAAGTAAGTAAAATGCAGTACTAGTAAAGGGAGTAAAGAACAGAAAGTTAGAGCAGAAAAGTAAAGTAAAGCTGAAAGGTAAAACTATCTACCATCACAAAAGTACCATAATTTATAAAAATGCCCATACAAATTTATAAGTTAAGGTTTCCAGGAAATTTAACTTATCATATAAAAGAGCCCATACTAATTTATATGATAAGGATCTATGAAGCGTATGACCTAATATGAATGAATGTTATGATGCAATTTATGCACAGGCAAGTGCAACTCACACACAATGACTCTGTGATCACAGACCTTTAGTTACCACTTTTTGAGAGCTAGCATCACTCTCGGGTACCACCGCTGTGGCTACGGCAGCAGCGGAGCGGGCGTCTCCACTTCTAGGCCGGTATGTATACTACCAAACCTTAGACCCCTCTCATACACCTATGTACACATCCAAGGTGCACTCTAGAGTCTCTGTGTATGTACTTTGTTGACAACCCGTCAGTCTTGTTGGGTCGGATGTGCGTTATCGGGGATCGTCCTCCAGACCGCGGTGTAAAACAACCCACTGGCCCCTCTAACTCTCACAACCGCCTGGTGTACCGTACTGCCATCGGTGTGATGAACGGCCAGTACTGCATGCCCCGCCACTAGAATTATGCACATGCAAGTATTTCAACCCGAGCCTTCAGCTCGCAGGACCAACCCGTCCTGAATCCCTCAAACCCTACACGGGTGAGCATTTATCACAATCCCTCCATCCATACATGGGTGAGAACGCACAATAGTGCCTTTATTCCAAATCCCTCAAATCCTACATGGGTGAGCATTTATCACAATCCCTCCAACCCTACACGGGTGAGAACGCACAATAGTGCCTTTATTCCAATCCCTCAAACCCTACACGGGTGAGCATGTTACACAAGTCTCCCTCCAACCCAACACGGGTGAGAATGAACCACAATGTCCTAACCTAATAGACTACTCTTGTCTACGGGTTATTATACTTAGCGGTTTAAGGTTAATCCTAGGACTGCCCAGGGTATACCCGGTGAAGGGCTCTCGGGGGCACTAGGAACTACGATGGGATTACGCCCAAAGTTCTCTTTCTCAAGGATAATTACTTTTATTGGTGTCTACCCAAGATTTATACCCCAACTCTCCTATTACTTTAGAACGACCCTAAAGACTTAGGGGTTATTGGGGGCGCGACGGTCTTCCGCCGGTCCCCGTTATTGTTGCTATTACGGGACTTGCACTCTTCCACACATGGTTAAGGAATCCTCAAGGAGACCACCCAGGGTTAATTCCTCCACTAAGATCCTCACTTTATTATTTATTCAGATTCCTCCCCTGGTGGCCCTACTACTACGAACATCGGTGCTAGACCCTTACCCATGTCCCGATACCACCCAAAAATGTGACCTTCTAATTCCTCTGGCCATATGCCTCAAGTTATTTATCCTAGGATGGTATGGACCTATATGATGACTAGGATGAATTTCATAATTTTCCAAATTACTTACACCATTAAATTAATTTCTTTAAATGTATTCCCTAGTCATTTTGCACATGAAGTATTGTAAATATTGAACCTACTGTCCTAGGGATTCTTTCAGGTATATAATATGACAATTAATGGGGCCTACCAAAATTTCATGCCTTTTCAATTCAGATTTATAATTAATTCCTATTTAATACTATATCCACAAATCTAGCATTTTCCAAATGAAGTACATAAAATATTATCTCAAAAATTCTAGTTAAATTACAAAGCCTTGATAAATATGAAATAATGCTATGTCCAGATTTCCATTTACATCTAGGTTGAAATGGCCTATCCATGATAAATTTGAGTTATTTACCAAAATGCCATTATAGGGCCTAAGTACATTATTTGGCACTACAAAAATTCTGAAATAATTACTCAAGGTATAAAATATGCAATTACAGAAATATGAATTTTCTCAGATTTTTCAAAGGAATATACCAATCATTTCTACACAAATTCCATAAGGGTAAAATGGTCATTTTGCTCCTTAAACTACCTAAACTTCATCCAACAGAGATATAATTTATTTCTATTGCTTATTATGTCACTAATTAGTTCTCAACAGAAATTGAACCTTTTATAATAAGGGTAAACCTATTTTAAATTTATTTCCTAAAGAGGACCAAATTTTCAGAAATTCAAAATAATGAGATCTTTGTTCCCAAAAATCCCACCATTGCTATGAGAGGTGTATTACACTCTCATGTGTCTCCATAATGAAAATCATGATTTTTGAATGTTCCAAGTTGGCTGAATACACATTATTTCATTTTAGGCTAAATGCACACCAAGCCTATAATAAGCCAACACATGCAAGTCGGTTTACAAAACATGCATTGGTCCAAATAGGCTGAAATTTCAAACATACACTTGTAATGTCCCTAAGGGCATGCCACCAAAATTTGGGGCCATTTGGAGCCATAACACTCCAAATATTTCATTTATTTAAATTTGTGTATTATGAATAAAACTATAGAAAACGTTTTCGCAAAAATTCTAAATTTTTGGCAGGGGCTACATATCCCCTAAACATGCATGCACCCAATATTTGGGGTCATTTTGATTATTGGTTTGGCTTGGGCATCAATTTGAAATTAAGCCCTTGCCTAGGACCAGTCCTAGGAAAACAGCCCTACAGAAAGCCCTACGACTCCAAATTACATGTTTAGGGTTTCAAAACAAAGTTAAGGCATAGATCTACAAATTTTATGCTGGTAACCAGTTCTGAAATTGCCTCTAAGGGGCCTATATTTAACATGTCAATGTCTGAATAATGTGTGACAGAAATATTAATAAGACTATAGTTTAATTCACATATAATTCAACGGCATCCCATCATCTTCCCCAAGTGTTCAACGGCTGAGATCGAGCTGACCTGGGGGATATTGCGGGGCCATTTCCGACCACCTAATGCGGTGCCACCCCCGACCAACGGTGCCATCACCTTCACGATGGGGGTGGCTATCCTTTTCCGGTGATGAGGCGGCGGGAGACGGCGGCGACGGCAATCCCGTGCGTTAAGCAAAAGCTTGGAAACTCTCCCATTTCTCCCATGGCATCGGTCTCAATTGAGCCCGATATCTCCCCTAGTTGATCTAGTATTCTAGTACGGGTAGAGGTGAAGTGAAACGGGCCTGTGTTGGTGGCTGGCGGCGAGGATGGAGGCGGGTGGCCAATCCCGACCTTGCTCCGGCGACACCTTTCGGATTCATGGTTCCTGCACCGTTTCCTTCACTCCAGCTATCGATTTATACTCTCCTTTGCCCTCTGAAGCTAATGGAATCACTATTTCTGGCTGGGAGGGTGTATATGGGAGATACACCCAATGTAAGCTCGGTTTGGAGCTTTGGTTGTTTCACCTTTCATGCCAAGTGGCACCATGCAGTCACATTCTCTGGAAATTCTCTGAGGAGGCCAGCCAGCACAGTTTTTGGGCTGATGGAGCCAAGTCCAAGTGGCCTCTACCTCTTTAATTCACCTGTTGCATCGAGCCAAAATTTGGCCGAGAAAGACCACTCGACGATCGTCGAACGGGCAATTTCATCGATCGGCGAACACAGATCTAAATCGTCGCACGGAGATCCAAATCGTCGAACGCGGCTTGATGGGGACAATCGTCGAACACAGATCTAAATCGTCGAATGGAGATCAAATCGTCGAACGCAGCTTGTTGGGGACAATCGTCAAACGCAGATCCAAATCGTCGAATGCCGCTTGCTGGGGACAATCGTCGAACGCAGATCCAAATCGTCGAACGCCGCTTGCCGGGGAAAATTGTCGAACGCATATCTAAATCGTTGAACGGAGATCTAAATCGTCAAACATAGCTTGACACAGCGAGACACGCCCTGTGACACGCCCGTGTCACAGGCTGTGTACACCTACCCGACGATCGCCACTCGACGATCGACGATCGACACTCGACGATCGTCGAACCAAGGGGACACGCCCCCCGTCATGCCCGTGTCGTCTGGCGTGTTTCCCTACACGGCGGCAGACACGCCCCAGTTAACTTCATCAAACTGAGTTCGTCGACCGGCGGGACACGCCCTGGGACACGCCCGTATCCCAGGCCGTGTCACCCAAAAATTTTCTGCTGTTACCAGTCGTCGAGCACCTTTCGCCGTTCATCGAACGTAGGGGGGACACGCCCTGGGACATGCCCGTGTCCCAGGCCGTGTCACCCAAAAAATTTTCCTACTAAAAGTTGGGATGTTACAAATCCCCATAAACAAGAAAATAATTTCGTCCCCGAAATTCAAAATCGGGTCTACGAGGATCCTACTAGCAAGAGTTATAAGAAATTTTAAAATAAATTAAAGTATACCTGAAGTGAATAGCCCCGAGTGTTGCGCCAACATCAGGTCCCTTGGCTCCCAGGTGTGTTTCTCTCGTCCATGGTTGGACCACAGCACCTTCACAAGAGGGACCTTCTTCTTCCGCAACACTCGGACATCTGTATCATCAATCCGGATCGGCTCCAGTCTGACGGATCTATCTGGCGCTATCGGACCGGCTGTAGTAGTAACATACTACTCCGGCCGTAGGAGAGCTCTTCTCAAGGAAGATACATAGAAAACATCGTGTAGGGCACACAACTCCGGTGGCAGCTGCAGTCGGTAGGCTAAGGGGCCGATCCGCTCCAGGATCAAGTATGGCCCCATGTATCGAGGAATGAGCTTCTTGTGCCTCCGCGCCCGAGAGACACCATATACCAGACGTATCTTCAAGAAAACCCTGTCTCCAACCTGGAACTCCACCTTTCAGTGTCGAGCATCATAATACTTCGCCTGTCTGCTCTGGGCCTCTAGCAGCCGATCCCTGATCAAATGTACTTGAGCCTCCATATCCTTCACATAATCAGAACCAAGAGCCTTGGTATCCACATCCTGAACCCATGACAGCGGTGTCCGACATTTTCTCCCATAAAGTGCCTCGTAAGGAGCTATCCTGATGCTAGCCTGGTGGCTGTTATTGTAGGAGAACTCGATCAGTGGTAGTAGCCTCTCCCAAGGCTTTCCCGTATCCAATATGCACAGGCGGAGTAGATCCTCCATGATCTGGATGGTCCACTCGATCTGTCCGTCGGTCTGCGGGTGGAAAGCGGTACTAAAAGTAAGTCGAGAGCCCAAGTAAGCATGCACGGCCCTCCACTCGCTCGAAGTGAACCGACCATCACGGTCTGAAACAATCATCCTGGGAATGCCATGGTATCTAACAAACTGCTCCATGAATAGTCTCACCAAAACTGCAACTGGAGTATCCTTCTGGACTGGAATAAAGCGCGCTACCTTGGTCAGTCTGTCTACTATGACCCATATAGAATCATGCCCAGAGTAGGAGCGAGGTAGTCCGTGCACAAAATCCATAGCAATGTCCTCGAACTTCCACTCTGGACTGACAGTGGCTGTAGTAAACCTCCTGGGCTCTTACATTCCGCCTTCACGCGCTGACAAGTCTCGCAATGTGTCACAAAATAGGTGATCTCCCTCTTCATCCCAGGCCAGTACATGGTCCTCCGTAAATCTGCCCACATCTTGGTGATGCCGGGATGCACTGAATATCTGGAGAAATGAGCCTCCCTGAGTATGTCATCCCGGATACTGCCCCCTGCTGGTATGTAAATGCATCCACGGAACCGAAGGAGATCATCCTGCAGCGTGTATTCCTCGACCTTGCCCCTTTCCAGGGCACTGAAAATCGGCTCTAATGCAGCATCCAGCCTCTGATGTGTTTGAATGCGCTCCCGTATATCATCACCACTCATCACTGAGCTCAAGTACTCTCGATATACCACTGGTTCGGTCTCAGATACTATGGTAATATGCATGTCTTCCATCATCCGTATCAACTCTATAGACATCAACCGAGGCTCCGGTCCAGAAATGTCGGCTCTCCTACTCAAAGCATCTGCTACTATGTTTGCATTCCCCGGATGATAGTGGATCTGATAATCATAGTCACAAAGGAATTTCAGCCATCTCCTCTATCGCAGGTTCAAGTCCTTCTGCGTATCGATATATTTAAGATTCTTGTGATCTGAATAGATATCACAATGAATCCCGTATAAATAATGCCTCCACATCTTTAGGGCGAATACCACAGCCCCGAGCTCTAAGTTATGTAATGGATAGTTATGCTCATGCTTCTTCAACTGTCTTGAAGCATAATAAATAACATGTCCATGCTGCATCAGGACAGCACCCATCCCCTGGTAAGAGGCATCTGTGTAGATCTGAAATCCTTCACTCCCAGATGGGAGCGCAAGAATAAGGGATGAGGTGAGTCGGTCCTTCAGCTCCTGAAAAGCTGTCTCACACTGCTCTGACCAAACAAAATCTACATCCTTCTTCATCAAGGACGTGAGGGGGAGGGCTAACCTCAAGAATCCCTCCACGAACTTGCGATAATAACCCGCTAACCCTAAGAAACTGCGTATGTCTGATGCTGTCTTCGGTCGTGGCCAATTCCGTACTGCCTCTATCTTGGCTGGATCCACGGCCAATCCAGCCCCACTGATAGTGTGCCCCAGGAAAGCCACCTCCTGTAGCCAGAAATGACACTTAGAAAACTTCGCGTACATCTGGAATTCTCTCAGTCTCTGTAAAACCTGTGTTAAGTGTCCAGTGTGCTCCTCTTGAGTCCGGTAATATATCAGAATATCATCGATGAACACAATGATGAAGCGGTCTAAGTAAGGTTCGAATACACGGTTCATTAGGGTCATGAATACGGAGGGGGCATTTGTGAGCCCAAAAGGCATCACCGTGAACTCGTATAACCTATATCGTGAACTGAATGCCGTCTTCGGTATGTACTCTTCCCGGATGCGGAGCTGGTAGTAACCAGATCGCAAATCTAGCTTAGAGAACCAGAAGGCTCCCTGCAGCTGATCAAATAGCTCGTCTATCCGAGGCAGTGGATAGGTATTACGGACCGTTAACCGGTTCAGCTCCCGGTAATCTATGCATAGTCGTAACGACCCATCCTTCTTCTTCACAAAAAGAACTGGCGCTCCCCACGTCGATGAACTGGGCCGCACAAATCCTGACTCAACTAGCTCCTGAAGTTGAGTCCTGAACTCTGCCAACTCTCTGGGAGCCATCCTGTAAGGTGCCCGGGATACTGGTCTCGCTCCCAGTACCAGCTGAATCCTGAAATCCAAGTCCCTGGCTGGTGGTATCCCGGGCAATTTCTCCGGGAACACGTCGGAGAAATCCCGGACCACCGGAATATCTGAAATAGAAGCTTCTGCTCCCACCATCTCAAAGAATATAAGGTAAACCTCCTCTCCCTGCTCGTGGGCCTTCACAGCCTGTACAAAAGATAACAATAGGTGGGAGATGGGTCTAATACCTTCGATGATGACATGGGAGTCGCCATGCCTTAGTGTGATCCTCCTTGATGGGCAATCTATCTGAGCATGGTTCCGATGTAACCATGTCATGCCCAAAATCAAATTAAAGTCCTACAACTTCAGAATAGTTGCTGGAACCTCAAATGCCTTGCCGCCAATCTCGGCCTCCATATTGTAATGGGCAGTGGTCCGCAGTTCTGACCCATCGGGTAGACGCACCCTCATCTCTAGTCTCGGAAATCTTTCCACGCCTTCAAGTCCGTCTATGAAGGCCTCAGATACGAACGAGTGTGAAGCACCCGTGTCGAAGAGGGTATGTGTGGGCTTGCCGCTGATCATAACTATGTCTGAGGTTTGTTTAAGTTAAAATGAATTGTTATTCTATGGTTCCAGATACTATATAATTGAAAACTCAAGAAATTTAACAATAATCTTAAGTACCTGTGATAACCTCCTCGGGGTTCCTCTGCTCCGTGAGGTCCAAAGAGTATATCTGCTCCTGATTGCGTCCCCTGCCGTGATATCCCCAGCCTCGGCCTCGTCCTCAGCCTCAGCCTCGGCCTCGGCCTCGGCCCTGCTATACTGGGGATAATGGAGGTGGAGGAGGAGGAGGATGGAATCGATGCAAACACCCCAAACTAATGTGCCCGGCTGGCGGCATCCGTAACAAACTACCTGTCAGTGGTCATGGTCATCCTGTCTCCTCGGATCATGCACCTGTATAGGTGGGGGAGCTAATGCTGGAGGAGGTCCCTGCTCCTGCCTGTAGTTGAGACGACGACGTCCCCCACCCCTCTTGTATCCAATAGTCCTACCTCTCAGAGAGCCCCTACTGCTCTCTCCTGATGTCGACCCATCATACGGTCTCTTCCCTCTGCCTTGCACCATTAGCTGGTCAGCCTCCAGCTTCTTCGCCATCTCAATAATCTGGGTGGACGTTGTAACGCCCCGAAACTCAAAGGAGCAAAGGGGGACGTTTTGGGCCAGTTTGGGTTCTGGCAGCAGGCACACGGCCTGGGATACGGGCGTGTCCCAGGGCGTGTCAAGCCTGTGTCGACACTCAGTCGGGAAGTGGACACTTTGGTCTCGACATTGTGTCGAGACTAGGAACACGGCCTGCGACACGGGCGTGTCGACCCGTGTCGACACTCTGCGAAGTCGACACTCTGCATTCGACGAAGTGTCGAGACATGACACACGACCTGCGACACGGGCGTGTCACAGGGCATGTCGACCCGTATCAACACTCGTCCCGAGAAGTCGACACTTTGGTGTCGACAATGTGTCGAGACAAGGAACACGGCCTAGGACACGGGCGTGTCCAAGGCCGTGTCCATAGGTCGACGATCTTCGCTCGACGAAGTGTCGAGTGTCGAGACCGTGTACACGGCCTGGGGTCCAGGCGTGTTGAGGTGACACGGGTAAGGACACGGGCGTGTCCTAGAACCCGTGCAGTGCTCGGGTTGATTTTGGGGAAAAATGATAGGGGTACACGACCGGCCACACGGCCGTGTCACATGGAACACGGGCGTGTCAGCTCGAACACGGGTGTGTTCGATACCCGTGTGAGGTTCCAGGCGAGCCGATTTTGACGGCGAATGAGGCACACATCCCTGGACACGGGCGTGTGCCAGGCCGTGTTCGGTCCAGATTGGGCATTTCAGTCTCGGATCAAAGCCGTTCGTTTCCTTATTTTGAGATCCAACGGCTGGGGGTTATTCCTGAAGGGATATACCCGGGATTGGACTTAGAAACCCTCACTTTTCATGAGTGGTTAGCTTTCTAAAACCTTAGAGAAAGTAGAGAGCCAAGGGAGGAAGAAGGAGCTAGATCCCGCCATTGGAGGAGCTTCAAAGCTCCAAATCGCGAGCCGACTCCGGATCCACGGAGGCAAAGCTAGTGCGGTGCTTTTCATCCGATTACTTTTCAATGGCGCCAAAGAGGAACTCTAGGGTAACGATCCTCATCTTGAGCATGAGTAGCTCTCTTTCTTTGCATAGGAAGCCCGCTCTCGCGAGTTTGCGGAGAGTTAGAGGCGTTCCTTCGGGTAGATATGTGAAGTCCCCATTGTTTAGAGTCCGTAAGCGAGAACGGACATAGGCATGATGTGTGAAGCCTACCCGGACATGTTGGTCTGGATCGGTGATGTTGCATTGCATAATGCCGGAGAAGACTCCGTGCTATTGGTTGTTTTTCGGGTTTTCTACGCGGTAGATTGCAGCAGGGAGCCTTGGGGACTAACCCAAAGGTGCACCCGGAAAACTGGGCGGATACGAGATCTTGCCAACTTGGTGGCCTGAGAGCCAACTTAAACATAACCGGGTTATGTGACTTGTGATGGAAATGGGACTCGATGGAAGTTTGACCCGCGCAAATGGCTTAAATTGTCGTTGAGATGTGAGCACGGGTTAGATGGAACCGTACCCGTTCTATGTCGTTCGGTTAAAGAGACCTAAAGGCACGTGGCACTTACCGTTGGCATAGATTAGGGTCTTTGGCGGTCAATGGCTTAAATTGTCGTGACCCAGGCCAGGAAGACAAATTGCTCATAGGTTTGGCCGTCCAAGTGGCGGTGGTGAGTCCGGAATGTCTATGGCTTTAATTGACGTGACATCGATCGGTTCATCGAGAATGTGCCCTGAGAGCACGGGGTGTGTGGCCGTGAGAGCCAACGTCTGTGATGAAATGGCTAATTATATATTGCTCGCTTATGGTAATGAAATGCAGGGAAGGAGCATCGCCGCCCCGAGTTGGGGGCGGGATCGTTATAATTTGGTCAGCATTGCTGACCGTTGCCTTATTTTGCCACCGTGCGGTGGTATGTTGCTTGCAGGTGCAGCTGGACCAAGCGGTCAATAGCGGGCTAAAGCCCGAATGCGAAGCCGGCCTTGAAGGCCTAATTGGAAGTGTTTACTGCTTTATTCATGTGTGACCGGCCTGCGTGCCGTGGTTTGTAAAACATGTAATTTGAAGTGAAACATTTTGTAAGGCCTTAAGGCTTGTACGGTTGTATTTTGTAACATTCCTATTTTGGTTTTAGTGGACATTCATGCTCCAATGCTGGGTTCTTATTTTGCAACTTTTATAAACTGCTTCTGCTAGAATGCTCTGTGTAGGACGTTGAGATTGGTTGGATGGTTTCCATAAGTAACCACCCGGTCTGTCTGTGGCATACGGCGTCGGGCCCCGGCCGGACCTACTTCTATATGCCATGTGACAGATAGGGGGTGTTACAGACGTGCCGTGAGAAATGAACAACAAAGCCTGCCTCAAATCGTCCCTGAGGCCCCGATAGAACTCTTGGCATACCTCCTATCATCAGTATCCTATATCCCTGCGAACCTGGCAAGGTGGGAGAACTCCCTCTTGTACTCAATCACTGATATGCTCCCCTGCCGGAGGTTCAGAAACCTATCCTCCAAAGCATCTCTGTCTGTAGTAGAGACGAAGTGATCCAAAAAATATATCGCCAAAATCCTCCCACGATATGTCTGACAGCTCCCAGTCCGCATATGTAGACTCCCGCACTGATTTCCACCATCTCTTCGCATGAGCCTCTAGTGCAGAGGTGGCTAGAGGTACTGCCTCGCCGACCGGGCAGCTGATGCCTGCCAAAATCTCGTGTATGGCCTCCAGCCATTCCTCAGTATTTACCACATCCTCTGTCCCACGGTACATCAGTGGGGACAGGCTCTTGAAGGCACTTAGCCAGCTCGACCCCGGATTTGGTTGCGGAGCCGGGACTTGCTGGGCTTTGAAGGCATCCAGGATCGCCGTCAAAGTCTGCCCCATCTCCGTGTGTAGAAATGGAGTGGCAGCTAGAGGGGGAGGAGCCACATTTTACGGCGCGGCGACCTGTGGAGGTTGCATAAAGGTAAGGTAAACGTCAAAATCGGCCTAACTAATTTCTTAATGGACTGTTTTATGTGACTTTTTACACATGGGCACACCACTGCTTCCGCTGCATAGTTTGTCCGCAAACTAATGCTCGCGCGGGGTGGTCCAGTGTTGTGGACTTCTTTCTCATATGATCGTTTGTTCAAGTGATACCAGTTTGTAATACCCCCCCTTACCAAGAAGGGCTACCGGGTCGTATGCCCAGAACCGCCGCCTTACGGTGGCACTAACGCACGGGTTAGTCGACACTGTAACATGCCGATTCTGCCAGCTAATACGATCATAAAACCTGTAGGCCAATATGAGAAAAAGAAGTATAGCAGTATATCAAATCCACTAGTCCACAAGTCACAGAGTACATATCATATATATAAATGAAGAGTACATAAACATAGTCCATAGTGAGTACAAAATGGAAGAGTAATAAGGGCTTATGCCCAGTACATCATATCAACTCTCTCTCTCTCAAATCAAAGCGGAAGCTAATCTAATACTTCAAAACTCGTCCCACCTGAGGACGCACAGTAGTAGTAGTAGCCTGCGGTAGCGGTATCTGCTAATCAAGTCCTTCCTCCTCGTCGTGCTTGTGCTCCATCTCCACGAGATCCAAAAATAGTATGGTCAACGACCATTAGTCAAAAAGACTAAGTCGTTTCCTCCGCACCTCGCCCCGCAGCTCCTAGGCACCGAGCGGAAGGACGAAGCGGAGGACAACAAGGGGTAGCAAAAGTGGAAGCAGGTGACAAGAACTAACTAGCAGTTGTAATAGATATTATTATTCTACTCTACCAGTTCTAAGTATATGGTACAAGTAAGTAAAATACAGTACTAGTAAAGGAAGTAAAGAATAGAAAGTAAGAGCAGAAAAGTAAAGTAAAGCTGAAAGATAAAACTATCTACCATCACAAAAGTACCTTAACTTATAAAAATGCCCATACAAATTTATAAGTTAAGGTTTCCCGGAAATTTAACTTATCATATAAAAGAGCCCATACTAATTTATATGATAAGGATCTATGAAGCGTATGACCTAATATGAATGAATGATATGATGTAATTTATGCACAGACAAGTGCAACTCACACACAACGACTCTGTGATCAACTTTTTGAGAGCTAGCATCACTCTTGGGTACCACCGCTGTGGCTACGGCAACAACGGAGCGGGCGTCTCCACTTCTAGGCCGGTATGTACACTACCAAACCTTAGACCCCTCTCATACGCCTCTATACACATTCAAGGTGCACTCTAGAGTCTCTGTGTACGTACTTTGCTGACAACCCATCAGTCTTGTTGGGTCGGATGTGCGTTATCGGGGATCGTCCTCCAGACCGCAGTGTAAAACAACCCACTGGCCCCTCTAATTCTCATAACTGCCTGGTGCACCGTACTGCCATCGGTGTGACGAACGGCCAGTACCGCATGCCCCGCCACTAAATTTATGCACATGCAAGTATTTCATCCCGAGCCTTTAGCTCGCAGGACCAACCCATCCTGAATCCCTCAAATCCTACACGGGTGAGCATTTATCACAATCGCTCCAACACTACATGGGTGAGAACGCACAATAGTGTCTTTATTCCAAATCTCTCAAACCCTACACGGGTGAGCATTTATCACAATCCCTCCAACCCTACACG
Organism: Platanthera guangdongensis; assembly: GCA_039583875.1. Taxonomy (NCBI): domain Eukaryota; kingdom Viridiplantae; phylum Streptophyta; class Magnoliopsida; order Asparagales; family Orchidaceae; genus Platanthera; species Platanthera guangdongensis. The sequence continues at coordinate 90,355,121 of CM077161.1, read as the reverse complement.
GGTGAGAACGCACAATAATGTCTTTATTCCCATCCCTCAAACCCTATACGGGTGAGCATATTACACAAGTCTCCCTCCAACCCAACACGGGTGAGAATGAACCACAATGTCCTAACCTAATAGACTACTCTTGTCTACGGGTTATTATACTTAGTGGTTTAAGGTTAATCCCAGGACTGCCCAGGGTATACTCGGTGAAGGGCTCTCAGGGGCACTAGGAACTACGATGGGATTACGCCCAAAGTTCCCTTTCTCAAGGATAATTACTTTTATTAGTGTCTACCCAGGATTTATACCCCAACTCTCGTATTACTTTAGAACGACCCTAAAGACTTAAGGTGTTATTTGGGGCGCGACGGTCTTCCGGCGGTCCCCGTTATTGTTGTTATTATGGGGCTTGCACTCTTCCACACATGGTTAAGGAATCCTCAAGGAGACCACCCAGGGTTAATTCCTCCACTAAGATCCTCACTTTACTAGTTATTCAGATTCCTCCCCTGGTGGCCCTACTACTACGAACATCGGTGCTAGACCCTTACCCATGTCCCGATACCACCCACAAATGTGACCTTCTAATTCATCTGGCCATATGCCTCAAGTTATTTATCCTAGGATGGTATGGACCTATATGATGACTAGGATGAATTTCATAATTTTCCAAATTACTTACACCATTAAATTAATTTCTTTAAATGTAATCCCTAGTCATTTTGCACATGAAGTATTGTAAATATTGAACCTACTATCCTAGGGATTCTTCCAGGTATATAATATGACAATTAATGGGTCCTACCAAAATTTCATGCCTTTTCGATTCAGATTTATAATTAATTCCTATTTAATACTATATCCACAAATCTAGCATTTTCCAAATGAAGTACATAAAATATTATCTCAAAAATTCTAATTAAATTACAAAGCCTTGATAAATATGAAATAATGATATGCCCAGATTTCCATTTACATCTAGGTTGAAATGGCCTATCCATGATCTGTTTGAGTTATTTATCAAAATGCCATTATGGGGCCTAAGTACATTATTTGCACTCCAAAAATTCTGAAATAATTACTCAAGGTATAAAATATACAATTACAGCAATATGAATTTTCTCAGATTTTTCAAAGGATTATACCCATCATTTCTACACAAATTCCATAAGGGTAAAATGGTCATTTTGCTCCATAAACTACCTAAACTTCATCAAACAGAGATATAATTTATTTCTAGTGCTTATTATGTCACTACTTAGTCCTCAACAGAAATTGAACCTTTTATAATAAGGGTAAACCTATTTTAAATTTATTTCCTAAAAAGGACCAAATTTTCAGAAATTCAAAATAATGGGATTTTTGTTCCCAAAAATCCCACCATTGCTATGAGAGGTGTATTACACTCTCATGTGTCTCCATAATGAAAATCATGATTTTTGAATGTTCCAAGTTGGCTGAATACACATTATTTCATTTTAGGCTAAATGCACACCAAGCCTATAATAAGCCAACACATGCAAGTGGGTTTACCAAACATGTAGTGGTCAAAATTGGTTGGAATTTCAAACATACACTTATAATGTCCCTAAGGGCATGCCACCAAAAATTGGGGACATTTGGAGCCATAACACTCCAAATATTTCATTTATTTAAATTTGTGTATTATGAATAAAACTATAGAAAACGTTCTCCCAAAAATTCTCAATTTTTGGCAGGGGCTACATATCCCCTAAACATGCATGCACCCAAAATTTGGGGTCATGTTGATTACTGGTTTGGCTTGGCCATCAATTTGAATTTCAGCCCTTGCCTAGGACCAGTCCTAGGAAAACAGCCCTACAGAAAGCCATACGGCTCCAAATTATATGTTTAGGGTGTCAAAACAAAGTTACGGCATAGATATACAAATATTATGTTGGTGACCAGTTCTAAAATTTCCTCTAAGGGGCCTATATTTAACATGCAAATGTCTGAATAATGTGTGACAGAAATATTAATAAGACTATAGTTTAATTCACATATAATTCAACGACATCCCATCATCTTCCCCAAGTGTTCAACAACTGAGATCGAGCCGACCTGGGGGATATTGCGCGGCCATTTCCGGCCACCTGAGGTGGCGCCACCCCCGGCCAACGGTGCCATCACCTTCACGGTGGTGGTGGCTATCCTTTTCCGGTGATGAGGCGGCGGGAGACGGCGACAACGGCGATCCCGAGCGGTAAGCAAAAGCTTGGAAACTCTCTCATTTCTCCCATGGCATCGGACTCAATTGAGCCCTATATCTCCCCTAGTTGATCTAGGATTCTAGTACGGGTAGAGGTGAGGTGAAACAGACCTGTGTTGGTGGCTGGCGGCGAGGATGGAGGCGGGTGGCCAATCCTGACCTTGCTCCGGCGACACCGTTTGGATTCATGGTTCCTGCACCATTTCCTTCACTACAACTATCGATTTCTACTCTCCTTTGTCCTCTAAAGCTAATAGAATCACTATTTCTGGCTGGGAGGGGGTATATGGGGAGATACACCCAATGTAAGCTCGGTTTGGAGCTTTGGTTGTTTCACCCTTCATGCCAAGTGGCACCATGCAGTCACATTCTTTGGAAATTCTCTGAGGAGGCCATCCAGCACAGTTTTTGGGCTGATGGAGCCAAGGCCAAGTGGCCTCTGCCTCTTTAATTCACCTGCTGCATCGAGCCAGAATTTGCCCGAGAAAGACCACTCGACGATCGTCGAACGAGCAATTTCGTCGATCGTCGAACGCAGATCTAAATCGTCGCACGGAGATCCAAATCGTCGAACGCAGCTTGCTGGGGACAATCGTCGAACGCAGATCTAAATCGTCGAACGGAGATCCAAATCATTGAATGCAGCTTGCTGGGGACAATCGTCGAACGCAGATCCAAATCGTTGAACGCCGCTTGCTGGGGATAATCGTCGATCGCAGATCCAAATCGTCGAACGCCGCTTGCTGGGGACAATCGTCGAACGCAGATCTAAATCGTCGAACGGAGATCTAAATCGTCAAACGCAGCTTGATACAGCGGGACACGCCCTATGACACGCCCGTGTCACAGGCCGTATACACCTACCCGACGATCGCCACTCGATGATCGACGATCGTCGAACTGAGGGGACACGCCCCCCGTCACGCCCGTGTCGTCTGGCGTGTTTCCCTACACAGCGGCAGACATGCCCCAGTTAACTTCGTCGAACTGAGTTCGTCGACCGATGGGAAACGCCCTGGGATACGCCTGTGTCCCAGGCCGTGTCACCCAAAAATTTTTCTGATGTTACCAGTCGTCGAGCACCTTTCGCCATTCGGCGAACGCAGGGGGACACGCCCTGGGGCACGCCCGTGTCCCAGGCCGTGTCACCCAAAAAATTTTCCTGCTGAAAGTTGGGATGTTACACTAAGTGTGCGCAAAACTTCGTTGAACACAACTTCCCCCCTTACCGCTTAACTGAAACAGAGTCTGCTTCCATAATTTGGAACTACATTCCCCCTGAGTTCGCCATGTGTAATCCCGGGAAAGAAGACAGAGTCAACTTCCTGCCGGAAGGGGAGCTGGCAATACCGTTGGAGCATTTTGAGGAAGGGTTCCGCCTCCCCCTCTGGCCGGAAGTGCATCAGGCCCTCTGGTACTATGGAATGGTCCCAACACAACTCAATCTTAACTCTGTCGCACTCCTAGTGGCTTTCGCTCGCTATATGTGTGCGGAAAGGATTGAGTTAAATCTTTCCATCTTCCGAAAACTGTTCAACGTCTGAGCAAAGAGCGAAATCGTCTTCTTCTTGGGGCAGACGATCAAAGACCATCGGTCTCGCAAACAAGAACCACAACTGAGCCCAGAAATTCATCTTTCTGTCTGGGAACTTCGGCAATGTTCCCCTCTCGCCGGTCCAGTACGATGAGGCGACCTACAGGCCTCCGACACTTGGGAGATGCGAGATGGTCATACTATCCTTCTTTGGGACCACGGACTTCTATGTCAAGTTCTTGCGGCGAAACCTCGGCTCTCTTCCACCAGTTCCCGCCGGTGAAGGTAACATTCTGCCTTGTCCATCTAATCTTCAAACTTTAAGACTAACCTTTATGGCTTTCATAGGTGAGCAGGAGATCCCCCTACACCAACCCTTTAACAAGGCTGGGGGTTTTGCCGCCACCCTGGCTCTCGCCAAATCCGCAGCCCTCGCTTTCCAGAATGACCGAGCTCTTCCTCCCAGCTAAGCGCCCGGAAGTGAATGCCTGACGCTCTCTTTTCCACCTCTTCTAAGAGTCCAAGCCATCTGCGATGGATAAGGGCAAGTCCGTCGTTGAATCCCAACCAAATCCCCTCCTGCCGCAGGTGAAAAGGATGTCGTAGCACAGGTTGTTGTTGCCTCAAAGATGGTTCTCGCCAAACCGGTGCCGATATGGCATTGGAATTTTAGCCTGGGTGGGAAGCACCTGGATGAAGACATTTTAATTTAGTCATATTTATTACGCCAATTTTATTGAGAAATATTTATTGCGCTATTTTTATTTTGAAGCATTTATTATAACACATTTGTTGAGTGTTGAACGAGCCCGAGCAGGTAAACCTATTCTCTAATTGATAAATCATTCAGAGGTCTTTTCAATGAGTTTTTTCACGCTGAAAACAGACAACCAGAGCAAAAGTTATGGTCATATTTATTGAATCATATTTATTGCTATGGTGAACTGGATTCTGGGCTATGGCTATAACACTTGTATTATCACAGAGTAAGGTTGAATTATTTAAGTTGAACCCATAATCTAGTAGCTGATTTTGTATCCAAAGCATCTATGAACAACAGCTGCCTGCTGCAATATATTCTGCTTCAGCAGTTGAGGTTGACACTGATGTTTGCTTTTTACAAAACCAAGATACTAATCTCATACCCAGGAACTAGCAAGTTCCTGAAGTACTTTTTATATCTACCCTGCATCCAACAAAATCAGCATCAGAGTATCCAGTTAACACAAATTTTGATTCAGCAGGATACCATAGGCCTAGATTAGGACAACTCTTTATATATTTCAAAATCCTTTTTAGTAAAATTAGATGAGATTCTTTAGGGTTCACCTGGAACCTAGCACAAAGACATGTGGCAAACATAATATCTGGCCTACTTGCTGTGAGGTATTATAGGGACCCAATAATGCCCCTATAAAGTTTCTGATCCACAGGGTTCCCTGGTACATCAGAGTCCACAATAACATTGGTAGCCATGGGAGTTTTCTTTGCTGAGGCATCAGCCATTCCAAACTTCTTTAGAAGTTCTTTAGCATATTTTGCTTGAGAGATGAAGATGCCATCAGGGATCTGCTTCACTTGGATACCAAGGAAGTAGGAAAGCTCACCCATGTTACTCATTTCAAATTTGGAATGCATGAGGTCAGAGAACCTCTTGCATAATTTGGAATCTGTAGAGCCAAATATAATATCATCCATATAAATTTGTACTAATAAGATTTGGTCCTTCTGATTTCTAGTGAAAAGAGTTTTATCTACAGTTCCTCTTGTAAATTTATGCTCTAATAAAAAACTAGCTAAGGTCTAATACCAAGCTCTTGGAGCTTGCTTTAGACCATAAAGAGCCTTATGCAATTTAAAAACATGAGAGGGATAAGTTCGAGAAACAAAACCTGGAGGTTGTTATACATAAACCTCTTCTTGTAGCACTCCATTTAGAAAAGCACTCTTCTCATCCATTTGGAAGACCTTGAACCTCTTGTTTGCTTCATAGGAAAGGAATATTCTTATGGCTTCTAACCTTGCAACAGGTGCAAAGGTTTGATCATAATAAATTCCTTCTTCTTGCCTGTATCCTTGAGCAACAAGCGTAGCCTTGTTTCTCACAATGACTCCTTGGGCATCCAGCTTGTTTCTGTAAACCCATTTGGTTCCAATAACTGGGTAGTTTTGGGGTTTTGGAACCAAATCCCAAACTCTACATCTCTCAAATTGATTTAGTTCCTCCTGCATTGCAAGGATCCAGTGGGGATCTTGCTCAGCATCATGAATGGAAAGAGGTTTAACCTGAGAGAGAAAATATACATACATCAAATCTTGGGTAAGTTGATGCCTTGTCTGTACACCTGCTGATATGTATCCAATCACTTGAGATCTGGGGTGATCCCTAAGTGTGAAAAAATCAGTGTGTGGAGTTGGTTGTGCAACAACATTTGAAATTAATTCCTCCGTGGAATTGTATTTGTTGTTGGTAGAGATTCATTATTTTCAACTTCTTCTTCTTCTTCTTCACTTTCTTAAATAGATTTTGGAGGGGGATGAGTTGGCAGCTCTTGTCTGAGGTTTAGTCCATCCAAGGTCTCACAAAAGTGTGGTACCTACAAGTTACTATTGGTAGAAACCTCTTTATCCTTGCAATACATATTAGTCTCATCAAATGAAACATGAATAGACTCTTCAATTTTCAATGTTGATTTGTTAAAAACCCTATAGGCCTTGCTTACTTGGGAGTATCCTAGAAAAACTCCTTCTTCAGCCTTAGCCTCAAATTTTCTAATGTATTTCTTGTTGTTATTGTATATGTAACAGGTACAACTAAATACTTTAAAATAGTTTTTTTAGGTTTCTTCCCTCTGAGTAATTCATAGGGAGTCCTATTCTTTAGTTTGTGAATTAGGCTCCTATTCAGGAAATAATTTACTGTGCTGACAGCCTCTGCCCAAAAGGTTAGGGGAATGTAAGCATTTGCAAGCAATGTACCTGCAGCTTCAATGTGTGTCCTATTTTTCCTTTCAGCTACCCCATTTTGTTGGGGAGTTCTAGGAGCTGAGAAGTAATGCCTGATACCTTCCTTCTCACAGAACTCATGCATAAGAAGAGACTCAAACTCTGTGCCATGATCACTTCTGATCAATGCAACATGAGTAGAGAACTCAATCTGTATGGTCCTGAGAAAATCTGTAAGAACCTTGAATGTATCTGACTTTGATCTCAGAAAGAATACCCAACTAAACCTGGAGAAGTCATCCACTATAACCAAAGTGTAAGATTTCCCTCCTAGGCTTTGTACAATAATGGGTACAAAGAGTTCCAAATGTAGCAAGTACAAAATCCTAGGTGAATCACTCTTATTAACAGATTTAAAACAAGTTTTAGTTTGTTTGACTAACTGACAAGACCTGCAGAGACCTTCCTTCTTATAGGGACTAGAAGGTAGACCTCTAACAAGGTTGTGCTTAGATAGCCTAGCAATGTTTTTCAGATTTACATGACCTAGTCTTTTGTGTCATAAGTCATTCTGATTACTAGTTAAGTTAAGTAAACAGATATCAGTTTTGGAAGAAAGAAAATTTACTAAGTATATATTTCCTTGTCTACTTTCAGTTAAAACTGTTTGGTTATTTCTATCAATAATAGAACAAGTGGACGGGTTAAAGTATACCTGATAACCATCATCACATTACTGACTTATGGAGATGAGGTTATGCTTGAGTCCACTTACATATGTCACATTTTTGAATGTGACAGCTCTTATTCTTACTTCTCCAAATCCTTCTGACTAACCACATTTGGAGTCACCAAAGATAAACTTTGGCCCCAGCTTGGACTTGTAGTTGATTAAGATGTCCTTGCTACCAGTCATGTGTTTGGAGGATCCACTGTCCAGGTACCAAGTTTGATTTACCCCTAGACAATTCTTCACCTGCAATAGAAAACAGTTAATGGTTTTTGACCCAGGTTACCTTGGGTCCTTTGAATGACTGATAAGAAAAGCTAGAAATAATAGAGAATTCAGGTTTGGACTTATATCCTAGGGGGTGATATCTCCTAGGTGGGATGATCCAGTCAGCTAGTGGATTAAATGGTTTCTTAGAAATATGTGAGTTGCTGTTAGAATTACAGTTTTGATTAAGTCTTCCTGGGTTCGACAAATTGTTGTAAGTTCATCGACCAGAGTTCGAATAATTGGGTTGAGATCGTCGATCTCTGCCCAGAGAATGAACATGTTCATTCTCTGTGCCCCACGTTCGTCGACCTCTGCTCGACGAACCATACAAAGTTCGTCGATCGCAGTTAGACGAATGATTATTATTGTAGTTTGCGTTCAGAGATCGTCGTTCTGAGTTCGACGATCTGTTCCTATATCGTCGATCTGGGTTCGACGATAACTGCTGAACATTGTTATTTTTATCATTCTTCTGATTTTTAATTTTGTCCTTAGCTTCAATTTATTCTAGAATTTTATTAACCTTATTTACTTGTTCAGTGTTTTTCTTTCCTTTATCAGAGATAAAATTTGCAGGTTTTGGAAAATGATTCCTTTGGATTAGTGTTGGTTCACTAGATGTGGCTCCTAATCCTAATCTGCAGTTATTTGTTCTAGCATTAACTGTGCTGGTTATATCTAGCAATTTCAAACTTCTACCATTTAATGATTCTTCTAATATCTTAGCTTTGCTAAGTTCTGATTTCAGAAAAAAGATTTGTTCATTTGCAGATTTCAGTTCACTAGATAGAGTTGCATTTTCAGAGGTGATTTTATCTAGGTCATTCAATTTATCTCTGAGAAGTTTGATTTCCTTCAGAGCTTATCAAATCTAAGCATAGGTTTTTAAATTCAAATTTAAATTCATCAGATTCAAAATCATAAAATGCTATTACTTGATCTTCAGCTGATAGGTTTTCTTCATTATCAGATTCATCTGTATCTGATCTGCTACTGCTTGCACCAATTGCCATGAGGCAAACCTCCTTTGCCTTGGCCTCCTCTTCTTTTTCAATGGAGCTGGAAGATGTGGATTCATTTCTGTGTCACTCTATGTTTCAGCCACAAATCCTTTGTCCTTCTTTTTTTGCTTGTTGGAAGAGGGCTTGCTGTAATGCTTGCTTCTTGATTCCATCTCTTTTCTTCTTTCCTTCTTTTGATTTTCAGGACATTCAGACATGAAATGTCCTGGTTTCCTGCACCCATAACACACTACCTCTTTCGTGAGGGTTTTGTCATACCTTGGCTGGCTGTTATTTCTAGATGACTTCCTTCTGATGTCTTTCCTTGCCAGTTTGAAGAATCTCTTGGAAAAGAGACTCATTAGCTCTTCATTGACTATTGGGGCTTCAGTTTCTTCAGCAGCCTTGAATGCAATGGATTGTTCTTTCCTTGCTGGGGAAGGATTCATGTGTTCCACTGCCTCTCTGGACTTGATTAGCTGCTCATATGACTTCAGTTTCCCTAATAGAGATTCAATTGAAATCTCATTCAGGCATCCGGCCTCCTTGATGGGGCAGATCCTGGTGTCCCATGAGCTTGGGAAGTACATTAGGGTCTTGTCATTAACTTCAGTCAAGGTGATTTCTTTATCTAAGGTCCTTATCTCACTGATGATGGAGCTAAGCCTGTTGTACATCACTTCAACTGTGTTGGATTCCTAGTTGATTTGGGCTAGGTTCACTGACTTAGGATGTGACCCATCATGTATAGCCAGGGTCAATTTGTGTCCTAGAGTCTAGGTTAAGTCCTTAGGCTCAACTCCAGATGGACCAGCTTTCAACAATACCCTTAGAGACTCCAGACTCGCAAGTTTTCAAGACCAAGTAAGGTGAGTTCGACGTTCGTCGAACTCAGCTCGACGAAAGGAGTTCTGCGCTCGACGATCATGAGATAATTCTTAGTGTTGTGCTAGACGATCTATGCTCTCTGCTCGATGAAGACTTAGTTTCTACATCATGCCAAAGTCAGGGCAACTTCAAAATTTTCTAAGTCCAGCCTCAAGCTTCGGTCGACGAATTATATTCTGAGCTCGACGAACTTGGACCTCAAGTTCACAGCTTCTCAGGTCGACGAATTCTAAACTCTACTCGACGATTTCTGGACTCAGAGAATTTATGTCGACACTTAGGGTTTGTGTCGACACCAGACGATTTGTGTCGACACCAGGATTTCAGTCGACACCACCTTATGTCGACACCAGAGGACTTGTGTCGACACCAATATCAATTTGTCGACACCAACTTATGTCGACACAGCTCTTCAGCAGATGCAGGTTATTTTGCCTAAGTCCAGAACTTTTCTCAGCTCGACGAATTTGATTCTCAGCTCGATGAATGAAGACTGTCTATCAGATGAATGAAGTTTGTCTGGTCAACGAACTCTATCAAGCTCAGCTCGATGAACTCAAGCTGAGCTCGGCGAACACAAGTTCAGCTCGACGAATTGTGTTCTTCGTTCGACGAATCCAGATTAGGTTTTCTTCAAGGTTCCCGTCCTATTTCTTGGCCCTGATTCCTGAACATTTAATGCCAGATCTTCTCGAAATGTTACCGTTAGAACGCGCATTGACTATGGACGAATCACATGCCGTTTTTTTCCATGGGACAGTTAGGAAAGTCATTGATTGCTGATTCTTTCCAAGGCCGACTGTAATTACTTCTCGACATTCAAATGTTTGAATATTCCTCAGTAAGTCATAGACACAGACAGACACTGTAAGAGATCAGAATCAAGCAGTGAAAGAGTTCAAGAATTACAGTACATCAACCAATCTGATAGACATTCTAATGTTGCAGAGAAGAACAAACATACAAACATCTAAAGTTCTTGACTGCAATCTGCCTTAACCAGAGAACTTTTTCAAGAAGAAGAAGAACAACCAAATTCAATCAAGAGTCTTCTTCTATCTATTCTCAGGACAACTTCAAAGGACAACAGAACTTTATCAGTCAGAAGAAGTTCCTGAAGCAGTTCTGGTCCAGGCATTCTTGGTCATTGAATGCCTATCACCCTGAAGCAGTGCTCCAGCATTCCTAACCAATTTAAGATCTCATGGGGAGCAAGATCTGCTACAATCAATCCACAAGTCTTCTCTCTGACTGTTGACAGAGAAGACACTATCACCCTCTCTCCAATTTCTGTACAGGGTTTTAAGTCCCTTCAAAATTATTCTGGTTGCAAGTCTCCTTCCAAAAGACTTGAGGGTTTGGTTTTTGAGCACCTTATCAAAAGCTCATTGGTGCCCAGGCCACCTGATCAACTCATCCTGTAGTGGATTCCTACCTAGGGTGGTAGAAGAGTGGATGTACCCAGATTGGTTGGGGAACCACTATAGTTCCTTGTGTCATCTGGTTGCTTATTTTCTTTTGTTTTCTAGCTATAGTTTGTGATTGTTTTGTGCTTACTTTATTTTATTTCCTTCCCTGTTCACTTAGGTATACAACAACTGTTGTAAAAAGTTTTTAGTGAGCACCATACTCTATACACCCCCCTCTAGAGTATAGCAGATCTAACCTGCACTTTCAATTGGTATCAGAGGGAGGTTGGTTAAAATACCACACCTTAGTGGTTGCACAGGCTAACACCTGAACCCAAAGATCCCTCTAGTTAGATCTGCTTGTTTTAAGTTTGTTACTAGATTTATTTCTTCACAAAACATAGCCCAAAACAAAGATTATGCTAGCACCAGACCTCTAGTATGCAATCTATCTAAGTTTGCACTTTGGAAGACAAGGATTAGATTGTACATGAACTATATTGATGAAGACATTTTTAATTCTGTTTTGACAGTGTGTCCAAGACCCCCAGAAAATACAAGCACAAGTGCTGTTCCACCTCCTTCAGGAACAGATGCAGAAATCAAGAAATGGAAAGTGGCAGATGCTAATGCAATGAATATTTTAGCCCAGACTATGTCTGATGAAATATTTCAAAAAGTAGCTGAATGCAACTCAGCAAAGGAGATATGGGACAAGTTATCTGAGATAGTCTCAGGATCTGCTGATGAGAGAAAAGATAGAAGATCTCATCTCATAACCTAATATGACAACTTCAAGAAAGGAGAAGCTGAGTCAGTAGCGATATGTATAATAGACTCAGTCTCATAGTCAATGAGCTGAAAACATTAGACAAAGAGATCTCATTAATTGAGCTCAATGATAAAATCCTAATGTGCTTCCCAAGTACTTAGGACTCAAGGATCTGGCCAATCAAGGATGCCAGAAGCCTAAATGAGATCACAACTGAAGCTCTCTTGGGTAAGCTCAAGTCTTACGAGCTGCTCATCAAGAATAGAGAAGAAGAGAAGAAGGCTGCTTCACCAGCTAACAGAAAAGAGAAATCAATAGCATTCAAAGCTATTGAAGATCAGCCTGAAGACAAGGTCACAGGAAATGAAGAGCTGCTAAGCCTACTGGCCAAAAGATTTTATAAAATGGCCAGGAAAGATTTCAGGAAAAGATCATCCAGAGGGCATGACACGCCAAGGTATGACAAATCAAATAACAAAGAGATTATTTGTTTTGGATGCAGGAAACCAGGCCACATGGTGTCTGACTGTCCAGAAAATCAGTATAAGGACAAAAAGGACAGGAAAGAAAGAAGAAAAGACAAAGACTTTAGGAAGAACAGCAATGACAAACCCTCCTCCAGCAAGAACAAAAATACAAGGAAGGGGTTTGTTGCTGAAACTTGGAGTGAGACAGAAGAAGAATATGAAGCTTCATCCAGTTCTAGTGATGATGAAGATGATGCTGATGAAAAAGAATTCTGCATGATGGCTATCAATGCCTCACAACAAAATTCTAATACAGAAGAGTCAGAGTCAGAATCAGAAACTCAATCTGAAGAGGACCAGGTAATAAGTTCTTTTGATTTTAATTCTGAGGACTTCAAATGTGAGTTTAAAGCACTGTGTTTAGATTTATTAAAATCTGAGAAGGAAATCATTTCTCTCAGAAATCAGCTATCTAAACACAACACTTTAAAATCAGAAAACCTCAAACTCTCTGAGGAGTTGGAATGCTATAGGGAGCAGGTAGCTTCACTGAAAAGTGAACTATCAGAGGCCAAAAAGTTTGAAGAATCCCTTAATGGGAGAAGTATCAAACTAATGGACATCACAAGCACAGTGAACTCAAGATTCAATAGTACACTGGGCTTGGGTGCCTCATCTAGCCAACCCATAGTATTAACAACCCCAATCAAATTTATCTCTGATAAACGTAAGGGAGTTGTAGAGGTAGCTAGGAAGAATTCTGATTTACCTAAGAAAACAAGAGTTCAACAGAAATCGTCAAACGGAGCTCGACGATCGCCAAGTGGAGCTCAACGATCTCAGGCTGAATCGTCGAACTCAGGTCGACGATCTCTGAACCCTGAACTCTGGCATAGTCGATCTTCGAACGGAGCTCGACGATCTGACCCAAGATCGTCGAACTCAGCTCAGAGATCGTCGAACAGAGCTCAGAGTTTTGAAAACTTTTTCAAAGGCAAATCAAACTTCAATCTTAGAGGTCCTACATCTCAAAGGTTTAACCCTTATAATGAATGGATAATACCTCCTAGGAGATATCATCCTGAAGGCTATAAAAGTCAACTAGGGATGTCTTTTATTTCTGAATTCAAAGGTAATCAACCTAGGCCCAAGGTAAACTGGGTCAAAAACAAATGAATTATTTTATGTGCAGGTGAATACCTATCCAACATCAAACCAGCAATGGTATCTGGATAGTGGGTGCTCAAAGTACATGACAGGAAATAAGGAGAATTTCACTTCCTTCAAAGCCAAACTTGGACCCAAAGTAATATTTGGTGATTTAAACTTTGGACTAACAAAAGGATATGGTGCAGTCCAGATTGGCTCAGTCACATTCAAGAAAGTAGCTTATATGGAAGGACTGAAGCATAACTTAATCAGCATCAGTCAACTGTGCGATGAAGGCTACCAAGTGAATTTCAGCAAATCCTCATGCAAGATCAAATCAGAGGACAACACCACTGTGTTGACAGGTAAAAGGAAAGGTAACATCCATCTTGTGGATTTTCTTTCAACTAAGGTAGATATATGCTTGTTTAATTCAATTTATAGACCTAATGAACTATGACATAAAAGATTAGGACATATAAACCTTAGAGCCATTGCTAGGCTATCCAAGGACAACCTTGTTAGAGGACTACCTTCTGGCCCCTACAAGAAGGAAGGACTTTGCAGGGCTTGTCAATTAGGCAAGCAAACCAAAAATAGTTTCAAGTCACTTAATAAGAGTGATTCACCTAGGATTTTGTATCTGTTACACATGGATCTCTTTGGACCCATTACAGTACAAAGCTTAGGAGGGAAATCTTATACTTTAGTAGTTGTAGATGACTTCTCTATATTCACATGGGTGTTCTTTCTGAGGAAGAAGTCTGATAACTTTAAGTGTTTGACAGAGTTTCTCAAATGCATACAGAGTGAGTTCAACACTCACATTGCCCTGATCAGAAGTGATCATGGGACAGAGTTTGATTCTCTTCTTATGCAAGAGTTCTGTCAAAGTGAAGGGATCAGGCACACTTTCTCAGCTCCTAGAACTCCTCAACAAAATGGGGTAGCTGAAAGGAAAAATAGAACCCTTATTGAATCTGCAACTACATTATTGTCAGATGCTCACCTTCCTCTATCCTTTTGGGCAGAGGCAGTGAACACCTCCAACTATGTGTTGAATAGAAGTTTGATACATAAGCTGAAGGGCAAGACTCCCTATGAATTACTCAAAGGGAAGAAACCTAAAGTAGATTACTTTAAAATCTTTGGTTGTATTTGTTACATTCACAATAATGACAAGAAATACATAGCAAAATTTCAAGCTAAAGCTGATGAAGGAGTGTTTCTGGGATACTCCATGATCAGCAAAGCTTATAGGGTATATAATAAATCAACTCTTAAAATTGAAGAATCTGTTCATGTATCTTTTGATGAATCTCACATGTCATACAAGGAGAAAGAGATTTCTACCATAAGCTCTTTGCAGGTTCCACCACAGTGTGAGTCTATGGATGGACTGAACCTTACCCAAGAGGTATAAAACCATTCTACTCCACAGGTTGCTGAAGATAGTGAAGAGGAAATTCAAGAGGAAGTGGCTGAACTTCATTCAATAGTTGGTACTATTCCCCAAGAGGAATTAAATGCTGAAGCTGTTGCTCAACCAACTCCACCAACTGATCTTGTCACACTTAGAGATCACCCCAGATCTCAAGTGATTGGAGACATTTCAGCAGGTGTACAGACAAGGCATCAACTCAACCAAGACTTGATGCATGCCTGTTTTCTCTCTCAAATTGAACCTCTCACCATTCATAAGGCAGAGCAAGATCCCCACTGAATCATTGCAATGCAAGAGGAACTAAATCAGTTTGAGAGATGTAGAGTTTGGGACTTAGTTCCAAGACCCCAGAACTACCCAGTTATTGGAACCAAATGGGTATACAGGAACAAGTTGGATGCTCAAGGCAACATAGTGAGGAACAAGGCAAAGCTTGTTGCTCAAGGCTACAGATAAGAGGAAGGAATAGAGTATGACCAAACCTTTTCCCCTGTTGCAAGGTTAGAGGCCATTAGGATATTCCTTGCCTATGCTTCAGGGATGAAAACCCCTATGGCTACAAATGCTGTTGTGGATTCTGATGCAGCAGGGAAACCAGTGGATCAGAAAAATTATAGGGCAATTGTTGGATCCCTATTATACCTAACAGCTAGCAGACCTGATATAATGTTTACCACATGCCTTTGTGCTAGGTTCTAAGTGAACCCTAAAGAATCTCACCTTATTTTCCTAAAAATAATTTTGAGATATATAAAAAGTTGCCCTAGTCTAGGACTCTGGTATCCTGTAGTGTCAGAGTTTGAGTTAACTGGATACTCAGATGCTGACTATGCTAGATGTAGAGTGGACAGGAAAAGTACCTCTAGAACATGCCAGTTCCTTGGTATGAGACTTGTCTCCTGGTTTTGTAAAAAGCAGACATCTGTGTCTACATCAAATGCAGAAGCAGAATACATGGCTGCTGGTAGTTGTTGTTCACAAATGCTATGGATACAAAACCAACTCTTAGATTATGGTGTCAACTTAAATAATTCAACATTATTTTGTGATAATACTAGTGCTATTGCTATAGCACAGAATCCAGTTCACCATTCTAGGACAAAACATATTGAAATAAGACATCATTTCATTAGAGATAATGTGGACAAAAAGAAAATTAACTTGATCCATATTCCTACTGATCTACAGAGAGCAGACATTTTCACCAAGCCATTGGATGAGAAAACTCATCTGTTCTTTATAAATCAACTGTGAATGATTGATGGAGAAGAGTTAACCTAGTTTATGTCTGCATTCGACGAATTTTCTAGAGTTCGTCGAACGGAGTTCGACGAACTAGGGAAAGTTTGAGAGATTCTCGTCGAACGGAGATCGAAAAATTCTCTATGTGGTGAAACAATTTTCATCGACCAGAGATTGACGAACTTTGCTTCAGAAGACATTTCGTCGAATGGAGTTAGACGAACTGTTTTCGATTCTTCTGGATGAGATCGACGAATTATCTGTCTATAATTTATTTCGTCGAGCTCAGTTCGAAGAATTTCTCTTTTTCGTGGAACGGAGTTTGTCGATTCATATTCTGAAAATCGTATATCTAGGTTTTCTTCAACCTCCATCCCGCGCTTTTAGTTCCTTTGCTCTTGATTGTCATTTCTCTCTGTGTCTTTCTTGTAGGACATCAATGACAATTCCCTCAGGTGATTTGGTTGCAATGAAGTTTGATACTGGATTTGACATGGATTTTGAGTCGTTTCAACATTCTGACCTCATCTTTCTATACATCTTGGAACTACTAGAAGAACTCAATTTAAAGGATTTCATGACCAGGCGCATTAAACTTCGTGGAACGAAAATACGAGAATGGGTATATACATCTACAGTTTCTGAAGAAGATGTTTTGACTGGCAATATAGGGAACACTGCTGTTTCCCTCTCTCCCGCAGTTCTCTCTGAGATATTTGGATTAGTGAACGGAGAAGACAATCTGGAAATGGATTCTGAGGAATTCAATGATATGCTGAAACTGATGGGTTTCTCTGGTAACAACCCTAATAAGTTGTTGAAAAAGCATGTTGGAACACCCTATTACTAATTTGGGTCAAGATCACTATGTCTCTAGGAACCTTTGCCTGACCTCCTGTATAGCTTAATAGGTCAATTAGAATTGAGTCTAAGGGTTAGAAGACTAGGTTTGGAAGCTGCCCTGAAGACCAGGATTCTCTGTCTGGAGACTAAGTCTGATCTTCGAGCTCAGCACGACGATTCGTCGAACTCCGATCGACGAACGTCTAGCTCAACTTCGACAGATCGTCGAACTCCATTCGACGATCGCTGAGCTCAACTTCACTATATCGTCGAACTCCGTTCGACGATCGGTGAGCTCAGGTCGACGATTTTGACTCTGCTTTGGAACTTTATCTCTGAGCTCAGTTCGACGATCTGTGAGCTCAGATCGACGATATTTTGCTGCTGTATATTTCCAGATCGCTGAGCTCAGCTCGACGATAGCAGAGCTCAGTTCGACGATTTCAGATAACTTCCAGGATGTTTCTAAATTCAAATTCAAATCAGTTAGGAGTTATTCTGCAATTAATTCAGAGATTTCCTAGCCGTTCTCATTCATTTCTGGACCAAGTTTCAAGGGATTTTTCAAGGAATGTTTCTGTGGACTTTCCCCCAGAAGAGATTATGCAATTAAGGATGCAATCAATGCAGGCTAACGACTATTCTTGACAGAGAATGTTATTTTATTCTGCACCAGAGAATAAAAGACAGAATTTTTGAATCACTCACATAACAGAGATTACAGAGACACATTCAAAAATCTTCTGTCCAAAAGAATTCTCAAGAACACACATCCAAGGAGATCAAGCCTTCTCAAATCATCAGATCTCTTTAGTTTTCAAAGTGTTCAAGGCCAACATACTTTCAAGACTCCAGACATTCAACATTTCAGCTATTGCTGAAATCATCTATTGCTGTAGTTCAATCTTTGAAGGCCTATCACCCTCAGCAAAGCTTTTCTTCCTGAAGATCTCAAGGATTCAGGGGGAGCTTTGACATCAACAATCCACATAGTCTTCTCAGTTGTTTGAGAAAGAGAAGACTTCCATCATTCTCTCACCCCCTCTCTGTAAAGGGTTTCTCAAACTCCCTTCAAAAGTTTGAGCTTGGTTTTTGAGCACCTTGTCAAAAGCTCATTGGTGGCAAGATACCTGATCAAAAAATCTGCTTTGGTTTTTGAACACCTTATCAAAAGCTCATTGGTGCCTAGGACACCTGATCAACTCATCCTGCAGTGGATTCCTACCTAGGGTGGTAGAAGAGTGGATGTACCCAAGTTTAGGGGAACCACTATATTTCCTTGTGTCTTCTGGTTTTGCTTGTGTTTATGTTTGTTTCTGGCCTTGATTTTTCTGTGCTTAGCTTTTGTTTAACTTAGCTCTGTGATTAGTTTTTTTTTTTGCTTCCCTGCTCACTCTTATTATAACAGTCGTTGTAAAAAGTTTCAAAGCACCATATACTCTATTCACCCCCATCTAGAGTATATCAGATCTAGCTGCACTTTCAATTGGTATCAAAGCGAGGTTGGTTAAACATACCATACCTGATTGGTTGTACAGGCTAACACCTGAACCCAAAGATCCCAAGTTAGATCTACTTTCTTTTGTATTTTATTATTAGATTTTGTTTTCACAAATCATGGCCCAAAACAAAGATTATGCTAGCACCAGACCTCCAGTGTGCAATCTATCCAAGTTTGCACTTTGGAAAGCAAGGATTAGACTTTACATGAATTCCATTGACGAAGATATTTTTAATTCTGTTTTGACAGTATGTCCAAGACCTCCAGAGAACACAAGTACAAATGCTGTTCCACCTCCATCAGGAACAGATGCTGATATCAAGAAATGGAAGGTAGCTGATGCCAAGGCTATGAACATCTTGGCCCAGACAATGTCTGATGACATATTCCAAAAGGTGGCTGAATGTAATTCAGCAAAGGAAATTTGGGACAAACTCTCAGAAATAGTCTCAGGCTCAGTTGATGAGAGAAAGGATAGAAGATCCCATCTCATCTCTCAATATGAGAATTTCAAAAAGGGAGAAACTGAGTCAGTGGGAGATATGTACAACAGACTAAGTCTAATTGTCAGTGAACTCAGGACATTGGACAAAGAGATCTATCTAACTGAACTTAATGACAAGATCCTAATGTGCTTCCCCAGCACTTAGGATTCAAGAATCTGGCCAATTAAGGATGCCAGAAGTCTGAATGAGATCACTACTGAAGCTCTATTGGGTAAGCTCAAATCTTATGAGCTACTCATCAAAAATAGAGAGGAAGAACAGAAGGCTGCCTCACCAGCCACAAGAAAAGAGAAGACCATAGCCTTCAAGGCAACTGAAGATCTGCCTGAATATAAAGCTACAGACAATGATGAACTACTCAGTCTGCTGGCCAAAAGATTTTACAAAATGGCCAGAAAGGACTTCAGAAGAAGATCATACAAGGAGCAGGATAAGCCAAGGTATGACAAGTCCATTAGTAATAATAAAGACATTATTTGCTTTAGTTGCAGGAAACCAGGGCACATAGTTCCTGACTGTCCAGAGAACAAGAACAAGGACAGAAGGGACATGAAAGAAAGAAGAAAGGAGAAAGACTCCAAAAGGAAAGGCAATGGCAAACCTTCTTCAAGCAAAAACAAGCATACAAGAAAAGGGTTTGTTGCTGAATCCTGGAGTGAGACTGAAGAAGAGTCAGAAGCCTCATCCAACTCCAGTGATGATGAGGATGATGCAGAAGAAAAGGAGTTCTGCATGATGGCAATCAATGCCTCACAGCATAATTCAGAAGAAGAGGAGTCAGAGTCAGACTCAGAGACTCAATCTGAAGAAGATTAGGTAATTGGTTCTTTTGATTTTAGTTCAGAGGATTTTAAATCTGAATTTAAAGCACTGTGTTTAGACCTGCTAAAGTCTGAGAAAGAAATTATCTCTCTCAGAAATCAATTTTCTGAACACAATACTTTAAAGTCAGAAAACCTCAAACTCTCTCAGGAGTTGGAGTGCTGTAGGGAACAGATAGCTTCACTGAAAAGTGAGTTCTCTGAGGCCAAGAAGCTTGAAGAATCCCTCAATGGGAGAAGCATCAAGCTGATGGACATCACAAGCACAGTGAACTCCAGATTCAACAGTACACTGGGCTTGGGTGCTTCATCCAGCCAACCTATAGTTCTAACAACTCCAATCAAATTCATTTCTGACAAAGGAAAGGGAGTTGTAGAGGTTGCTAGGAAAAATTCTGATCTGCCTCAGAAAACCAAGTCCCAGCAGAAATCGTCGAACGTAGATCGACGATTGCCGAATGAAGATCGACGATCGCCGAACGCAGCTCGACGATCTCAGGCAAAATCGTCGAACGTAGATCGACGATCTCAGCCAAAGTCGTCGAACGCAGGTCGACGATCTCAAATACCTGACTTCAGCCATAGTCGACCGTCGAACGGAGCTCGACGATCTAACCCAAGATCGTCGAACGCAGCTCCAAGATCGTCGAACAGAGGTCAGAGCTCTGGAACATTTTTCAAAGGCAAATCAAAATTGAATCCTAAGGGTCCTTCATCCCAAATCTTTAACCCTTATACTGAATGGATTATACCTCCAAGGAGATATCATCCTGAAGGATATAAGAGTCAACCTGGGATGTCTTTCATTTCAGAATTTAAAGGTTATCAACCTAGGCCCAAGGTAAACTGGGTCAAAAACAAATGACTTGTCTTATGTGCAGGTGAAGACCTATCCAACATCTAACTAGCAATGATATTTGGATAGTGGGTGCTCTAAGCACATGACAGGGGACAAGGACACCCTCACATTCTTCAGAGCCAAGCTTGGACCCAAAGTTATCTTTGGTGATTCAAACTTTGGACAAACTAAAGGATATGGTGCAGTTCAGATTGGATCAGTAACTTTCAAGAAGGTAGCTTATGTGGAAGGACTGAAGCACAACCTAATTAACATCAGTCAGCTGTGTGATGAAGGCTACCAGGTGACCTTCAGCAAAGCCTTATGCAAAATCAAGTTAGAGGACAACACAACTGTGTTGACAAGTAAAAGGAAAGGTAACATCTACCTAGTAGATTTTCTTTCAACTGATGTAGATATCTGCTAGTTTAACTCTGTCTGTAGAGCAAATATTTTATGGCATGAGAGATTAGGACACCTAAACCTTAGAACTATTGCTAGGCTATCCAAGGACAACCTTGTTAGAGGACTACCTTCTGGCCCCTACAAGAAGGAAGGACTCTACAGGGCTTGTCAATTAGGCAAGCAAACTAAAAATAGCTTTAAGTCACTTAATAAGAGTGATTCACCTAGGATATTGTATCTGTTACACATGGATCTTTTTGGACCCATCACAGTACAAAGCCTAGGAGGGAAATCCTACACTTTAGTAGTTGTAGATGACTTCTCTAGATACACTTGGGTGTTCTTTCTAAGGAAGAAGTCTGATAACTTTAAGTGTCTGACAGAGTTTCTCAAATGTATACAGATTGAGTTCAATACTCACATTGCCCTGATCAGAAGTGATCATGGGACAGAGTTTGATTCTCTTCTTATGCAAGAGTTCTGTCAGAGTGAAGGGATCAGACATACTTTCTCAGCTCCTAGAACTCCTCAACAAAATGGGGTAGCTGAAAGGAAAAATAGAACACTTATTGAATCTGCCACCACATTATTGTCAGATGCTCATCTACCTCTATCCTTTTGGGCAGAGGCAGTGAACACCTCCAACTATGTGCTGAACAGAAGTCTGATACATAAACTAAAGGGAAAGACTCCCTATGAATTACTCAAAGGGAAGAAACCTAAAGTTGACTATTTTAGAGTTTTTGGTTGTATTTGCTACATTCACAATAATGACAAGAAATATTTAGCAAAATTTCAAGCCAAAGCTGATGAAGGAGTGTTTCTGGGATACTCCATGATCAGCAAGGCTTATAGGGTCTATAACAAATCATCTTTGAAAATTGAGGAATCTGTTCACATTTCATTTGATGAAACTAACATGTATTTTAAGGAGAAGATTTCTTCTACCATAGAACCTTTGCAGGAACATTCTCTAGTTGAAGATTTGAACAAGTTACAGGTTACTCAAGAGGATGAAAGCAGTGAAGATGAAGGGAATGCTCATCACATTGAAGCACAACTTGAAGAGCCAGTTGTTGTACCACAAGAGGAAACAACAACACAGGTTGGTGAGCAATCAACACCCCCTGTTGATTTAGTAACATCAAGAGACCATCCAATTTCCCAAATAATTGGAGAAATCTCAGCTGGTGTGCAAACCAGAAATCAGGTCAACCAAAACCTGTTGCACACCTGCTTCCTATCTCAAATTGAACCTCAGTCCATTCAAGATGCAGAGCAAGATCCACACTGGATCATTGCAATGTAAGAGGAGTTGCATCAATTTGAGAGGAACAAAGTATGGGAACTAGTGCCAAAGCCCAAGGATTACTCAATTGTTGGAACAAAATGGGTATTCAGAAACAAATTGGATGATAAGGAGTAATTATAAGGAACAAGGCAAGACTAGTTGCTCAGGGATACTCTCAAGAGGAAGGAATCGACTACGACCAGACCTTTGCACCAGTTGCAAGATTAGAAGCCATCAGAATATTTCTAGCTTATGCAGCTCACAAAGGCTTCAAAGTATATCAGATGGATGTCAAAAGTGCTTTCTTGAATGGAGACATCAAAGAGGAAGTTTATGTCAGACAACCTCCAGGTTTTATCTCTCCAACTTATCCTGATTATGTTTTTAGACTGAACAAACCATTATATGGTCTCAAGCAAGCTCCTAGAGCATGGTATGAGACCCTAGCATGCTTTCTCTTGGAAAATGGTTTTATAAGGGGTAGAGTAGACCAAACTCTTTTCATTAGAACCCATAAGTCCCATACCCTACTAGTACAAATTTATGTAGACGATATCATTTTTGGTTCTACTAGCTCCAAACTGTGCAGAAGGTTTTCTAACCTGATGCATTCTAAATTTGAGATGGGTAGCATGGGTGAGCTATCCTTTTTCCTAGGATTGCAAGTCAAACAACATGCTGAAGACATCTTTATTTCTCAAACCAAATATGCAAATGATCTGGTTAAGAAATTTGGCATGTCTGAAGCATCTTGTATGAAAACACCCATGCCTACTAATGCTGTATTGGATGCTGATGAACATGGGAAACCTGTTGATCAGACAACATATAGAGCAGTGATTGTCTCTTTACTGTATCTTACAGCTAGTAGACCAGATATAATGTTTGCTACATGTATATGTGCTAGGTTCCAAGTAAGCCCTAGAGAGTCACACCTAACTTTAGTAAAGAGGATTCTCAGGTATGTTAAAAGTTGTCCAAATCTAGGTCTCTGGTATCCAAAAGATTCAGCATTTGATTTAACTGGATTCTCAGATGCTGATTATGCTGGATGTAGAATTGACAGGAAAAGCACCAGTGGAACTTGTCAGTTCCTTGGTGACAGACTTGTCTCTTGGTTTTGTAAGAAACAAACATCTGTGTCAACTTCAACTGCTGAAGCTGAATATATGGCTGCAGGCAGTTGTTGTTCACAAATCTTGTGGATTCAAAACCAACTCCTAGACTATGGATACAACTTAGAGAAGTCTAAAATCTTTTGTGATAATACTAGTGCTATTTCTATAGCTCAAAATTCAGTCCTCCATAGTAGGACAAAACACATAGAGATTAGGCATCATTTCTTAAGGGATAATGTTGAAAAGAATAAAATTGAACTACACTATATCCCAACTGATTTACAAAGGGGACATATTTTCACCAAGCCATTGGATGAAAAGAAACACACCTTCTTCCTAAATCAGTTAGGAATGTTAGATGGAGGAAGTCTTAAATAATATCCAAGATTTTGAAAGCTTAAAAATTGACCAAGACTAGGCAAACATTCTGATTTTTCTTAGTGTCTAGAATTTTTCTGATCTCTGAACTGCGCTCGACGATTTGCCCCAAGATCGTCGAACGGAGATCGACGATTTCCAAAAATCGTCGAACTGAGTTCAGCGTTTCTCAGATAGTATGAACTATCTCTTCCGGTCAACGATCGTCGAACGGCGCTCGATGATTATGTTCTCTGAACGATCGTCGAACGGAGCTCGACGCTCTCCAATATCGTCGAACGGAGATCGATGATGTTGAAGACTCTTCAGATTCCTTTAGAAGCCTCGATCGTCGAACTGAGTTCAACGATCTTTCCAATTCTACGTCGAACCCTAATATAAAACTCATTTTTCGCCGTCGTTCTCTTTTGCGCTTTCAATTTCTCTGCAAGAATTTTCTTTCCCTCCAAACAGTTCTACACTTGGTCATTTTGTTTGTTGCATTTTTTCAGGTACACATGGCTGTGTCAGTTGCTGTTCTTGCTGCAATGAAGTTTGATGCCGGTTTTGACATCGACCTGGAATCCTTCAGCACGACTGACCAGATTTTTCAAGATATACTGGGTTTGTTCAAGGACCAGAATCTGACTGCCATAATGACCACCAGGATCAAGCTGGTTTCTGATGAAATAAAGGAGTGAGTTTATACTGCCCATAATCAAGATAACAGCACCATTGTTGGGTCTATTTCTGGAAATCAGGTACCCTTGACCCCAACCATTCTATCAGAAGTTTTTGAATTGAGAAATGGAGAAGATTCTGCTGAGTTATCTGGAGAAGAATATTCTGAACTGCTTGCTAGGATGGGTCATCCAGAGGGAAACCCTAGCAAGCTCTTCAAAAGGAACCTGTCTGTAGAATATAGGTTCATGGCAGATGTGGTTGGGAAAGTGCTACTGGCAAAGCACTCTGCGCATGATACAATATCAAGATATCAGCTCTGCCTCATGGGAGCTCTTGTGGACAAGAAGAATCTGAATTGGGGAGAGGTTTTCTTTGACCTCATCAAAAAGAAAATCAACAAAAGTTTTGTTAATTTTGGGAGAATTATTGGAGTATTTATGCAGCACAAGTGCCCTGCCTTGCTGGTCTCCTCTGGAGTTCATATCAATGCCTCCAAGAGATTGTCTTGTGCCCTCTTTGGAAAGTGGGACAGACAAATAAGCAATCCTAGCAGGCCCTCCTCCAGTACCCCTTCAGGCACAAGGACTCAAAGAGTCACTCCTCCACAGGTCTCTGCCCCTGCAGATGACCTGGCTGCTGCTGTTGCCTCTCCTCCTCCTCCTCCAATTTCATCCCTTCCCATACCATCCACCATTCCAGCTCCATCCACCATCATCATATCCAGCCCATCTCCAACAACAACTCCATCCCCAGAACCTATTCTACCTCCACCAGAAGAACAATTCCACCCACTATTCTCCTACCCTCCACCAGATGTCACCTCATCACCCTCCATTCCATCCTTCACCCTCCTTGATGATTCCTTTATGGATGATTCCCCATCATCTCCTCCTGAGCTACCTTCCTCCTCCACTTCATTTCAAGACCTCCTCAACCAAATCATTGATCAACCAACATTCACCCCATCCATCTCCATTCCCCTATCCTCCATATCCACCCTACCCACACCTCAGCCATCCCTTCAAACATTCTCCAGCTCTCCACTTCCAGTACATTCAGCTACTCCTATACCTTCTACCTCTGCTCCAGCTCTTGAGCAAATAGACCTCCCAGCCCTTGCTGACAGGCTGTATGAGCTGCTTGCCCCCAGGCTCTCTCTGCTGTTGGAGACCTCCCTAGCTCCACTCCACCTGTCAGTGGCAGCCCTCTCTTCCAGGCTCTCTTCCCTCTTCCCTCCGGCAGCACCTACAACAGTGTGTCTTGATCCAGACATGTCTGCATCTAGGCAGGGGGAGATGCCATATGAAGTGAATCTTCATGCTGCTGCTGCTGCTGATGTTTCTGCAAGCTGTCTGTCTGCTGCTGCTGTGCCTCCTACTGTAGTCCTTGCAATAGACCTCAGGTTTTTGCTATCAGCTTTTGATTCTGCTTACTTCAGCTGTTTGCCAGAGGTCAATGCTGTCCAGCCTCCAGAAGATTTATCCAAGGCACTTGTGCCATTTTCTTGATGTGACCCTAGCATTGTCACCTCCTTTGTAAATTCAGTAACTGCTGCTGCTGAAAATGTTGCTACTGCTGCTGCTGAAAATGTTGCTACTGCTGCTGCTGAAAATGTTGCTACTGCTGCTGCTGAAAATGTTGATACTGTTGCTGAAGTTTCTATTGTTTCTGCTGAACCAGTTTCCAAGGACATTCTGATGTCAGAGGCACCTGAATTTGAGCCTTCTGCAGTCCTTGATGATATTCCTCCAGTTTCTGTTGCTGTTAGTGAAGTTGTTGCTGTTGTCACCTCTCCAGAGCCTGCTGCTGCTGCTATTGTTGTTTCTACTTCTACTTCATCTGCTGCTTCACCCTCAATATATGCTGCTGTTTCTTATGTTACTGTTTCAACACCTGCTGCTACAACTTCTGCCTCTTCTGCCTCTGTTCAACTCAAAAAGGATCTAATGAAGAAAATAGATGCTCTCTATGATGACCAGAGTTCTGAATCTGATGAATTTAGAACAGACTCTGATGACTCTTCTGCTACCATTGCCAGGAAAAGAAAGGCAAGGAGCAAAATAATGAAAAGGGTACCTCCTGCTAAAGTTAAGGATAACAATGATATCCCATACTACATCCTACATGACTGCCCAATCACTGAACACTGGATGCAATACTCTAAAAATCAGCTGAAAGCAATGAAGAAAAAGAGAAAATATGAGAAGGGTTCATCCCAATTCCAGCACTCTCATCCTCCTCCACCACCTCCTCCTGATGCAGGTGCAGGTGGAAGCTCTGCAAGTCAACCCCCAGCCAGAAGTCAGGCTCTCTATCAACCTCATGCCAGATCTTACCACAGGGAAAGCCAATCCAGGGGTTCACATTCTAGGAGAGGAGGATATAGAGGTAGTCAAAGAGATATTCAAGTATATTCCAAAGGGTACTCCAGGCAACACCCATATTCTAGGGGAGGACAAATTTCTTCTGATACAACTTCTGGTCCTTTCCCCTACAAGCTGAAAGAGACTGTGTCTGCCAGGCCTTCTCAAGACAATCCCTCCAACAGGTATGAACCACCTATACCTTTTGAGGATCCTGAAAACAATCCAGCTGCTTGGACTGCAAGGTTAAAGGAATTAGCTGCACTGGATCAAATTAAAAAGGCCAGAGAATAAGGATTAGATTCTTCCAACATTTCTACTATGTCTGAACAGAGACAAAAAGAACTAGAGAGATATGCTTCAAGTAAATTCTTTGATGCTGACAGATATATGGAATTACATCCTGAAGTTGTAGTTCCCAGGCCTAAAAAGCAAACATATTTGGGTGCAGCAGATGATACCAGGTCAAACAAGGAAGCCCTCAATCCTAACAAAGAGATTAAAATGGTTAAGGGCAAAGAGAAGAAATGATATTGTAAGGTGACAATTTCTGTGGTTTCTGATTGCTATCTGGATAATATATATCTCTGTGATTCTGCTTGTCTAGCTGTTGTTTTTCTGTTTTACTGTTTGTATGTTGTTATTTAAATTATTCCAAAGTCTGTAAATAGTAATCCTAACCCAAATAGGGGGAGATTGTTGGAACACCCTATTACTAATTTGGGTCAGGATCACTATGTCTCTAGGAACCTTTGCTTGACCTCCTGTATAGCTTAATAAGTCAATTAGAATTGAGTTTAAGGGTTAGAAGACTAGGTTTGGAAGCTGCCCTGAAGACCAGGATTCTCTGTCTGGAGACTAAGTCTGATCTTCGAGCTCAGCACGACGATTCATCGAACTCCGATCGACGATCGTCTAGCTCAACTTCGACAGATCGTAGAACTCCATTCGACGATCGCTGAGCTCAACTTCACTATATCGTCGAACTCCGTTCGACGATCGGTGAGCTCAGGTCGACAATTTTGACTCTGCTTTGGAACTTTATCTCTGAGCTCAGTTCGACGATCTGTGAGCTCAGATTGACCATATTTTGCTGCTGTATATTTCCAGATCACTGAGCTCAGCTCGACAATAGCAGAGCTCAGTTCGACGATTTCAGATAACTTCCAGGATGTTTCTAAATTCAAATTCAAATCAGTTAGGAGTTATTCTGCAATTAATTCAGAGATTTCCTAGCCGTTCTCATTCATTTCTGGACCAAGTTTCAAGGGATTTTTCAATGAATGTTTCTGTGGACTTTCTCCCAGAAGAGATTATGCAATTAAGGATGCAATCAATGCAGGCTAACGGCTATTCTTGATAGAGAATGTTATTCTATTCTGCACCAGAGAATAAAAGACAGAATTTTTGAATCACTCACATAACAGAGATTACATAGACACATTCAAAAATCTTCTGTCCAAAAGAATTCTCAAGAACACACATCCAAGGAGATCAAGTCTTCTCAAATCTTTAGATCTCTTTAGTTTTCAAAGTGTTCAAGGCCAACATACTTTCAAGACTCCAGACATTCAACATTTCAGCTATTGCTGAAATCATCTATTGCTGGAGTTCAATCTTTGAACGCCGATCACCCTCAGCAAAGCTTTTCTTCCTGAACATCTCAAGGATTCAGGGGGAGCTTTGACATCAACAATCCACATAGTCTTCTCAGTTGTTTGAGAAAGAGAAGACTTCCATCATTCTCTCACCCCCTCTCTGTAAAGGGTTTCTCAAACTCCCTTCAAAAGTTTGAGCTTGGTTTTTGAGCACCTTGTCAAAAGCTCATTGGCGGCAAGACACCTGATCAAAAAATCTGCTTTGGTTTTTGAGCACCTTATCAAAAGCTCATTGGTGCCCAGGACACCTGATCAACTCATCCTGCAGTGGATTCCTACCTAGGGTGGTAGAAGAGTGGATGTACCCAAGTTTAGGGGAACCACTATATTTCCTTGTGTCTTCTGGTTTTGCTTGTGTTTATGTTTGTTTCTGGCCTTGATTTTTCCGTGCTTAGCTTTTGTTTAACTTAGCTCTGTGATTAGTTTTTTTTTGCTTCCCTGCTCACTCTTATTACAAGAGTCGTTGTAAAAAGTTTCAAAGCACCATATACTCTATTCACCCCCCTCTAGAGTATATCAGACCTAGCTGCACTTTCAAAGTAACTATCCGCCGCCTACCAATTTCTGGCAGATATTACGGGAAAGATACTGATGACCAAGCACTCTGCTCATGACTATATTACCCGTCACCAATTTCTAATAATGTGTGCAGTAGTGAATAAGAGACATGTTGATTGGAGTAAGGTTTTCTTTGAATTGATCAAGAAGAAGAACAACAAGAAGGAAGTCTGCTTTGACAGAATTTTGGGGATTTTTCTTACAGAGAAGGCTACTGAATGTATGGTATCCCCGACCATCTTCATAAACGGCAGCAAGCGCCTCACTTGCGCTCTGTTTGGCAGGTGGGAGAGGACCATCTCCAAGCCCTCAAAGGCTTCTTCCTCTTCCCTCCAAACTTCTGAGAGCACAAGGGCTGTAAAGGCCGCTCCCCACCCTGCTGAAGAGGTTCCTCCATCTCAACCATCTCTTCCAGCACCTCTTCCTCCAAAGAAGCCTCCTCATGTACCTACCACTCCTTCATCTCCACCACTTGACCTAACAATCACTTCATCTCCACCTCCATCTTACCCTCTGCAAGTTCATCAACAACTCACTCCTCCAGATTCCCCTCATGAGACAATACTTCCTACACCTCCAAAGTCTCCTCTTCCCCCATACTTATCCACCATCCCATCTTATAATATACCATCAGATATAATCATGCAAGATGCCCCCACTCCATCTGTTATTCCTCCTCCCATTACATCCCCTTCCCCTTCCCCATTTGATTCATCTACCCTCATTTATTTGCTTACACCTCTCATCTAATCTCTCATCCAAGAGGCCATTACACCTCTTGTGACCTCCATTAATTCCTTATCTGCCCAAATCTCTCTTCTATCTGCTGTCCCCTCTTCATATAGGGGCCTAGCTCTAGGTATTCCTGAACCCAGGCAGGGGGAGATGCTCAGTGATGAAGTTGCAGCAGATGCAGATACAGCAACAGCAGCAGCAGTCACAGCAGTTCCCTCTCTAGCTAATACAGATTCAGATGAGGATACAATAATTTTGACAGACTTTGATGCTGAGATGTTTGAGTTAATTCAATTTATGGATACTGACATTGATTTGGATGAGTCAGTTGCTCAAATAACTCTTGTTGGTGATTTCTATTTAAATCCCACAGTGAATTTATCAGCTTTGTTGAGAAATTTTGATACTGTATATATGCAATTCCCTCCAGCAGATTTCTCTAAGCCATATTTGGCTATGGTACCATATACCTCTCCAGCCAGTCCAGCAGTTGCCAAGCAACTCTGTGACAATTTTGCTCTCTCTGCCTCTAGCTCAAAAGTCATTCCAAAAGTTACATCAGTGCCAGTTTCAGCACCAGATTTTGTTATGGATGACTCTCTAATGCCTACTCTAGATGAGTTTATTCAGGCAGACATTGAAGAAGAGAATAAGGCAGCAGCTAATAGCTCTGTCTCTTTTGTTTCTGAATCTTGTACATATACTTCTTCTCTTGTTGTTGAAACCCTTATTCCTGAACCTTCTGCCCCTCCTCCAGCAAAGGCTGTTGTTTCTGATCAAGCTTTAAAAGCATTGGATGCATTGTATGATACCCCTCAGGATTCAGAGTCTGATGATGATGATAATGATTCTGATGAGGATGCAGCTAGTAAGAAAAAGAGATTGTTGGCAAAGAAGAGAAGGGCTGCTCCTCCTCCAGCTCCCAAGCCAAATCCCAATACAGACACTCCCTACTATATTTTGCACAATGTAACTCCATATAAGGGAATGCCAGCATGGATGTGGCTCTCCAAAAACTAGCAGAACGATAGAAAGAGAAGCAGGAGATACTCCCCTCCTGCAGTGCATAGATACAGGAAGGATCCTCCTCCTCCTCCTCCAGCAGCTGGTGCTAGTGGCTTTAGCTCCCAGAGATCTACCCCAATGCAAACTTATTAGAGACAGTCAGGGAGATCTTCTGGAAGCAGCCAACAGAGGCCATCCGCCTTAGGAAGTCAAAGTAAGCAGCAGCAACAACAACAAAGTTCTGAAGTACATAAAGCTGAAAGCCCAAAAAGACCTCTCTCTCCTCCAATTCCTTTTGAAGATCCAGAAACTGCTAATACTGCAAGAATGGCTAGGTACCAAGAATTGATTGGACTATTATTGATAAATAAAGCCAAAGCATAAGGAAAAGATATCTCTGGTCTTTCAACAATGTCAAAGTATAAAAGGGAAGAGCTGAAAAGGTTTGACAAAGGCAACAAACTATTTATTGTTGATGATTATATGAAACTTCATCCAGAAGCAGTTGTCCCCAGGGCTACTTCATTGAAAATTATTGGGGCAGCAGATATGACCATGATAGTGGCTCAAGCTCAAAATTCTAACAGAGAAATTATTTTCAAGAAGCCAGGAGAAAAGAAAGCAGAATACAAACCTCAGCAGAATAAGCCAAATAAGTAATTTTCTTGGTGTTTCAATTTCTGTCTGTTATTTGTTTTTTTAACTATACTATCTGTCAAACAAAGCTGTGTGTATATATATATCTGTTGCAAGTGTTATAATTCTCTGCCAGATATATCTCTTTTCTTGCTTTGTTTTTATGTTTTGAGTCTCTGTTAGTGACCTCACCCAAATAAGAGGAGATTGTTGGATCCCTAGTTGATTTGGGCTAGGTTCACTGACTTAGGATATGACCCATCATGTATAGCCAGGTTCAATTTGTGTCCTAGAGTTTAGGTTAAGTCCTTAGGCTCAACTCCAGATGGAACAGCTTTCAACAAGACCCTCAGAGACTCCAGACTCACAAGTTTTCAAGATCAAGTAAAGTGAGTTCGACGTTCATCGAACTCAGCTCGACGAAAGGAGTTCTGCGCTCGACGATCGTGAGACAATTCTTAGTGCTGAGCTAGATGATCTATGTTCTCTGCTCGACGAAGACTTAGTTTCTACATCAAGCCAAAGTCAGGACAACTTCAAATTTTTCTAAGTCGAGCCTCAAGCTTCGGTCGACGAATTATATTCTGAGCTCGACGAACTTGGACCTCAAGTTCACAGCTTCTCAGGTCGACGAAGTCAGCTTCTCAGGTCGACGAATTCTAAACTCTACTCGACGATTTCTGGACTAAGAGAATTTGTGTCGACACTTAGGGTTTGTGTCGACACCAGACGATTTGTGTCGACACCAGGATTTCAGTCGACACCACCTTATGTCGACACCAGAGGACTTGTGTCGACACAAAGATCAATCTGTCGACACCAACTTATGTCGACACAGCTCTTCAGCAGATGCAGGATATTTTGCCTAAGTCCAGAACTTTTCTCAGCTCGACGAATTTGATTCTCAGCTCGACGAATGAAGACTGTCTATCAGATGAATGAAGATTGTCTGGTCAACGAACTCTATCAAGCTCAGCTCGATGAACTCAAGCTCAACTCGACGAACACAAGTTCAGCTTGACGAATTGTGTTCTTCGTTTGACGAATCCAGATTAGGTTTTCTTCAAGGTTCCTGTCCCATTTCTTGGCGCTAATTCCTGAACATTTAATGCCAGATCTTCTCGGAATGTTACCGTTAGAACACGTATTTACTATGGACAATTACATGTCGTTTTTTCCATGGGACAGTTAGGAAAGTCATTGATTGCTGATTCTTTCCAAGGCCGACTGTATTTACTGCTCGACATTCAAATGTTTGAATATTCCTCAGTCAGTCACAGACACAGACAGACACTGTAAGAGATCAGAATCAAGCAGTGAAAGAGTTCAAGAATTACAGTACAACAACCAATCTGATAGACATTCTAAAGTTGCAGAGAAGAACAAACATACAAACATCTAAAGTTCTTGACTGCAATCTGCCTTAACTAGAGAACTTTTTCAAGAAGAAGAAGAACAACCAAATTCAATCAAGAGTCTTCTTCTATCTATTCTCAGGATAACTTCAAAGTACAATAGAACTTTATCAGTCAGAAGAAGTTCCTGAAGCAGTTCTGGTCCAGGGATTTTAGGTCATTGAAGGCCTATCACCCTGAAGCAGTGCTCCAGCATTCCTGACCAATTCAAGATCTCAGGGGGAGCAAGATCTGCTATAATTAATCCACAATTCTTCTCTCTGACTGTTGATAGAGAATACACTATCACCCTCTCTCCAATTTCCGTACAGGGTTTTAAATCCCTTCAAAATTATTCTGGTTGCAAGTCTCCTTCCAAAATACTTGAGGGTTTGGTTTTTGAGCAACTTATCAAAAGCTCATTGGTGCCCAGGACACCTGATCAACTCATCCTGCAATGGATTCCTACCTAGGGTGGTAGAAGAGTGGATGTACCCAGATTGGTTGGGGAAACACTATAGCTCCTTGTGTCATCTAGTTGCTTATTTTCTTTTGTTTTCTGGCTGTGCTTTGTGATTGTTTTGTGCTTGCTTTATTTTATTTGCTTCCCTATTCACTTAGGTATACAACAACTGTTGTAAAAAGTTTTTAGTGAGCACCATACTCTATTGACCCCCCCTCTATAGTATATCAGATCTAACATGTACTTTCATACTGTTTCTGCCTCATCCTTCTTGAAGTTTTCATATTATGTGATGAGGTGTGATCTTCTATCTTTCCTCTCATCTGCTGAGCCAGCAACCATTTGATTGAGTGAATCCCAGATTGCTTTTGCAGAGGTGCACTCAGCCACCTTCTGAAAGATGTCATCTGACATAGTCTGAGCCAATATGTTCATGGCTTTGGCATCATCAATCTTTGCTTTCTTCTGAGCTTCAGTCCACTCAGGTGGGGGGACTGCATTGTTGCTGAAAGATGTTGTAGCTATAGATGCCTGTGGAGGACCTGTCAAAATTGAATTGTAGATGTCTTCATCAATGGAATTCATGTATAACCTTATTCTTGCCTTCCAGATGGCAAACCTATTAAGGTGGCAAACTAGAAGTCTAGTGCTTGCATAATCCTTGTTCTGTACCATGCTGTGTTTATAATTTAAATAAGAATAAAATACTGTGTAGATCTAACAAAGGATCTTTTGGTTCAAGATTTAACTTGTACAACCAAAGGAAGTAGCTCTGATACCAATTAAAAGTGAGTGTTAGATCAGAAATACTCTAGAGGGGGGGGGGGGGTGAATAGAGTATGCTTAAAAATTTCTTAACTGCTATTACAGCTTTTGCTGTAAATTAGTAAGTACAGAAATTAATAAACTAACAAACAATAAACCTAAACCGCAAGTACAGCAAGAACAAAAGAAAAGGAGGCAACCAAACGACACGAATTTTATAGTGGTTCCCCAATCTGGGTACATCCACTCTTCTACCACCCTTGGTAGGAATCCACTCAGGTTTTTGATCAGGTGCCTGACACCAATGAGCTTTTGATCAGGTGCTCAAAAACCAACCCAAGTCTTTTGATCAGGAGACTTGTAACCAAGGAATCACTTTTGAATGGAGATGACAACCCTTTACAGAGGTGGGGGTGAGAGATGATTTTGTCTTCTCTTTCTCAATATATAACTGAGAAGACTGTGGATTGATTATAGATTAAGGCTCCCCTTGAGATGCAGAATGGATCAGGGAAAACTAAGAGCCAAGATTCAGGGTGATAGGTCTTCAAACTAAATCCTTGACCAGCAATAGTGTTCAGAATCTTCTTTGACAGATTGAACTGAAGTTGTCCTTTTGAAGTGTCCTGGAGTTCTTGAAGAAGGAAGACTCTTGATATATGTATTGTTGTTGTTCTTCTTCAAGTGCTGATGAGCTTCTGGTCAAGAACTTCTGTGTATCAGAAAAATGCTTCTTCTTTGACAGAGCAGATTATGCAAGATTGAATGTTTTTCTGTAATCTCTATGTCCTTCTCTGTAAGCTGTGCTTTGTGTGAAGCTTTCTCAATTATTTTTTGTTATTGATTCTCTTCTATAAGTCTGTGTATCTCTTTGTGTATCTGAATGTGTATATTATTCTCTTCTTCTCTATCTTTTGAAAATTTGAATGCATCTGCAATTAATGCTGACAGCCTTGAGAATAATCAGCATTGATTTATTTCCCCAACTGTCCCGTGGAAAAACGGCAAGCAATAATCCTGAAGAAGACCATAATTAATAATCCTTCTAATGGATACATTCAGAGAATGTTAGAGCATTAACTACTCAGGAATTATCGCATTAGAGTGGGGACAGAAGGTCGGAAATAACTAAGTCTAGAATCGTCGAACAGATAGCAGAATACGTCGAACTGAGTTCACAGTTCGTCGAGCTGAGACCTTTTATTCGCCGACCTGACGCTTATGTTCGTCGAGCCGAGTTCCATGATCGTCGAGATGGAAACTGAATTGCTGTTCTTTTAATCTTTGCCTATTCGTCGAGCTGGTAAATATGTTCATCGACTGGAGTTCAGCAATTATTTTGGAGTTGTCAAATATCCTGTATCGACACAATTACTCCTATGTGTCGACACAAGTCTTCTGTGTGGTGTCGACATAGCCTTTCCACAATATCGACTGATGATCTTGGTGTCGACAAAAGTTCTTCTAGTGTCGACTTAGTTGATCTCGACATACACTCTGAGTGTCAACATAAGTCTTCTGGTTCCAGAATTCATCGGGCAGAGAACTGGGTTCGTCGACCTGAGACTGGAGAACATAGTCTCGACAGAATGCTGTGATAGTCCAAAGATTCATCGACCGAAGAATGGTGTTCGTCGAGCTAAGTCTGGAGAACCTTGAATTCGTCGAGCTGAAAATGAATCTGGACTTAGAGAAAAATTGATGAACCTCTGGCAATAGAGTTTAGAGATTGTCGAGCAAAGAATGAAGTTTGTCGACCTGAGAACTAGGTTCGTCGACCTGAGTCTAGGGAACGGTTTGGACTTAGAGTTCTGAAGAAGGAATCCAAGGATCATCGATCTGTGACTGAAGTTCGTCGACCTGAGTCTAAAGAATAGTATAGACTTAGAGTTCTGTAGGTGGAATCCAAGGATCATCGATCTATGACTGAAGTTCGTCGATCTCACCTCAGAGAATATTTCTCTAAGATCGTCGAGCTGAGAACGACTATCGTCCACCTGAGTTCGACGAATGTCAAACTCATTTTACTTAGTCTCTTGAGAAATCTCTGAATCTTGAGAAAAACTCTATGTCTTGAGGCACTGGATGTCTGATGATGTCTTGTCCATATGATGTTGTCATTGAGGACTTGGCATTGACTCTAGGACATAACTTTGACCCTAGCAATACATGTTGGGTCACATCATCCTAAGTTAGTGAACCTAGCCCAAATCAAACTAGGGATCCAACAACCTGGGCCGACTCCACCGCTGGCGATTATTGCCACCACCTTCGTTGAGGTGGTGGCTAGCGTTTCCCAGCTGTGAGGCCACCAGAGGCGGCTCCTCTAGCGATCCCGAGCAAGAAGTAAAACTCGGGAAATTTCTCACTCTCTCCCAGGGTATCAGGCTTGATTGAGCCCGATGTCTCGCCTAAATGATCTAGAAAGCTAGCACGGGGTGAGGTGAGGTGAAACGAACCTGGAGTCGGGCTTGGCGGTGCGTGCGGTGGCGGTGCTCCATGGCCGACTCTTGCTCCGGCGAACTAGCCCAATTCCTTGATTCTCCAGCAAAAACAGTGCTCCAGATGTTGATCTCCACTCTCCTGAGCTCACTGAAGATGGTGTTGGGCTTGATTTTAGCTGGGAGTGGCTGTGGGAGGAGTTGGAGTTAAGGGGGGTGGCCGTCCAATCTTCGGAACTTCCTCCTGGCCACCAGGTGTCCCCAAATCCCTCCACCTAACATGAATAATGCTGAGGAGCTCAGCATTATTCATGAATCCCTCCACCTCCTGGCCACCAGGTAGCTGGCTGAGGAGCTCAGCCAGCTACCTGGGCAGAGAGAAGGAGGGCCACATGGCCAACATTTCTTCTTTTCCCCATTTCTCTCCACTGTTTTCCTCTAAAAAGTCCAAATTTCCCCCATGCATGCATTCTCTCTCCATTTTCGGAGGGGTAGAGGTGGTCCTTGACCTCTTGGGCTGGTCATGGTCCTTGACTAATGAGCTTAGCCCATGGGGAGTGGGTTTGGCTTCTTCTTCCTTTCTTTAGGCCTTTTTGTTGACTTGTTGACTTTTGGGGTTGACTTGGTCAACATGGGGAGTGGGCTGACCACATTTGAAGGTCATGGACCCTTTGGCATCACCCAACTTGGGTTGGTCCATGGTGGTTCCCCACTTGGACTATTTGGGCTTTTGGGTGTGTTTTTGACCAATTGAAGGTTAAGGGTTGACTTGGGTCAACTCTAGTCAATTGGTGACCTTGTGATATGGCTTATGGTTCCCTTAGGTTGATCTTAGGGTTAGGGATGCAGTGGTGGAATCAATGTGTGGCTAGGACCCCAATTTGGGCTGGTTTGACTTAGACTACCTTGGGCCTTATTGTGGGCCCCATGTGACTAAACCCTAACCCTATGGTTCAAACCTAGCCTAAACCCATGCCCCCCACCACATGCCCTAAACCAACCTAAGTAGAGGGGTCTAATTGAAAGTGGGATGTTACAAATTCCAATAAACAAAGAAATAATTTCGTCCCCGAAATTCAAGTTCGGGTCTACGGGGTTTCCAAGTATGAAAATTTAAGTAGTTTAGCTAATAATTAAAGTGTTACCTGATGTAAAAATCTCTGGGTGCTACTCTAGCATCAGATCCCTCGGCTCCCAGGTGTGCTTCTCCCGTCCATGGTTAGACCACAACACCTCTACCAGGGGACCTTCTTATTCCGCAGCACTCAGACCACGGTATCATCGATCCGGAGCGGCTCTAGGAGAACTGATCTGTCGGATGCTAACGAGCCTGCTGTAGTGGTGATATGCTGCTTCGGCCGAAGGAGAGCTCTCCGTATCTAGGAGACATGGAAGACGTCATGCAAGGTCCCCAGCTCTGGCGGCAGCTCTAGCCTGTAGGACAAGGGGTCGATCCGCTCCAAAATCAAGTAGGGCCCCATATATCGATGGCTGAGCTTCTTGTGCCTTCGTACCCGAGACATACCATGCACCAGACGTATCTTCAAGAACACTCTGTCCCACACCAGGAACTCCAACTTCCGATGTCGCACATCGTAGTATTTAGCTTTCCTACTCTGGGCCTCCAGCATCCGGTCCCTGATCAATCGTATCTGAGTGTCCGTATCCTCAATATATTCCGAACCAAGTGCCCTGGGGTCCTCATCCTGTATCCAAGATATCGGTGTCTGACATTTTCTCCCATAAAGAGCCTCATATGGTGCCATCCCAATGCTCGTCTGGTGACTGTTGTTGTAGGAGAACTCAACTAGTGGCAACAGTCTCTCCCAGGACCTCCCCGTATCCAGTATACATAATCGTAGCAGATCCTCCATGGTCCTGATGGTTTGCTCTGCCTGACCGTTGGTCTGTGGATGGAAAGCGGTGCTAAAAGCAAGCTGAGAACCCAAGTACGCCTGCACCTCTCTCCACTCCCTAGAAGTGAATCGACCGTCACGATCCGAGACAATCGTCTGGGGGACCCCGTGGTACCTGACGAACTATTCCACAAACAACCTCACTAAAACAGTAACTGTGTTGTCCTTCCTGATAGGTATAAACTGGGCCACCTTGGTCAATCTATCGATAATGACCCAAACAGAATCGTGCCCCGAGTGGGAGCAAGGCAATCCGTGCATAAAGTCCATAGCTATATCCTCAAACTTCCACTCAGGGACTGGCAGTGATTGTAGTAACCCTCCTGGGCTCTTGCATTCTGCCTTTACTCGATGTCATGTCTCGCAGTGTGTCTCATAGAAGATGATCTCCTTCTTCATACTCAGCTAGTACATGCTCCTCCACAGATCCGCTATCATCTTGGTGATACCGGGGTGCATCGAGTGCTGAGAACTGTGTGCCTCCCTGAGTATATCCTCCCGGATACCACCTCCTCCGGGTATATAAACACGACCGTGGAAATGAACAAGGCCATCAAGAAAGGTATAATCACCTAACCTGCCCCTTCTAGGGCCCTGAACACCGACACCAATGATACATCTAACCTATGATGTACCCCGATGCACTCTCATATATCACATTCCACGATCAAGGAGTTCAAATACTCTCAGTAGATCTCCGGCTGGGACTCAGAAACAACCAAAATGTGCATATCCTCCAACATCTGCAATAACTCCATAGACATCTCCCGAGGCTCTGGTACTGAGGTGCTGGCTCTCCTACTCAAGGCATATACCACGTTGTTCGCCTTCCCCGGATGATAACGCATGGGGTAGTCATAATCACATAAGAATTCAAGCCACCTCCACTGGTATAGGTTCAGGTCTTTCTGCGTATCAACATACTTGAGGTTCTTGTGATCTGAGAAGATATCACAATGAACCCCATATAGATAATGTCTACAGATTTTTAATGCAAATACCACCGC
Organism: Platanthera guangdongensis; assembly: GCA_039583875.1. NCBI lineage: Eukaryota > Viridiplantae > Streptophyta > Magnoliopsida > Asparagales > Orchidaceae > Platanthera > Platanthera guangdongensis. The sequence goes on along the minus strand of CM077161.1, from coordinate 90,315,746 downwards.
CCCGAGCTCTAAGTCATGTACGAGTTAATTCTGTTCATGCTTCTTCAACTGCCTCGAAGCATAAGCAATGACATGCCTGTGTTGCATCAAGACTGCACCCATCCCCTGATATGAGGCATCAGTATATATGTGAAATCCTTCCTTCCCAGATGGAAGTGCAAGGATGGGGGAAGAGGTGAGCCTGTCCTTCAGCTCCTGAAACACTGCCTCTCACTTCCCCGTCCATATAAAAGTTGCTTCCTTCTTCGTCAAGGACGCGAGGGGGAGTGCTATCCTCGAGAACCCCTCCATGAACTTGCGATAATATCCCGCGAGCCACAGGAAACTGCGTATGTCTGATGCCGACCTTGGCTGTAGCCAATATCTAACTACCTGCACCTTAGCTGGGTCCACAGCCAACCCTACCCCACTGATAGTGTGCCCTAGGAATGCCACTTCCTGCAGCCAAAATTGGCACTTGGAGAACTTTGCATACAATTAGTGCTCTCTCAGCTTCCCCAAAACTAAGGCCAAATGCTAAGTATCATCTTCCTATGTCTGGGAGTAGATCAGTATATCATCGATGAAAACTATAACGAATCTGTCCAGATAGGGCTCGAAGATGCGGTTCATCAAGCTCATGAATGCAGAAGGTGCATTTGTGAGCCCGAAAGTCATTACCGTGAACTCGTACAAGCCATAACGGGAACTGAAGGCCCTCTTCGGTATGTCCTCCTCCTGAATTCGCAGCTGATAGTACCCAGATCTCAAATCTAACTTGGAGAACCAGAAGGCTCCCTGAAGCGGATCAAACAGCTCATTGATCCGGGGTAGCGGGTATGTATTCCGGACCGTCAACCGGTTCAGCTCCCGATAGTCGATGCAGAGACGCAGGGAGCCATCCTTTTTCCTGAGAAATAACACCGGAGCTCCCCACAGTTATGAACTTGGTCGGACAAACCCTGACTCTACCAGCTCCTATAGCCGTGTCCTGAACTCTGCTAGCTCCTTTGGCGCCATCCAGTACGGTGCCCGAGATACAGTCCTAGATCCTGACACCAATTGAATATGGAAGTCTTTATCCCTAGCTGGTGGCAATCCGGGCAATTTCTCCGGAAACACGTCGGAAAAATCCCGAACTACCGGAATATCCACAGTAGAAGTCTCTGCTCCCGCCATATCGAAGCAGATAATATACACTTCCTCACCTTGCCTGTGGGCTTTGACAGCCTATACAGATGATAATAAGAGATGGACAAGTCTAATACCTTCAACGATGATATGGGAGTCTCTGTGCCTCAGGGTGATCCTCCTCGATGGGCAGTTGATCTGGGCATGGTTCCAATATAACCATGTCATGCCCAAGATCAAGTCGAAATCTGGCATCTTTAGAATCGTCGCAGCTGCTTCAAAAGTCTTTCCGCCGATTTCCGCCTCCATATTGCACTTGGCAGATGATAGTAGTACCGATCCATCAGGTAGCCTCACTCTCATCATCGAGCCTGTGAATCATTCTACGCCGTCCAATCCTTCCACAAGGCTTCTGATATGAACGAGTGTGAAGCACCCATATCGAATAGCGTATGAGCGGGCTTGCCGCTGATAAAGACTATTCCTGAGGTTGATTGAGTTTCCAATGGGTAGTCATTCTTCATGGTCAAGATTATGTAAAATAGTAATAACAAGAGAACATATATTAATTTCATAACATACATTATATACCTGTGATGACTTCCTCCGGATTCCTCGGCTCAGCGAGATCCAATGCATATATCTGCTCCTGTCCTCTGCCTTGGCCAAAAGGTCCTCAGCCTCAGCCCCGACCTCGACCACGTCCTCGACCTCGGCCCTGCTGTACCAGAGGGGCCACCAGAGGTGCAGGAGGTGGAGGAGGAAGTGGATGAAACTGATGCGAAACTCAGATCTAATGTGGCCTGACTGATGGAACTCGAAACAAACTATCGGTCGTTAGCCACGATCATCCTGTCTCATCTGGCCATGTGTCTGTGGTGGTGGAGGAGCTGGTGCTACAGGGGGTCCCTGTTCCTGCCTGTAGTTGGGACGATAACGTCCTCCACCTCTCTTATGACTAATGACTCTGCCGCTCTGCGAGCCCCGGCTGCTCTCCCCAAAGAACGACCCATCCAGTGGTCTCTTTCCTCTGTTCTGCACCATCAGCTGGTCTAACTCCAGCTTCTTGGCCATCTCGATGATCTGAGCTGACGTGTCATGAGAGATGAACAAGAGGGCCTACCTCAGATCGTCTCTAAGGCCCTGGTAGAATCTCTTGGCATACCTCCCGTCGTCTGTATCAAGTATCCCCGCGAACCTGGCAGGGTGGCAAAACTCCCTCTAGTACTCAATCACAGACCTGGTCCCCTGCGTGAGATTCAAGAACCTCTCTTCTAACTCATCACGATCTGTGGTGGACACAAAATGGTCCAAGAATACTTCACCGAACTCCTCCCAAGATATTTCTGATAGGTCTTTATCTGCATAGGTGGAGTCCATCATGGACTTCCACCACCTCTTCTAATGGGCATCCGGTGCAGTAGTTGCTCAATGAACTGCCTCGCTGACAGAGCAGCTGATGCCTGCCAGCATCACATGTATAGCCTTGAGCCATTCCTCCATTTTTACTGTATTCTCCATCACGTGGTACATGGGCGGGGACAAACTCTTGAACGCACTCAGCTAGTTTGATCCCAGATTCGGTAGCGGCGTCGGAACCTGCTGGCCATGAATGCCTCAAGGATGGCCGTCAAGGTCTGGCCCATCTCTGTTTGTAGAAAAGGAGTGGGATCCGGAGGGTAAGGAGCCACATTCTGCGGTACGGCAACCCTGTGAGGCTGCACAAAGGTAAGGTTTATATTAGAATTGGCCTAACTCATTGCTTATGTGGACTGTTTTATGTGACTTTTTACACATGGGCACATCATTGCTTCTGCTGCATAGTTTGTCCGCAAAATAATGCTCGAGCGGGGTGTCCCAGTGTTATGGACATCTTCTCTTATGATCTTTTGTTCAAGTGATACCAGTTTGTAAGACCCTCCCCTTTACCAAGGAGTTAACCCGGTCTTATGCCCAGAACCGCCGTCTTACGGTGGCACTAATACACGGGCTAGTAGACACCAGAACACGCTGATTCTGTCGGCTAGTACGATCATAAAACCTGTTTGACCAAAAGAGAGTAAGAAGTAAAAGCAGTATAAAGCAGCCACTAGTCCACAAGTCACAACACTATCTCATAATAAATAAGAGTACATCAGTCCAGCCATGAGTAATATATAAATAGAGAAAAAGGGGCTTATGCCCAGTACATAATGACAAATATCTCTCTCATAAATGATAACATGCGGAAGCTACACTTTCATCAGAAGATGCAGCCCACCTGATGCCGAGCTGCAGTAGTAGTGAGCGGTGGTGGTATCAGCTCCTCGCATCCTGCCACCTCGTCCTACTGGTGCTCCCTCTCCTCGAGCTCCTAAAATGTTGGGTCACACTAACCGTTAGTCAAAAAGACTAAGTCGTTTCCTCCACACCTCACCCCGCAACTCCTAGGCACCGGTCGGGAGAACGAAGCGGAGGACAACAAGGGATAAAGCAAGGAAGCAGGTGACAATGGAACTTTACTTATAAGTATATATGAATCAAATATTTCTACTCTAGCAGTTCTATATATATATGGTACAGGAAAAGTAAGCGGAGCTGAACAGCAACTAGTAAAGAGCAGCAAATAAACAAGTACTATAGGCAAGGTAAGAAAGACATCAAGTATAATGAGCTACTATTACCATCACAGAAGTACCTTAACTTATATGAATGTCCATACAAACATATAAGTTAAGGTTTCTAGAAATATAACTTATCATTATAAAAGAGCTCATACTAATTTATATGATAAGGATCCATAGTGCGTATGACCTAGTTATGAATGTATGATATGCATGCATTTATGGTTCATGCAAGTGCAACTCACGCACACGACTCTGTGATCACAGACCTTTAGTTCCCACTTTTCGGAGCTAGCATCACTCTCTGGTACCACCTTTGTGGCTACGGCAGTAGTGGAGCGAGCGTCTCCACTCCTAGGCGGGTATCACACTACCAGGCCTGGACCTTCCATACGCCTCTGTACACGTCATAGGTGCACTCTAGAGTCTCTGCGTACTATTTGTTGGCTACCAACCAGTCTTTTTAGTCGAGTGTGCATTTTTGGGGATCGTCCTCTAGACCGCAACATAAAGCAACCCACTGGACCCTCAAACCATCACACCTCGCCAGAGCCATTGTACTGCCATCGGTGTGACGATTGGCCCAGTACCGCATAACCCGCCACAAGTTTATACACATACAAGATATTCCAACCCGAGCCTTCAGCTCGCAGGACCAACCCATCTCGAATCCCTCCAACCCATCATGGGTGAGATTGTACATAGTGCTTTTATTCAAAATCCCTCAAACCCATCACGGGTGAGATTGCACATAGTGCCTTTATCAAAATCCCTCAAACCCATCACAGGTGAGAATGGACCATAATGTCTTAATCTATTAAACTACTCTTGTCTAGTGTTAGTTACACCTAGCAATTTAGGATTGATCCCAGGACTGCCTGAGGCATACCCGATAAAGGGCTCTCAGGGGCACTAGGAACTACGATGGGCTAAATCCCAAAGCTCCCTTTCGCAAGGATATTTACTTTTATTGATATCTACCCATAATCCATATTCTGCTCTCATTATTACTCTGGAGTGGTCCTAATGACTTAAGATGTTAATAGAAGGGCGGCGGTCTTCCGCCGACCTTTGTTATATTTACTATCCTAGGACTTGCGCTCGATCGCTCGTAAGCAAGAAATGACCTATAGTATACCAACTAGGGTTTATTCTCCCAAAATAATACCCATCTCAATGTCTAGTCTTATCCCCCTGCGGTCCTAGTAGTATATACTATCTGAGCTAGGCGCAACCCATGACCTAATACCACCCGTAAAGTATGACTTCCAATTTCTTGGCCAAAATGACCCTTACCATTTATCATGGGATGATATGATATATGATATTGATTAAGTGGAGTTTCACTAGTTTTCTAAGTAATGAAGACCCTAAATTAAATCATTTAATTAAGTGGCCTATATCACTTTATACAAGAAGTACTATAACAAATGATCCACCTGGTCTAATAAAATTTCTTGATGATCATCTAGGATAATTATGACTGGTTTCCAAGAATTGTAATTTTCCCATTTACATTTCCATTAATTTTCATTTAGAGTTAAATCCATGAATTGGCCACTTAACAAATGAAGTACATTAAATAAGTTTCTAAAAATTCTAGGAAAATTACCACAGATGTAAATTGCTGCAATAATACCAAATACAAAATTTCATAGTCCTAAACATTAATTTGGTTTACTAACACTCATATGAAAAATATATTAAAAATGTCATTTATTGGATTTTAAACCAATAGAAGCATCCAAAAATATCAAGAAAATTACACAAGGTCACAAACACATAATTAAATCTCTAGGAAGTTTTCCATAATATTCCTACTGAAATTTCCATCAGTTTTAAATAATTTCCATAAATGGGAAAAATTGTAAATTCTACAAAATTCCAAAGTATATTCATCTAACAGACCCATAAAACTTTCAATGTGTTAAATATCACTCCCTTGAGTTCTTAACAAAATTTGAGAATTTTAACGCATCAATAACCCTATTTTCAAATTTCTATTCTAAAATGGCCTAATACTCAAAAATTCCAAATAATGGGATTTTTGATCCCAAAAATCCCATTACTTCTGTTGAAGGTATATTTCACCCTAATAATCCTTTGACCAAGATTTGATAGACTTTTAATGTTCCAAAAGGGCTAAGTCCCCATTATATAGATTTTTGCTAAAGGCACCCCAAGCCTATATTCATCATACTCATGCAAGTGGGTTTACCCAACATGCAGAGGCCCAAAGAGGCTGAAAGTTTTATCATGGTCTGATATTGACCCAATGGACATGCCACCAAAATTTGGGGCCATTTGGAGTTGTATTTCTCCATATATTCAATTAATTTAAATAAGGGAATTTTACCAAAAACTATAGGAAATGTTTTTTCCAAAAATTCCAAATTTTGGTCAATAACTAAGTATGACATGGTCTCATGCATGACCAAAATCGTAGGTCATGAGGACTTATAATTTGGTCTGGGCACATATTTGAAAATCTGCCCTAGCCTAGGACCAGTCTGGGTAGAATGTCCTTACAAGGAGCCCTAATGCTCCAAATCTCAAGTTTAGGGTGGCAAAATTAAGGTGGGAACTATGCCTACAATTTTCATGTTGATTTTTGGTTCTTATATTGCCTTTAAGAGTCCTATTTTTAGCATGCAATTACTATGTAAAAGTGTGACATGTAATTTACTATTCATATCAAATTAAATTCATCAATCATATGAAATGAAACAGACGACATCCGTTTATTGTCCCCAGGTGGCAACGGCTGCGATTTCTTCTTCTTCGGCCATGTTTGCTGGCAAATTCTGGCCACCTGGGCCGACTCCACCGCCAGCGATTATTGCCACCACCTTCATTGAAGTGGTGGCTAGCGTTTCCCAGCGGTGAGGCTGCCAGAGGCGGCTCCTCCGGCGATCCCGAGCAAGAAGTTAAACTCGGGAAATTTCTCACTCTCTCCCATGGTATCAGGCTCGATTGAGCCCGATGTCTCGCCTAAATGAGCTAGAAAGCTAGCACGGGGTGAGGTAAGGTGAAACGGACCTGGAGTTGGGCTTGGCGGCGCATGCGGTGGCGGTGCTCCATGGCCGACTCTTGCTCCGACGAACTAGCCCAATTCCTTGATTCTACAGCAAAAACAGTGCTCCAAATGTCAATCTCCACTCACCTGAGCTCACTGAAGATGGTGGTGGGCATGCTTTTAGCTGGGAGTGGCTGTGGGAGGAGTTGGAGTTAAGGGGGGTGGCCGACCAAGCTTTGGAACTTCCTCCTGGCCACCAGGTGTCCCCAAATCCCTCCACCTTGCAGGAATAATGCTGCGGAGCTCAGCCAGCTTCCTGGGCAGAGAGAAGGAGGGCCATATGGCCACCATTTCTTCTCTTCCCATTTCTCTCTCCTCGTTTTCTCTAAAAAGTCCAAATTTCCCCCATGCATGCATTCTCTCTCCATTTTCTGAGGGGTAGGGGCAGTCCTTGACCTCTTGGGCTGGTCATGGGCCTTGACTAATGGGCTTAGCCCACGGGGAGTGGGTATGGCCTCTTCTTCCTTTCTTTAGGCCTTTTTGTTGACTTGTTGACTTTTGGGGTTGACTTGGTCAACATAGGGAGTGGGCTGACCACATTTGAAGGTCATGGACCCTATGCCATCACCCAACTTGGGTTGGGCCATGGTGGTGCCCCACTTAGACTATTTGGGCTTTTGGGTGTGTGTTTGACCAATTTAAGGTTAAGGGTTGACTTGGGTCAACTCTAGTCAATTGGTGACCTTGTGATATGGCTTATGGTTCCCTTAGGTTGGTGTTAGGGTTAGGGATGCAGTGGTGGAATCAATGTGTGGCTAGGACCCCAATTTGGGCTAGTTTGACTTAGACTACCTTGGGCCCTATTGTGGACCCCATGTGACTAAACCCTAACCCTATGGTTCAAACCTAGCCTAAACCGATGCCCCCCACCACATGCCCTAACCCAACCTAAGTAGAGGGGTCTAATTGAAAGTGAGATGTTATAATAGCAAGCAGACCTGATATAATATTTGCTACATGTCTTTGTGCTAGGTTCCAAGTGAACCATAAAGAATCTCATCTAGTTTTCTTAAAAAGACTTTTGAGATATATGAAGAGTTGTCCTAGTCTAGGACTTTGGTATCCCACTGAATCCGAGTTTGAGTTAACTGGATACTCAGATGCTGACTTTGCTGGATGCAGAGTAGACAAAAAAAGTACCTCAGGAACATATCAGTTCCTTGGTATGAGATTAGTCTCATGGTTTAGTAAGAAGCAGTCATCTGTGTCTACATCAACTGCTGAAGTAGAATATATAGCTGCTGGCAGTTGCTGCTCCCAAATGCTATGGATTTAAAACCAACTCCTGGACTATGATTCAACTAAATAATTCAACTCTATTATGTGACAACACAAGTGCTATATCCATAGCACAAAATCCAGTCCATCACAGTAGGACCAAGCATATAGACATTAGGCATCATTTCAATAGAGAATGTGTAGACAAAAATAAAATTAATCTTGTCTATATCTGCACTGATTTACAAAGGGAAGATATCTTCACCAAACCTTTGAATGAGAGGAATCATCTGTTCTTTATAAATCAGTTTGGAATGATAAATGGAGATGACTTAATTTGATTTCTGTCTATGCTCGATGAATTTTTCAAAGTTTGTGGGATGGAGATTGACAAACTAGGAAAAGTTCTAGAGACATTCGTCGAATGGCGTTCGACGAACTCTCTGGGAGTGAAGTTATTTTCGTCGAGTGGAGATCGACGAATCTGCTTCAGAAAATTTTCATCGAACGGAGTTTGACGAAATGTTTTCAAATCTTCTGACTAAGATCGACGAATTTTTAACTATAGAATATTTCGTCGACCTCAGGTCGAAGAATTTTTTAATTTTTTGTTGAACGGAGTTTGTCGATTCATATTCTGAAAAACCTTATATATAGGTTTTTCTTCGACCTCCGTCACGCGCTTTCAGTTCTCATACACTTGATCTCCTTTGTGTTTGTTGCAGGCGAACTCATGGCAATTCCAGCAGGTGTTCTTGGAGTGATGAAATTTGATATAGGCTTTGATATTGACTTCGAGTCGTTCCAACACTCTGATCCCATCTTGTTGGACATTCTGCAATTGTTTGAAGATCAACAGTTAAAGCATCTGATGACCATAAGAATAAAGATAGCTGGTGCAGAAATACGAGAATGGGTTTACACCTCCTCCTCCGCAGATGATGACACCATGACGGGAACCATATCGGGTAATGAAATATCTCTTACCCCCACCATCTTAACAGATATTTTTTGTATTAGCTAATGGTGAAGAAGGATTAGAGATTGATGGTGATGAATTTGATGAGATGTTGAATAAGATGGGTTATTCTGGAGCCATACCCAACAAACTGCTAAAGAAACATTTGTCTGCTGAATACAAGTTTCTAGCAGATGTCTTTAGCAAGGTACTACTGGGAAAACACACAACCCATGACTATATCACTAGGCATCAATTCCTGGTAATGTGTGATGTTGTGAATTAGAAGCCTGTGAACTAGGCTAGGATTCTATTTGAGATGATCAGGAAGAGAAATACCAAGAAAGAGGTGTGTTTTGGAAGGATTCTGGGCATCTTCCTTCAAGCCAAGGCTGTTGAATCCCTCGTCACGCCGACCATATTCATTAATGCCTCCAAGAGAATTACTTGTTCCCTCTTTGGAAGGTGGGATAGGACTATCACCAAGCCATCCAAGGCCCCCTCATCTTCCTCCAGACCTTCTGAGAGGACAAGGGCTATTCCAGCCACTCCCCACCCTGCTGAAGATGTTCCACCTCCACCTCCTCCAGCCTCCCCAATTCATCTCTCTTCCCCAGTTCATACCACAGTCCATACTCCTACACCTCCGTCCTCTCCAGTGCACCATCCACAAACTCATATTCACTCTCATACACCAACCCCATCACAAACTCATATTCACTCTCATACACCAACTCCATCATAAACTCATATTCACTCTCCTACACCAACTCCATCACAAACTCATATTCACTCTCATACACCAACTCCATCACAAACTCATATTCACTCTCATACACCAACTCCATCACAAACTCATATTCACTCTCATACACCAACTCCATCACAAACTCATATTCACTCTCATACACCAACTCCATCACAAACTCATATTCACTCTCATACACCAACTCCATCACCACCCTCATCTCCTCTACCAACACATCTAGACAACATACCCCTTTCCAACCTCCTTTCTCTTCCTTCTTTTGCCCTACTGTCATCCCCCCTTCATAATCCATCACCTGAAGATGAGCACATGCCAGATTTTCTACCTTCCCCTCCACCATCATCTTTCATCCACCCTTCTGTATCCACTCAGACACCTTCTGAGTTCATGTAACTAGACCCCTCCTTCATTACACCTATTCTGGCAATTCTCACTCCCCTCATCCAAAACCTCATAGTAGAGGATATTTCACCTCTTGCTTCTTCAATCTCCTCAATTACTGCTCAAATTTTTGCCCTCTCTATCCCTCCTTCTTCAGTCAGGGGCCTGGCTCCAGTGTCTACTGAAATCAGGCAGGGGGAGATAGTCCATGAAGAAGTAGCTCCAGCCCCAACAGAAGCAGCAACAGTAGTAGTAGTAGCAGTAGCAACAGCAGCAGAAGTAGCAGCAGACACAACTATTCCTGCTGATTTTATTGGTTTTATTGAATCTGATATAGACATGGATGAGACATATACACTTGGAATAAATACTGTTGGTGATTACATTATTAATCACACAGTAAATATTTTAAGTCTGTTAAATACTTTTAATACAGTTTATTTAAAATTTCTTCCAGAAGACAGATCTAAGCCTTCTATGGCTATAGTTCCCTACACCTCCCCAATAAGCCCCAAAGTTGCCATGCAACTCAAGGACAGTTTTGAAAAAAATAGAGGCTCCAGTTATTCCATCTCCACCAAGAGCAAATCCTTTCATTGTTTCATATCCTCCCAAAGCCATCTCTCCTCCAACATTCAAAATGGATGATAGTCCAATGCCTGATCTAGATGAGTTGATCTTGACAGATATTGAAGAAAAAAGCAAATCAGTTGCTGAAAGCACTGATGTACATAGACGTCCAGCTCCAGCTCCAGCACTAGTTCCAGTATCTCAGGCTGAAAAGCCTATTAATAAATATCTTCTAAAATCCATTGATGCTTTGTATGATAATCCCCAGGAATCTTCTGAAAAAGATGATGATGATGAAGATGATTTAGATGATAGTTCCTCTGCAAAGAAAAAGAAAATCACTAAGAAAAGGAAAGCCCCTCCAGCTGCTACTCCAAAACCAAACCCAACTCATGATACCCCTTATTATATTCTTTAGAATATAACTACATACAAGGGTTTGCCAGCTTGGATGTGGCTGTCCAAGAATCAGCAGAAGCACAGGAAGAAAAGTAGAAAGTCTTCTCCTCCTCCTCCTCCTCAAAGATACAGAAAAGATCCACCTCCTCCTCCTCCACCTGTTGCTGGCGCTTCATGCAGTTTAACTCAGAGATCTACCCAATTTCAAACTTATCAGAGACATCAGGGTAGATCCTCTTCTCATTCTGGAAGAAGCCAGTACATGTACTCCTCAGGCAAGCAACATCAATAACATCAACATCAACAACAACATCTACAACAAGCTCATGAATCTCAAAATGCTGACAGTCCAAAAAGACCTGAATCTCCTCCTATTCTATTTGAGGATCCTGAAACAGCAACTACTGCTAGGATGGCCAGGTTTCAAGAACTGGTTGGATTATCTATGATAAACAAGACCAAAGCTGAAGGAAAGGATCCCTCACAATATTCAACAATGTCAAAATACAGGAAAGAAGAACTAAGTAGGTTTGCAAAAGCTAATAAATTCTTTAATGTTGATGATTATATGAAATTACATCCAGAGGCTATTGTGCCAAGAGCCATATCTCTCAATATTATTGGAGCTGCTGATATGACTATGTCAAAGAGTCAAGTAGCTAATCCAAACAGGGAGATCAAATTCACTCAGCCTGGTGATAAAGCAAATTAGGATAATCAAAAGTAGTTAAAGAGGAAGAAATGAGTATAAACTGTTCAGTTTTCTGTATGTCTAAAACTGTTTATTTAATATCCTGTCACAAAGCTACACTGTATAAATATCTGTTGTATATTTTCAATTTTCCTGCCAGATATATTTTCTTGCTTTGTGATTGTTTTTATTTTTATTTGCATTAATGACCTCACCCAAATAGGGGGATATTGTTGGATTCCTAGTTTGATTTGGGATAGGTTCACTAATTAGGATTATTGACCCAACATGTATAGCCAGTGTCATGTCTGTGTCCTAGAGTTTAGGCTATGAACTTGGAGTCAACATTGCATGGACCAGCCAACAGAAGATAGCAGAAGACTCTAGACTTAGAGAAAAATCAAGTTTCAGGAAAGTGAGTTCAACGTTCATCGAACTCAGCTCGATGAAAGTCGTGCTCAGCTCGACGAACTCAGAAACAATTTTCTGAGTTGAGCTCGATGATATTCGAGCTCAGGTCGACGATTTCTGGAAGTTTAACTTCAACATTCTAAGTCCAGAATTCTTTCTCTGAACTACATTCAATGAAGTTATATTATCAGTTGGACGAACTTAGAGCACAGAATTGACAAGTTTTATCAGAAAGCAGTTAGCTGTTCTCAGGTCGACGAACGTGGTGCTTAGGTCGACAAATAGGAATTATCTAGTCGATGAACAAGATTTCTCAGCTTGACGAACTATGGATTCAGGTCGATGAAATCTGTTCTTTGCTCGACGAATTCTATGCAGATCCAGACTTGGATTTTTTCCTTCTTTTGTCCTTATTCTATTGCAGTAATTCCTGAATAATCAATGCTTAATATTCTCTGAATATAACCGTAAGAAGCAGCATTGAATATGATATTCATCAGGATTATTACTTGTCGTTTTCAATAGGACAGTTGGGGAAATCCATTAATGCAGATATTCTATCCAGCCGTATTACTTTCTCAAAGCCGTCAACAATTAATGAAAATGGAATTCAAAAATTCAAAGGAGAAAAATTCGACTGATCCTAAAAAAGAGATTTTCTCTCTTTTTGACAACAAGAGAGTCCAGACCAGAAAGAGAATACAAGGCACACAAAGAAGAAAAACAACAACCAAATTTTAATCCTTCTCTGTGTAGAAAACAATCTGGTTTTCACCTTGACATTGCTGAAGAAGAAGAAGAACATTCATTCCAGATCAAGAGTCTTCTTCAATCTTCACTCCAGGATTCCTCAACGACAACAAACTTCTATAAGTCAAGAAGTTCCTGGATCCTCTCTAGTCAAGGCTGAAGATACAAGACCACCCTGAAGCAAAGCTCTGATCTTCCTGAACAATTCAATATCTCAGGGGGAGCTTTGACAACATCACCATCTAATAGTCTTCGCAGTTTCTTTGAGAAAGAGAAGACACCGTAAATCTCTAACCCCCTCTCTGTACAAAGGGTTCTTTAACTCCCTTCAAAAGTTATTCCTTGGTTGCAAGTCACCTGATCAAAAGACTTGAGTTGGTTTTTGAGCACCTGATCAAAAGCTTATTGGTGGCAGTCACCTGATCAAAACCTGTTAGTGGATTCCTACTAGGGTGGTAGAAGATTGGATATACCCAGGTCGGGGAACCACTATAAAAATTCTTGTGTTGTCTGGTTGCCCTCTTTCTTTTTGTCTTGATGTGCCTGTGCTAGTTTTATTTTGTTGTGGCTGTGTTAGATTAATCTTAGGTTGCCCTTTTTGCTTTTTGTTAATATTGGTATCTATTATTTGCTTTAATCTGATAATTTAATAAACATCAAAAAGTCATTCAAGATACTCAATTCACCCCCTCTATAGTATATCAGGTCTAACCCTCTCTTTCACGCGCTCTATGCACATGGCTGCGAGTCCACCTGTGGCAAGCCTCCCGGTCGACCGCCATAGTCGTCGTTGTCACGCAGTCCACCGGTTGTGCGGTATTCCTTGGCTGCGCACTATAACGCCCCGTATTTTTTGTCGAGTGATGGCATACGCTTGATGGGCGTTACATTGGCTTTGACCGTTGTTCGAGCATGGTTTTTACGCGGACTTTCGAGTGGCTGTAGCCTAGTTGCACGATTCCCCAGCAAGCCGGAGTCCAATGTTGGGGACTCGGTGAGGCCTCTTAGGGAATGCGTGCACCTTTTCGAGCCTGGGTCAGGTTGCTCAAAACGGGTTGCTTGTATGGAAGATGTGTTCAACAAACAAAATGGGGTAAAAAGTTCTCAAGGAAGAAATGGTCTAGGACGAAACAGAAACTCTTTTCAAAACAGTGAAAAATGGTCATTTTTTTGAGTGACACGGCCTGGGACACGGGCGTGTCCCAGGGCGTGTCTAGCTCGGGATGCGGTTTGGCTTTGTGGTCGTCGAACTTCGTACGACGAAGTTGCGGGCGGAACACGCCCCCCGACATGGGCGCGTTGGGGCGTGACCCAGGGCGTGACCTAGGGCGTGACCTCCTTGACTCGACGAATTTTCTTGCGGCGAGTTGAGCTCGACAAATGGGGTACACGCCCCATGACACGGGTGTGTCACGGGCCGTGTCCCTCTATGTCGAGTGTCGAGTGTCGAGTGTCGAGTGTCGAGTGATGAGTGTCGAGTGTCGGGTGTCGAGAGAGGGGACACGGCCTGTGACACGGGCGTGTCACAGGGCATGTCCAGCTTTGTCGAAGTGTCGACACTTTTGGTCAACGAGATGTCGAGACACGGGTTACACGCCCTAGGTCATAGACGTGTACCCGGCCATGTACCTTGTGGATAAACTGGAAATTGTCGGATTCTGCGCCGCTTAAGGTACACGCCCTGTGACACGGGCGTGTCACAGGGCGTGACAGGGCCGAAAATCAATTTTCTCCAGTTTTTTTGTGCCGTTCATTTCTTTGATTCTGGATCAAATGGTCCAGCTCTGTTCTGGAGGAAATAAGGCCGAAAAAGAGATTACTCCTCCTCATTTCGCCTTCTTCTTCATTCTCAAAGTGAAAGCAAGGGAGAAAAGCTAAGGAAAGGGAAGGAGAAAAAGAGGAGCAGCCATCGCGGTGTCATCTCGGTTCAGGCAAGCGGTGTTCTTCACCCTTGCCAATCTTGTTTTCTTGTTGTTTTTGATTGTGCAAGTTTAGCTAGTTTTCCTCATTCAATTTTATTAGCTTGTTCTTCTTGTTTTACCCCTCACTTTTGTCTAAATTGGTTAGCCTTGTTACTCTACTATTATTTAGGACTCATAAGCATAAATTATCCTGTCTTTCAAGAATTTCCCAAGCTAGATGCTTACCTATTGTTCATCTCATGTTTTTCGTGTTTTATCTTATATTTCTCTATTAGCTACCTTTCTTGTTCCTATGATTTGCTGGCTTGTTGTGTGTAATCAATGTTGTTACTTGTGGGGTTCGCTTATGGTGAAGTAGAGACCCAAATTCTATCAAGTTTGACATAACTTGCGTAAGTTGTAATCATGAGTGAGGATGATGAAAGGAAACGGGTTTAGCTTGGATTATGGTGAGTTTTGCGAGGCGAATGATGAACCATGGCAGGAGCGTTGGTGTGAGGATTCGGTAAGGGGTGGTGTGGTTTCAGCCTTGGTGGCCACCGGCTTTTGATTTGTGGTGTAGAGCACTGTTTTGGCCCCAATTTGGGCTGGCTTTTATTGGTGTGTTCCACTTTAGGGCCGCCACCAAAAGACCCTTGCGGAATCGAACTTAACCGCTGCTTATGTTTCACTAGTATCGTTGTTTCTTGTTCTAAAGATGATGGAATGGGCAGGTGTATTGCCTTTTTGCTCCTGCGGGTTGAGCAGGACTTGATGAGAATTTCATGCACTTGATGCGTTACATGTTGGGTTGGCAGTGTTTAACACTTATTTTCCACCTTGTTCTTTTCACTCGTTTACATGAAATTTCTACGGGGTCGGTAAGCCCCTTCGTTATATTTTATGAACGTAATGCTCTCTTTTTGTAGCTTTGATGATTGCTGAGGTGTTCTTTCTTGAATGCCTCAGGTGTAGGGTGTAGCCGGTCGAGCGGCTAGTGCTTGGGTAGAGTCTCTTTGGAGCTAGCCGAGCTTACGTAGCGAGGTAGTTCTTACTTTGTTGTACAAACATACATACGCCCTAATGGGTTCGTGTCAGCTTGTTGGTGCCCATTGGTGGATTTCGTTACTTGCTACATATGAATGCTAGACTGCTATTATGAATCATTGGAATGATCTCTACTTGCTCTTGGGACTGTTTTATGCGAGGTTGCATTAGGCATTTTAAGCTAAATAAAAGCTATTATTGTATAACATTCATAACATGTTTTGGTCACCTAAACAAATATTTTCCAAACAACGTAAAAAGGATGATTTCTTATATTCTTATAAATCCAGAATGCATATAGGAGATCGTCATAAGTAAACTACAGTATTTTCTGCCATGTACAAACACACATTTTGATCCATAAGGCCGAGGGATACGACCATCAAACTAAACGGTTTTCTTGCATACAACTAATGGATTTCAACTACTAAGTAAGCGTCGAGGTTTTGCCTGAGGATGTGCAGTTATCCCTTGCACGACGTGGCATCATAACCCGTAGTTCCTCTTACTCTGATACGATGTAGTCGTTGAGGACATACGGGTTGTGACAGTTGGTATCAGAGGGAGGTTTGCTTGACAATTGGTCGGGCAAACTTGCCTTTTTGTAATCGTATTATGCATCATCGTCTCATACACACACCGAGGTGCCATCAGTATGTCTTGGCCGAAGCACGTACACTACACTCATGGCATAAACAGAAGTATACAGGGCATATTATGTAGTATGAGATGCATAATATGTGGTTGTATATGGATCCACCATAGGGGCAACATGTGTGGGTTATGTAGTATGGGATGCATAACCTCACCACATGGATGCGACTAGCATGTTTTCTTTTATTCGTTGCATGCAATGCTATGTAGTATGGGATGCATAACATTGTGATGCGTACGACCGCTCATGGCATGCATTAAGGCCTTTTCTAGAATGCATAGCACAACACGCATAACATAACATTGTATGAGCACAACGTGCCAAGCTAAAGATCTACATGATGATAACTGTACACACATGGTTTTGGCTCAAATACAGTCATACATTCATCGGTTAGGCACAAGTTAGTGGGATGATGGTGAGTCATCTTTAGGCTAGGCATAACATCATTCTCAAACTCCCAGAGCAAGTTAGCAGTTGATGTTCATATTTATATATGTCTTGTCTGTACAGCGTCGTTATGTGTTGCTTGTTGGGTTGAGTTTGATATCGAGTGAAATGGTTTATAGGATGTCGAAGCGTCCAGTGATAAGGCAGACTCCCCAATCTGAGGGCGAGTCTTCGGGCGCGCATAATAATGCTCTGATGGATAGTCTACGCCAAAGTAATGAGGCTTTGAAGAGGCAGGTGTAGGAAGTGCAGTCCCAGCTCCAAGTTATGTCATCAGCGATGTCTGGGCTGGCACCAAGAGTGCAAGAGACTGTCAGAGGCCCCACTATTTCTACTCCTTCCGTGGCAGTGATACCCCCAGTTGTGGTTCCTCCTGCGATGACTTTTATCTCGCAGTTTCAGCGACTTGGACCACCTACCTATGATGGAAAAGCGGACTTTGTGATCTTGGATGATTGGGTGATCACGTTGGAAGAGATGTTTGTCTATTCTGGCGTTATCGAGGACCAGAAGGTGATGCTTGCCGCCTATCAACTAAAAGGGTTGGCTAAAAGTTGGTGGTTGGGAGAAAAGGAAAGCTTAGAGGCGGGATGTTCGTGGGAAGCCTTTAAAGAAATGTTACGGCGCAAGTTTCCGCCGTCAGTGGAAAGGGACCGCCTGATGAATGACTTCTTGTACCTGAAGCAGAGGAAACTCATAGTTAGTGAGTATGAAATTGAGTTTAGTAAGCTAAGTCGGTTAGCTCCGGGCTTGGTGACTACGGAAGCTGACCGAGTGAAGAGATTTATTGGCGGACTCCGCAGCGACGTGCAGCAGTTCACAAGTGCTTATTGAGAGACGAGTTACACCACTGTGGTTGAGGCTACTTTGAAGGTTGAAGCTATAGAAAATGCAAAACAAAGAGGGCAGCTGATGAGGAAGGATAAGAGAAAGCTGGTGGGAGGGAAAAGCTCCCAAGAATCAGACGTAAGAAAGAAGAGTAAGGAGACGTGTAGCTTCTGTGGCCGGTCAGGCCACCCATTTGAGAAATGTTTCAAGCGGTTGGGGATGCAGAAGAAGGAGCAGGTGCATGCCATTCAGGGTGATCCAACTAGAGACTTGGAGTGTACAAGTTGTGGGGGAAGAGTTCATGATGTGGGCTGCTGCTGGGTCAAAGACAAGGTGTGCTTTCAGTGTGGCAAACATGAACATCTCAAGGCAAGGTTCCCACAAAACCAGCCCGTGTTGCAGCCAATGCCACTCCAGGCTTTGCCTCCGCCTCCGCGTTTGGACAAAGGAAAGGGGAAGTTAAATGTGATCTCTTCAGAGGAAGCTCAGATGTCACCTCAGATTATCTCAGGAAACTTTAAGGTAAAGAACCGTTGGGCGCGTGTTCTCTTCGATTCTGGCGCGACCCATTCATTTGTGGCTCGAACCTTTCTAGATCGGTATTATTTGACACCAGATCGAGTGGGGAATGCCTTTTTGGTGAAGTTTCCTTCCGGTGCTTCTGTGGTTGCAGACTGGGGTCTTCTTGATTGTCCCATTTTGTTGGGGGATTTCTTAGCGAAGGCTGATTTCAAGGTGATCGATTTGGAAGATTTTGACGTTATATTGGGCATGGACTGGTTAGCCCGCTATGACGCCGTCATTCAGTGCAAAGGAAAGCGCTTGGATATTATCAAGGACAATGGTCAGCCGGGAAGTGTGTATGGTGATTCTTGCCAGGATTCTCCAGGGATTTCGGCGGTATGTGTTCGGACGTTGTTTGTTTCCGACTGTTTTGCTTATCTAGTTTCAGTTGTGGGGACTAGTGCGGTTTTGCCGCGTTTAGAGGAGATCATTGTTGTGCGTGAATTTCCAGATGTTTTTCCTACTGATCTTCATGGTCTTTCCCCTGATCGTGATGTCGAGTTTGTCATTGATTTGGAGCCGGGTACGCGGCCTATTGCGAAAGCGCCGTACAGAATGGCCCCACGTGAGCTAGCAGAATTGCGTACACAGCTGGATGACTTATTGGCAAAGGGGTTTATCAGGCCAAGTTCATCACCTTGGGGTGCACCGGTGTTATTTGTGAAGAAGAAAGATGGGTCGATGCGGCTTTGCATCGATTACCGGGAGTTGAACAAGGTGACGATTAAAAACAAGTACCCACTGCCAAGAATTGATGATCTGTTTGATCAACTGCGTGGCAGTTCAGTATTTTTGAAGACTGATCTCTGCTCGGGCTATCATCAGCTAAAGGTTCAGGAGTCTGATATTCCGCGGACTGAATTTCGATCAAGACATGGCCATTTTGAATTTCTTGTGATGTCGTTTGGTTTGACCAATGCACCATCAGCCTTCATGGATATGATGAACCGGGTGTTCAAGGACTACTTGGATCGGTTTGTGGTGGTTTTTATTGACGACGTTCTCGTCTACTCTCGTAGTGCTGAGGAGCATGAACAGCATCTGTGATTGGTATTGGCCACTTTGCGAGACCAAAGGTTATTCGCCAAGCTAAGCAAATGCGAGTTTTGGTTGTCTCAGGTTGCATTTCTGGGTCATGTCATTAATCAACATGGCATTTCAGTGGATCCCGAAAAGATTGCTGCAGTTATGGAGTGGAGGAGACCAGAGGCACCCAAGGAGATTCAGAGCTTCTTGGGATTGGCCGGCTATTATCGCAGATTTGTAGAAGTTTTGCTACGTTGGCCGCACCTTTGACTCGCTTAACCCAGAATAATGTGGCGTTTGATTGGAATGACAAGTGTGAGGCATCATTCCTTGAACTCAAGAACAGGTTATGTACCGCTCCTGTATTGATATTACAGACAGAAGGGATAGATTATGAAGTTTTTGTGGATGCGTCGCACGTTGGACTTGGATGTGTTTTAATGCAAGACAAAAAGGTGATTGCGTATGGGTCTCGACAGTTGAAAAGTCATGAAAAGAACTACCCGACGCATGATTTGGAGTTCGCAGCGGTGATATTTGCATTGAAGTTGTGGAGACACTTACTTTACGGTGCGCGGTGTAAAATCTTTACGGGTCATAAAAGTTTGAAGTACGTCTTCACGCAAAAGAAACTTAATCTGCGCCAACGGCGATGGCTTGAATATGTAGCTGATTATGATGTGGAAATTCAGTATCATCCAGGGAAAGCTAATGTTGTGGCCGATGCTCTGAGTCAGAAGACAGGTAAATTATTTAATCTTTCAGCCAACCGTCTTGTGGAGGAATTTCTATTGATGGATATTGCCGTGAGAAGATATGAACCACAAAGTCATTCAGTAGTAGAAGAACCTTCATGGATGGTGCTTGCAAGAAAATATAAAAAGGATGATCCTGATCTTTTACATTTATTTCTTCGGACTGAAAAGGGTGAATTTCCGGATTTTACTATTGATGATGGGGGCACATTAAAGTATCGCAGTCGATTTTGTATCCCCGCAGTTGGAGACATTCGCGAGATGGTGTGTAGGGAAGCACATGGCTCAAGTATGGCCTACCATCCAGGCTCAACTAAAATGTACCGTGATTTGAAACAAATTGTCTGGTGGTATGGAATGAAAAGAGATATAGCGCAATTTGTATCTGAATGTCATACCTGCAAGCGGGTGAAAGCTGATCATGGGAGGCCTGGTGGCAAGTTGACGCCATTGGAGATTCCAACATGGAAGTGGGAAATCATTTCAATGGATTTTATTACAGGCTTACCAAGATCTCCATGAGGACATGACTCCGTATGGGTGATCGTGGATAGGTTGACCAAGTGTGCTCATTTCATACCATTTAAGGTCAACTACCCGATGAAGACAATAGCGGAGTTATATTTACACGAGATCATCTGACTGCATGGTGTGCCAGTCAATATCATTTCAGACCGGGATTCCCGATTTACTTCTCGTTTCTGGAAGAGTCTACAAGAGGGTTTGGGGACGGATTTGAGGTATTCCACTGCTTACCACCCTCAGACGAATGGCCAAATGGAACGAGTAAACCAAATCGTGGAAGATATGATTCGATGCTACATTCTTGAATATGGCGGAGCATGGGATGAACGTTTGCGGCTTATGGAATTCGCATATAATAACATCTATCAAGAAATCTTGCAAATGGCTCCGTTCGGAGCTTTATATGGGCGACGATGTCAGACTCTCCTCTTTTGGGCTGAGGTTGGCGAGCGGCCTTTGTTGGGCCCAGAGGCGCTCGAGAACATGGAAGTTGTCGTACGACTTATTCGAGAGAAGCTCCGGATCGCCCAAGAGCGATATGAAAAGTACGCCAACCGGCGAAGGTCGGAGTTAGAGTTTACAGTGGGAGATTTCGTCTTCCTGAAAGTCTCCCCAATTGTTGGAATTAAAAGGTTTGGAAAAGAGAGCAAATTAGACCCAAGATTTGTGGGTCCCTTCAAGATTCTTGTGCGAGTTGGTGCATCCGCTTATAAAATAGAATTACCCGTGAACTTTCCTGGTGTTCACGACGTGTTTCATGTCAGCCAACTTCGCAAGTGTGTGCGAAATGATAAGCAAGTTTTGGATGTTGTGCCGCAGTTGGCGCCGAACCTTTCTTATGTGGAGATGCCCATCCGTATTTTGGACTCCCAAGAGCGTGTGTTGAGGAAAAATAAGATCCCTATGGTCAAGGTGCTATGGAAAAATCAGAATGTGGAAAGCGCGACGTGGGAGCTCGAGTCAACGATGAGGGCGGCTCACCCTCATTTGTTCCCGTAAATAAGCTGGTATGTGAATTGGTGTTTTTGTTTGATTACTCATTTGATCTATATAAGAATGATTGAAAAGTTTCGAGGCGAAACTTTTTGTTAGGGGGAGTGACTGTAACGCCCCGTATTTTTCGTCGAGTGATGGCATACGCTTGATGGGCGTTACGTTGGCTTTGACCGTTGTTCGAGAAGGGTTTTTACGTGGGCTTTCGAGTGGCTGTAGCCTAGTTGCACGATTCCCCAGCAAGTCGGAGTCTAATGTTGGGGACTCGGTGAGGCCTCTTAGGGAATGCGTGCACCTTTTCGAGCCTGGGTCAGGTTGCTCAAAACGGGTTGCTTATATGGAAGATGTGTTCAGCAAACAAAAAGGGGTAAAAAGTTCTTAAGGAAGAAATGGTCTAGGATGAAACAGAAACACTTTTCAAAATAGTGAGTTTTGCGAGGCGAATGATGAACCATGGCAGGAGCGTTGGTGTGAGGATTCGGTAAGGGGTGGTGTGGTTTCAGCCTTGGTGGTCACCGGGTTTTGATTTGTGGTGTAGATGAAAGATATTGTCCCTAAGCACCTAGAGGGGGGGTGAATAGGTGACTTGAATCTTTTTAACTTTTTAGGCAGCAAACAGTCAATATCACAAAATTAAATCTCATTTATCACAGCACACATTCAGCAATCACAGCAATCCACAAACACACAGTAGACACAGAGTTTTATAGTGGTTCCCCAAGCTTTGGGCACATCCACTTTCCCCCTTCGCCTATCTAGTAGTGTACTAGATTCGGCCAAACTACTCCACTAACTCAGAACCCAAAACAGGCTCCTACACCTCATGCCCAAGGCCCTACAACTCAGCTTTTCCACAAAGCCTACACTCAGCCACAAAGGCCTACACTCAGCCACAAAGGCCTACACTCAGCCACAAAGGCCTACACTCAGCCACCAAGGCCTACACTCAGCCACCAAGGCCTAGACTCAGAGATTCAACTCTCCTACCCTCAGCCTTTATAATTACAGGCTTACAAACTCAGATCCCTAAGGATCCTACAAGTTATAATGAATACAAAATGTATAAACTCAACAACTTACATGAGAGAGAGATAAGTTGTGAGATTCTTGATGAGTTCTTGGAAGAACTCAGCTGAAATCAATCTGACTTGGCTTTCTTCAAAGCTTCTTGAAAGTAGAACACAATAAGACTGATTCCTCTGCAGTTGATCCTTGATCTCTGCTTCTTAAGATTCAGACCAATCTGAATCCTTCTTCTCAGCTGGGTTCCAGCAGCTGATTTCTTGGATGGAGCTCTCTCTCCAACTTCTTAGATCTGCACTTGATTCTTCAAGGAATAACTAGATCTTCTTTGTTGAATACTTGATCAATAATCTGAACCGCTAATTTGAACAACACTTTCTGTAGACAGTATAAGCCTATTTATAGGCCTTCTTCATGGTAACCGGCTGGTCCGGTTCATAACTGAATTCTGATAACTCTGATAGGTGCTGTAGACCGGCTGGAATGACAGCTGTGAAGTCATCCGGTCAGTTCTTGAAATAACTGTAACTGTCTTTAAGTGTCGAGACTTTCTGTCTTTAAGTGTCGACACTTATAGACCAAGTGTCGACACAAGTTGTCTAAGTGTCGACACTAGTCTACAAGGTGTCGACACAACTCCTTGTGTTGTAGATTTTGTATCTCGACACTACTTATTCTTCATGTGTCGACACTGAAATTGAGTGTCGACACAAGTACTTGTACTTCAGTATCTTGCTGAATTCTTCTAAGTGTCGACACAACACCTTTGTGTCGACACATCTTCATGTGATGAATCTGTTAAGTGTCGACGCTGCTTCTTGGTGTCGACACATGTCTTCAGTGTTGATACTTGTTGAGTGTCGACACATTGCTCTAGGTGTCGACACTTTCTTCTTCAGTCGAGACTCTGGCTGTGTGTCGACACATTCCTTTAGTGTCGACACTTGTACTTAGAATGTTTTGTTGAACTTGGCTGTTCTTTGCTAAGTGTCGACACAGCTCCCTGTGTCGACACTTTCTTCAAGTGTTGAGTCTTCAGCTAAGTGTCGACACATTGTTCTGAGTGTCGACACTTACTTCAAGTGTTGACTCTTCTACTGTGTGTCGACACATTGTTCTGGGTGTCGACACTTGTACTTAGTCTCTGCTAGCTTTTGCTGAGTGTCGACACAGCCTCCAAATGTCGACACTTTCTGATGTAGACACAGTTTTTCTGAGTGTCAACACAACTACTAAGTATCGACACAACTTCACTGTCTTTTCTTCACTGAGTGTCGACACAGCTCCTTGCGTCGACACTTTCTTTCTGGTGTCGACTCAGTATCCCTGGTGTCGACACAATGACTCCAAGTGTCGACACTGCTTGCCTGGGTGTCGACACAAGTCTTCTTAAGTGTCGACACTTTCCCTCTGGGTGTCGACACATGGACTTAGAAACTTTTCTTCTTTCCTGCAAATACTTAACCTGCACAAGGTAACTCAAAAGCACATCAAATACATTTTGATGTATATCATTGAGTTGGGTGAGGCTTCTTCAAATCAGGTACATTTGAACCAATGTACCCAACAATCTCCCCCTATTTGGAGAAGTCATAACCCTTAGTCAATGATATACACCATTCATAATAAAATTACAAAATGATGTAAAGCAGGATTATATATAGCAGGGTAAACATAAACATGTATCAATCACACATGTATACATAGACATCATCACAGAACAATTATGAAACAAATTTGTTACACAACAAAACATTGTTCCAATACTTTGTCATATACAAAATTCTAAAGTTTACAGAATGTTTATCATCAAAAGATTACATAGTAAACTTTAAGAAAATTCTAATTCTATTCTTGATCAGCATCTTTGATCACTATCCCTTTTCCAGATTTTATCCTTGCTTGTACAGGGGCTTCAACATCTTCTGTTTCAGCAGGCTTCTTACCTTTTAGCTCCTTCTTCTTGAGTTCCTCAGCCTTAATCTTTTGCCTGTCAAAGTAGTGATAAGGCTTGGGAAAGTACTTGCTAGGCTCCAGAGCAGTAGGAGGTAGCTTTCCCATCTCGGCCTTTCTCCTGTATTGGACTATTGCCTCCTGCCTTGTCTCATGTTTTCTCC
Organism: Platanthera guangdongensis; assembly: GCA_039583875.1. Classification (NCBI taxonomy): domain Eukaryota; kingdom Viridiplantae; phylum Streptophyta; class Magnoliopsida; order Asparagales; family Orchidaceae; genus Platanthera; species Platanthera guangdongensis. Next base: position 90,290,926 of record CM077161.1, on the reverse strand, counting down.
ATTCAGCCTCAGAAAACCATTTGTTCCTGTCATACACATTATCTTTGGCAGCTTTCAGACAGTCAAAATGATATTTCTTGAGGTAGGGCTCCACTGCTCAAAGTCTGGCCTTTGTTCAGCTTGTTCCCTAAACCTTTTCTTAGACAATCTTGTCTCTTCGTCTTTCTGCAGTGCCTCTTGCATAGCTTCAGATATTGGCTGAACAACTTTCTCAAGAATGACATTGTCCTTACCCCTAGGTGGGCTATACATGGACTGTATGTCAGCATGAATCATGTCAAAATCTGGAGGAGGGTAAATAACTTGAGCCACTTCTGGTTGCTCCCCTCCTAAATATGCAGGATGAATTCCAGATTCAGCAACATTGTCATCATCACAAAGAGGAGAATAACCCAGTGTAGCTCTGATGGAATTAGATATCCACTTGGCATGATCAGCGCTAGCTTTGACTAAAACCCTCTCCCCCTTTATGACTTCTCTTTCTATATGATCTCTGACATCATCTTTCTAAAATCTTACTTGATTATCCAAATAATTAACTCCATCTTTAAAGAAAGGTTTTAACCTTTGGAGTTTGTCAGTTATCAACTTTTGAGAATCTTGGATGGCAGTCTTAAGAGCAGTGATTTCTTCTAGGAATACTTTGTCAAAATCTGCCATTGCTATAGCTGGAGTCTGCCCTGCAGCTAGATTCTTCAGTTCTGTGACTATTGCATTGTGAGATACAGTAAGGTTGTCATTCATTCTTATCTGATTTTCAAGAACATAACCTTGCTTCATAGCCATGTCATCCACTTGTGCTTTTATCTTCTCCTGGTGTGTAGCCAAGTACACCACTGCATTTCCACCCTTGTGGAAACATTCAATCATCTCATTTTTATTTTGGTTCATTTCAAACCTGATAGATTTTATGTCCTGGGCTAGATCAAATTGGAGAGACTTCTGCCCTTCATCCACATATTTCTCTATGGACTGCCTTTGCTCATCAAGTTTAATTTGTATTGCAACCATTAAAGCACTATAATCAACAGTTGGAGCTGGCTGTGATATAGGCTGTGGTGCTATGGTTTGTAATGCCTTCTTGTAACTCTGACTCCTTCTCCTGAATACCTGAAATTTTTGCTTCTTAGCCCTGAGAGCCTCCTCATCTTCAGAAGCTGAGGAGCTAGCAATTTCAACCCTTTCTTTTGGGAGTTCTTCAATAGGTTGGGGCTTGTCAGTCTCATGCCTTGCAGGCTCTTCAACAAATAATACTTGCTCCCCCTCAACTGGAGCATTTTCTCCCTCAGCAGCAGCATTGTCCTTGTCAAAGTCTTGTTGATCCAGATTTAGAAATAAATCTTCCATTGTATACTCTTGTGGTGAATGAGCTGGAGAAATTCTTGGCTCTTCAACCACTGGATCAGTAACTACAACTTCAACAGATGTGTCTTCTATGACAACATCTGGGACTTGGCTATCCAGCTGAGTTTGCTGATGAACATCAGACAAATCAGTATCTTCTATAGGAAAATCTAAAGCATTTAGTTCAGTGATTACCTCTAGTATGATGTTGGTTGCTTGTTCACTTTCTATTGTAGTTGGTTCTTTTACAACTAGAGACTCCCCCTGGATGTAATCCTTGTGTATGGGGCTAGCTTGAGGTAGCTCCCCCTGGATCTCAACAACATCTTGAGGAGCTGGAGATTTTACAGCAGGTCCTTCCTCATTTTCAGCTGGTGTGAAGACAACTTGTTCTTCACTGTTAGAGCTGCTAGTGGACACTTGAGCCACTGGAGCAGCTTTCCTCTTCTTCTTTGGAGGTGATACTTTCTCAGGAACTATCTTCTCAGGGGTTGGCAGCTCTTTAGACAGCACCCTATCCCATCTGGAGAAAATTCTCATATCCATTTTTCTCATGTGGTTGATTTTGCTTCCAGCAGCTTGTTGCATAACCTCTGGTATAGTACCAGCTAGGTATAAACTTATGATCCTACCCAAGTTGGGCTTCTTTAGGCTTTCTTTAATTTTCTCAAATATCACAACAGACCAATCTGTCCTCAAAGTAAAGATTATCCTTGTCATAATGTTGAACATATGAGCAGATATCCTATCATGCCCTCCTGGCTTACTTAAGATGACCTTGCCAACAATTTCTGATAGGAATTTCCCTTGACTATTCACGCCTTTCCTATTGAAAACTGAGCCAATTTTCATCTTAGCATCCAGTCCACACCATGCCAATGCATCTCTGGACCTGGAAGCTGTAACCTCTTCTTCTTCCTTAGATCTTAGTAGATGTAGAATCTTCCTCAGACTCTTAGGTGATACCTTCACCTTCTCACCATGAACCCTGGATTTGATCTTGAATCCAGTTTCGTCGACCTTAGCTCCATTGAGGAATTCCAGAACTTCCTTTTTCCAGATTTTTGTTGGCTCAGAAACAAGATATTCTAACCCTGAGTCGGCAACTAGGGTTACTACTGTCTTGATTTCTTGGTCGGCATCATCAAATGCGTCCCGAACCAGTTCGTATCCTTCATTGACGTTCTCCTCAAGCTTTGGCGCCATTAGGGTTTGAAGAATTTTGACTGGAGAGAAGAGAGGTGTCGACACACAAGTTTTGGTCTCGAAACTTTTGAAAGCGTGTCGACAGACTAAGGCAAAACCCTATTTATACCTTTCTAATTTTGAAGATGAAAAGGCGGGCAGCCAACCTAAATTGTGTCGACACTGGCAATAAGTGTCGACACTGACTTATAATGTCTCGACACATATGTGTCGACACAATTTTAGCCAACAGATAATATGTGTCGACACTTGTTTATGTGTCGACACCACTTAACTCGACATTTAGTCGAGACTTTACTTAGATAATTCTGAGTAAACACTAAGTGTCGACACCACCTTGGTTGTGTCGACACCTACTTGTCATGTGTCGACACTAATATTTTGAAGTGTCGACACTAACTTTCTAGATGTGTCGACACCTTTCCCCTGAAGTGTCGACACTAATTTTCTGTGTCGACACAGATATCTCTGTGTGTCGACACCTTTTTACTTAGCCAATTTCCAATACTATAAACTTACTCTAAGTTTATCATTCCTAGTTCAATCTTAAACCTATTGAACTTAGTTTCTTCTAGGGGCTTAGTATACATATCAGCTAATTGATTATCAGTTTTAACATATTCAAGTAAAATATCTTCTCTTTCTACATGCTCCCTAAGAAAATGTATTTAATTTCAATATGTTTTGTTCTACTATGGGATACAGGATTATTGGCTATTGAAATAGCACTAGTAGAATCAAAAAAGAGTGGAGTTCTACTTACCTGAATTCCATAGTCCTCAAGCTGATGTTGTATCCACAGAAGTTGAGCACATCAACTTCCTGCAGCCACATATTCTGATTATGCAGTGGAGATAGCCACACTTGTTTGCTTTTTGCTACTCCAAGAAATCAGTCTTCCACCTAGGAATTGACAGGTTCCAGTAGTGTTTTTTCTATCTTCTTTGCATCCTGCAAAGTCTGCATCTGAATAACCTGTTAGATCAAAATCCCCATTCCTAGGGTACCAGAGGCCTAGATAAGGAGTGCCCTTTAGATATCTCAATATCCTTTTGACTGCAGTCAAATGAGACTCTTTAGGGCAGGTTTGATACCTTGCACAGACACATGTAGCATACATGATATCTGGTCTACTTGCAGTCAAGTATAATAGGGAGCCAACTATCCCTCTATACAAGGTTTCATCTATAGGTTTCCCTGCATCATCCTTGCTAAGAGACATACTTGACCCCATAGGAGTCTTTATGGTGCTGGATGAATCCATACCATACTTCCTTATGAGTCCTAGGGTGAACTTGGACTGGCATATGGATAAACCACTCTCAGTCTGTCTTACTTGGATACCCAAGAAGAACTTTAGCTCTCCCATACTACTCATCTCAAATTGACCTTGCATTAGCTTTGCAAACTTTTTGCAAAGGCTACTTTCAGTAGACCCAAATATAATGTCATCTACATATATTTGGACAAGTATTACTTTGCCTCTAGATTCCCTAAGGAATAGAGTCTTGTCTATTTTCCCCCTTGTGAACTTATTCTCAATGAGGAAACTAGACAGGGTTTCATACCAAGCCCTAGGGGATTGCTTTAACCCATGCAATGCTTTCCTAAGTCTATAGACATGATTAGGTAGAGTTGAATCAACAAAACCTGAGTGTTGTTCCACATAGACTTCTTCTTTAAGATTACCATTCAGAAATGCTGACTTGACATCCATTTGGTAAACTTTGAATCCATGAAAAGTTGCATAGGCCAGGAACATCCTTATGGCTTCTAGTCTGGCTACTGGAGTAAAGGTTTGATCAAAATCAATACCATCTTCCTGCCTATATCCTTTAGCAACCAGTCTTGCTTTGTTCTTAATGATGACTCCTTGTTCATCCATCGTGTTCCTATAGATCCACTTGGTTCCTATTATATTGTGGTCTTTAGGTTTAGTAACAAGCTCCCAGACCTTGTATCTCTTGAATTGATTGAGTTCTTCTTGCATAGCCTCAATCCAAAGAGGGTCTTTGATGGCTTCTTCAAACTTCTTAGGTTCAACTTGGGATAGAAAGCTGGAGTAGATTGCTGCATTCAGGTTTCTGCTCCTTGTTTGTACCCCTTGTCTTGGATCACCAATAATCTGCTCTACTGGATGATCTCTAAGATGCCTAATGGCTAGAGGCATCCTGACTTCTGGTTGAACCTCTTCAGTTCCTTCATCTTGCTGCACTCCTTGTACTTCTTCTGCACTAGGTACATATAGTACTCCCCCTGGACAGCAGCTACTATCATCTACTTGCTGTCTTGCAGCAGGTTCTTCTTCTATAGTAAGCTTGTCCAACTTCTTTGTTATACCTGTGGAGCTGCATACACTACTAGACAACTCATTGTTAATAAGTTTAGTCTCATCAAATACTACATGTACAGTCTCTTCTACAACTTGAGTAGACAAGTTGTAGACTCTATAAGCCTTACTGTTGTTGCTGTACCCAACAAAAATTCCCTCTTGGGACTTGGCAGCAAACTTAGTCAAGTAAGAATTTCCATTGTTAAGTATAAAGCATTTGCAACCAAAGATCCTGAAGTAGGATAGGTTTGGTTTCCTGCCTTTCACAACCTCATAGGGGGTCTTGTTGAGGCCTTTAGTAATGGTAGCCCTATTAATAACATGACATGTAGTATTAACTGCTTCAACCCAGAAATATTCTGGTAGTGATGTCTCACTTAATATGGTCCTACCAGTCTCAATCAATGTTCTATTCTTCCTCTCAGCAATGCCATTTTGTTGAGGTGTTCTTGGTGAAGAAAACTCTTGAAATATCCCAAAGTCTTCACATAGTTTTGCCATACTCTCAGACTGAAATTCAGTACCATGGTCACTTCTAATCTTGACCACTGTACTGTCTAGTTCATTCTGAATTTGCTTGACAAAGCTATAGAAGACATTAGGTGTTTCAGATTTCTGTCATAAGAAGAACACCCAGGAAAACCTTGAGTAGTCATCTACAACTACAAAGGTATAGACCTTCCTACCTAAGCTGTGAACTGGCATTGGACCAAAGAGATCCATATGCAAGAGGTATAAACACCTCACAGCATCTTTGTTTTCTATGCTTCTAAAGGTGGATCTAGTCTGCTTGCCCTTTTGACAAGCTGAGCAAATACCATCTTTAACACACTTAACTTGAGGACCATTCCTCACTAACTCCTTGCTAAAGAGTTTGCCAATTATCTTGTAGTTTAGATGAGCTAGCCTCTTGTGCCATTTGACACAATGAGAGATTGTCTCATCAGCTACAAGACACACTTGAGAACCATTGGTCTCACACAAAATGTCTAAGCAGTAGACATTCCTCTTTCTATAGCCAGTCAAAATGATCTCTTGATCAGTTGACCTCTTGATATGACAACCATTCTTAACAAATGAGATGTCATACCCTACATCACTTAATTGACTTATACTTATTAGGTTGTGTTTCAACCCTTTAACATAAGCCACTTGAGTAATGGTAACTAAGTTACTAGAAATGTTACCAAACCCTTTGATGATTCCTTTTTCAGAACCACCAAAGGTGACTTTTGGACCATCTTTGATTGGAATGTAGTCCCTTAGTAATCCCTTTGTTCCAGTCATATGTCTGGAACATCCACTGTCCAAGTACCATATAGGGGCATGGCCACTTGGACTCACCTGCAAAACAGATTAGTGAACCTTAGAACCCAAAGAATTCTTGGGTCCTTGGTACTTGTTAGTTTGCATTCTGAGAAAGCTACCTACTGGTTTTCCAATAGGCAGTTTGCTACTCACTTTGGCACTAGCATTGTGCCAACAGTCCATTGCAAAGTGGCCTATCTTGCCACAACACCAACACTCAAACTTATTGTACCTTTGCTTAGGTACAGTCTTTGCTGTTTTATCTACAGCAGACTTGTTGAGAGTTGGGGCTTTGCCCTTGGACTTGGACTTGGACTGAACAGTCCTTGCAGGTTTAATAAAACCCAGTCCAACCTTGCCTTTGTGATGAACAAATTCATCAATTAAAGGTAGAACTGACTTAGGTTTAGAAAACCTAGCAACTAGATCCTTCTCCTTCTGAAGATTAATCTCCAGACTCTTGATTTGATCATTCTTAAATGATATAGTTCCCATTTGAATCACAATTATGTGCTTCAATCTGGCTATCTCATTAAGCTTTTGATCAAATGACTTCTCAAACTCAGTTGCAGCAGCTTTAAGATTAGCAATTTCCTTTGCCTGACTTTTGGCTAGGGACTTGCTCTTCTTGTAAGCTTGCAACAGAACTTTGTATTCATCTATCAGCTGATGAATATCTTCTTCAGACTCAGATGCACTCTCATCATTTGATTAGGATGAATCTGATTCTGTACTGGCACAAGAAATTGAACTTAAAGTTGAACTTTGTACCTTACTAGGTCCTGGCTGCTCCAGGATTTTGTCATTTTCAGTCAATGCCATCAGTCCTTGGCACTGACAGTCTTCTTGTTCATATATAGAATTCATAATCTGCATGAACTCTTCTTCTTCTTCCTCAGCAAACAACCCTATATATGCCTCAGCATCAGACTCAGTTTCTGAAGAAGAGATATCTGACAGGGTCTTGTCCTTTTTGGCAACAAAAGACTTCTCCTTATTGCCCTTATATAGAGTTTTTTTCTTGTCACTAGACTCCTTCCTCTTCTCTGGACAATCTGCTATCACATGACCTCGTCTATTACAGCAATAGCACACAATTTTTGATAGTGTAGCTTTGCTAGACTTAGACTTTTTCCTGTCTTTCTTTGAAGACTTCTTTTTCTGATAAGAGTCTTCCTTTCCCTGTGATGTAGAAGGCCTTGTCCTCCACTGTTTCTTCTTCAAGAACTTCTGAAAATGTCTAGTGAAGGCAGCAAAGTCCTCATCACTTTCACTGCTTTCAGACTTTGTACTTGCTGACTCATCTGACTCAGAATCAGCTGCTTTTAGAGGTGGAGAAGGTGACTTACATCTGTACCTTCTCGGGGCTTTTGATTTAAAGGCCACTGTTCTTTCCTTGTGTTCATTTCTTGTGGATTTATCCTCTTCCTTCCTCACTGTCAACTGCATTTCATATGACAGCAGTTTGCCAAACAGTGTAGGTGGAGGAATTTCTGCCAACTTAGCCATTTCTCTAATGGCATAGATCTTGGTGTCCCAATCTTTAGTTAGGGACCTTAGAAACTTGTCATTGAGTTCATAATTACTGAACTCTCTGCCATAGGACATGAGTTCATTCACAATTCTGTATAATTTCTTATAGCACTCAGTTATGCAATCACCCTTTCCTTGTCTAAAACTTTCATACTCTTGATTTAGCAAGGATTTTCTGTCTTGCCTAACTTCTTCAGAACCCTCCATATACACAATAAGAGTATCCCACATCTCTTTGGCTGTCTTACAGTATATTAGATTCTGAAAAGTTGCATCATCTATGACACTCACTATGATGTTCTGAGCCCTCTTATCCATAGTGGCTAGAACAATTTCATCCTTTGTCATTTCTGAGAAATCCTTTGGTGTTCTTTTACTTGCATCCAAGACTGACACCTTCATGAGCACATATGGCCCTTCCTTTACTGTGATATAAATCCTAGGGTCTGAGGCTTCCATAAACAGCCTCACCATTTCCTTCCATATGCCAAAGATTTCCTTCCTACATATAGGTAGTTTCATGGATCCCAATTCCTTGTGATTTTCAGTGGAACCCATGGTTCTTGATTTTCTTGAATCTGTAATTGACTTAACCTGAATCTGCCAACAGGATCTACTCAGACTGTTAGTCCTTTTTGAGTAACCTCCCTCTGATACCACTTGAAAGATATTGTCCCTAAGCACCTAGAGGGGGGGTGAATAGGTGACTTGAATCTTTTTTAACTTTTCGGCAGCAAACAGTCAATATCACAGAATTAAATCTAATTTATCACAGCACACATTCAGTAATCACAGCAATCCATAAACACACAGTAGACACAGAGTTTTATAGTGGTTCCCCAAGCTTTGGGTACATCCACTTTCCCCCTTCGCCTATCTAGCAGTATACTAGATTCGGCCAAATTTCTCCACTAACTCAGAACCCAAAATAGGCTCCTACACCTCAGGCCCAAGGCCCTACAACTCAGCTTTTCCACAAAGCCTACACTCAGCCACAAAGGCCTACACTCAGCCACAAAGGCCTACACTCAGCCACAAAGGCCTACACTCAGCCACCAAGGCCTACACTCAGCCACCAAGGCCTACACTCAGAGATTCAACTCTCCTACCCTCAGCCTTTATAATTACAGGCTTACAAACTCAGATCCCTAAGGATCCTACAAGTTATAATGAATACAAAATGTATAAACTCAACAACTCAGATGAGAGAGAGATAAGTTGTGAGATTCTTGATGAGTTCTTGGAAGAACTCAGCTGAAATCAATCTGACTTGGCTTTCTTCAAAGCTTCTTGAAAGTAGAACACAATAAGACTGATTCCTCTGCAGTTGATCCTTGATCTCTGCTTCTTAAGATTCAGACCAATCTGAATCCTTCTTCTCAGCTGGGTTCCAACAGCTGATTTCTTGGATGGAACTCTCTCTCTCCAACTTCTTAGATCTGCACTTGATTCTTCAAGGAATAGCTAGATCTTCTTTGTTGAATACTTGATCAATAATCTGAACCGCTAATTTGAACAACACTTTCTGTAGACAGCATAAGCCTATTTATAGGCCTTCTTCATGATAACCGGCTAGTCCGGTTCATAACTGAATTCTGACAACTCTGACAGGTGCTGTAGACCGGCTGGAATGGCAGCTGTCAAGTCATCCAGTCAGTTCTTGAAATAACTGTAACTGTCTGTAAGTGTCGAGACTTTCTGTCTTTAAGTGTCGACACTTATAGACCAAGTGTCGACATAAGTTGTCTAAGTGTCGACACTAGTCTACAAGGTGTCGACACAACTCCTTGTGTTGTAGATTTTGTATCTCGACACTACTTCTTCTTCATATGTCGACACTGAAATTGAGTGTCGACACAAGTACTTGTACTTCAGTATCTTGCTGAATTCTTCTAAGTGTCGACACAACACCTTTGTGTCGACACATCTTCATGTGATGAATCTGTTAAGTGTCGACGCTGCTTCTTGGTGTCGACACATGTCTTCAGTGTTGATACTTGTTGAGTGTCGACACATTGCTCTAGGTGTCGACACTTTCTTCTTCAGTCGAGACTCTGGCTGTGTGTCGACACATTCCTTTAGTGTCGATACTTATACTTAGAATGTTTTGTTGAACTTGGCTGTTCTTTGCTAAGTGTCGACACAGCTCCCTGTGTCGACACTTTCTTCAAGTGTTGAGTCTTCAGCTAAGTGTCGACACATTGTTCTGAGTGTCGACACTTACTTCAAGTGTTGACTCTTCTGCTGTGTGTCGACACATTATTCTGGGTGTCGACACTTGTACTTAGTCTCTGCTAGCTTTTGCTGAGTGTCGACACAGCCTCCAAGTGTCGACACTTTCTGATGTAGACACAGTTTTTCTGGGTGTCGACACAACTGCTAAGTGTCGACACAGCTTCACTGTCTTTTCTTCACTGAGTGTCGACACAGCTCCTTGTGTCGACACTTTCTGTCTGGTGTCGACTCAGCATCCCTGGTGTCGACACAATGACTCCAAGTGTCGACACTGCTTGCCTGGGTGTCGACACAAGTCTTCTTAAGTGTCGACACTTTCCCTCTGGGTGTCGACACATGGACTTCGAAACTTTTCTTCTTTCCTGCAAATACTTAACCTGCACAAGGTAACTCAAAAGCACATCAAATACATTTTGATGTATATCATTGAGTTGGGTGAGGCTTCTTCAAATCAGGTACATTTGAACCAATGTACCCAACAGTAGAGCACCGTTTTGGCCCCGATTTGGGCTGGCTTTTATTGGTGTGTTCCACTTTAGAGCCGCCGCCAAAAGACCCTTGCGGAATCGAACTTAACCGCTTCTTATGTTTCACTAGTATCGTTGTTTCTTGTTCTAAAGATGATGGAATGGGCAGGTGTTTTGCCTTTTTGCTCCTGCAGGTTGAGCAGGACTTGATGAGAATTTCATGCACTTGATGCGTTACATGTTGGGTTGGTAGTGTTTAACACTTATTTTCCACCTTGTTCTTTTCACTCGTTTACATGAAATTTCTACGGGATCGGTAATCCCCTTCGTTATATTTTATGAATGTAATGCTCTCTTTTTGTAGCTTTGATGATTGCTGAGGTGTTCTTTCTTGAATGCCTCAGGTGCAGGGTGTATCCGGTCGAGTGGCTAGTGCTTGGGTAGAGTCTCTTTGGAGCTAGCCGAGCTTACTTAGCGAGGTAGTTCTTACTTTGTTTAACAGACATACATACGCCACAATGGGTTCGTGTCAGCTTGTTGGCGCCCATTGGTGGCTTTCATTACTTGCTACATATGAATGCTAGACTGCTATTATGAATCATTGGAATGATCTCTACTTGCTCTTGGGACTGTTTTATGCTAGGTTGCATTAGGTATTTTAAGCTAAACAAAAGCTATTATTGTATAACATTCATAACATATTTTGGTCACCTAAACAAATATTTTCCAAACAACATAAAAAGGATGATTTCTTATATTCTTATAAATCCAGAATGCATATAGGGGATCGTCATAAGTAAACTACAGTATTTTCCGCCGCGTACAAACACACGTTTTGATCCATAAGGCCGAGGGATACGGCCATCAAACTAAACGGTTTTCTTGCATACAACTGATGGATTTCAACTACTAAGTAAGCGTCGAGGTTTTGCCTGTGCGTGTGCAGTTATCCCCTGCATGATGTGGCATCATAACCCGAAGTTCCTCTTACTCTGATACGATGTACTCGTTGAGGACATACGGGTTGTGACACGCACCCTCCGTGGGCAGCCGCAAAGGTACGCGACCGGCCGCCGACTTACTATACGAACGTAAAGGCCTACGGCAAGCTACCTGATCAGTCGTTGCCTCACCACATGACAATAAAGGCCAGTGGCCTGCAGCTGTTGTACCACATGGCAGCTCACGCTGCCTCTAAGGCATCACGGACAGCCGTTTGATAGGCCAACTCGGGCTCACCCCGACCGGCCCCTCAGCCAATCAGCCCTCACCAATTGACCTAGTGGCGAGTGGCCGACCATCGTGTCGGCCTCCACCGGTCGGTGCTGGTCAGCCAGTCCCTCATCGCAGGTCGGCCTCTTCGCCGTTGTCGACCAATTCTCCTCAGATCGGTCCCTTGGTAGCCGCATAATCTCCACAGTCCAATTGTTGTGTAACCACCTTGACGCAGCCACACAAATATTATGATGGGTTGTGTATAGTAAATCTCCTAAAAATACGTATTATAAAATATAATAACCGGTGTGCACATAGTACATAAATCGGTTATGGTGTGCGGATAACCGCATAACCACCCCAAAAATTATAAATAGGGCCTCGATGTCACGTACTTGTCTCCTTACAAGCTCTCATGCAGCCTTAGCTCCTCCTTGCCACTTCGAATAGCTAAGTTAGTCTTTCCTTGTGTGCGAACAGAAAACAAAAGACCGAAAAATTGGAGTAATAAAATTTTTATTATCCAAAAAGGTATTTATTACAAATGTATAACCTCCCTTTTATAGAATGGAGGAGATGAGAGAGATTACAATTAAGCAATGTGAGACTAAATAATTACAGGTGTAAGCGGCTTAACATGAAAACAAGCCGAATATGCCATGCAATTAGATAAATAGGATAACCACCCGGCCACCATAAGAAAGAGAGAACAAGCCGCCATAGGAGACCACCAGACTGCCCGGTCTCTAAGACTCTTGAGACAAACCGTCAGACTGCACGGATACCAATAGCAACACTCTGACCACCAAACTGCAGGAGATAAACCAACAGACCGCTCGGTCTCTAAACCGCCAGAATCAGACCGCCAGACCGCCTGGTCTGCATACAACAACACTCCCCCTCAAGCTGGAGCATATATGTCGATCATGCCCAGCTTGTCGCAAATGTAAAGAAAGGAGGCAGACACAGGCTGGGTGAAAATATCTGCCAGCTCTTTATCGGAGATGGCGAATGGAGTACATATTTATTTCTTCAAAATCTCTTCCCGAATAAAGTGACAGTCGGCTTTAATGTGCTTTGTTCTCTCATGGAAGACCAGATTCTTGGAGATGTATATAACGGCCTTGTTGGCACAAAACATAGGTAGAGGATGGTTGTAGACCTCTCCTAAGTCAAGCATGAGAGCCCGCAACCACTTCAATTCACATGTGGTCGATGTCATACTTCGATATTCTGCTTCTGCACTGGACCTGGAAACGACAGACTGTTTCTTGCTCTTCCAGCTCACAAGATTTCCCCCCATAAAGGTGCAAAAGCCCGATGTTGACTTACGGTCTCCTTTGTCATCAACATAACTTGAATTTGAGTACGCTTCAATCTTCAAATGACTATTCTTCTGAAAGAGTTGTCCTTTCCCATGCGCTGATTTAACATACTCAAATATCCTCAGGGTATGAAAGTGCGGGTTAGATATGATATACTCTAGAGGGGGGTAAATAGAGTATGGTGCTCACTAAAAACGTTTTATAACTTTTGTTGTATTCCTAAGTGAACAGGGAAGCAAATAAAATAAGGTAAGCACAACAACTATCTAAACACAAATCAACACAGAGCATTTACAGAGCACAACCAGAAAACAAAAGAAAAGAGCAACCAGACGACACAAGAATTTTATAGTGGTTCCCCAACCGGGGTACATCTACTCTTCTGCCACCCTGGTAGGAATCCACTCAGGTTTTTGATTAGGTGTCTGACACAAATGAGCTTTTGTTCAGGTGCTCAAAAACCAAACCTCAAGTGTTTTGGAAGGAGACTTGCAACCAGAATAATTTTGAAGGGATTTAAAACCCTGTACAAGAATTAGAAAGAGGGTGATAGTGTCTTCTCTGTCAACAGTCAGAGAGAAGACTTGTGGATTGATTGTAGCAGATCTTGCTCCCCCTGAGATCTTGAATTGGTCAAGAAAGCTGGAGCACTACTTCCGGGTGATAGGACTTCAATGACCTAGAATGCCTGGACCAGAAATGCTTCAGGAACTTCTTTTGACAGATAAAGTTTTGTTGTCCTATGAAATTGTCCTGAGAATAGAGAGAAGAAGACTCTTGATTGAATTTGATTGTTCTTCTTCTTCTTCTTGAAAAAGTTCTCTGGTCAAGGCAGATTGCAGTCAAGAACTTTTGATTTGAGAATGATTGTTCTTCTCTACAACCTCAGAGTATATATCTGAAAAATTGTCCGTATTACTTGCTGTTCTGTGTTTCTGTATGACTGACTGTGTTACTAACTGTTGTCATTTTTTTCTTCTCTATCTCTATTTTTACTGACTGAGAACCTTCAAAATTTGAATGAATGAGCAGTAATTGCAGTCGGCCTTGGAAGGAAGCGACAATCAATAATTTCCCCAACTGTCCTATGGAAAAACGACATGTAATCATCCATAGTCAATGCGCATTCTAACGGTAACATTCTGAGAAGATCTGGCATTAAATGTTCATGAATCAGTGCCAAGAAACGGGACGGAAAACTTAGAGAAAACCTAGTCTGCATTCGTCGAACGAAGAACACAATTCGTTGAGCTGTACTTGTGTTCGTCGAGCTGAGCTTGAGTTCGTCGAGCTGAGCTTAAGAGAGTTCGTCGACCAGATAATCTTCATTCGTCAAACAGACAGTCTTCATTCGTCGAGCTGAGAATCAAATTCGTCGAGTTGAGAAAAGTTCTGGACTTAGGCAAAATATTCTGCATCTGTTGAAATACTATGTCGACATAAGTTGGTGTCGACAGATTGATCTTGGTGTCGACACAAATCCTCTGGTGTCGACATAAGCTGGTGTCGACATAAGCTGGTGTCGACACAAATTGTCTGGTGTCGACACAAACCATAAGTGTCGACACAAATCCTCTGAGTCCAGAAATTGTCGAGTAGAGTACAACATTCGTCGACCTGAGAAGCTGACTTCGTCGACCTGAGAAATTGACAACTTGAGGTCCAAGTTCGTCGAGCTCAGAATATAATTCGTCGACCAAAGCTTGAAGCTGGACTTAGAAAAATTTGAAGTTCTCCTGACTTTGGCTTGATGTAGAAACTGAGTCTTCGTCGAACAGAGAACACAGATTGTCGAGCTCAGCACTAAGAATTATCTCACGATTGTCGAGCGCAGAATTCCTTTCATCGATCTGAGTTCGACGAACATCGAACTCATTTGACTTAGTCTTGAAAACCTGTTAGACTATAGTCTCTGATGGTCTTGTTAAAAGCTGGTCCATCTGGAGTTGAGCCTAAGGACTTGACCTAGACTCTAGGACACAACTTGACCCTAGCTATACATGATGGGTCACATCCTAAGTCAGTGAACCTAGCCCAAATCAACTAGGTATCCAACAATCTCCCCCTATTTGGGTGAGGTCACTAATAGAGACTCAAATCAGAAAAACAAAGTAAGAAAAGAGATATATCTGGCAGAGAATTACAACACATGCAACAGATATATATATACACAGCTTTGTTTAAACAGATAGCATGGATTGAAAAACAAAAACAGACATAAAATGAAATAACACAAAAAGATTACTTCTTTGGCTTCTTCTGCAAGGATTTGTCTTCTGTTTTCTTTTCTCCTGGCTTCTGGAAGATGATTTCTCTCTTTGGATCTCGAGCTTGAGCTATTGTCATAGTCATATCAGCTGCCCCAATAATATTCAATGAAGTTGCTCTGGGGACAACTACTTCTGGATGAAGTTTCATATAATCATCAACATTAAACAATTTCTTTCCTTTATCAAATATTTTCAGCTATTCTTTTCTATACTTTGACATTGTTGATAATCCAGAGATATCTTTACCTTCAGCCTTGGCTTTATTAATCAGAGATAATCCAATCAATTCCTGGTATCTAGCCATTCTTGCTGTATTTGCAGTTTTAGGATCTTTAAAAGGTATTAGAGGAGAGAGAGGTCTCTTTGGACTTTCAGCTTTTTGAACTTCAGAACTTTGTTGTTGCTGCTGCTGCTTATGCTGTTGACTTTGACTTCCTGAGGAGGATGGCCTCTGCTTGCTGCTTCCAGAAGATCTCCCTGACTGTCTCTGATAAGTTTGCATTGGGGCAGATCTCTGGGAGCTAGAGGAGCCAGAGGCACCAGCTGCTGGAGGAGGAGGATCCTTACTGTATCTGTGCCCTGGAGGAGGGGAATATCTCCTGCTTCTCTTTCTATCTTTTTGCTAGTTCTTGGAGAGCCACATCGATGTAGGCATTCCCTTATATGGAGTTACATTGTGTAGGATGTAGTAAGGGATGTCAGCATTGGGATTAGGCTTTGGAGCTGGAGGAGGAGGAGCCTTACTTTTCTTTGAAAGCATCTTCTTTTTCTTAGTAGCAACATCTTCATCTGAGTCATCATCATCATATTCTTCAGACTCAGAACCTTTAGGGATGTCATAAAGAGCATCCAAAGCTTTCAAAGCTTTATCAGAAATAATAGCCTTTTCTGGAGGAGAGGCAGAAGATTCAGGAACTAGAATATCAACAACATAGGAGGAGGGGACTGCACAGAAGTCAGAAACAAAAGGGACAGAGCTTTCAGCTGCTGTCTTATTTTCTTCTTCTATGTCAGCTAGAATAAGCTCATCCAAATCCGGCAGGGGAGAGTCATCCATAACAAAATTTGGTGCTGAAACTGGCACTGAAGTATCTTCTGAAATGACCTCTAAACTAGAAGCTGAGATGGAAGCTGAAGCTGAGATAGCAAAATTGTCACAGAGTTGCTTAGCAACTGCTGGACTAGCTGGAGAGGTGTATGGTACAATAGCCAAACTTGGCTTAGAAAAATCTGCTGGAAAGAATTGCATATGTGCAGTATCAAAATTACTCAACAAAACAGATAAATTCACTTTGGGATTTAAATAGAAATCACCCACAGATGTTATTTGTCCAGCTAACTCATCCAAATCAATGTTAGTATCCATAAATTGAATTAACTCAATCATTTCAGAATCAAAATCTATCAAAATTTCTGTATCCTCATCTGAATCCGCATCTGCTGGAGAGAGAACTGCTGCTGTGACTACTGCTGTATCTACATCTACTGCAACTTCATCACTAGGCATCTCCCCCTGCTTGGGTTCAGGAGAACCTGGAGCCAGGCCCCTGAATGAAGAGGGGGCAACAGATAGGATAGAGATCTGGGCAGATAAGGAATTGATGGAGGTCACAAGAGGTGTAATGGCCTCTTGGATGAGAGATTTGATGAGAGGAGTGAGCAAGGAGATGATGGTAGATGGATCAAATGGGGAAGGGGAAGAGAATGGAATGGGAGGAGGAATAATAGATGGAGTGGGGGCATCTAGCATGATTGTGTCTGAGGGTATGTTGTAAGATAGAATGGTGGATAAGTGTGGGGGAAGAGGAGACTTAGGAGGAGTAGGAATGTGAGTGTCCTGAGGTGAAGCTGGAGGGGTGGATGGTTGATTTGCTGGCAGAGGGGAAGATGAATGTGGAGATGGGATGTTGGTGATGTCTAGAGGTGGATATGAAGGAGGGGTAGGCACATGAGGAGGCTTCTGTGGAGGAAGGTGTGCTGGAAGAGATGATTGAGATGGAAGGACCTCTGCAGCAGGGAGGGGAGTGGCCTTTACAACCCTTGTGCTCTCAGAAGGTTGGATGGAAGAGGAAGGAGCCTTTGAGGGCTTGGAGATAGTCCTCTCCCACCTGCCAAACAGAGCGCATGTGAGGCGCTTGCTGGCATTTATGAATATGGTCGGGGAGACCATACATTCAGCAGCCTTCTCTTGAAGAAAAACTCCCAAAATTCTGCCAAAGCAGACTTCCTTCTTGCTGTTCTTCTTCTTGATCAACTCAAAGAAAACCTTACTCCAATTTATAGAGCCCTTGTTCACCACTGCACACATGATCAGAAATTGATGTCGGGTTATGTAGTCATGCGCTGAGTGCTTTCCCATTAGCACTTTCCCTACAATGTCTGCCAGAAATTGGAAGGCGGCGGACAGTTGCTTCTTCAGCAGTTTGTTAGGGTTGCTACCTGAAAAACCCATTAGCTTCAACATATTATGGTATTCCTCAAAATCCATTTCCATATTATCTTCTCCGTTTACTAATCCAAATATCTCAAAAAGAACCGCGAGAGACAACGAAACAGCAGTACTCCCTATATTGCCGGTCAAAACATCTTCTTCAAAAATTGTAGATGTATAAACTCAGTCTCTTATTTCAGTAGCATGCAGTTTAATTCTCCGGGTCATGAAATCCTTCAGATTCAGTTCTTCTAGCAGTTCCAAGATGTAGAGAAAGATGGGGTCCGAATGTTGAAAAGAATCGAAATCCATATCGAACCCAGTATCAAACTTCATCGCTGCTAACGTGCTTGCTAGAATTGCCATTGATGACCTGCAGGAAAAACAAAGAGAAAAACGGCGATCAAGAGCAAAGGAACTGAAAGCGCGGGATGAAGGTCGAAGAAAACCTAGATATAAGATTTTCAGAATATGAATCGACAAACTCCGTTCCACGAAAAAGAGAAATTCTTCGACCTGAGCTCGATGAAATAAATTATAAACAGATAATTCGTCGATCTCATCCAGAAGAATCAAAAATAGTTCGTCGAACTCCGTTCGACGAAATGTCTTCTGAAGCAAAGTTCGTCGATCTCCGGTCGACGAAGATTGTTTCCACACACAGAGAATTCGTCGGTCTCCGTTCGATGAGAATCTCCCAAACTTTCCCTAAGTTGTCGAACTCCGTTCGACGAACTCTAGAAAATTCATCGAATGCAGACAGAAACTAGTTTAACTCTTCTCCATTAATCATTCCCAGTTGATTTCTAAAGAACAGATGGGGTTTCTCATCTAATGGCTTGGTGAAAATGTCTGCTCTCTGTAGATCAGTAGGAATATGGATCAAGTTAATCTTCGTTTTGTTCACATTATCTCTAATGAAATGATGTCTTATTTCAATATGTTTAGTCCTAGAATGGTGAACTGGATTCTGTGCTATGGCAATAGCACTAGTATTATCACAAAATAGTGTTGAATTATTTAAGTTGACACCATATTCTAAGAGTTGATTTTGTATCCATAACATCTGTGAACACCAGCTGCCTGCAGCCATGTATTCTGCTTCTGCAGTTGATGTAGACACAGATGTCTGCTTTTTACAAAATCAGGAGACAAGTCTCATACCAAGGAACTGGCAAGTTCCAGAGGTACTTTTCCTGTCCACTCTACATCCAGCATAGTCAGCATCTGAGTATCCAGTTAACTCAAACTCTGACTCTGTAGGATACTAGAGTCCTAGACTAGGGCAACTCTTTATATATCTCAAAATTCTTTTTAAGAAAATAAGGTGAGATTCTTTAGGGTTCACTTGGAACCTAGCACAAAGGCATGTGGCAAATATTATATCAGGTCTGCTAGCTGTTAGGTATAATAGGGATCCAACAATTGCCCTATAATTTTTCTGATCCACAGGTTTCCCTACTATATCAGAATCCACAACAACATTTGTAGCCATAGGGGTTTTCATCCCTGAAGCATCACCTATCCCAAACTTTTTGATAAGCTCTTTAGCATACTTAGCTTGGTAGAGGAAGATACCATCTGGGAGCTACTTCACTTGGAGACCAAGGAAGTAGGAAAGCTCACCCATGCTACTCATCTCAAATTTAGAATGCATGAGGTCAGCAAACCTCTTGCACAATTTGGGATCAGTAGACCCAAAAATAATATCATCCACATATTTTTGTGCTAACAATATTTGGTCCTTATGATGTCTAGTGAAAAGTGTTTTATATATGATTCCTCTTGTAAATCTATGCTCTAAAAAAAGCTTGCTAGGGTCTCATACCAAGCTCTTGGAGCTTGCTTTAAACCATAGAGAGCTTTATGCAATTTAAAAACAAAAGAGGGTTGAGTTGGAGAGATAAAACCTGGAGGTTGTTCTACATAAACCTCTTCTTGAAGTACTCCATTCAAAAATGCACTCTTGACATTCATTTGGTAGACCTTGAATCTCTTGTGAGCTGCATAGGCAAGGAATATCCTAATGGCCTCTAACCTTGCAACAGGGGCAAAGGTTTGGTCATAGTATATTCCTTCCTCTTGTCTGTAGCCTTGAGCAACAAGTCTAGCCTTGTTCCTCACTATGTTGCCTTGAGCATCCAACTTGTTCCTGTAGACCCATTTGGTTCCAATAACTGGGTAGTTATGGGGTCTTGGAACCAAATCCCAAACTCTACATCTCTCAAACTGATTTAGTTCCTCTTGCATTGCAATGATCCAGTGGGAATCTTGCTCAGCTTCATGGATGGTGAGAGGTTCAATTTGAGAGAGAAAACAGGCATGCATTAAGTCTTGGTTGAGTTGATGCCTTGTCTGTACACCTGCTGAAATGTCTCCAATCACTTGAGATCTGGGGTGATCTCTAAGTGTGACAAGATCAGTTGATGGAGTTGGTTGAACAACAGCTTCTGTAATTAATTCCTCTTGGGGAATGATACTTGTTGTTTAGGGAAGTTCATCCACTTCCTCTTGAATTTCTTCTTCACTTTCTTCAGCAACCTGTGGAGTAGGATGGTTTGATATCTTTTGGACAAGGTTTAGTCCATCCATAAACTCACATAGTTGAGGTACCTGCAATAAGCTATTGGTAGAAATCTCTTTCTCCTTATATGACATGTTAGCTTCATCAAAAGATACATGAACAGACTCTTCAATTTTAAGGGTTGATTTATTGAACACCCTATAGGCCTTGCTTACTTGGGAATATCCTAGAAAAATCCCTTCTTCAGCCTTGGCCTCAAACTTTCTAATGCATCTCTTGTTATTTGTGTGAATATAACAAATACAACCAAAAACTTTAAAATATGTGATTTTAGGTTTCTTTCCTTTAAATAATTCATAGGGGGTCTTGTTCTTCAGTTTATGTATAAGGCTTATATTCAGGAAATAATTAGTAATGTTTACAGCTTCTGCCCAAAAGGATAGAGACATGTAAGCATCTGCTAATAATGTGCCTGCAGATTCAATGAGTGTCCTATTATTCCTTTCAGTAAGCCCATTTTGTTGGGGAGTTCTAGGAGCTGAGACGCACTGCCTGATACCTTCCTTCTCACAGAACTCATGCATAAGAAGAGACTCAAACTCTTTGCCATGATCACTTCTGATCAATGCAACATGAGTAGAGAACTCAATCTGTATGGTCCTGAGAAAATCTGTAAGAACCTTGAATGTATCTGACTTAGCTCTCATAAAGGCTACCCAACTGAATCTAGAGAAGTCATCAACAATCACTAAAGTATAAGACTTCCCTCCTAGGATTTGTACTGCAATGGGTCTAAATAGATCCACATGAAGCAAGTATAATATTCTAGGTGAATCACTTTTATTAATGGATTTAAAGCTATTTTTGGTTTGCTTGCCTAATTGACAAGCCCTGCATAGGCTTTCCTTCTTGTAGGGGCCAGAAGGTAAGCCTCTAACAAAGTTGTCCTTAGATAACCTAGATATATTCTTAAGGTTTACATGTCCTATCTTTTATGCCATAACTCATTTTGATTTCTAGTAACATTCAGTAAGCAGATATCAGTTGTGGCAGATATAAAATCTACTAAATATATGTTATCTTGTCTAAGTCCAATTAAAACAGTTTTGTTTTTATTATCAATAATAGAACATGAAGTAGAGTTAAAATGTACTTGATAACCTTCATCACATAATTGACTTATGGATATAAGGTTATGTTTAAGTCCTCTTAAATAACTTACTTTCCTGAAGGTCACTACTCCAATCTTCACTGTCTCATATCCTTCTGATTGACCACTGTTGGAATCTCCAAAAATCACCTTTGGTCCTAGCTTGGGCTTGTAATTGGATAGATTACCCTTGCTGCCTGTCATGTGTTTGGAGCAACCACTGTCCAAGTACCATGTCTGACTCACCCTTTGACAGCTCTTCACCTGAACCTGCAAGGAAAAACAAAATTCAATTGTTCTTGACCCAGGTTACCTTGGGTCCTTTATTTTGTTGAAAAGTAAAGCTGCAAATAACTGATAAAGCAGGTTGAGATTTATACCCTAAGGGGTGATATCTCCTAGGTGGAACTACCCAATCAGCTACTGGATTAAAAGTCTTATTAGTTGGCTTAAGATTTCTGTAAGAGAAATGACTTGAGTTTGGTCTTTATAGGTTCGACGAATTGTTGTAAGTTCGTCGACCAGAGTTCGACGAATAGGGCTGAGATTGTCAATCTCTGTTCAGAGAATGACAATAGTCATTGTCTGCGCCCCAAGTTCGTCGACCTCTGCTCGACGAACCATACACAGTTTGTCGATCGTAGTTAGATGAATTGTTATATCTGAAGTTTGCGTTCAGCGTTCGTCGATCTAGGTTCGATGAACTGGCCACATTTCGTCGACCTGCGTTCGACGAATGCTGCTGAACTTTGTTTTTATTTGCTATTTTCAGATTTTTGTTTCTCTTGTCTATGGGTCTAGGATTATTTTCTGACATTGGTTTGTCTATTAACTTTTCTTTTCCCTTTGCAGATATAAACTTGATGGGGGTTGAAAGAATATTTTTCTTTATTATGGGGGGTAAACTTGATGAAGCACCCAAGCCCAGCTTGCCATTTAATCTGGCATTCACTATGCTTGTGATGTCCATCAGCTTGAGGCTTCTCCCATTGAGAGATTGCTCAATTTATTTGGCCTCACATAATTCAGATTTTAGTTTAATTATTTGCTCATTAGCTAAGCTTAATTGGTCTGTTAGCTTTATGTTTTCTGAATTAACTGATTCTAGACTTCCTAATCTCCCTCTAAGAGCTTTTATTTCTTTTTCTGAGTTGATTAAGTCTAAGCACATTGTTTTGAATTCAGTTTTAAATAAATCAGAACTAAAGTCAATGCTAGAAATAACCTGATCTGCCTCTGAGTCTGAGGCAGCTTCATCTTCTGATTCTTCTTCTAATCCAGAATTTCTTCTAGAGGCATCAATTGCCATAAGGTACACCTCCTTGGATCTGGCTTCTTCCTCTTCTTCACTTGAACGGGAAGAGGACGTTTCTTCTTCAGTGTCACTCCAAGTCTCAGCAACAAATCCCTTATCTTTCTTTTTATATTTGCTGGAAGTGGGTCTGCTGTTATGTCTTCTTCTTGAGTCCTTTTCTCTGCTCTTGTCCTTCTTCTGGTTTTCTGGACATTCTGAAATGTAGTGTCTAGGTTTTCTGCACCCAAAACACACCACCTCCTTGGTTGGTGTCTTGTCAAACTTGGGCTTATCATCCTGTCTGGATGATTTCTTTCTGAAATCCTTCCTTGCCATCTTGTAGAACCTTTTGGCAAAGAGGCTCCTGAGCTTTTCATTGGAAGTTGATGTCTCACTTTCTTCAGATGCTTTGAAGGCTATGTTGTGCTCCTTTCTAACTGGAGTTGTTGCCTTCTATTTTGATGCTTCTCTTGATTTGATCTGCTGCTCATAGGATTTCAATTTGCCTAATAGAGACTCAGTTGATATCTCATTGAGGCTTCTGGCTTCTTTGATTGGCCAGATTCCGGAATCCCAAAAGCTAGGGAAGCACATCAGAATATTATCATTAACCTCTGTCAAGGTGATGTCCTTATCCAAAGTTTTGAGCTCATTGATGATTGTGTTCAGCCTGTTGTACATGTCTGCCACTGATTCATTCTCATCCTTTTTAAAGTTCTCATACATGGATATGAGATTGGATCTTCTATCCTTTCTTTCATATGCAGAGCCAGCTACCATTTGGTTGATGGAATCCCAAATGGCCTTGGCTGAGGTGCACTCAGCCACCTTCTGGAATATGTCATCTGACATAGTCTGGGCTAAGATATTCATTGCCTTAGCATCTGCCATCTTGGCTTTCTTGTATGCATCATTGTTTTTTGGAGGAGGCACTACAGTCATGTTGGTAGAAGTGCTGGTAGGAACTGCAGGTGCTGGAGGTACACCTGTCAAAATAACAGAAAAGATATCCTCATCAATAGAGTTCATGTATAATCTGATTCTTGCCTTCCAGGTGACAAACTTGTTAAGGTTGCACACTGGAGGTCTGATGCTTGCATAGTCTTTGTTTTGGGCCATGTCTGTGAAGAAATAAATGACAAACTTAAAACAAATAGATCTAACTAGAGGGATCTTTGTGGTTCAGGTGTTAGCCTGTGCAACCACTAAGGTGTGGTATTTTAACCAACCTCCCTCTGATACCAATTGAAAGTGCATGTTAGATCTGATATACTCTAGAAGGGGTGAATAGAGTATGGTGCTCACTAAAAACATTTTACAACTTTTGTTGTATTCCTAAGTGAACAGGGAAGCAAATAAAATAAGGTAAGCACAACAACTATCTAAACACAAATCAACACAGAGCATTCACAGAGCACAGCCAGAAAACAAAAGAAAAGAGCAACCAGACGACACAAGAATTTTATAGTGGTTCCCCAACCTGTGTACATCCACTCTTCTACCACCCTGGTAGGAATCCACTCAAGTTTTTGATTAGGTGCCTGACACCAATGAGCTTTTGTTCAGGTGCTCAAAAACCAAACCTCAAGTCTTTTGGAAGGAGACTTGCAACCGGAATAATTTTGAAGGGATTTAAAATCCTGTACAGGAATTGGAAAGAGGGTGATAGTGTCTTCTCTATCAACAGTCAGAGAGAAGACTTGTGGATTGATTGTAGCAGATCTTGCTCCCCCTAAGATCTTGAATTGGTCAGGAAAGCTGGAGCACTGCTTCAGGGTGATAGGTCTTCAATAACCTAGAATGCCTGGACCAGAAATGCTTCAGGAACTTCTTTTGACAGATAAAGTTTTGTTGTCCTATGGAGTTGTCCTGAGAATAGAGAGAAGAAGACTCTTGATTGAATTTGATTGTTCTTCTTCTTCTTCTTGAAAAAGTTCTCTGTTCAAGGCAGATTGCAGTCAAGAACTTTTGATTTGAGAATGATTGTTCTTCTCTGCAACCTCAGAGTATCTATCTAAAAAATTGTCTGTATTGCTTGCTGTTATGTGTTTCTGTATGACTGACTGTGTTACTAACTGTTGTCGCTTTCTTTTCTTCTCTATCTCTATTTTTACTGACTGAGAACCTTCAACATTTGAATGAATGAGCAGTAATTGCAGTCGGCCTTGGAAGGAAGCGACAATCAATAATTTCCCTAACTGTCCCATGTAAAAACGGCATGTAATCATCCATAGTCAATGCACGTTCTAATGGTAACATTCCGAGAAGATCTGACATTAAATGTTTAGGAATAAGCGCCAAGAAACGGGACGGGAAACTTAGAGAAAACCTAGTCTCCATTCGTCGAACGAAGAACACAATTCGTTGAGCTGCACTTGTGTTCGTCGAGCTGAGCTTGAGTTCGTCGAGCTAAGCTTAAGAGAAATCGTCGACCAGACAATCTTCATTCGTCAAACAGACAGTCTTCATTCGTCGAGCTGAGAATCAAATTCGTCGAGTTGAGAAAAGTTCTGGACTTAGGTAAAATATTCTGCATCTGCTGAAATGCTGTGTCGACATAAGTTGGTGTCGACAGATTGATATTGGTGTCAACACAAATCCTCCGGTGTCGACATAAGCTGGTGTCGACATAAGCTGGTGTCGGCACAAATTGTCTGGTGTCGACACAAACCATAAGTGTCGACACAAATCCTCTGAGTCCAGAAATCATCAAGTAGAGTACAACATCGTCGACTTGACAAGCTGACTTCGTCGACCTGAGAAATTGACAACTTGAGGTCCAAGTTCGTCGAGCTCAGAATATAATTCGTCGACCAAAGCTTGAAGCTGGACTTAGAAAAATTTTAAGTTCTCCTGACTTTGGCTTGATGTAGAAACTGAGTCTTCATCGAACAGAGAACACAGATCATCGAGCTCAGCACTAAGAATTGTCTCACGATCTTCGAGAGCAGAACTCCTTTCGTCGAGCTGAGTTCGACGAACGTTGAACTCATTTGACTTAGTCTTGAAAACTTGTTAGACTGGAGTCTCTGATGGTCTTGTTAAAAGCTGGTCCATCTAGAGTTGAGTCTAAGGACTTGACCTAGACTCTAGGACACAACTTGATCCTGGCTATACATGATGGGTCACATCCTAAGTCAGTGAACCTAGCCCAAATCAACTAGGGATCCAATAGGGTAGACTGTAGATGGCACTCCCTAGGAGCTTGCATGAATTGTCTAACCTTGCCTATAGCATAGGCGATGTCAGGTCTGGTCACCGTGAGATATATAAGTTTGCCAATCAGACGTCTATACCTCGTAACTTCTGAAAGAAGAGGAGAGTCGTCCGTCCATGTTTTATCTTCTCTAGTCGCCATAGGGCACCAGGCGGGTTTAGCCCCAGTCAATCCTGCCTCTTTTAGCAAATCAAGAGCATACTTGCGTTGGGAGAGGATAAGGGAATTGGGCTTCCGAGAGATTTCTATCCCCAGAAAGTATTTTGGAGAGCCCATATCCTTTGTGACCAGGTGTTGGCGAAGATGCTTCTTTGTCAAGGTTATCCCAGCCTAGTAATTTCCAGTGAAAAGAATATCAACCACATATACTGCAAGCACTAACAGACCCAAGGAGGTTTTGCAAATAAATAAAGAGTGATCGACAGAACTTCATAAAACCCACGGCCAACACAATCCCGCTGAACTTAACAAACAATGCCCAAGGGCTTTGCTTTAGACCATAGATAGCCTTCTGTATGCAGCATGCCTGTGTCTGCCCCTGATCAACATACCCTGGAGGTTGCTCCATATAGACGTCCTCTTAAAGATCCCCATATAGAAAGGTATTTTTAACATCCAGTTGAGAAACGGGCCAATCCATGTTGACAGCCATAAAGAGCAGGACCCGGATAGTGCTGAGACGAGCAACTAGAGAGAAGGTACCTCATACATCTAGGTAAAGCCTTTGACAACAAGACGGGCCTTGTAATGATCCACACTGCCGTCAGGTCGGAACTTCACCACATAGACCCAGCGATAGCTAACGATATTTGTGTCGAAGGGAGGAGGACAGAGGGTCCATGTACCCCATTCAGTGAGAGTAGAAATCTCCTCATCCATTGCAGCCTTCCAATGAGGCATTGTAAGGGCCTCCTTGTAGGAACGGGGGGTGGCAGTGGCTGAGATAGCCAGTGCAAAATCTTTGTGAGAAGGGGTAAGACAATCATAGGAAACAAAACCAGCAAGCGAGTGTTGGGTACATGCCCAAACCCCTTTGTGAAGAGCAATGGGAAGATCCAGGTCAGCGGGTTACTCAGTATCCGGAGCATCTGTGGTGGAGAGAGCTGGCCCGGGAGTAGAGAGAGATGGCTGCGGAGAGGAGGGAGATAGTGGAGGTGGTGGAACGTCAGCAGGTGTAGAGTGGACAGATGGGTTGGTATGAGAAGTAGGATCATCAGGAGTAGATGAGTCGGGAGAGAAGTAAGAGACATTTTCAAAGAAGGTGACATCCGTAGAGACGAACTGCTTGCAGGTAACGGGGTCAAAGCAAAAATAACCTTTCTGAGTGATAGAGTACCATAGAAAGACATATTTAGTGGCCCGTGGTGAGAGTTTGTCACAGGTGGTAATGGGAGATTGCACAAAGGCTGTGCACCCAAAGATGCGCAGTGTACGAGGAAACAGATTCTTATCCGGATAAAGAATGGAGAATTGGTTGCACCGTGGAGAACTGTGGAGGGAATGCGATTGATGAGATACTAGGAGAGGAGGACAGCATAACCTCAATAGGAGCGAGGAACGTGCATCTGTGTCATCAGAGTATGAGCGACATCGAGGAGGTGACAGTTTTTGCGTTCCGCCACCCCATTTTGTTGTGAGGTGTAAACACATCTAGTTTGATGAATAACACCATGTTGTATATAAAAATAAGAGAAATCATGGCTAAGATATTCCTTAGCATTGTCAGAATGAAAGATTTTAATAGAGATATCAAACTGAGTCTTAATCATAGAATAAAACGATGTCCATACAGAGAATAGTTTGGGGGGATCCTTGATAAGAGACCCACGTACACCTAGAGAAATCATCAATAAATTTGACAAAATATGAACTACCCCAATCGATGGTGAGGGTAGGAGCAGGACCCCATACGTCAGAGAGAATGAGGTCGAACAGACGGGAAGAGCCACGCTTTGCATTGGTGGGAAGGAGGAGCAGTGATGCTTGCCAAGTTGACATGCGTCACAGTTGAGAGGTGGATGATGCAGAGGGAGGTGGGGCAGAAGCTGGCGAAGAAGACGGGGAGGAGCATGACCAAGGTGAATATTCCATTGAAGAAGATCTGTAGAGGAGGAGGAGAAGGTGGATAGAGCAAAAATGTTGTCGAGGAAGTAGAGGTCGATGCTCTCATTCCCAATAACAATCGTCCGTTGGGAGTCCGGATCCTGAAAAAAACAAGAAGTAGGAGTGAATGTACGGAACACTGTAGTTGCTTGCATAGAGAAGTAACCGATAAAAAATTGCAAGGGAACTTGGGCACATAGAGGGTATCTGCCAGGCAAAGAGATGGAGTGACTTGAACCACTCCCGTCTCATTGACCAGTGAGGGACAGATGTCCGCAACAAAGACCAGGGGCAACCGATCATGTGTTTCTAGAAGAAAAAAACACTGAGGATTGCCTGTCATATGATTGGTAACACCAGAGTCGATCATCCATCATCCATAAGTAACAATGTGGGCACTACCAGAAGATGTGACCACTGAGGCAGACTGCGTGGAGGAGGAGGTGGAGTCCATAGAAGAGAGACTGCGCGTTCAAACAGGAGACCGCATGAGAATAGCAGGAAGCGAATAGAAAGGAGGTCACGACGAAAAGGACCAGGTCGTGGCGAGAAGGGCAGAAACACCAAGTCGGGTGAACAGCAAGCAACACTCCCCAACAAGTTGGACATGGGGCTAGGAAAGCCACATCGAACAAAGAAAGATTCTGCAGCGGTCATGGTGTCAACACACCAGCTGCAATTAAGGCCATGACCAAGAGGAAGAGCAAAGAAGAGGGAAAGAAGTCGCGCGACTAGAGAGAAGGTCATGCGAATTGGAGAAAGAGGAGACCATGCGAACTGGGAGGAGTTCGCGAGAAAGGCAAGCAGGTCGTGCAAATAGAGTAGAGACTGCACGAACAAAAACTGGCCGCACGAATAAAAGAAGATCACGGGGAGAGAAGGGGCAGAGCAGCCGCGAAAACAGGTCGCAGAAAAAAATGAAAGAGATAGGGCACGCACACAAAGGGTAGCAACAAAGAGGAGACAGAAACCTCCCGAACAGGGCACAAACAAGCGGAAGAAACAAGTCATAAAGTTAGGTCGCGAGAAGAAGGAGCAAGCCGCGTGGATAGGTCGCGCGGACAGAGGAAGCTCACAGAATCAGGAGGAAAAGATTGAATGCTCTGATACCATGTGCGAATAGAAAATAAGACACCGAAAAATTGGAGTAACAAAATTTTTATTATCCAAAAAGGTATCTATTACAAAGGTATAGCCTCCTTTTTATAGAATGGAGGAGATGAGAGAGATTACAATTAAGTAATGTGGGACTAAATAATTACAGGTGTAAGCGGTTTAACATGAAAAAAGCTGAACATGCCGCGTGGTCTCCATACAACAATACCTTTCAAGACTTTGGTGGGGATGAATGATGAAACAACGCAAGAGAACTCACAATTGAAAAAGAACTCAAAAGCTTCACTAGAACTTGGATTCTAATCTGGATGAAAACAAATGAGGGGGTCTTCCCCTTTTATAGGCCCCAAAACTATTTTTCTACAATGTACAAAACATTCTAGACTTCTATTATTCTATAGATCTTTAGTATGTACATGATACATGAATTCTCTAAAAGGATGAAGATTCATCTCATGAACAACTCTAGATTTCCCTAGAATCCTCATATACACCACTCCAGATATTTCTAGAGTCTTCCCAAACATTAACCCCAAAGAGGACTTCTATCCATTGTTCTATAGACTTATGCATCATCTTGCGCCAAAGAATATCATGTCTTTGCTTAGGCATGGTCCGCTTATACTTGAACAACTCGAGTATGATGATATGCGTATACCAAAGGCTACAACACCCATATTCTTAACATCCTTGAAGCCTTGTTGCATCAACATGTCACCTATTGTACCACCCCACACATGTATACATTGTCACAGTTATATCTTGAGCAACGAGAATGTGACAATCTCCCACACCTAATCTTATAACACCCTCATCACAACCATAAATCAGGAAGCAACATTGTTCGAACCTTGTCTTGATTGTCACTGAGAATACCTTACCTCCAGTAATCCATCACTAGTTGGTGTTCTTCAACACCATCAAATAGTGTCACTGGCTCAACGTAGAGTAGTGACTTCTTCGTATCTTCAAAGACCGCAAATTTCAATGGTGTGGACTCCGCATCCTCCTTTGGCTTATTCTCATGCCAATCCTCAATGTGAGCTTTAATCCTTGGATATTGGGCTTTGTGTCCTCTTCATGCTTCATATTGATCTTTGTACATAATGCTTGTGTGAGCATTGCCTCCGCAACTCTTGGACCACTCTTGCCCCGATTGATCACCTTTAAACTCCTTAACTGGATCTTCTATATCAGCCTCGTCCTCTTGGAATTTGGAATCTGCATCCCCAAATAGTAATTCCTTGATCCCCATGATTTATTCCTCCTTGTGAGATCTGCTGTCTTGGCACTTGGGGTCTTTGTCTACATCTTGCTTCACATTGCATAAGACCCCTTCTTCCTCTATGGAAGTGTTACCCTCTTGGCATCTCATATAACATTCCGATTTTTATTGGGCCACTAGAACCATAGTGGGACCAATAAAAGTGACCTGAACCCATATCTAAGGCTCATGATGAGATATGAGGTAACCCTAGACACGGGTTTAGAGCAAAAGAACTCTGATTTGAGTTTTGTCAGTTCGTGTGGCCTCGTATAGTCAAACGAGTGCATTGCAACTCGTTCCGTTGAATTCTAAGGTCATATGATGGATACGGTCATTCCTCGTAGAATGTTGCAAAAACGAGTTTTTTGAATATCGAGCTATAGGACTTCAATTTGAGTTCTGATAATTTATTTGGCTTCCTATAGTCGATACAAATACATTGGAACTTGTTGTGACACAACCCGAAGTCAAACGTCGAATATGACCGTTTTGACCGTTTTAGTACGCCACGAAGCGCAAAATATGTTATTTAGCAATTGAACTTCTATTTAACCATGTTCAGTGACATCAGATTCGTATGGACAATACGAATTCAACGGAGTTCACCCCGGTCAGTTTTGATGACGGATGGTCAATCTGTGGTCAAAACAAGCACATTTGTGCACCGAAAAGTGTGTGCATGCCAAATGCGACACGACAACCCAACTTTGACCCGACCTCTGATGACTTGGATCTATTTTGACTTTGACCAGTGTAAAAGTAGCAAACACGCAGCTAACAAGCAGCTAACAAACATGCAGAAATTTGAATAATTGAAAGTTTTATTATCCAAAAAGATATCATTTACAAAGGTATGACCTCCCTTTTATAGAATGGAGGAGATAGGAGAGAGTACAAACAAACTATGTGGGACTAAAAAATTACAGGGTTGAGCGGCTAGAAATTAAAGAGACCGCACAGGCCGCGCGGTTAGACAAATGGGCTAACCGCTCGGCAACTCCAGTAGGAAGAGAACACGCCGCAATAGGAGACCGCTAGACCGCCCGGTCTCCAAGCTTCTGAGAGAGACCGCCAGACCGCTCGGACTACAAACAACAATAGTCTGAACATGAACCTGCTGGAAAGGAACCGCTAGACCGCGCGGTCAACAACCCGCCAGACTAGACCGCCAGTCTGCCCGGTCTAATACTTCAACACTCCCCCTCAAGATGGAGCATAGATATCAATCATGCCCAGCTTGTCACAAATGTGGAAGAAGGAAGTAGAAACCGGTTTTGTGAAGATATTTTCCAATTCTTTGTCGGAGGTGACAAAAGGAGTACAAATCTATTTCTTCAAAACCTCTTCCCGAATGAAGTGGCAGTCGACTTCTATATGTTTTGTTCTCTCATGGAAGACCCGATTTTTGGATTTGTATATAGCAAACTTATTGTCACAGAACATAGGAAGAGGATAGTCATAGACCTCTCCTAGGTCAAGCATGAGAGCCCGCAACCATTTTAAATCACACGTAGTTGACACGATACTTCGGTATTCGGCTTCTGCACTGGATCTGGAGACAACAGACTGTTTCTTGCTCTTCCAACTCACAAGATTTCCTCCAACAAAAGTACAAAAACCTGATGTAGATGCACGATCGCCTTGATCATCCGCATAGCTTGAATCTAAGTAGGCTTCAACCCTCAGATGACCATTCCTCTGAAAGATTAGCCCATTGCCTGGTGCATCTTTGACATACTCTAAAATCTTCAAGGCAGACTGAAGATGACACTCCTTGGGAGCTTATATAAACTGACTAACCTTGCCTACGACATAGGAGATGTCGGGTCAAGTCACCGTGAGATAGATGAATTTTCCCACCAAACATCTGTACCTCGTGACATCAGATAGAAGAGGTGAGTCATCTATCCATGTTTTGTCTTCTCCAATTTCCATGGGAAACCGGTCCGATTTGGCACCTGTCAATCCTGCCTCTTGTAGAAGATCAAGAGCATACTTTCATTGGGAGAGAACCAACGAGTCAAGCTTCCGATATATTTCTATCCCCAAAAAGTATTTCGGGGAGCCCATATCCTTCGTGACCAGGTGTTGACGGAGGTATTTCTTCGTCAAGTCCACCCCAGCTTGGTCATCGCCAGTAAGAAGAATATCATCCACATACACTGCCAAAACCACCGGTCGCGAGGCGGTTTTGCGAATAAATAAGTAGTGATCGGCCGAACTCCTTGCAAAGCCGATGGTAGCCACAATGCCACTGAAGTTGTCGAAACACGCCTGAGGGCTCTACTTTAGGCCATAAATGGCCTTCTTCAAACGACATACTCTTGTCTCTCCTGAGCAACATACCCAGGAGGTTGCTCCATGTAGACATCCTCCTGAAGATCCCCATAGAGAAAGGCATTCTTGACATCAAGCTGGGAAATAGCCCAATCCCTGTTGACAGCCACAGAGAGAAGAACCCGGATGGTGCTGAGACGAGCAACCGGAGAGAAAGTATCAAAGTAATCAACGCCATAAGTCTGAGTGAAGTCTTTGGCCACCAGCCGGGCCTTGTAGCGATCCACAGTGCCATTGTGGCAAAATTGCACAACAAATACCCAGCGACAGCCAACCACATCAGTACCCCGTTCAATAAGAGTAGCCATCTCGTCATCCATGGCAGATTTCCAATGAGGAATAGCAAGAGCCTCCTGGTAGGTGCGTGGAGTGGCAGTAGCTAAGATAGCCAAGGCAAAACACCTGCGAGAAGGAGAAAGCTGATCATAGGAAACAACTGCCGCAAGCGGGTGTTGAGTACACACCCGCACCCCTTTGCGAAGAGCAATGGGAAAATCCAGGTCTGTTGGAACACCCTATTACTAATTTGGGTCAGGATCACTATGTCTCTAGGAACCTTTGCTTGACCTCCTGTATAGCTTAATAGGTCAATTAGAATTGAGTGTAAGGGTTAGAAGACTAGGTTTGGAAGCTGCCCTGAAGACCAGGATTCTCTGTCTGGAGACTAAGTCTGATCGTCGAGCTCAGCACGACGATTCGTCGAACTCCGATCGACGATCATCTAGCTCAACTTCGACAGAGCGTCGAACTCCATTCGACGATCGCTGAGCTCAACTTCATTATATATCGCCGAACTCCATTCGACGATCGGTGAGCTCAGGTCGACGATTTTGACTCTGCTTTGGATCTTTATCTCTGAGCTCAGTTCGACGATCTTTGAGCTCAGATCGACGATATTTTGCTGCTGTATATTTCCAGATCGCTGAGCTCAGCTCGATGATAGCAGAGCTCAGTTCGACGATTTCAGATAACTTCCAGGATGTTTCTAATTCAAATTCAAATCAGTTAGGAGTTATTCTGCAATTAATTCAGAGATTTCCTAGCCGTTTTCATTCATTTCTGGACCAAGTTTCAAGGGATTTTTCAAGAAATATTTCTGTGGACTTTCCTCCAGAAGAGATTTTGTAATTAAGGATGCAATCAATGCAGGCCAACGGCTATTCTTGTCAGAGAATGTTATTCTATTCTGTACCAGAGAATAAAAGACAGGATTTTTGAATCACAAAAAACAGAATACAGATTACAGAGACACATTCAAAAAATCTTCTGTCACAAAGAATTCTGAAGAACACTCATCCAAGGAGATCAAGCTTTCTAAAATCCTCAGATCTCTTTAGTTTTCAAAGTGTTCAAGGCCAACATATTTCCAGACTCCAAACATTCAACATTTCAGCTATTGCTGAAATCATCTATTGCTGGAGTTCAATCTTTGAAGGCCTATCACCCTTAGCAAAGCTTTTCTTCCTGAAGATCTCAAGGATTCAGGGGGAGCTTTGACATCAACAATCCACATAGTCTTCTCAGTTGTTTGAGAAAGAGAAGACTTCCATCACTCTCTCACCTCCTCTCTGTAAAGGGTTTCTCAAACTCCCTTCAAAAGTTTGAGCTTGGTTTTTGAGCACCTTGTCAAAAGCTCATTGGTGGCAAGACACCTGATCAAAAAATCTGCTTTGCTTTTTGAGCACCTTATCAAAAGCTCATTGGTGCCCAGGACACCTGATCAACTCATCCTGCAGTGGATTCCTACCTAGGGTGGTAGAAGAGTGGATGTACCCAAGTTTAGGGGAACCACTATATTTCCTTGTGTCTTCTGGTTTTGCTTGTGTTTATGTTTGTTTCTGGCCTTGATTTTTCCATGCTTAGCTTTTGTTTAACTTAGCTCTGTGATTAGATTTATTATTGCTTCCCTGCTCACTCCTATTACAACAATTGTTGTAAAAGTTTTTAAAGCACCATATACTCTATTCACCCCCCCCCCTCTAGAGTATATCAGATCTAGCTGCACTTTCAATTGGTATCAAAGCGAGGTTGGTTAAACATACCATACCTGATTGGTTGTACAGGCTAACACCTGAACCCAAAGATCCCAAGTTAGATCTACTTTCTTTTGTATTTTATTATTAGATTTTGTTCTCACAAATCATGGCCCAAAATAAAGATTATGCTAGCACCAGACCTCCAGTGTGCAATCTATCCAAGTTTGCACTTTGGAAATCAAGGATCAGACTTTACATGAATTCTATTGACGAAGATATTTTTAATTCTGTTTTGACAGTATGTCCAAGACCTCCAGAGAACACAAGTACAAATGCTGTTCCACCTCCATCAGGAATAGATGCTGACATCAAGAGATGGAAGGTAGCTGATGCCAAAGCTATGAACATCTTGGCCCAGACAATGTCTGATGACATATTCCAGAAGGTGGCTGAATGTAATTCAGCAAAGGAAATTTGGGACAAACTCTCAGAAATAGTCTCAGGCTCAGCTGATGAGAGAAAGGATAGAAGATCCAATCTTATCTCTCAATATGAGAATTTCAAAAAGGGAGAAACTGAGTCAGTGGGAGATATGTACAACAGACTAAGTCTAATTGTCAGTGAACTCAGGACATTGGACAAAGAGATCTCTCTAACTGAACTTAATGACAAGATCCTAATGTGCTTCCCCAGCACTTGGGATTCAAGAATCTGGCCAATTAAGGATGCCAGAAGTCTGAATGAGATCACTACTGAAGCTCTATTGGGTAAGCTCAAATCTTATGAGCTACTCATCAAAAATAGAGAGGAATAACAGAAGGCTGCCTCACCAGCCACAAGAAAAGAGAAGACCATAGCATTCAAGGCAACTGAGGATCTGCCTGAAGACAAAGCCACAGGCAATGATGAACTACTCAGCTTGTTGGACAAAAGATTCTACAAGATGGCCAGCAAGGACTTCAGAAGAAGATCATATAAGGAGCAGGATAAGCCAAGGTATGGCAAGTCCATTAGTAATAATAAAGACATTATTTGCTTTGGTTGCAGGAAATCAGGGCACATAGTTCCTGACTGTCCAGAGAACAAGAACAAGGACAGAAGAGACAGGAAAGAAAGAAGAAAGGAGAAAGACTCCAAAAGGAATGGCAATGGCAAACCTTCTTCAAGCAAAAACAAGCATACAAGAAAAGGGTTTGTTGCTGAATCCTGGAGTGAGACTGAAGAGGAGTCAGAAGCCTCATCCAGCTCTAGTGATGATGAGGATGATGCAGAAGAAAAGGAGTTCTGCATGATGGCAATTAATGCCTCACAGCACAATTCAGAGGAAGAAGAGTCAGAGTCAGACTCAGAGACTCAACCTGAAGAAGATCAGGTAATTGGTTCTTTTGATTTTAGTTCAGAAGATTTTAAATCTGAATTTAAAGCACTGTGTTTAGACCTGCTAAAGTCTGAGAAAGAGATTATCTCTCTCAGAAATCAATTATCTGAACACAATACTTTAAAGTCAGAAAACCTCAAACTCTCTCAGGAGTTGGAGTGCTATAGGGAACATATAACTTCACTGAAAAGTGAGCTCTTTGAGGCCAAGAAGCTTGAAGAATCCCTTAATGGGAGAAGCATCAAGATGATGGACATCACAAGCACAGTGAACTCTAGATTTAACAGTACACTGGGCTTGGGTGCTTCATCCAGCCAACCTATAGTCCTAACAACTCCAATCAAATTCATTTCTGACAAAGGAAAGGGAGTTGTAGAGGTTGCTAGGAAAAATTCT
The DNA here is from genome assembly GCA_039583875.1 of Platanthera guangdongensis. Taxonomy (NCBI): domain Eukaryota; kingdom Viridiplantae; phylum Streptophyta; class Magnoliopsida; order Asparagales; family Orchidaceae; genus Platanthera; species Platanthera guangdongensis. Next base: position 90,254,502 of record CM077161.1, on the reverse strand, counting down.
GATCTGCCTCAGAAAACTAAGTCCCAGCAGAAATCGTCGAACGTAGATCGACGATCGCCGAATGAAGATCGACGATCGCCGAACGCAGCTCGACGATCTCAGGCAAAATTGTCGAACGCAGATCGACGATCTCAGCCACAGTCGTCGAACGCAGGTCGACGATCTCAAATACCTGACTTCAGCCATAGTCGACCGTCGAACGGAGCTCGACGATCTGACCCAAGATCGTCGAATGCAGCTCCAAGATCGTCGAACAGAGGTCAGAGCTCTGGAAAATGTTTCAAAGGCAAATCAAAATTGAATCCTAAGGGTCCTTCATCCCAAATCTTTAACCCTTATACTGAATGGATTATACCTCCAAGGAGATATCATCCTGAAGGATATAAGAGTCAACCTGGGATGTCTTTCATTTCAGAATTTAAAGGTTATCAACCTAGGCCCAAGGTAAACTGGGTCAAAAACAAATGAATTGTCTTATGTGCAGGTGAAGACCTATCCAATATCTAACCAGCAATGGTACTTGGATAGTGGGTGCTCTAAGCACATGACAGGGAACAAGGACAACCTCACATCCTTCAGAGCCAAGCTTGGACCCAAAGTTATCTTTGGTGATTCAAAATTTGGACAGACTAAAGGATATGGTGCAGTCCAGATTGGATCAGTAACTTTCAAGAAGGTAGCTTATGTGGAAGGACTGAAGCATAATTTAATTAGCATCAGTCAGCTGTGTGATGAAGGCTACCAGGTGACCTTCAGCAAAGCCTTATGCAAAATCAAGTCAGAGGGCAACACAACTGTGTTGACAGGTAAAAGGAAAGGTAACATTTATCGAGTAGATTTTCTTTCAACTAATGTAGATATCTGCTTGTTTAATTCTGTCTGTAGACCAAATATTTTATGGCATAAGAGATTAGGACACCTAAACCTTAGAACTATTGCTAGGCTATCCAAGGACAACCTTGTTAGAGGACTACCTTCTGGCCCCTACAAGTAGGAAGGACTCTGCAGAGCTTGTCAATTAGGCAAGCAAACTAAAAACAGCTTTAAGTCACTTAATAAGAGTGATTCACCTAGGATATTGTATCTGTTACACATGGATCTTTTTGGACCCATCACAGTACAAAGCCTAGGAGGGAAATCCTACACTTTAGTAGTTGTAGATGACTTCTCTAGATTCACTTGGGTGTTCTTTCTAAGGAAGAAGTCTGATAACTTTAAGTGTCTGACAGAGTTTCTCAAATGTATATAGATTGAGTTCAATACTCACATTGCCCTGATTAGAAGTGATCATGGGACAGAGTTTGATTCTCTTCTTATGCAAGAGTTCTGTCAGAGTGAAGGGATCAGGCATACTTTCTCAGCTCCTAGAACTCCTCAACAAAATGGGGTAGCTGAAAGGAAAAATAGAACCCTTATTGAATCTGCCACCACATTGTTGTCAGATGCTCATCTACCTCTATCCTTTTGGGCAGAGGCAGTGAACACCTCCAACTATGTGCTGAACAGAAGTCTGATACATAAACTAAAGGGAAAGACTCCCTATGAATTACTCAAAGGGAAGAAACCTAAAGTTGACTATTTTAGAGTTTTTGGTTGTATTTGCTACATTCATAATAATGACAAGAAATATCTAGCAAAATTTCAAGCCAAAGCTGATGAAGGAGTGTTTCTGGGATACTCCATGATCAGCAAGGCTTATAGGGTCTATAACAAATCATCTTTGAAAATTGAGGAATCTGTTCACATTTCATTTGATGAAACTAACATGTCTTTCAAGGAGAAGAATTCTTCTACCATAGAACCTTTGCAGGAACATTCTCTAGTTGAAGACTTGAACAAGTTACAGGTTACTCAAGAGGATGAAAGCAGTGGAGATGAAGGAAATGCTCAACACATTGAAGAACAACTTGAAGAGCCAGTTGTTGTACCACAAGAGGAAACAACAACACAGGTTGGTGAACAATCAACACCCCCTATTGATTTAGTAACATCAAGAGACCATCCAGTTTCCCAAATAATTGGAGAAATCTCAGCTGGTGTGCAAACCAGAAATCAGGTCAACCAAAACCTATTGCACACCTGCTTCCTATCTCAAATTGAACCTCAGTCCATTCAAGATGCAGAGAAAGATCCACACTGGATCATTGCAATGCAAGAGGAGTTGCATCAATTTGAGAGGAACAAAGTATGGGAACTAGTGCCAAAGCCTAAGGATCACTCAATTGTTGGAACAAAATGGGTATTTAAAAACATATTGGATGATCAAGGAGTAATTATAAGGCACAAGGCAAGGCTAGTTGCTCAGGGATACTCTCAAGAGGAAGGAATCGACTACGACCAGACCTTTGCACCAGTTGCAAGATTAGAAGCCATCAGAATATTTCTAGCTTATGCAGCTCATAAAGGCTTCAAAGTATATCAAATGGATGTCAAAAGTGCTTTCTTGAATGGAGACATCAAAGAGGAAGTTTATGTCATACAACCTCCAGGTTTTATCTCTCCAACTTTTCCTGATTATGTTTTTAGACTGAACAAAGCATTATATGGTCTCAAGCAAGCTCCTAGAGCATGGTATGAGACCCTAGCATCCTTTCTCTTGGAAAATGGTTTTATAAGGGGTAGAGTAGACCAAACTCTTTTCATTAGAACCCATAAGTCTCATACCATACTAGTACAAATTTATGTAGACGATATCATTTTTGGCTCTACTGACTCCAAATTGTGCAGAAGGTTTTCTAACCTGATGCATTCTAAATTTGAGATGAGTAGCATGGGTGAGCTATCCTTCTTCCTAGGATTTCAAGTCAAGCAACATGTTGAAGGCATCTTTATTTCTCAAACCAAATATGCAAATGAACTAGTTAAGAAATTTGGTATGTCTGAGGCATCTTGTATGAAAACACCCATGCCTACTAATGCTATATTGGATGCTGATGAACATGGGAAACCTGTTGATCAAACAACATATAGAGCAATGATTGGCTCTTTACTGTATCTTACAGCTAGTAGACCAGATATAATGTTTGCTACATGTATATGTGCTAGGTTCCAAGTAAACCCTAGAGAGTCACACCTAACTTTAGTAAAGAGGATTCTCAGGTATGTCAAAAGTTATCCAAATCTAGGTCTCTGGTATCCAAAAGATTCAGCATTTGAATTAACTGGATTCTCAGATGCTGATTATGCTGGATGCAGAATTGACAGGAAAAGCACCAGTGGAACTTGTCAGTTCCTTGGTGACAGACTTGTCTCTTGGTTTTGTAAGAAACAAACATCTGTGTCAACTTCAACTGCTGAAGCTGAATATATGGCTGCAGGCACTTGTTGCTCACAAATCTTGTGGATTCAAAACCAACTCCTACACTATGGCTACAACTTAGAGAAGTCTAAAATCTTTTGTGACAATACAAGTGCTATTTCTATAGCTCAAAATCCAGTCCTCCATAGTAGGACAAAGCACATAGAGATTAGGCATCATTTCTTAAGGGATAATGTTGAAAAGAATAAAATTGAATTACAATATATCCCAACTGATTTACAAAGGGGAGATATTTTCACCAAGCCATTGGATGAAAAGAAACACACCTTCTTCCTAAATCAGTTAGGAATGTTAGATGGAGGAAGTCTTAAATAATATCCAAGATTTTGAAAGCTTAAAAATTGACCAAGACTAGGCAAACATCTTGATTTTTCTTAGTGTCTAGAATTTTTTTTTCTGATCTCTGAACTGCGCTCGACGATTTGCCCCAAGATCGTCGAACGGAGATCGACGATTTCCAAAATCATCGAACTGAGTTCAGCGCTTCTCAGATAGTATGAACTATCTCTTCCGGTCAACGATCGTCGAACGGCGCTCGATGATTTTGTTCTCTGAACGATCGTCGAACGGAGTTCGAGGCTCTCCAATATCGTCGAACGGAGATCGACGATGTTGAAGACTCTTCAGATTCCTCTAGTAGCCTCGATCGTCGAACTGAGTTCAACGATCTTTCCAATTCTGTGTCAAACCCTAATATACAACTCATTTTTCACCGTCGTTCTCTTTTCCGCTTTCGATTTCTCTGCAAGAACTTTCTTTCCCTCCAAACAGTTCTACACTTGGTCGTTTTGTTTGTTGAATTTCTGTAGGTACCCATGGCTGTGTCAGTTGCTGTTCTTGCTGCAATGAAGTTTGATGCCGGTTTTGATATTGATATAGAATCCTTCAGCATGACTGACCAGATTTTTCAAGATATACTGGGTTTGTTCAAGGACCAGAATCTGACAGCAATAATGACCACCAGGATCAAGCTGGATTCTGATGAGATAAAGGAGTGGGTTTATACTGCCCATAATCAAGATAACAACACTATTGTTGGGTCAATAGCTGGAACTCAGGTACCCTTGACCCCAACCATTCTTTCAGAAGTTTTTGAATTGAGAAATGGTGAAGATTCTGCTGAGTTATCTGGAGAAGAGTATTCTGAACTGCTTGCCAGGATGGGTCATCCAGAGGGAAACCCTAACAAGCTCTTCAAAAGGAACCTGTCTGTGGAATATAGGTTCATGGCAGATGTGGTTGGGAAAGTGATACTATCAAAGCACTCTGCCCATGATACAATTTCAAGACATCAGCTCTGCCTCATGGGAGCTCTTGTGGACAAGAAGAATCTGAATTGGGGAGAGGTTTTCTTTGACCTCATCAAAAAGAAAATAAACAAAAGTTTTGTTAACTTTGGGAGAATCCTTGGAGTATTTCTGCAGCACAGGTGCCCTGCCTTGCTGGTCTCCTCTGGAGTTCATATCAATGCCTCGAAGAGATTGTCTTGTTCCCTCTTTGGAAAGTTGGACAGACAAATAAGCAAGCCTAGCAGGCCCTCCTCCAGTGCTCCTTCAGGCACAAGGACTCAAAGAGTCACTCCTCCACAGGTCTCTGCCCCTGCAGATGACCTGGCTGATGTTATTGCCTCTCCTCCTCCTCCTCCAATTCCATCCCTTCCCATACCATCCACCATTCCAGCTCCATCCACCATCATCATATCCAGCCCATCTCCATCATCAACACCATCCCCAGAACCTATTCTACCTCCACCAGAAGAACAATTCCACCCACTATTCTCCTACCCTCCACCAGATGTCACCCCATCACCCTCTTATCCATCCTTCACCCTACTTGATGATTCCTTTATGGATGATTCCCCATCATCTCCTCCTGAGCTACCCTCATCCTCCACTTCATTTCAAGACCTCCTTCACCAAATCATTGATCAACCAACATTCACCCCATCCATATCCATTCCCCTGTCCTCCATATCAACCCTACCCACACCTCAGCCATCCCTTCCACAATTCTCCAGCTCTCCACTTCCAGAACCCTCAGCTGCTCCTATCTCTTCTACCTCTGCTCCAGTCCCCCTTGAGCAAGTAGACCTCCCAGCCCTTGCTGATAGGCTGTATGAGCTGCTTGCCCCCAGGCTCTCTCTGCTGTTGGAGACCTCCCTGGCTCCACTCCACCTGTCAGTAGCAGCCCTCTCTGCCAGGCTCTCTTCCCTCTTCCCTCAGGCAGCACCTATAGAAGTGTGCCTTGATCCAGACATGTCTGCATCTAGGCAGGGGGAGATGCCATATGAAGTGAATCTTCATGCTGCTGCTGCTGCTGCTGTTTCTACAAGCTGTATGTCTGCTGCTGCTGTTAGTACTGCTTCTTCTACTGCTATTGCTGTGCCTTCAGCACAAAGTCAGATTTCAACTGTAGTCCTTGCAATAGACCTCAGGTCTTTGCTATCAGTTTTTGATTCTGCTTACTTTAGCTGTCTGCCAGAGGTCCATGCTATCCAGCCTCCAGAAGATTTATCCAAGGCACTTGTGCCATTTTCTTGCTGTGACCCTAGCCTTATCACCTCCTTTGTAAACTCAGTAATTGCTGCTGCTGAAAATGTTGCTACTGCTGCTGCTGAAAATATTGTTACTGTTGCTGAAGTTCCTATTGCTTCTGCTGAACCAATTTCCAAGGACATTCTGATGTCAGAGGCACCTGAATTTGAGCCTTCTGCAGTCCTTGATGATATTCCTCCAGTTTCTGTTGTTGTTAGTGAGACAGTTGTTGCTGCTGCCACCTCTCCAGAGCCTATTACTGCTGCTGATGTCATTTCTACTTCTACTCCATCTGCTGCTGTCGTTTCTGCTTCTGTTTCAACACCTGCTGCTACAACTTCTGCCTCATCTGCTTCTACTCAACTTAAGAAGGATCTAATGAAGAAAATAGATGCTCTCTATGATGACCAGAGTTCTGAGAGTGATGAATTTAGAACAGACTCTGATGACTATTCTGCTACCATTGGCAGGAAAAGAAAGGCAAGGAGCAAAGCAATGGAGAGGGTACCTCCTGCTAAAGTTAAAGATAACAATGATATCCCATACTACATTCTACATAACTGCCCAATTACTGAACACTGGATGCAATACTCTAAAAATCAGCTGAAAGCAATGAAGAAAAAGAGAAAATATGAGAAGGGTTCATCCCAATTCCAGCACTCTCATCCTCCTCCACCACCTCCTCCTGATGCAGGTGCAGGTGGAAGCTCTGCAAGTCAACCCCCAACCAGAAGTCAGGCTCCCTGTCAACCTCATGTCAGATCTTACCACAGGGAAAGCCAATCCAGGGGTTCACATTCTAGGAGAGGAGGATATAGAGGTAATCAAAGAGATATTCAAGTCTATTCCAAAGGGTACTCCAGGCAACACCCATATTCTAGGGGAGGACAAAGTTCTACTGATACAACATCAGGTTCTTTCCCTTTCAAGCTGAAAGAAACTGTGTCTGCCAGGCCTCCTCAAGACAATCCCTCCAATAGGTATGAGCCACCTGTACCTTTTGAGGATCCTGAAAATAATCCAGCTGCTTGGACTGCCAGATTAAAAGAATTAGCTGCACTGGATCAAATTAAAAAGGCCAGAGAACAAGGAATAGATTCTTCCAACATTTCAACCATGTCTGAACAGAGACAGAAAGAGGTAGAGAGATATGCTTCAAGTAAATTCTTTGATGCTGACAGATAAATGGAATTACATCCTGAAGCAGTATTTCTCAGGCTTAAACAGCAAACATCTTTAGGTGCAGCAGATGACACTAGATCAAAGAAGGAAGCCCTCAATCCTAACAGAGAGATTAAAATGGTTAAGGGCAAAGAGAAGAAATGATATTATAAGGTGACAATCTATGTGATTTCTGATTACTATCTGGATGATATATATCTCTGTGATTCTGCATTGTCTAGCTGTTGTTTTTCTATTTTACTGTTTGTATGTTGTTATTTAAATTATTCCAAAGTCTGTAAATAGTAATCCTAACCCAAATAGGGGGAGATTGTTGGAACACCCTATTACTAATTTGGGTCAGGATCACTATGTCTCTAGGAACCTTTGCTTGACCTCCTGTATAGCTTAATAGGTCAATTAGAATTGAGTCTAAGGGTTAGAAGACTAGGTTTGGAAGCTGCCCTGAAGACCAGGATTCTCTGTCTGGAGACTAAGTCTGATCGTCGAGCTCAGCACGACGATTCGTCGAACTCCGATCGACGATCATCTAGCTCAACTTCGACAGAGCGTCGAACTCCGTTCGATGATCGCTGAGCTCAACTTCATTATATATCGTCGAACTCCATTCGACGATCGGTGAGCTCAGGTCGACGATTTTGACTCTGCTTTGGATCTTTATCTCTGAGCTCAGTTCGACGATCTTTGAGCTCAGATCGACGATATTTTGCTGCTGTATATTTCCAGATCGCTGAGCTCAGCTCGACGATAGCAGAGCTCAGTTCGACGATTTCAGATAACTTCCAGGATGTTTCTAATTCAAATTCAAATCAGTTAGGAGTTATTCTGCAATTAATTCTGAGATTTCCTAGCCGTTTTCATTCATTTCTGGACCAAGTTTCAAGGGATTTTTCAAGGAATATTTCTGTGGACTTTCCTCTAGAAGAGATTTTGCAATTAAGCATGCAATCAATGCAGGCCAACGGCTATTCTTGTCAGAGAATGTTATTCTATTCTGTACCAGAGAATAAAAGACAGGATTTTTGAATCACAAAAAATAGAACACAGATTACAGAGACACATTCAAAAAATCTTCTGTCACAAAGAATTCTGAAGAACACTCATCCAAGGAGATCAAGCTTTCTAAAATCCTCAGATCTCTTTAGTTTTCAAAGTGTTCAAGGCCAACATATTTCCAGACTCCAAACATTCAACATTTCAGCTATTGCTGAAATCATCTATTGCTGGAGTTCAATCTTTGAAGGCCTATCACCCTTAGCAAAGCTTTTCTTCCTGAAGATCTCAAGGATTCAGGGGGAGCTTTGACATCAACAATCCACATAGTCTTCTCAGTTGTTTGAGAAAGAGAAGACTTCCATCACTCTCTCACCTCCTCTCTGTAAAGGGTTTCTCAAACTCCCTTCAAAAGTTTGAGCTTGGTTTTTGAGCACCTTGTCAAAAGCTCATTGGTGGCAAGACACCTGATCAAAAAATCTGCTTTGATTTTTGAGCACCTTATCAAAAGCTCATTGGTGCCCAGGACACCTGATCAACTCATCCTGTAGTGGATTCCTACCTAGGGTGGTAGAAGAGTGGATGTACCCAAGTTTAGGGGAACCACTATATTTCCTTGTGTCTTCTGGTTTTGCTTGTGTTTATGTTTGTTTCTGGCCTTGATTTTTCTGTGCTTAGCTTTTGTTTAACTTAGCTCTGTGATTAGATTTATTATTACTTCCCTGCTCACTCCTATTACAACAATTGTTGTAAAAGTTTTTAAAGCACCATATACTCTATTCAGCCCCCCTCTAGAGTATATCAGATCTAGCTGCACTTTCAAGGTCGACGCGTGCCTTAGTGACCGGAGAATCCGTGGCGGAGAAGGCTGGCCCGGGATTAGAGAGAGACGACTGTGGAGGAGAGGGAGAAGGTGGTGGGGGTAGGACGGACAGAGGAGTAGACGGAGGAGGAGATGAGGTAAGAGGGGAGACGTCGATAGGCGTGGAAGGAACAGAGAGAGATGGTGGAGAAGCAGAGACATCAAGAGGAAGAGGGGGATTCAAGAGAGAAGTAGGATGCATTCTCGAAGAAGGTCACGTCTGCGGACACAAATTGTTTGCGCAGAACGGGGTCAAAACAACAATAGCCTTTTTGTGTGGTGTAGTACCCCAAAAAGACACACTTGGTGGAACAGGGGGAAATCTTATCGTGGGTAGCGGATGGAGCGTGTACAAAAGCCGTACACCCAAAGACACGGAGAGGGAGAGGAAATGGTTCCTTGCTGGGGTATAGAATGGAGAAGGGGGTCTGGCCATGGAGAACCGTGGAGGGAAGGCGATTGATGAGATAGCAGGCGAGGAGCACAGCGTAGCCCCAGTAGGAGCAGGGCACTTGCATCTGCGTCATGAGAGTGCGAGCGACATCAAGTAGGTGACGGTTTTTACGCTCCGCCACCCCATTTTTTTGGGAGGTGTAAACACAGGTGGTCTGATGAACAAGACCATATTGCAGAAAGAAGGAGGAAAATGCATGACTAAGATGTTCCTTAGCATTATCAGAGCGGAAGACTTTAATAGAAATGACAAATTGAGTTTTAATCATATAATAAAAATATTGTTAGACAGAAAAGAGTTCAGAGCGATCTTTTAATAGATACACCCAGGTACATCAAGAAAAATCATCAATAAAAGTTACAAAGTAGGAACTACCCCGACCAATGGTGAGGGTAGGAGCAGGAACCCAGACATCAGAATGAATGAGATCAAACGGGCGAGAGGAGCCACGACCTTGCTTCGGCGGGAAGGAGGAGCGATGATGTTTGCCAAGTTAATATGCATCACAGTTGAGTGGAGGACTAGTCAGAGGTAAGTGGGGCAGAAGCTGTCAAAGAATCTGAGGAGAAGGATGTCCAAGGTGAAGATGTCATTGAAGCAGATCTGTAGAGGAGGAGGAGTAGGCGGACAGAGCGGAAACGTTATCGAGGAAGTAGAGGCCACCGCTCTCAGTCCCAGTAGCAATTGTCCTCTGGGTCCTCGGGTCCTGGAAAGAACAAGAAGTGGGAGTGAATAAGACGGAGCACTGAAGTTGCCTGCATAAAATAGTAACTGATAATAAATTGTACGGGAACTTCGGGACATATAGAGTGTCCTCCATGTGAAGTGACAGGGTGACTTGAACCATGCCCGTCCCATGAACCGGGGAGGGTGAACCATCCGCCACATGAACTGGGGGCAATCGGTCATGCATTTCAAGGAGAGAGAAGCAATGAGGGTTTCCGGTCATGTGATTTGTAACACCAGAGTCAATCAGCCATTTACCTTGGGTAATGACGTGGGAACTACCTGAAGTCGTGGCCACAGAGGCAGATGGTCGAGAGGAGGCGGTGGTTGAGGAAGATGCATCACCAGAAGGGGGAAGATGAGGATGTTTCTGCCAGCAACGGTCAACAGAATGGCCGGTACGACCACATTGAGAGCAGAGGAACCTGGACGAACCACGCCTGCCTGAGTGGATGCGGCCACTAGGGCCCCCCCCCCCCCCCCCACTGAGCCTGGTGAGCATAGGAGTCCTGGGAAGGAGGGGAGGACAATAGAGGACGCTGGAGCAGCGAAGTAACAGCGGCAATGCGAGCCACGGTGGCATCCAATATGGGAGACTCCGCCTCGCCCAAGATCTGCTGGCGGATCATATCAAAGGATTTGGGAAGGCAGAGAAGATAACAAACAACCAAGAGTTCTTGGAAGTGTTTGTGCTGTTCAGCCAAGTCCACGGAGAAGGGGCGATTCTGAAGGATCTCTGCGCCAAGAGCCTGAACCTGCTGATAAGCCGCAGCAGGAGACATGGAATGGCGGGCGAAGAGGTCTGCATAGAGAGTATAAATGCGGGACGTCTGACCCCCCTTCAAATAGAGAGCAGTTAGGTGAAGCCAAGCAGTCTTGACCGTCTCATCATGGCGAATGACGGGAAGGCACTCATCAGAAAGGCTGTTGGCCAGCCAAGTATGGACAAGTGCATCACTCGCATCCGAGTCATCAAATTGAGCAGAGTTAAGAGTAGGAGAGTCATCGGTGAGGTGATGACGCTTGCGCTGAGAGCGAAGAAGAAAGGTGAAAGAAACGCTCCAATCTGGATAGTTGGAGCCAACAAGTTTAGAAAGCGTGTCAAGGTTTCCAGAAGGAGTAGGAGGAGGAGGAGCCGCAGGGGTGGTGGAGGTACAGATAACAGGGGTGGAGAGACCGAAATTGTCCATAGAGAAGGCAGGAAACTGCGCGAATAGAAGAGAAGCCACATGGTGAGAAAAAAGAGAGAAAGTCGCACGGCCTAAGGAGGAGGCGATGACACGAGAAGGAGACCGCAGCGAACAAGGATGAAACTGTAGCGGGCTAAAGAGAAGAAGCTGCAACGACTCGGTGGCAGAGCACCAGCGGCCAGGAAGCAGACCAAGGCACAGGGAAAGAGGTCGCATGAACTGAAAGAGGCCGAGCGAACAGAGAGAAGAGGAAGCAAGGGACCCATGAGAACAGGTCGAGAAAAGACCGAAGGAAGTCACGCGAATAGGGCAACGACAAGGCAAAGAAGTCACTTGGACAAGCCGTGCAAATAGAAGAGCCAAAGATGAAATCAGGTCGAATCGATCGTTGGCTCTGATACCATGTAAAAGTAGCAAACACGCAGCTAACAAGCAGCTAACAAATAGGAAGAAATTTGAATAATTGATAGTTTATTATCCAAAAAGATATCATTTACAAATATATGACCTCCCTTTTATAGAATGGAGGAGATAGGAGAGAGTACAAACAAACAATGTGGGACTAAAAAATTATAGGGCAGAGCGACTAGAAATTAAAGAGACCGCACAGGCCGCGCGGTTAGATAAATGGGCTAACCACTCGGCAACTCCAGCAGGAAGAGAACACACCGCAATAAGAGACCGCTAGACAGCCCGGTCTCCAATCTTCTGAGAGAGACCACCCGACCGCTCGGACTACAAACAGCAACATTCTGAACACGAACCTGCTAGAAAGGAACCGCTAGACCGCGCGGTCAACAACTCGCCAGACTAGACCGCCAGGCCGCCTGGTCTAATACTTCAACAACCAGCAAGGGGGACCCACTCTAGTGTCTCTGTTTAAGTTTTCAAATCTGTTTATTAGGTTACTATGTATGTTGATTAGATTATATCAGCTTTCAAGAACATTCACAGATGACACATCAAATTTATGGTGGTTCCCCAATCTTGGGTACATCCACTGTCCCTATGTGTCTATCTAACAATGTGTTAGATTCAACTCTCCCTCCAGAACTCTGCCACTTAATAGCTTATAGAGCAGATCCCGCAGGACCACACATAGGTCACACAGACAAACAACTTAGTCACTAAGCCAACCTAGGTCACAAAGACCCGGCACAAAGACAAACATAGGTCACTAAGACCCAGCCTTTATAGTACAGACTTACAAACCCCAAATTCACAAAGAATCTTTATAGAAAACAAAAATGAATATTGTGATGTTTAGACACCAGATCAAGCTCTGTGTCTCCTTATTCTTGGACTGAGCAGATATAAAATCCAAGATATATTTGTTGTAGACAATATGTAGACAGTAGAATTTTTCTTCAAACAGCTTCTTTCTTCCATGCAGAACTTGTAGATCTGCTAGCTTTAGAACAGATTCTGATCCTGCTGATGCAGATGGGGATTGCTTCAGCTATCTCTTTCCCAACAAGGTTCTCTGTACTGAACAACTTCTCCAAGCTCGACGAAAAATGGCGAGGAAGAATATGAAGTTCGAACGCACTTTTGTTTTCAGAAAACCTAGATAGGGAATTCTCCATTTGATTTGATGATCTGATTCTTTATATCTCTGGTCGATTGAGAAGTGGGTCCCACCACCAGGATTGATGTCCAAGATTTAGCCAATCAGCCCATACTTTTCATTCATTCTCGATTCAACGGCTCTTTGCTGAGTGGGCCCCAGCACTTAATGATGAAATAATCTTTGGTAATTGCAGAAGATAGCAACAGCTGGCCCGCCAACGACTCTGGCAGCATTTCCGCAACATTTGAATTTTGGTTGACTTTTGACTTTGCTGAAGTCAGCATGACTCATCATCTGTGGACTTATCCAAAATTCAATCATTAGTACCAAAGGCGTTGAGTGAGTAGGAATCACTAAATGCCACAACACTTAGACAAAATTCTGTCTGTCTAGGTATTGAGTTCGATGAACTCTGAGCTCCGTTCAACGAACGATAAGCTCAGCTCAACAAGAGCATAAAAATCAGTTCGACGAACTGCGGGCTCAGTTTGACAAACGCTGAGTTCAGTTCGACGAAGCTGAGCTCGATGAAATCATAAAGTCAGTTCGATGAACTGTAGACTTATCTCAACATTTTGTTAAACTCAGTTCGACGAACACCAGGCTCAGTTCGAGGAATGTTGAGCTCAGGTCGATGAAGCTGAGCTCGACGAAAGCCAAGATATCCACACATTTGGACATAGCCAAATTTCTGCTTCAAGGCGTTGATAGCATCGAGACCATTGAGAGAGCTTGCGTCACTCAACACTTTTTTCCTTAGCAAAATTTTTGTGCCTTGGCATTGAGAGAGTAAGCTCCACTCAACGCCACACTACTTAACAGAATTTCTATTATCTGGCGTTGAGAGAGTAAGCTACACTCAATGTCTTTTGCCTTGGTGTTGAGAGAGTAAGCTCCACTCAATGTCGAACTACTTAACAGAATTTTTCTGTTATCTAGCGTTGAGTGAGTAAGCTACACTCAACGCCTGTGGACTTAGTAAAATTTTTGCTCAACATTTCTGTGGAGTTGACTAGCACAACAACACTCAATGCTTTGTGTTGTATGGCGTTGAGTGAGTAGACCATACTCAATGCTTGTGGACTTGGCCACATTTTTAGCCAATTTTTTAGGCTTAGACTGACTCAGCCTAACTCACATTCTTTTGTTGTGTGGTGTTGGGTGAGTAGACTACACTCAATGCTTTTGTACTTAGCCATCGTTTTTGGCTATCTTTCAGTTAATTTGAGAGAGTCTCAACGCTATATGTTATATGGTGTTGAGTGAGTAGACTACACTCAACGCTTTTGTACTTAGGCAAATTTCTACTAGAAAATTATTGAATCCTTACCTCTGGCATTGAGTGAGCTTGCTTCACTCAACGCCTGTGGACTTATTCGATTTTTGTGTTATGTCCAGCAACCACTTCTTGTGTACACATGACCAATCAATATGATATGGACTAACCTGCACTCAAGAACTCAAATGCACATCAAATACATTTGATGTGTGTGACATTGACCTATTTGACTTCTCACAAATTAGGGACATTGGGAACAATGGACCCAACAATCTCCCCCTATTTAAAGAAGTCAAAACTTCATTTCTTTCTTTGTTCAATGGCACACATAACCTATACAGCAAAAAAATAAGTATTGAAATTTTTATAAGCTATGAGTAAGTGGGAACTTTTGATAATTTATAAGTAAGTGTACCTCATTTACTTACTCCCCCTATTTTGCTGCAAGTTGTTTGTCCCTCCTTGAGTGCCACATTTCTTTCTTTCCGCTTTTCCATCTCTCCCACTGGTTATGACTCCCCCTTGCTAGGACCTTCTCTCTTCTCATCTCTTCTCTCTTCTCTTCTCTCCCCATTTTTGACTTTTGTAGAATATGCAGATAGGGGCTGGCCTTCCCATTAGATGACCTTCTTTCTTCTATCCAGAGTAGCTTACTCCCCCTCAATAGAAGCATTAATACTACTGGGAAGTCTGTATGTCCAGCAAGAGGAACAATACCTGTACAAAAAAATTGTTGGGTACAACATTCCTTCACTTGATCCGTGGCGCCCTGCTACTTATTTAAGAAATTAAGTAGCACCCTTTCCAACAGTCTGGGCTTTTGGAATAGTTGGGTATGCGCTTGATCCTATATCTGGTATCAGAGGAGGTCACGAGTTCAAGACCGGGGGGCGTTATTAAATCCTGATTTTTCCCTTCTACCTGTGTGGGTCTAGCGGGTCAGCCAACCGTGGACATGTTGTAAACCCACCTTTGATCCATATGTTCCATGTGGTAACCCCACATCTGAGCCGACAGATTGTGCTAGACACCGGGGGGGATTGTTGGGTCCGGTGTTCCTTCACTTGATCTGTGACGCTCTGCTACTTATTTAAGAAATTAAGTAACACTCTTTCCAATAGTCCGGGCTTTTGAAACAGTTGGGTATGCGCTTGATCCTACAAAAATAATACAAAAGGGAGTGCCTGAAGCTATGTCAAGTTCAACATACCCAACTCAAATTTGAGGGTGTTGAACTTTGCTTCATCTAATGGCTTAGAGAAGATATCAGCTACTTGCTTGTCTGTCTGTACAAACTCAAGACTGATGTCTTCCATCTCCACATGCACCCTGATAAAATGATATCTTATTTCTATATGCTTAGTTGTGCTATGTGAGACAGGATTCCTAGCAATATAAATAGCACTTATAGAATCACAGTAAAGAGGAGTTCTACTTATCTACAGGTTGTAATCCTGGACTTGATGTTGGATCCACAACAACTGAGCACAACAGCTGCCTGCTGATATATATTCTGACTCAACAGTGGATATAATCACACTATTTTTCTTCTTGCTGCTCCAAGAAACTTGCCTTCTTCCTAAGAACTGACAGGTTCCGGTAGTATTTTTCCTGTCTTCTTTACAACCTACAAAATATGTATCTGAAAATCATGTTAGATCAAAATCCCCATTTCTAGGGTACCAAAGGCCAAGATCTGGTGTACCCTTAAGATACCTCAAGATTCTCGTTACAGCAGAGTAATGAGATTCTTTAGGGCAGGCCTAATACCTAGCACAGACACATGTGGCATACATGATGTCAGGCCTTGATTGATATTTTTCGCATCAAGTCCGAAAACTTAATGCGGTTAAAACTCCAAAAATAGGTGAGGATGCGCGGAGCCCTGGGCGATTTTATTTAAGTAGAAAAGCGGATTTGTTTTTTATTTAGAAAACGGGGCGCGCGTATTTATTTATTTGGATATAAAAGGTGTGATCGAGTTTTAATGAAAGGAGGCAAGTGCACATATCGTGAGTAGTACAGGATATTCCGGGTGGAATATCGAGGTCGTATTGTTCTCGTTGTCGGTTCGATTATTTCTACACTTCCCTGGAGGGGACTATTATTTTACCGATAATTACTTGTCGGGTAATATATATAAACAAAAGGCAAAAAATAAAAGCATAATAAAGGGTGGAGCCGATGAAGAGCTTAGCTCGATGGCACCGAATTAAATTCGAACTAAAATAGACTTTTAATAAAAAGAGATCCTAAGTTTCTAAATAATTAGGGCGGAGACTTGGCCGTGGAGGTTCCACTAAAATGAGCTCACCTATCTCTAGGACTATCGCTCACCTGAACATTAAGAATATTCGACCGGGCTCTCGTCCGACGAAGGATTGCTCTTAATGCCCGCATTATGCTAAGAACCCCGCTATTGGGTGGGGAACCCAATCCGGTAGAGTTGGCGCGCCTCCTCTCTCGAGGGTTAGTGCGTAACTCCATTTACCAAGGGGTGATCGGTCCATATGCACGGCCTCTCGGCTAGCTAGCGTATGGACTACGGAAATAGGGCTCACACGTCGATTATGTGGTCCTACGCGTTGTAAACCCCGGGCAAACCTTAAGTGTTTTTAATTAATTAGAAAAATGAGACCTTTAATTATTTAAAGTTATTTTATTTGTCCCAATGCTCTTGGATACTGAGGGCTAAGAACGGTTAGCCACTCATCGGAATGGGGATGGCAGCGGTGAAAAAGCAGAAAATTAAAGCAGTAAAATAAAGCAGGAAAATGAAAGCAATAAATGGAAAGCAGTAAATTGCAAGTCCTACTCCAACGAGTAGGACCGAAATGAAAGCTGTAAAAGTGCAAGTCCCGGCTCAAATGAGTGGGCGGGAAAAAGAAAGCAAGTCCTACTCAAACGAGTAGGAGAAAATATATGCATTTACAAGTCCATTCCAATTATTACAATAAAGACCGACCATTTAACTCAAGTGAGTAGGCGGTAAATAAAATCCAGTCATTTAACTCCTAGCGAGTAGGCGGAAAATAAAAGCTAACACTCACGCACTCGACATAAAATTAAAACACACCCACTCTACAGAAAGTAAACACACTCTACTGGAATTGAAATACACACACACACGACAGAAATGAAAATGCACACGTACAAGTCCTACTCAAACGAGTAGGAGGGAAATAAAAGCACGTCATTTAACTCTTAATGAGTAGGCGAAAATAAATGCAACACACACACGCACTCTTCAGAATTGAACGAAAGCAATAAAAACTAACTCCTACACGCATGCACACGTACAAAAATAGGAAAAACGAAGTTGCTGAAAAATTAAAACGACTACATTTCTACCGCTAAAATGCGGTAGAAATGAATAAAAAGTGAAAAAAAAATTTAAAGGAGCAAAAGTTTTTGCAAGTAAACGAAAAATGCAAGTGCTCGAAAAATTGAAATGAATACATTTCTACCGATAGAATGCGGTAGAAATGCATAAAATGAAGAAATAAAATTTAAACGGGCAAAAAGTTTTTGAAAATAAAAGCAAAAACGAAGTGTTCGAAAAATTAAAACGACTATATAAACGTTCTTATAACTCCGCAAAAGTGGTTAAAAATGAAAATAAAGTAAAAAGGAATAAAAGTTTTACGACCTAAAAGGAAAATCTAAGTTAGTGAAAAATCAAAACCACTTTGAAAATGCTTTTTACGGGCTTATAGGAATGCATAAAAGCTAGAAAAATCCTAAGTCTAACAAATCTAAGTAAGAAATAACTAAGTATAATAGCACGAAAATTAATCTCATACACACACACACATTTTAAAAGAACAAAAACAAAGTTAAAACAAAATAAAAGAAATAAGATTGCATAAGAGTGGGCACATAGATGAAGTCCAAAGTCATGTAATGGAAATAAAATTACATTTACATTAATAATAAAAGGAGATTACAAAATGAAAATAAAAGAGAGAGGGGGGAGAAAATCCCATTACAAGGCTTTGGAAATCATCTATCAGCCGGCCCCTTAAGCAAAATGGATCCTAAAAGTGGAACCAAAACTCAAGCAGAGAACTTGAATTTATAGACAAAAAAATTTGAAGAACACGCCCTCTGACACGGGCGTGTAGGGGGCGTGTCAGCACTGTACAAAATGCGGCTGACGATTTGACGGGAAAATGGACTTCGGGCTGGACACGTGTCGGTCACGCAGCAGTCACGCCCCAGGTCGCGGGCATGACACTGGGTGTGTCGAGGAGGTGGATCTGGGCGCGGTGCGTCAAAAGGCATCGCGCGAGTCTTGTCGGCCAGGTGGAGAAGTCACGCCCCAGGTCACGGCATGATGCTGGGCGTGTTGGGTTGAGTCGACACTCGACAAACGTCGAGCGGAAATTGTCGAGAGGAAAATTCACCGAGCGGGAAGAGGAGTCACGCCCCTGGTCACGGGCGTGCCTCTTGGCATGTCGCGGAGGTGTCGACGATCGTCGAGCGGAAAGTCATCGAGTGCGAATTTCGTCGAGCGGAGAATCGTCGAGCGGAACATTTCGTCGAGCTTGATGGAGTGGTCACGCCCCAGATCACGGGCGTGACGGGTGTTTGACGAGCGTCGATCGGAAATCGGCGAGCGCGAAAATCGTCGAGCAAAAATCGTCGAGCGCTAGACACGGGTCATGTCACGGGCATGTGACCGGTCGTGTCAAGCTATTTCTTCAAAATTTGTTCATTTCTCGGAAATTTGACGTATCACGCCCTGGTCACGGGCGTGACCAAAAGTACACGGGCGTGTACTATGCAAAAGTTGACTTTTACTGAAATTTTTTAGGAAATCAAAATAGAGTAAGTTAGAACATTATTTACAAAAAGAAACATTTTTATAAATAAAAATAAACAAAAATAACAAAAATAAAGTAAAACGACATATTTAATGTACATAAAAGTAGGTATATTTACAACTTATTAGGCCTACTAACAGTCAGGTATAGAAGGGAGCCAATTATCTCTCTATACAAAGACTCATCAATAGGTTTCCCTGCCTCATCTTTGCCTATAAGCATACTTGATCCCATGAGAGTTCTTATGGTGGAGGCATTCTCCATACCATACTTTTTGATTAGCTCCCTGGTGAACTTGGATTGGGATATGGACAAGCCATCATCAGTCTGTCTTACTTGGAGTCCCAAGAAGAACTTGAGCTCACCCATGCTGCTTATTTCAAACTTCCATTGCATAAGTTTAGCAAACTTCCTGCAAAGTTTGACATCAATAGATCCAAAGATAATGTCATCGACATATATCTGGACTAGGATAAGCTTACCCTTTAATTCCCTTAGAAATAGGGTCTTATCTATCTTCCCCTTAAGAATTTATTCTCAATGAGGAAGCTGGACAAGGTTTCATACCAAGCCCTAGGGGATTGCTTTTGCCTATATAGATCTTTCCTAAGCATATACACAAAATTAGGAGAGTTGGATCTACAAAACCTGGTGGCTGAGCCACATATACTTCCTCTTTGAGGTCCCTATTCAAGAATGCTGATTTGACATCCATCTGGTAGACTCTGAATCCCTGATGGGCAGCAAATGCAAGGAAGATTCTTATGGCTTCCAGTCTAGCTACTGGGACAGTCACAGTTTATGCCATCTTCTTGTCTGTATCCTTTAGCCACCAATCTAGCCTTATTTTTGACAATAATGCCATCTTGATCCAACTTGTTCTTGTAGATCCACTTAGTTCCTGAGACATTTTGTCCTTGAGGTCTGGGGACCAACTTCCAGACCTTACATCTCTTGAATTGGTACAGTTCTTCTTGCATTGCTCCAATCCAGAACTGGTCCTTGATTACTTCTTCAAACTTCTTTGGCTCTTCTTGAGACAACAAGCTTGAGTAGAGTGATGTATTCATACTTTTGCTTCTTGTCTGGACCCCATGATGTGCATCACCAATGATTTAGTGAACTGCATGGTCCCTTAAATGCCTGGTAGTTGGAGGTAATCTAGCTACAGCTTGCAGATCTTCAGGGTTTTCAGCAAACTGGTCTTCATTTTCTTCAGGTATGTCTTCCCCTTCTCTTGGAATAGGAAGTCCATCATCATTTTCCTGGACTGTGGGGGTAGCTTCCTTGATGATCTGCTTTTCCAACATCTGCTCTGTACCTGCAATACTAGAAGAGGAGGAGCTTGGCAGCTAACAGTTAACCATGTTAGATTCATCAAAAACAATATGCATTGACTCTTCTACAACTTGGGTAGTTAGGTTGTAGATTCTATATGCCTTACTATGAGTGTTCTACCCAATAAAGATCCCTTCATGCGACTTGGCAGCAAACTTAGTTAAATAGACTTTTCCATTATTGAGCACATAATACTTGCAACCAAAGATCCTAAAATAGCTCAGGTTTGGTTTTCTGTCCTTCAAGATCTCATAGTGAGTCTTCTTGTGGCCCTTAGTGATAGAAGCCCTATTAAGGACATAGCATGCAGTGTTAATTGCCTCAGTCCAGAAGTATTCTGGGAGAGATGAGTCACTTATTAAGGTTCTACCAGCCTCTATGAGAGTCCTATTTTTTCTCTCAGCAATTCAATTTTGCTGGGGTGTTTTAGGAGAGGAAAATTCTTGATGAATCCCTTGCTCTTCACAGAACCTTATCATGCACTCAAACTGAAACTCAGTCGCATGGTCACTTCTGATTTTGACTACATTGTTGTTGAATTCATTCTGAATTTACCTGATAAATGTCTGAAAGATATCAGTGGTTTCAGATTTCTTCCTTAAAAAGAACACCCAGGCAAATCTGTAAAAGTCATCAACAACCATAAGGGTGTAGACTTTCCTACCTAGACTTTGAATTTGCATAGGACCAAACAAATCCATATTCAAGAGGTATAAGGACCTCACTGAATCTTTGGAGCCAATTCTCTTGAAGGAGGTCTTACTCTGTTTGCCCTTTTGTTATGCAGAGCAGATACCCGGCTTAGTGCATATAGATTTAGGCCCATTCATAACCAGCTCTTTGCTGAATAGCTTGCATATGGTCCTATAATTTAGATGGGCTAGCCTCTTATGCCACTAGAAACAGGAAGAGTCTTTCTCATCTGCAACTAAGCATACAAGTGAGTCTTTGCTAGAGCATAGAAAGTCTAAACAGTACAAATTTCCACTCCTAGTTCCTGTTAAGATGACCTCTTGGTCACTTAACCTCCTAATTTGGCACTCATCCTTGTGGAATACTATGTCATAGCCAAGATCACATAGTTGGATAATGCTTATCAGGTTTTGTTGCAACCCTTCCACATAGGCTACTCTAGTGATAGTGACTATGACAGTAGAGATCTTACAATAAACTTAGTCGCCCCTTTTTCTGACCCACCAAAGATGACCTTTGGTCTATTTTTTATAGGAACAAAATCCTTCAGCATGCTCCTTGTTCCAATCATGTGCCTGGAACATCCACTGTCCAAGTACCATATAGGGGTATGGGCACTTGGACTATCCTGTAAAGAACAAATCAATTAACCTTAAGACCCCAATTTTTATTGGGTCCTCGGTGCATTTTAGCCTGAAAATAATTATGTCTGCCTGCAGCTTTTCTGACAGGAAAGCTGACACTTGCTCTCTACACACTATGATTGTGCCAATAATCAATAGCAAAGTGGCTTACCTTGCCACATAACCAATGCTCATGGATGTTGTACCTTATTTTTGTAGAAGGTCTAGTGGTTTTGTTAACAGTAGCTCTGGGTCTAGAAGGAGTAGCAGCAGTCATTTTCCATGGTTTCTCAGCCCCAGTCAGACAAGTGGTGGGTCTGGCAGTATAAGTGCTTGGGATATCTTGAGCCCTTCTAGCAGCAGCTTTCCTTTTAGACAACATAATCTGGATTACCTCAGAGATGCCCAGGTCTAGTCTACTGATAGCCTTGTCATTTGTCTTAGAGTGGGCTGGAGTAATTTGAGAACAGGCTGCAGCTTTACCCTTGAATGAAGGGGCTGTAGCACCAAACACAAATGGTCCAGGATGGACCATTTGTATTTTCTCATGGGCACTAGTACCTTTACTGTAAAATTCGTCATTTTGTGGAACATATTTGTTAACACAAGATGTTTTAGCATGATACCAATGACCATAAATACTCTCATGCTCATGGCAGTTTGAAGGTAACTGAACTTTATTAAACTTGACAGGAGCCTTAGAGGCTAGTGGCTCCACATTAGTTTTGCCCTTTCCCTTAGGATTAGCTGCTCCTGTATTTCCCTTAAATCCCAACCCTTTCTTTCTCTTTTGGGAGGAGAATGAGTCTATCAAGGGCAACACTGTGCAAGGCTTCGAGTAGCTAGCCACTAGTTCCCTCTCCTTTTAGAGCCTTTCCTCAAGATTCCTGATATGGTTGTTTTTGATGGTTATGGTGCTCATCTGAAGGATTGTAACATTCTTTAGTTTGCTAACTTCTTGAGTCTTTTGATCCAGTAATTTTGCTGAATCTAAAGCAACAAGCTTTAAAGAGGCAATTTCCTGAGCCTGCCATTTGACCCGGAGCTTGCTCTTCTTAAAAGCCTACAGAAGTGCACCATAATTATCAATCAATTAATTGATGTCTCCCTCAGATCCTGAGCCATCATCATCACTTGATGTAGAGGCACAGGAATATGGAACAGATTCATAATTTGAACATGCAAATCTAGTGACAGAATTTACCTTGCTTGGACAAGGCTGCTCCTGGCTGATTTCTTCATCTAACCTGGCCATCAGCCCAAGGTAGCAACTATCTTCTTCAAAATACACCTCTAAATCACCATCTGATTGTGATAGAGGGGCCCTGACTTCAATCTTGACAGTAGGGTGCACCTCCTCAGCTTCTTATTCTAAAGCAACCAGCCTTTTGATGTAGTCTGCTTCAACAGCTCCTTCAATAAAGTATAGCCCAATATAGGCTTCTTCTTCTTCTGATTCTGATGAGGAGGAGTCAGTTCAGCTCTTTTGCTTTTTGGCAATGAGTGATTTCTCCTTCTTGTCTTTTTGCTGGTGATCCTTTTTCTCACCAAGTTCCTTCCTTTTGACTGGGCAGTCGGCTTTCACATGCCCAGGTTTTTTGCAATGATAGCAAGTCATGTTAGAGGAAACATGTTTACCAGATTTGGAAATATACATGTCCTCCTTAGAGTATTTTCTCCTACCTTTATAGTATTCATCCTTAGGATGAGAGGAGGAGGAAGGCCTGCCTCTCCAGTGCTTCTTCTTCAGGAACTTCTGGAATTGCCTGGTGAAGGCAGCAAAGACTTCATCAAACCATTGGCATTCTGATGTGCTTTCCTTTGATTTTCCAGACTCAGATTCAACATCTCTCCTTAGTGGAGAGGGAGACTTCCTTCTGCTTTTGCTGGATCCTTCAGCTTTGAATGTCACAGACTTGTCCCTTGCCTGAGGCTTGTTGTTGTTCTCCTCATCTTTCCTAGTAGCCAATTGCATCTCATATGAAAGCATCTTTCCAAAGACGGTGTGAGGAGATGTTTCACCCAGCTTTTCCACTTCTCTTATGGCACAGAGTTTTGTGTCCCATTCTCTAGGGATAGATCTAAGGAACTTGTCATTTAGTTCATAGTGACTGAAAACTCTTCCATAAGTCTTCAGCTCATTCATAATCTTGAAGAACTTCTCATAACAGAAGGTTATGTTGTCCCCCTTGGATTGCCTGAAAGTTTCATACTCTTGGTTGAGCATGGACTTCCTATAATCTCTAACTTCATCTGTACCTTCCATGTAAATCACAAGTGTTTCCCACATTTTCTTTGCAGTTGGGCATTGGATCAGGTTCTGAAGAGTAGAGTCATCAACAACACTCATAATTATGTTCTTTGCTCGTTTGTCTATTGAGGTCAAGGCCAACTCATCTTTGGTCATCTCATCATAAATCTTGGGGGTCTTGACATTAACATCCAGTGTTGAGACCTTCATTGGGATGAATGGTCCTTCTTCAACTATTATATACTTCCTATGGTCAGGAAATTCAATGAACTTCCTCACCCTTGCTTTCCAGATGCCAAAATCTTCCTTCCTACAGATTGGAAGTCTCACAGCACTCAGCTCCATATTGGTCATTCCTGAACCCATGGAGACAGACTTCTAGCTAACCTTGGAGATCTACTCAGATTGTTAAGCCTTTAAAGAGCAACCTCCCTCTGATACCACTTGAAAGTCTTATTTTCAAGGCTAGCTTTACCCTTAGAGGGGGGGGGGGGTGAATCGGTTTTGTATCTGTTTAAGTTTTCTAATCTGTTTATTTGATTACTATGTCTGTTGATTAGATTAGATCAACTTTCAAGAACATTCACAGATGACACAACAAATTTATAATGGTTCCCCAATCTTGGGTATATCCATTGTCCCTCTGCACCTATCTAACAGTGTGTTATATTCAGCTCTCCATCCAGAACTCAGATACTTAATTGCTTACAACATAGATCCTATAGGATCACACACAGGTCACACAGACAAACAACTTAGGAACTAAGCCAACCCAGTCATAAAGACCTATCACCTGGCACAAAGTCAAACAAAGGTCACTAAGACCCAACCTTTATAATATAGGCTTACAAACCCAAGATTCACAAAGAATCTTTACAAAAAATAGAAATGAAGAATGTGATGTTTAAACACCCGAGCAAGCTCTATGTCTCCTTCTTCTTGGACTGAGCAGATATCAGATCCAAGAAATTGTTGTTGTAGACAATATGTAGACAGTAGAATGTTTCTTCGAACAGCTTCTTTTTTCCCTGCAGAACTTATAGATCTTCTAGCTTCAGAACAGCTTCTGATCCTACTGATGCAGATGGGGATTGCTGCTGCTATCTATTTCCCATCAAGGTTCTCTGTACTGAACAACTTATCTAAGCTCGACGAAAAATGGCGAGGAAGAAGATGAAGTTCGGCCGCACTTTTTGTTTTCAGAAAACCTAGACAGGGAATTCTCCATTTGATTCGATGATCTGATTCTTTATATCTCTAGGTAATTGAGCAGTGGGTCCCACTACCAGGATTGATGGCCGAGATTTAGCCAATCAGCCCATACTTTCCATTCATTCCTGATTCAACGACTCTTTGCTGAGTGTGCCGCAACACTTAATGATGAAATAATCCTTGGTAATTGCAGAAGATAGCAACAGCTGGCCCGCCAACGTCTCTGGCAGCATTTCAGCAACATTTGAATTTTGGTTGACTTTTGACTTTGCTGATGTCATCATGATTCAGCATCTGTGGACTTAGTCAAAATTCAATCATTAGTATCAAAGGCGTTGAGTGAGTAGGAATCAATCAACACCACAACACTTAAACAAAATTCTGTCTATCTTCGTATTGAGCTCGACGAACTCTGAGCTCCGTTTGACGAACGGTAAGCTTAGCTCAATAAGAGCATAAAAATCAGTTCGACGAACTGCGGGCTCAGTTCGACGAATGTTGAGTTCAGTTCGATGAAGTTGAGCTCGACAAAATCATAAAGTTAGTTCGATGAAATGTAGACTTAGCTCGACATTTTGTTAAACTCAGTTTGATGAACACCAGTCTCAGTTCGACGAACATTGAGCTCAGGTTGACGAATCTGAGCTCGACGAAATCATAAAGTCAGCTCGATGAACTGTAGGCTTAGCTCGGTGTTTTGTTAAACTCAGTTCAACAAACACCAAGCTCAGTTCGACGAACGTTGAGCTCAGCTCGATGAAGCTGAGCTCGACGAAAGCCATGCTATCCACGCATTTGGACTTAACCAAATTTATGCTTCAAGGCGTTGATAGCGTCGAGAGCATTGAGAGATCTTGCTTCACTCAACATTTTTTGCATTAGCAAAATATTTTGTGCCTTGGCGTTGAGAGAGTAAGCTTCACTTAACGCGAAACTACTTAACAGAATTTCTGTTATCTGGCGTTGAGAGAGTAAGCTACACTCAACGCCTTTTGCCTTGGCATTGAGAGAGTAAGCTCCACTCAGCGCTAAACTACTTAACAGAATTTTTCAGTTATCTGTAGTTGAGTGAGTAAGCTACACTCAACGTCTATGGACTTAGGCAATTTTTTGCTTAACATTATTGTGGAGTTGACTGGCATAGCAACACTCAACGCTTTGAGTTGTATAGAGTTGAGTGAGTAGACCACACTCAACGCTTGTGGACTTGGCCACATTTTTAGCCAATATTTCTAGGCTTAGACTAACTCATCCTGACTCACAGCCTTTTATTGTATGGCGTTGATTGAGTAGACTACACCCAATGCTTTTGTACTTAACCATCTTTTTTTTGTTATCTTTCAATTAAGCTGAGATAGTCACAACTCTATATGTTATATGGTGTTGAGTGAGTAGACTACACTCAACGCTTTTGTACTTAGGCAAATTTCTACTAGACAATTATTGAATCCGTAACTCTAGCGATGAGTGAGCTTGCTTCACTCAACGCCTGTGGATTTAGTCGATTTTTTGTGTTATGTCCAGCAACCACTTCTTGTGTCCACATGACCAATCAATATGATATGGACTAACATGCACTCAAGAACTCAAATGCACATCAAATACATTTGATGTGTGTGACATTTACATGTTTGACTTCTCACAAATTAGGGACATTTGGAACAATGGACTCAATACTCCCCTCACCCTTGGTCCACCAAACCAGCAAGCATGATGAGAAAAGGGCCAAGGAGAAAGCTCACCACCCTTTCTTCCTCTCTTTATTAAGCATAAAGCCCACAAGGGCCCAATCCACCAAGTCCTTCCCCTTGGATGGATCCATGTGGCCTGTACCATGGCCTCCGGATGCTATCATGTGTCCCTCCAGCTGGATGGAGGAGGAGCTAAAATCCTCTTATATGAATTAGTCCCACACCAACCTTAAGACGAAGCCACCCTCCTCCCCATCTATATAAGGCCCTTACCCCCTATTATCCTCCTCACATAGCTCAGGCGACCTTCTCCCACCCCTTGTCGGAACCCTAGGTCGCCAGAAAATCCAAGTTGAGCCCCACCACCTCTGCCACCTCTATGGCCAACCGGCCCAGCTCCTCTCGAGATCCTCTAACCCAGGTTGAACTTCTCCCCTCCTCCTTCCTCATCCCTAGGACATGTTGCATGTGCCTCCCAGCAGTCGGAGCGTCGCCGGCACCACTCAAACCTAACTCCAGGTTGGGTGGGAGCCGCACGTAGTAAAACCCTACCCAACATCGTTGGTGGTGCTAGGAGGGTGTTATACAACCAGGTGTGTTAATCCTCGATGGTAGAGGGTAGTGGTGCCGCCGGAATTCGCCACACCGACGACACCCAAGAAATATCATCGAGTGAAGTATCGACTAATCGTCGAATGCAGATGTATAAGTGTTGACACATCATAATTGGTGTCGACATATATAAGTTAACACCGTTGTCGAGACTTAAGTAGTAAGTGTCAACACTTTTCAACAATGTCGACACATTTTGAGGATTGTTATCGCGCCTATCCATAGTGTCGACACATTTTGAGGAGTGTCGACACATTTTGAGGTATAAATAGGTCTTCAACATTGTTTGTCGACACGATATCCATATTTTCGAGACCAAAGTTGTGTGTCGACATCTCTTTCTTCTAAATTCAAGATTTCTTAAAACCCTAATGGCGCCTAAGCTTGAGGAGAACGTGAATGAAGGATATGAGCTAGTACGACATGCCTTTAACGATGCGGAATCTGAAATTAAGGAGACAGTAACCCTAATTACAGAGGATGGTTTGGAGTATCTAGTGTCTGAGCCAACCAAGATCTGGAAGAAGGAGGTACTCGAATTCTTTGGTGCAGCTACACTTGATGAAACTGGACTCAAGTTTAAATCCCTAGTCCATGGAGAAAAAGTAAAACTCACCCAGAAGAGTCTAAGAAAAGTTCTACATCTACCAAGAACTATAGAGGAAGAAGATGTACCTACATCTAAGACAAGGGAGGCACTGCAATGGTGTGGACTTGATTCAACCATGAAGATTGGATCAGTTTTTAATAGGAAAGGCATGAACATGCAAGGCAAGTTCTTATCTCAAGTAGTAGGGAAGGTGATTCTGTGCAAGTCAGGTGGGCATGATAGGATATCAGCTCACATGTTCAGTTTAATGACAAGGATCATTTTCAAACTAAAAACTGATTGGTCAGCAGTAATGTTTGACAAGATTAAGGAGAGTCTGAAGAAGCCCAATCTGGGTAGAATTATGAGTTTATACTTGGCTGGAACTATTCTAGAAGTAATGAACCAAGCTGCAGGTTCTAAGATAAATCACATGAGGAGAATGGATGTTAGGATTATCTCAAGGTGGGATAGGGTGTTAACCAAGGACATGCCTACTCCAGAAAATGAAGTTCCTCAACAGAAGAAGAAGAAGAAAGCCATAGTGGCTCCTGAATCATCCAGTAGCTCAGAAGAGCAAGTTGTTTTCAGTTCTGATGATGCTGGACAGTCACCAGCAAGGAATGGAGATGCACAGAGGCAGGGGGAGCAACCATATGCTATCCCCATCCACCTGGATTCACTCCAGGGGGAGCCTCAGCATGTGGAAGAGCCAACTCACTTAGACAGTGATATGGCAACTCAAACAATCCTTGAGGTAATACATGAGATTAATCAATCAATTTTGCATATTGTGGATGAAGTATTATCTGAGTCTTTACTTAATGTTGATCAGCAAACTCAGTTACATAGTTAACTACAAGATGTTGTCATGGAAGACACATCAGTTGCTGATAATGTTCCTGAGATAAGAGATTCTCCAGTCCATACTCAACAAGAATTTACTATAGAAGAGTTATTCCCCGATTTATTACAGATTGATTTTGTGGGAGAGAAAGCAGTTTTTGAGGGGGAGAAGGTAGATCTTGTGTAACGCCCCGAAACTCAAAGGAGCAAAGGGGGACGTTTTGGGCCAGTTTTGGTTTCTGGCTGACGGCACACGGCCTGGGACACGGGCGTGTCCCAGGGCGTGTCGACCCGTGTCGACACTTAGCCGTGAAATCGTCGAGTTATTCTCGACGATTCGTCGAGAATGGGCACATGGCCTGCGACACGGGCGTGTCGCAGGGCGTGTCGACCCGTGTCGACGATCGTCAAGGTGAAATCGTCGAGATTCACTCGACGATCGTCGAGATAAGGCACACGGCCTAGGACACGGGCGTGTCCAAGGCCGTGTCATCCAGTCGTCGTTCTCCCCTCGACGAAATGTCCCGTGTACACGGCCTGGGGGCCCAGGCGTGTCAATGTGACACGGGCAAGGACACGGGCGTGTCCTAGAACCCGTGCAGTGCTCGGGTTGGAAACGGGGGAAAATCATGGGGTACACGGCCGGCTACACGGCCGTGTCAGCTGGAACACGGGCGTGTCAACTCGAACACGGGCGTGTTCGATACCCGTGTGCGTGTTCAGAAGATTCGATTTTGACGGCGAATGCGGCACACGACCCTGGACACGGGCGTGTGCCAGGCCGTGTTCGGCCCAGATTGGGCATTTCAGCCCCGAATCAAAGCCGCTCGTTTTCTTAGGTTGAGATCCGACGGCTGGGGATGGTTCCTGAGAGTATATACTCGGGTTTGACTTAGAAAAATCCACACTTTTCACCCCTTTTCATCTCTCCAAACCCTTGGAGAAAGAAGAGCTAAGGCAAGAGGAAGAGGAGCTAGATCTGCCATTGGAGGAGCTTCGGAGCTCCGAATCGCAAGCCGACTCCGGATCCACGGAGGCAACGCAAGTGCGGTGATTTCTATCCGATTACATTTCGATGGCACCAAAGAGGAACGCAAGGGTAACGATCCTCACTTGTGAGCATGATAGCTCTCTTTCTTAGCATAGGAAGCCCTCTCTCGCGAGTTTGCGAAGAGTTGGAGGCGTTCCTTCGGGTAGATATGTAAAGTCCCCGTTGTTTAGCGTCCGTATGCGAGAACGGACATAGGCATTTTGGTTGAAGCCTACCCGGACATGTTAGTCCGGATCGGTGATGTTGCATTGCATAAGGCCGGAGAAGACTCCGTGCTATTTGGTGTTTTCGGGTTTTCTACGCGGTAGATTGCAGCAGGGAGCCTTGGGGACTAACCCAAAGGTGCACCCGGAAACCTGGGCGGACACGAGGTCTTGCCAACTTGGTGGCTTGGAAGCCAACTTGAACATAACCGGGTTATGTGACTTGTGATGAAAATGGGACTCGGTAGAAGTTTGACCTGCGCATATGGTTTAAATTACCGTTGCGGGCGCATATGGTTTAAATTACCGTTGCGTTGTGAGCACGGGTTAGATGGAACCGTACCCACTCTATATCGTTCGGATTAGGGCCGTTGGCATAGATGAGGGTCTTCGGCGGTCTATGGTTTTAATTACCGTGACCCATGCCAGGAAGACAAACTGCTCATTGTTTGGCCGTCCAAGAGAGGATGGCGGTGAGTCGGCAGACTTAGACTGCGTTCACCAAGAATGTGCCCTGAGTGCACGGGGTGTGTGGCCGTTGAGCCTCCGCCTGTGATGAAATGACTATATTTATAATGCTCGCTTATGCTAATGAAATGCAGGGAAGGAGCATCGCCGCCCCGAGTTGGGGGCGGGATCGTTATAATTTGGTCAGCATTGCTGACCGTTGCTTTGTTTGCCACCGTGCGGTGGTTTGTTTGCTTGCAGGTGCAGCTGGACCGAGCGGTCAATAGCGGGCTAAAGCCCTTTTTGCGAAGCTGGCCCTCGAAGGCCCAAGTGAAATGTTTTCTATTTTTATTCATGTATGGCCGGCCTGCGTGCCGAGGTTGGTAAATCATGTAACGGACAAGTGAAACTTTTTGTAAGGCCTTAATGCCAATGTTTGGGTATTTTTGTATACATTCCTAATTGTTGTATTAGTGGACATTCGTGCTCTTATGCTGGGTTCTTGTTTACAACTTATATTAACTGCTTCCGCTAGAATGCTCTGTGTAGGACGTTGAGATTGGTTGGATGGTTTCCATAAGTAACCACCCGGTCTGTCTGTGGTATATGGCGTCGGGCCCCGGCCGGACCTACTGCTATATGTTATGCGACGGATAGGGGGTGTTACAATTTGGTATCAGACTACTGGTTTTGGTCGGGCTTAAACGGAATTCGTGGTCGAATTCTTTTTACGGGGTGGTGAGCACATTGTGTGCGTCATCGTTATAATGGTAAAAGAACCCATGAATGTCCACTTAGGAATGAAAATACTCGTGTTTGAGGAACCTGCGTGTTCCTATAATTGCTGTTTGCAATGTTATTTGGTCGCTTAACGGTGTTTTGTACCACTATAGGTGACCCGAAGTGGTGTTGGGCCTTCAGAACGCCGAGGTTCTGAGGCTAGTAGTGCACCAGAAGTTGCTCCAGCAACACCTTTGTCGGCTGAAAATATACGATTGGTGGCTGAAGCGGTGTTGGCCGTGATAAATGCGCAGCCTGGGAGGCAAGCACAGCAGCCCGCTCCTGTGATGGAGCAAGTACCTCTTCAAGAGGCCGAGCCGAGGAGGATGGAGCAAGTGGTTGTAGAACCAATAGTGCCAAGGAGGGCGACTGAGAGGCAGTTGAAGCATGTAATGAGCTTTAACCCTCCGTTATTCTCGGGGTTGGGAACCCCATCGCAGGCTGAAGACTGGCTCTCTAGGGTGAAGAGAGTCATGACAGCGACGGAGACGGAGGAGTGGCAAATGACCACCATCGCTATGTTCCTTCTGGATGGGGAAGCGAGGATGTGGTGGGAAGGTTTGGAGCTGCATCATTTGAGAGGTAGACAACTGATAGACGTTCCGATGGAAGAGTTCTCGGAATTGTTCTTGGCAAGATACCTCCCTTCGACTCAGAGGATTTTAATGGAGAATGAGTTCCTGAAGTTGGTGCAGGGTGAGAGGAGCGTGGATGAATATCTCCACGAGTTTACGCGGTTGAGTCGTTATGCTAGCTCCATCATCATGGATGAGGAGCGTAAGACTAATCGTTTCTATGAAGGCTTGAGGGATGAGCTGAGATTGTTACTGTCGGGGCCAATGACGCAGGGTTTCTTAACCTTGGTCAATACTGCCCGGTCCTTGGAGAAGGACATGAAGAGTGTACAAGCGAAGAAAGGCTTGACTGATAAGAAATCTGAGTTCAGAGTGCCGACTACTTCAAAGTCAGGCTATCGGAGGACTTTTAAGAAGCATAGGACTTCGGGTCCAGCTCCTTCTGGCGCTTCTGGGGCGACTACGGGTCGGACCCCGGGTGCGTGTTTTACATGTGGAAAGACGGGGCATTTCGCCCGTGATTGTTGGAGCGGACGTCCTAAGTCCGAGAGGAAGCCGGGAGCTACCTACGAAGAGAAGGGAAAGGCGGTAGAGTTGACCGCATCCCACTATGCTCCGGCACAACCAAGGGTTTACAATCTTGGCCAACAGGAGGCCATTAAACAGGCTGACGTGGTGACAGGTACGGTTTAATTTATAGCAAGTCAATTCCTTTATATGCTTGTTATGTATATGTTACCTTACCACTGCTTGTTTAGGATTTGTAATGATTTGTGAAAATCCCGCACGAGCACTCTTCGATACGGGAGCTTCACACTCCTTCTTGTCCGAAGGATTTATATCACGCATCGGAGTCCCTTCTTCGATGGCGAAGGACAAGTTGGATGTGTTGTTGCCCAATGGGTGTTCGATGCGAGCGGTTAGGATCTGCGAGGTTAAGACTCGTATTGGAGAGCAGGAGTTCGACCTGCGGGCGTCTTTACTTCCGTTAGTGGAGTTCGACGTCATATTTGGCATGGACTGGCTCTCGGAGCAGCAGGCCCATATAGATTGCGGTAGCAAGGAAGTCAAGCTGGGAGCGAGTCGTGAGACGACTTTTACGGGCTTAAAGGGGTCGAGCAAGACGTTGATGTCTGCTCTTCAGGTGGTAAAGGCGGTCCGTGCTGGAGCAGAACTGTTCTTTACACTAGTGGAGGTTGCAAAGCCGAAGCCCGCGTTGGATTGTATTTCAGTGGTATCGGAATACCCTGATGTGTTCCCCGCAGATCTTCCTGGAGCCCCGCCTCAACGGGAGATAGATTTTACGATCGAGCTAGTGCCAGGTGCAAAGCCTGTGTCACGATCTCCGTATCGGCTAGCGCCTAAGGAAATGGCGGAGCTGAAAGTTCAACTGCAAGAGTTGTTGGAGCAAGGGTATGTGCGCCCGAGTTCTTCGCCTTGGAGCGCACCGGTCCTCTTTGTTAAGAAGAAGGACGGAAGCTTGAGATTGTGTATTGATTATCGGGAGCTAAACAAGTTGACTGAGAAGAATAAGTACCCGATCCCTAGGATTGATGATCTCTTTGATCAGTTAGTCGGGTCGACGGTGTACTCGAAGTTAGATCTCAAGTCTGGGTACTATCAGCTGCGGATAAGGGAGAGTGATATCCCGAAGACAGCGTTTAGTACGAGATACGGGCATTATGAGTTTACGGTCATGCCGTTTGGGCTGACTAATGCGCCGTCGGTGTTCATGGATTTGATGAACAGGACGTTCAGGGAGTACTTGGACCATTTCGTGATCGTCTTCATCGACGATATTTTTGTGTACTCGCAAAGTGAGGAAGATCACTTCAAGCATCTTCATTTGGTGCTGGAGACGCTAAGGAGAAACCAGTTGTATGCCAAGTTCTCGAAGTGCGAGTTTTGGCTATCCTCAGTAGCGTTCCTCGGGCATATAGTGAGTGGAGAGGGTATTGCGGTGGATCCGGCGAAGATTGTTGCGATACGGGAGTGGCCTGAGCTTGCTACGGTAGCAGAAGTCCGGAGCTTTTTGGGGCTTGCCGGTTATTATAGGCGCTTCGTAGAGAACTTCTCGCGGATAGCGCTACCTCTCACTACTTTGACGAGGAAGGAGCATAAGTTCGTTTGGACGCCGGAGTGCGCGCGAGCTTTTGAGGAATTGAAGTGTCGGTTGACCACGGCGCCTGTGTTGAGTTCGCCGGTTGGGACCGAAGGCTATGAGATATATAACGATGCTTCAGGCAGCGGTTTGGGTTGTGTGCTACTGCAGCACGGAAGCGTGATAGCTTATGGCTCGAGACAGCTAAAAGTGCACGAGAGGAATTATCCGGTCCATGACTTGGAGTTAGCGGCCGTGATTTTTGCCTTGAAGCTGTGGAGACACTATTTGTACGGTGTGAAGATTGATATCTACACCGATCACAAGAGCCTAAAGTACCTGATTGATCAGAAGGATCTGAATATGCGGCAGCGTAGATGGATGGAGTTCTTAGGGGACTATACATTCAAGATCCACTACGTGCCTGGCAAAGGGAATGCGGTTGCGGACGCGTTGAGTCGCCGAGCCCCAGCTCAAGCGAATTGGCTATCAGTGCATGATGAGCGGTTGGTGCAGGAGCTGGAGGCGTTGGAGATTGTTTGTGTGGATAGACAATCTAGTGCTGAAGCAGTGCTGAATTGGACTGAAGTCCAATATGACCTGGCTGGTCGGATTCGGCAGGCTTTGGATATGGATGCTCATATGAAGCAGTTCATGATAGAGGCTCTAGATGGGTCAAATTCCCAATTCGTCGTGGAGGACGGATTGCTGTGGAAAGGCGGTCGTCTGTGCGTCCCAAGTGTGGGCAATTTACGGGTGGAGTTGTTGTACGAGGCACACCATACCAAGTACTCGATTCACCCGGGGAGCACGAAGATGTACCACGATATAAAGAAACTGTTTTGGTGGCCGGGTTTGAAAAAGGATGTGGCGCTATACGTAGCGAAGTGCCAAACCTGCGCCTTAGTAAAGGCGGAGTGCCAAAAGCCGGGAGGATTTCTTAAGTCCTTGCCTATTCCGGAGTGGAAATTCGACGACATCTCTATGGACTTTGTGCATGGTTTGCCAAGGTCGCAGAAGGGGAACGACGCCATTTGGGTGGTGGTCGATCGATTAACGAAGGTGTCGCACTTTATTCCGCATAGGAAGGATGATCCGGTGGAGAAGCTGGCGAAGCTTTATGTGGATAATATAGTACGGCTTCATGGTGTGCCCCGCAGCATCGTGAGTGACCGAGATGGGCGGTTCACGTCCAATGATTGGAGGCTGGTGCAGCAAATGTTGGGAACAAAGCTGAAGTTTAGCACAGCCTTCCATCCGCAAACGGATGGGCAGACCGAGAGGGTCAATAGAACCATGGAAGACATGCTTCGCATGTGTGTTTTGGACTTTGGAAAGCAATGGGAGGACCACCTTTATTTGGTGGAGTTCGCATACAACAACAGCTACCAAGCAAGTATTCAGATGGCGCCTTTCGAGGCCCTATATGGTAGAAGATGTCGCACGCCGTTGTCTTGGTTAGAAACGGGCGAGTCGAAGTTGTATAAGCGATCGGAAGTGGATGATGCTACTTCTTTGGTGAGAACCATTCGGGAGAGGTTACTCATCGCTCAGGACCGGCAAGAAAAGTACTATAATGCCAAGCACAGGAACGTGGAGTTCGCTGTGGGTGATTATGTGTACCTAAAGATCAAGCCGTTCAAGGGTGTCTCGCGGGTACGACGGTTGAAAAAGCTAAGCCCGAGGTACCTTGGACCGTTTGAGGTTCTGGAGCGAGTTGGAGAAGCGGCCTATAAGTTGAAGCTTTCTGTGGAGCTAAGTGGTTTACACGATGTATTCCACATTTCGGTGCTTCGGAAGGCGGTGCAAGAGCCTACGCAAGTGATCGCGGTCGATCAAGTGCCGGTGGATAGTGGGCTAACGACAAAGGTCAAGCCCGTGCGGATTGAGGACTCGGAGGTCAAGCGGCTACGCAATAAAGAGATCAGGATGGTCAAGGTCCGATGGGACAATTGCGGTCGTGAGGAGCTCTCCTGGGAGCGAGAGCAGACTATGCTTGACGAGTATCCGGAGTTGTTCCGCTCAGGTACAAATGTTGTTTTTGTATATCTTTCCTTTATGTAATTTCGTGGGCGAAATTCTTTTTAGAGGGGGAGAGTTGTAACGCCCCGAAACTCAAAGGAGCAAAGGGGGACGTTTTGGGCCAGTTTTGGTTTCTGGCTGACGGCACACGGCCTGGGACACGGGCGTGTCCCAGGGCGTGTCGACCCGTGTCGACACTTAGCCGTGAAATCGTCGAGTTATTCTCGACGATTCGTTGAGAATGGGCACACGGCCTGCGACACGGGCGTGTCGCAGGGCGTGTCGACCCGTGTCGACGATCGTCAAGGTGAAATCGTCGAGATTCACTCGACGATCGTCGAGACAAGGCACACGGCCTAGGACACGGGCGTGTCCAAGGCCGTGTCATCCAGTCGTCGTTCTCCCCTCGACGAAATGTCCCGTGTACACGGCCTGGGGGCCCAGGCGTGTCAATGTGACACGGGCAAGGACACGGGCGTGTCCTAGAACCCGTGCAGTGCTCGGGTTGGAAACGGGGGAAAATCATGGGGTACACGGCCGGCTACACGGCCGTGTCAGCTGGAACACGGGCGTGTCAACTCGAACACGGGCGTGTTCGATACCCGTGTGCGTGTTCAGAAGATTCGATTTTGACGACGAATGCGGCACACGGCCCTGGACACGGGCGTGTGCCAGGCCGTGTTCGGCCTAGATTGGGCATTTCAGCCCCGAATCAAAGCCGCTCGTTTTCTTAGGTTGAGATCCGACGGCTGGGGATGGTTCCTGAGAGTATATACTCGGGTTTGACTTAGAAAAATCCACACTTTTCACCCCTTTTCATCTCTCCAAACCCTTGGAGAAAGAAGAGCTAAGGCAAGAGGAAGAGGAGCTAGATCTGCCATTGGAGGAGCTTCGGAGCTCCGAATCGCAAGCCGACTCCGGATCCACGGAGGCAACGCAAGTGCGGTGATTTCTATCCGATTACATTTCGATGGCGCCAAAGAGGAACGCAAGGGTAACGATCCTCACTTGTGAGCATGATAGCTCTCTTTCTTAGCATAGGAAGCCCTCTCTCGCGAGTTTGCAAAGAGTTGGAGGCGTTCCTTCGGGTAGATATGTAAAGTCCCCGTTGTTTAGCGTCCGTATGCGAGAACGGACATAGGCATTTTGGTTAAAGCCTACCCGGACATGTTAGTCTGGATCGGTGATGTTGCATTGCATAAGGCCGGAGAAGACTCCGTGCTATTTGGTGTTTTCGGGTTTTCTACGCGGTAGATTGCAGCAGGGAGCCTTGGGGACTAACCCAAAGGTGCACCCGGAAAACTAGGCGGACACGAGGTCTTGCCAACTTGGTGGCTTGGAAGCCAACTTGAACATAACCGGGTTATGTGACTTGTGATGAAAATGGGACTCGGTAGAAGTTTGACCTGCGCATATGGTTTAAATTACCGTTGCGGGCGCATATGGTTTAAATTACCGTTGCGTTGTGAGCACGGGTTAGATGGAACCGTACCCACTCTATGTCGTTCGGATTAGGGCCGTTGGCATAGATGAGGGTCTTCGGCGGTCTATGGTTTTAATTACCGTGACCCATGCCAGGAAGACAAACTGCTCATTGTTTGGCCGTCCAAGAGAGGATGGCGGTGAGTCGGCAGACTTAGACTGCGTTCACCAAGAATGTGCCCTGAGTGCACGGGGTGTGTGGCCGTTGAGCCTCCGCCTGTGATGAAATGACTATATTTATAATGCTCGCTTATGCTAATGAAATGCAGGGAAGGAGCATCGCCGCCCCGAGTTGGGGGCGGGATCGTTATAATTTGGTCAGCATTGCTGATCGTTGCTTTGTTTGCCACCGTGCGGTGGTTTGTTTGCTTGCAGGTGCAGCTGGACCGAGCGGTCAATAGCGGGCTAAAGCCCTTTTTGCGAAGCTGGCCCTCGAAGGCCCAAGTGAAATGTTTTCTATTTTTATTCATGTATGGCCGGCCTGCGTGCCGAGGTTGGTAAATCATGTAACGGACAAGTGAAACTTTTTGTAAGGCCTTAAGGCCAATGTTTGGGTATTTTTGTATACATTCCTAATTGTTGTATTAGTGGACATTCGTGCTCTTATGCTGGGTTCTTGTTTACAACTTATATTAACTGCTTCCGCTAGAATGCTCTGTGTAGGACGTTGAGATTGGTTGGATGGTTTCCATAAGTAACCACCCGGTCTGTCTGTGGTATATGGCGTCGGGCCCCGGCCGGACCTACTGCTATATGTTATGCGACGGATAGGGGGTGTTACATCTTGAGGGGGAGCATGTAATGTCTCATGAGGAGACTGCAATAAATAAGAATGAGACTACAAGGAGTGATGAGGAGCTACCAAGGACTGAGAAGGAATT
This sequence comes from Platanthera guangdongensis, assembly GCA_039583875.1. Classification (NCBI taxonomy): domain Eukaryota; kingdom Viridiplantae; phylum Streptophyta; class Magnoliopsida; order Asparagales; family Orchidaceae; genus Platanthera; species Platanthera guangdongensis. The sequence goes on along the minus strand of CM077161.1, from coordinate 90,216,170 downwards.
GCCTCCTAGTCCTAAAGATAAAGTAGACATTGCCAGTACTTCTGCTTCTGAAGATGAAGAAGTTGCTAGAGCCAAGAAAAGAAAGCTTATGGTCTTCAAAAGACGGAGTCAAAGCTACAAGAAAGCTTTATAAACTGTTGCTCCACAGCCTGCTCCAATACTTGATTATAGTTCTTTGTTAGTATCCATGCAAGTGAAGTTGGATGAACAAAGAGTAGCAATGGAGAAGTATATAGATGAAACTCACAAAGATCTCCAATTCTCCTTGGCTACAGACATAAAATATATAAGATTTGAGATGAATCAAAATAAGAAAGAAATGACTGATTACTTCCATAAGGGTGGAAATGTTGTTGTCTACCTGGCTACTCATCAGGAAAAGATAAAGACTCAAGTGAATGACAATCTAACTGAATCACATAATGTGATAGTAACTGAAATGAAGACTCTTGCAGCTGCTTAGACTGAAGCAAGGACTGCTGCCAAGGCTGAGTTTGACAAGCAATTACAAGAAGGAATAGCTGCTGTAAAAACTGCTATTACAGATTCTCAAAAGGTTATATCTGGACTGCTGCTGAAGTTGAGGGGTTTTTATAAACATGGAGTTAATTATATGGATGAACAGATCAGGTTTCAGAAGGATGATCTTAGAGATCATGTGGCTAGAGAAGTCATAAAGGGGGAGAGAGTACTAGTCAAAGCTGGATCTCATCATGCTAAATGGATTTCCAATAGCATCAGAGCCACTCTTGGATATCCACCCCTTTGTAATGACGACAATGTAGCTGAATCTGGTATACATCCTGCATATTTAGGAGGAGAACAAGCTGAAGTTGCTTAGGTGATCTATCCTCCTACAGATTTTGAAATGATTCATCAAGAAGTCCAATCTATGTACAGCCCTCCTGAGGGTAATAAGAATATTATTTTTGAGAAAGTAGATAAGCCTGTGCCTGAGGAAGTTTTGAAAGAGCAAGAAGCTCAATTATCTAAGAAGAGATTCAGAGAACAGGCAGAGTTAAGGCCTGATTTTGAGCAGTGGAGCCCAACTTCTAGAAATATTATACTGACTGCTTAGAAGGCTGCAAAGGATAATATCCTAAAGAGGGGCAAATGGTATTTTGAGCAAGAGTGGAGAAAACTTGAAGCCAGACAAGAAGCCATAGTGCATTATAGAAGAAAGGCTAAACTTGGGAGGCTACCTCCTAATGCACAGGAGCCTAGCAAGTATTTCCCTAAGCCTTATCATTATTTTGAGAGACAAAAGATAAGGGCTGAAGAACAGAAGAAGAAAGATCTTAAGGGCAAGAAGCCTGCTGATGACATTGATGCTCCAGTTCAAGCCAAGGTTCAATCTGGCAAGGGCATTGTCATCAAGGAGACAGAGCAGCCATAGAATAGAATTTTCTTGAGTTTACATTTTGTAATCTTTAGTATTTAAACATATATGTAAACTTTTGTTCATGAAACTATTGGAAGTTATAACAAAACATGTTTAATGCTTGTTCTGTGTTAGCATTATTTATTCTGTGATGATTTGTGTTACATGTTTTGTTTAGTATTTACCCTGTCATATAATACTGTTATACATCATATTGAGTATTTGCTATGAATGGTGTATATTTTTGACTAAGGGTTATGACTTCTCCAAATAGGGGGAGATTGCTAGGTACATTGGAAAATGTGTACCAGATTTAAAGAAGCCTCACCCTACTCAATGATATACATAAAGGTGTATTTGATGTGCTTTGAGTTTATATGTGCAGGTTAAGTAAGTTCAAGAAATGCAGAAAAGTTTCTAAGTCCATGTGTCGACACCTAGAGAAGTAGTGTCGACACTTATGAAGGCTTGTGTCGACACTGGAGAAAAGCTGTGTCGACACTTGGAGTATTTGTGTCGACACCAGAAGAAATGTGTCGACACATACAGGCAGTGTCGATGCACTGTGAAGAATAGTAAACATAAATCATGTCGACACCAGGAGGCAGTGTCGACACCTAGAGAAGCTTAGTCGACATCAAATGTGTCGACAACAGGAGGCTGTGTCGACACTCAGTAAGCTTCAAAAAAGTTAAAGTAAAAGAAGTATTTGTGTCGACACAAAGGATATGTGTCGACACTCAGCAAGTATCAACAACAAAAGAAGTTGTGTCGACACAAAGGAGATGTGTCGACACACAGCAGAATTCAACTAAGTTTTAAAGAAGAAGTACTTGTGTCGACACAAGATTGCTGAACCAGGCTGCAAAGAAAGATTCAGATTGATATTTGGATCTTAAGTCAGAAGGTGATTGAAGATCAACTTCACAGAAGATTCAACCCTACTGAGTTCAGATTCAAGAAACTTTGAAGAAAGCTAAGGGAGGTTGATCTCTGCAAAGTTCTTCCAAGAACTCATCAAGAAGCCAACCAACCCTTCTCTCTCTATCTGAGTTGTGGTTAATTACTTTGTAAACATTATTTTCTGTAGGATCCTAAGGGATCTGAGTTGTAAGCCTAAACTTATAAAGGCTGAGGTAGGGCTTTTGAGCCTGAGTATAGGAGAATCTATTCTCTGAGTGTAGGTCTTGTTGAAGACTGAGTGGTAGGGCTTTGTGCCTGAGTTATAGGAGACTGTGTTCTCTGTGTGTAGGCCTTGGTGAAGGCTGAGGTAGGGCAGTTTGCCTTAGTTGTAGGAGTGGGGACACTCTGAGTTGTAGGAACCTGGTTGGAGTTCTCAGCTATAAGATCTGAGGATCTGAGGAGAAGTGCAGAAGTTAGGCCGAATCTAGTACACTACTAGATAGGAGAAGGGGGAAAGTGGATGCACCCAGACCTTGGGGAACCACTATAAAATCTGTGTGCACTCTGTGAATGTTTATTTCTTTGATTGTTGTGTTGTGTTAGCAGTAGACTTTGCAATTTCTAGTTAATATCAGAACAGCTTTTCTGCCTTAGAAGAAAAACAGGAATTACACATATTCACCCCCCCTCTAGGTGGTTAGGCACTATTTCTTTCAAGTGGTATCAGAGGCAGGTTACTCAAGAAAGGACTTAACAGTCAGAGTGAGATCCTTAAGGCAGATTTAAGAATCAAGAAAGAATCAAGAAAATGGGTTCAGGTGAAAATCACAAGTAGCTGGGGTCAATGAAATTGCCAATATGTAGAAAAGAGATATTTGGCATATGGAAAGAGAGGGTCAGACTCTTTATGGAAGCTTCTGACCTAAGGATATATATTACAGTCAAAGAAGGACCATATATGCCAATGAAGATATCCATTCTGGATGCAAATCAGAAAACTCCCAAGGACTTTTCTGAAATGACTAAAGATGAAATCATCCTGGCCACTATGGACAAGAGAGCCCAGAATATAATTGTTAGTGCCATTGATGATTCAACATTTCAGAATTTAATTCATTGTAAAAAATCTAAAGAAATGTGGGACACATTAATAGTCTATATGGAGGGATCAGAGGAAGTAAGACAAGATAGGAAGTCAATGTTAAATCAGGAATATGAAAGCTTCAGATAAGGAAAGTCTGATAGCATTACAGAATGTTACAAGAAGTTCTATAGGATTGTTAATGAGTTGATGTCCTATGGAAGAGTCCTCAGCAACTATGAGCTGAATGACAAGTTCTTAAGATCCCTGACTAAGGACTGGGACACCAAGATTTGTGTCATTAGGGAGGTGGCCAAACTTACTGATATACCTCCTCCAACTTTGTTTGGTAAACTGCTATCTTATGAGATGCAGTTAATGGTTAGAAAGGAGGAAGAGAAGAACACTAGAGTGGAGCACAAGGAAAAGCCTGTGGCCTTCAAGATTGAAGCCACTAAGAAGTATAGAAGCAAGTCTCCATCTCCACCTAAAATAATTGTCGAGGCTGTCACAGATAATTCAGATACCAAGAGTTCTGATAGCAGTGAAAGTGATGAAGACTTTGCTGCTTTTACTAGGCACTTTCAAAGATTTTTAAAGAAGAAGCAGTGGATGTATAAGCCTTCCACTTCTCAGCCAAAAGATGACTACTATCAGAAGAGAAAGTCATCCAGGAATGACAGAAGCAGGTCCAATCCAAGCAAATCTACATCTTCAAAGATTGTGTGCTATTGCTGCAATAGACAGGGACATGTAGTGGCTGACTGTCCTGAAAAGAGGAAAGAGTCAGTGGACAAAAAGAAGACTCAGTTTAAGAGCAAAAAGGAAAAGTCCTTTGTTTCTAAGAAAGATAAGTCTGACAGACCAGTCATCTTCAGAAACAGAATCAGAAGCTGAAGCCTACATTGGATTATTTGCTGAAGAGGAAGAAGATGAGTTCATGCAACTATTGAACTCAATTTATGAGCATGAAGACCATCAGTGCAAGGGACTGATGGCTATATCTGAAGGAGACAAGATCCAGGATCAACCTGAACCAAGTAAGGTACAAAGTTGTTCTTTTAGTTCAATTTATAGTACTGAGTCAGAGTCAGATACATCTGCATCAAGTGATGTGGGTGGGTCTGAATTTGAACGAGATATTTATCAGTTAATTGATGAATATAGAGACTTGTTGCAGGCTTTGAAGAAAAGCAAAACCTTGGCCAAAACTCAGGCAAAGGAAATTGTGTAACACCCCCTATCCGTCGCATAGCATATAGCAGTAGGTCCGGCCGGGGCCCGACGCCATATACCACAGACAGACCGGGTGGTTACTCATGGAAACTATCCAACCAATCATAACGTCCTACACAGAGCATTCTAGCGGAAGCAATTAATAAGTTGCGATAAAGAACCCAGCACAAAAGCATGAATGTCCACTAATACCAAATAGGAATGTTGTACAAACACAAGTATAGGCCTTAAGGCCTTACAAAATTGTTCACTTCATATTACATGTTTTACAAACCACGGCACGTAGGCCGGTCATACATGAATAAAAGCAGTAAACACTCCAATTAGGCCTTCAAGGGCCGGCTTTGCAATTTGGGCTTTAGCCCGCTATTGACCGCTTGGTCCAGCAGCACCTGCAAGCAACAAACCACCGCATGGTGGCAAAACAAAGCAACGGTCAGCAATGCTGACCAAATTATAACGATCCCGCCCCCAACTCGGGGCGACGATGCTCCTTCCCTGCATTTTCATTAGCATAAGCGAGCAATATAACAATATTCATTTCATCACAGGCGTAGGCTCATACGGCCACACACCCCGTGCACTCAGGGCACATTCTTGGTGAACACAGTCTGAGTCTGCCGACTCACCACCATCCCTTTGGACGGCCAATCAATGAACAATTTGTCTTCCCGACATGGGTCGCGGTTATTAAAACCATAGACCGCTGAAGACCCTCATCTATGCCAACGGCAAGTGCCATGTAACTTTAGGTCTCTTTAACCCGAACGACATAGAACGGGTACGGTTCCATCTGACCCGTGCTCACATCGCAACGGTAATTTAAATAATATGCGCAGGTCAAACTTCTCCCGAGTCCCGTTTCCATCACAATTCACATAACCCGGTTATGTTCAAGTTGGCTCTCAGGCCACCAAGTTGGCAAGATCAAGCATCTGCCCAGTTTTTCGGGTGCACCTTTGGGTTAATCCCCAAGGCTCCCTGTTGCAATCTACCGTGTAGAAAACCCGAAAAATAACCAATACATGGAGTCTTCTCCGGCATTATGCAATGCAACATCACCGATCCAGAACAACATGTCCGGATAGGCTTCACACATCATGCCTATGTCCGTTCTCGCTTACGGACTCTACACAATGGGGACTTTACATATCTACCCGAAGGAACGCCTCCAACTTACCGCAAACTCGCGAGAGCAGGCTTCCTATGCAAAGAAGGAGAGCTTCACATGCTCAAGAAGATAATCGTTACCCTAGCATTCTTCCTTGGCATCATGGAAAAGTAAACGGATGAAAAGCACCGCACTCTCTTCGCCTCCGTGGATCCGGAGTCGGCTCGCAATTTGGAGCTTTGAAGCTCCTCCAATGGCCGGATCTAGCTTCTTCTTCCTTCCTTGGCTCTCCTCTCTCTCTATACTTTAGAAAGATAACCACTCAAGTAAAAGTGAGGGTTTCTAAGGTCCAATCCCGGGTATATCCCATCAGGAACAACCCCCATCCGTTGGATCACCAATTAAAGAAACGAACGGCTTTGATTCGGGCCTGAAATGTACAATCTGGACCGAACACGGCCTAGCACACGCTCGTGTCCAGAGTCGTGTGCCTCATTCGCCGTCAAAATCGACGCGCCTGGAACAACACACGGGCATCGAACATGCCCGTGTTCGACCTAACACGCCCGTGTTCCACCTGACATGGCCGTGTGGTCGGCCGTGTGCCCCCATAGAATTATCCTGAAAACAATCCGAGCACTACACGGTTTCTAGGACACGCCCGTGTCCTAACCCGTGTCCACTCGAACACGCCTGGGCTCCAGGCCGTGTACACGGTCTCGACACTCAACACTTCGTCGAGTGAAGTTCGTCGACCTCACGATACGGCCTTGGACATGCCCGTGTCCTAGGCCGTGTGCCTTGTCTCGACACATCGTCGAGCAAAATTCGTCGACTCCCCGGGACGAGTGTCGACACTAGTCGACATGCCCTGCGACACGCCCATGTCGCAGGTCGTGTGCCTTGTCTCAACACTTCGTCGAGCACAAAAATGTCGACTTCGCGGGCTGAGTGTCGACACGGGTCGACACGTCCTGCGACACGCCCGTGTCGCAGGCCGTGTGCCCTGTCTCAACACAACGTCGAGCGAAATTTGTCGACCTCTCAACCAACTCGATGACACAAGCCTGACACGCCCTGGGACACGCCCGTGTCCCAGGCCGTGTGCCTCCTGCCAGAACCCAAAACTAGCCTAAAATGTCCCCCGTCGCACTTTTGAGTTTCGGGGCGTTACAACTCTCCCCCTCTTAAAATAATTTCATCCACGAAATTATATAAAGGAAAGACATGTACAAAACCAAAATTTGTACCTGAGCGGAAAAACTCTGGATATTCGTCAAGCATAGTCTGCTCTCGTTCCCAAGAGAGCTCCTCACGACCGTAATTGTCCTATCGGACCTTGACCATCCTGATCTCTTTGTTGCGTTGCCGCTTGACCTCCGACTCCTCAATCCGCACGGGCTTGACTTTTGTCGTCAGCCCACTATCCACCGGCACTTGATCAACCGCGATCACTTGTGTAGGCTCTTGCACCGCCTTCCAAAGCACCGAAATATGGAATACATCTAGTAATCCACCAAGCTCCACTAAAAGCTTCAACCGATAGGCTGCTTCACCAACTCGCTCCAGAACCTCAAACGGCCCAAGGTACCTCGGGCTTAGCTTTTTCAATCGCCGCACCCGCGAGACACCCTTGAACGGCTTGATCTTTAAGTACACATAGTCGCCCACAGCGAACTCCACATTCCTGTGCTTGGCATTATAGTACTTCGCTTGCCGGTCCTGAGCGATAAGCAACCTCTCCCGAATGGTTCTCACCAAAGAAGTAGCATCCTCCAGTTCTAATCGCTTATAAAACTTTGACTCACACGTTTCTAGCCAATACAACGGCGTGCAACATTTTCTACCATATAGGGCCTCAAAGGGCGCCATTTGAATACTCGCTTGGTAGCTATTGTTGTATGCGAACTCCACCAAATAAAGATGGTCTTCCCATTGCTTCCCAAAATCCAAGACACACATGTGAAGCATGTCTTCCATAGTTCTATTGACCCTCTCGGTCTGCCCATCTGTTTGCGGATGAAAGGCTGTGCTGAATTTTAGCTTTGTTCCCAACATTTGATGCACAAGCCTCCAATCATTGGACGTGAACCGCCCATCTCGGTCACTCACGATGCTGCGGGGCACACCGTGAAGCCGTACAATGTTATCCACATAAAGTTTTGCCAACTTCTCCACCGGATCATCCTTCCTATGCGGAATAAAATGCGACCCCTTCGTTAGCCGATCAACAACCACCCAAATGGCGTCGTTCCCCTTTTGCGACCTTGGCAAACCGTGCACAAAGTCCATAGAGATGTCGTCAAATTTCCACTCCGGAATCGGGAAGGACTTCAGAAATCCTCCCGGCTTTTGGCACTGCGCCTTCACCAAGGCGCAAGTTTGGCACTTTGTGTAACGCCCCGAATCTCAAAAGAGCGATGGGGGATGTTTTGGGCAAGTTTTGGGTTCTGGCAGTAAGCACACGGACTGGGACACGGGCGTGTCCCAGGGCGTGTCAGGCGTGTGTCGTCGAGTTGGTCGAGTGGTCGACAATTTTGGAGTCGACGATCGTCGAGCAGAGAACACGGCCTGCGACGCGGGCATGTCGCAGGGCGTGTCAAGGACGTGTCGACGATCGGCCCAGGGTGTCGACGAATTTCGCTCGACGTTGTGTCGAGACAGGGCACACGGCCAGCGACACGGGCTTGTCGCAGGGCGTGTCGACCCGTGTCGACATGAAGCCCGCGAAGTTGACATTGCGTTCGACGAAGTGTCGAGACATGGCACATGGCCTGCGACACGGGCGTGTCGCAGGGCGTGTCTACCCGTGTCGACACCCGTCCCAGGGAGTCGACGAACTTTGCTCGACGATGTGTCGAGATAAGGCACACGGCCTAGGACACGGGCGTGTCCAAGGCCGTGTCGTCAGGTCAACGATCTTCGCTCAACGAAGTGTCGAGTGTCGAGACCGTATACACGGCCTGGAGCCCAGCCGTGTTGAGGTGACACGGGCAAGGACACGGGAGTGTCCTAGAACACGTGCAGTGCTCGGGTTGTTTTCGGGGAAAAATGATGGGGGTACACGGCCGGCCACACGGCCGTGTCAGGTGGAATACGGGCATGTCAGGTAGAACACCGGCGTGTTTGATACCCGTGTGTTGTTCCAGGCAAGCCGATTTTGACGGCGAATAAGGCACACGGCCCTGGACACGGGCATGTGCCAGGCCGTGTGCGATCCAGATTGGGCATTTCAGTCCCGAATCAAAGCCATTCATTTCTTTAATTGATGATCCAACGGCTGGGGGTTGTTCCTAAAGGGATATACCCGGGATTGGGCCTTAGAAACCCTCACTTTTCATGAGTGGTTGTCTTTCTAAATCTTAGAGAGAGAGGAGAGCCAAGGAAGGAAGAAGGAGCTAGATCCGGCCATTGGAGGAGCTTCGAAGCTCCAAATCGCGAGCCGACTCCGGATTCACGGAGGCAAAGCTAGTGCGGTGCTTTTCATCCGCTTACTTTTTCATGGCGTCAAAGAAGAGCGCAAGGGTAACGATTCTCTTCTTGAGCATGATTAGCTCTTCTTCTTTGCATAGGAAGCCCGCTCTCGCGCGTTTGCGGTGAGTTGGAGGGGTTCCTTCAGGTAGATATGTGAAGTCCTCATTGTTTAGAGTCCGTAAGCGAGAATGGACATAGGCATGATGTGTGAAGCCTATCCGGACATGTTGGTCTGGATCGGTGATGTTGCATTGCATAATGCTGGAGAAGACGCCGTGCTATTGGTTGTTTTTCGGGTTTTCTACACGGTAGATTGCAACAGGGAGCCTTGGGGATTAACCCAAAGGTGCACCCGAAAAACTGGGCGGATGCGTGATCTTGCCAACTTGGAGGCCTGAGAGCAAACTTGAACATAACCGGGTTATGTAAAATTGTGTGACGAAAATGAGACTCGGGAGAAGTTTGACCCGCGCAAATGTCTTAAATTGTCATTGCGACGTGAGCACGGGTTAGATGGAACCGTACCCACTTCTATGTCGTTCGGGCTAAAGAGACCTAAAGTTACGTGGCACTTGCCATTGGCATAGATGAGAGTCTTCGGCGGTCTATGGCTTAAACTGTCGTGACCCATGCCGGGAAGACAAATTGCTCATAGGTTTGGCCGTCAAAGTGGCGGTGGTGAGTCCGGAATGTCTATGACTTTAATTGACGTGACATCGACCGGTTCACCGAGAATGTGCCCTGAGAGCACGGGGCGTGTGGCCGTGCGAGCCAACTTCTGTGATGAAATGAAAATATTATATTGCTCTCTTATGCTAATGAAATGCAGGGAAGGAGCATCGCCGCCCCGAGTTGGGGGCGGGATCGTTATAATTTGGTCAGCATTGCTGACCGTTGCCTTGTTTTTCCACCGTGCGGTGGTTTTTTGCTTGCAGGTGCTGCTGGACCAAGCGGTCAATAGCGAGATAAAGCCCAAAATGCGAAGCTGGCCCTCGAAGGCCTAATTGGAGTGTTTACTGTTTTTATTCATGTATGACCGGCCTGCGTGTCATGATTTGTAAATCATGTAATGTCAAGTGAACCATTTTGTAAGGCCTTAAGGCTTGAACTGGTGTATGTGTAACATTCCTATTTTGGTATTAGTGGACATTCATGCTTTAGTGCTGGGTTCTTTGTTACAACTTATTAATCTCCTTCCGCTAGAATGCTCTGTGTAGGACGTTATGATTAGTTGGATGGTTTCCATGAGTAACCACCCGGTCTGTCTGTAGTATATGGCATCGGGCCCCGGCCGGACCTACTGTTATATGCTATACGATGGATAGGGGGTGTTACAATTTGGTATCAGACTACTGGTTTTTGTCGGGCTTAAGATGAATTCGTGGGCGAATTCTTTTTAAGGGGTGGTGAGCACATTGCATGCGTCATCGTTATAATGGTAAAAGAACCCATGAATGTCCACTTAGGAATGAAAATACACATGTTTGAGGAACCTGCGTGTTCCTATAATTGCTGTTTGCAATTTTATTTGGTCGCTTAACGGTGTTTTGTACCACTATAGGTGACCAGATGTGGTGTTGGGCCGTCGGAACGCCGAGTTTTTGAGGCTAGCAGTGCACCAGATGTTGCTCCTGCAACACCTCTATCGGTTGAGAACATACGATTGGTGGCCGAAGCAGTGTTGGCCGTGATAAATGCGCAGCCTGCAAGGCAAACGCAGTAGCCCGCTCCTGCGATGGAGCAGGTACCGCTGCAAGAGGCTGAGTCGAGGAGAGTGGAACAAGTGGTAGTGGAACCGTTGGTGCCAAGGAGGGCGACCGAGCGGTAGCTTAAGCATGTTATGAGCTTTAACCCTCCGGTATTCTCGGGGTTGGGAACCCCATCTCAAGCTGAAGACTGGCTCTCCAGGGTGAAGAGAGTCATGACAGCAACAGAGATGGAGGAGTGGCAAATGACCACCATCGCTACGTTCCTTCTGGACGGTGAAGCGAGAATGTGGTGGGAAGGATTGGAGCTGCACTTGTTGAGAGGTAGGCAACTTTTTGATGTCCCAATCGAGGAGTTCTCGAGATTGTTCTTGGCTAGATACCTCCCTTCGGCGCAGAGGATAGCGTTGGAGAATGAGTTTCTGAAGTTGGTTCAGGGTGAGAGGAGAGTGGATGAATATCTCCACGAGTTTACTCGTCTGAGTCGTTATGCTAGCTCCACTATCGTGGATGAGGAGCGCAAAACGAATCGATTCTACGAAGGCTTGAGAGATGAGTTGAGATTACTACTCTCGGGGCCGATGACGCAGGGTTTCTTAACCTTGGTCAACACTGCCCGGTCCTTGGAAAAGGACATGAAAAATGTTCAAGCAAAGAGGAAAGTTGGTGAGATGAAATCTGAATTCAAAGTGTCGACTACTTCAAAGTCCAGCTATCGGAGGTCTTTTAAGAAGCATAGGACTTCGGGTCCAGCTCCTTCTGGTGCTTCTGGGGCGACTATGAGTCGGACCCCGGGTGCATGTTTTACTTGTGGAAAGACGGGGCACTTTGCCCGCGATTGTTGGAGCGGACGTCCTAAGTCTGAGAGAAGGCCGGGTGCGACTTATGAGAGAAGGGCAAGGCGGTGGAGTCGACCGCATCCCACTATGCTCCGGCCCAACCAAGGGTCTATAATCTTGGCCAACAGGAGGCCATCAAACAAGCTGATGTAGTGACAGGTACGGTTTAATTTATAGCAAGTCAATTTCTTTAAATACTTGTTATGTACATGTTACCTTACCACTGCTTGTTTAGGATTTTTATTGATTTGTGAAAATCCGGCACGAGCACTCTTTGATACGGGAGCTTCACACTCCTTCTTGTCCGAAGGATTTATATCACGCATCGGAGTCGCTTCTTCGATGGCGAAGGATAAGTAGGATGTGTTGTTGCCCAATGGGTGTTCGATGCGAGCGGATAGGATCTGCGATGTTAAGATTCGCATTGGGGATCAGGAGTTCGACCTGTAGGCGTCTTTACATCTGTTGGTGGAGTTCGACGTTATATTTGGCATGGACTGGCTCTCGGAGCAGCAGTCCTATATTGACTGCGGTCGCAAGGAAGTCAAGCTAGGAGCAAGTCATGAGACGACTTTTACGGGCTTAAAGGGGTCGAGCAAGACGTTGATGTCTGCTCTTCAGGTGGTGAAGGCGGTTCGTGCCGGTGCAGAACTGTTCTTTACACTAGTAGAGGTTGCAAACCCGAAGCCCGCGTTGGATTGTATTTCAGCGGTATCAGAATACCCTGATGTGTTCCCCGCAGATCTTCCTGGAGCCCCGCCTTAGTGGGAGATAGATTTTACGATTGAGCTAGTGCCAGGTGCAAAGCCTGTGTCACGATCACCTTATCGGCTAGCGCCTAAGGAAATGGCGGAGCTGAAAGTTCAACTGCAAGAATTATTGGAGCAAGGGTATGTGCGCCTGAGTTCGTCGCCTTGGAGCGCACCGGTCCTCTTTGTTAAGAAGAAGGAAGGAAGCTTGAGGCTATGTATTGATTATCGGGAGCTCAACAAGTTGACGGAGAAGAACAAGTACCCGATCCCCCGGATTGATGATCTTTTTGATCAGTTAGTCAGGTCGATGGTGTACTCGAAGTTGGATCTCAAGGCTGGGTACTGTCAGCTGCGAATAAGGGAGAGTGATATCCCGAAGACAGCGTTTAGTACGAGATACGAGCATTATGAGTTTACGGTCATGCCGTTTGGGCTGACTAATGCGCCGTCAGTGTTCATGGATTTGATGAACATGACTTTCAGGGACTACTTGGACCATTTCGTGATCGTCTTCATCGACGATATTTTGGTGTACTCGCAAAGTGAGGAAGATCACTTCAAGCATCTTCATTTGGTTCTCGAGACGCTAAGGAGAAATCAGTTGTATGCCAAGTTCTCGAAGTGCGAGTTTTGGCTATCCTCAGTGGCGTTCCTCGGTCATATAGTGAGTGGAGAGGGTATTGTTGTGGATCCGACGAAGATCGTTGCGATATGGGAGTGGCCTGAGCTTGCTACGGTAGCGGAAGTCCGGAGCTTTCTGGGGCTTGCCGGCTATTATAGGCGCTTCGTAGAGAACTTATCGCGGATAGCGCTACCTCTCACTACTTTGACGATGAAGGAGCATAAGTTCGTTTGGACGCCGGAGTGCACTCGAGCTTTTGAGGAGTTGAAGTGTCGGTTGACCACGGCGCCTATACTGAGTTCGCCATGTGGGACCAAAGGCTATGAGATTTATAGTGATGCTTCGGGCAGCGGTCTGGGTTGCGTGCTACTGCAACACGGAAGTGTAATAGCTTATGGCTCGAGACAGCTAAAAGTGCATGAAAGGAACTATCCGTTCCATGACTTGGAGTTAGCGGCCGTGATTTTTGCCTTGAAGCTGTGGAGACACGATTTGTACGGTGTGAAGATTGATATCTACACCGATCATAAGAGCCTAAAATATCTGATAGATCAGAAGGATCTGAATATGCGGCAGCATAGATGGATGGAGTTCCTGGGGGACTATATATTCAAGATCCACTACGTGCCTGGTAAAGGGAATGCGGTTGCGGACGCGTTGAGTCGCCGAGCCCCAGCTCAAGCCAATTGGCTATCAGTGCATGATGAGCGGTTGGTACGGGAGTTGGAGGCGTTGGAGATTGTTTGTGTGGATAGGCAATCAAGTGCTCATATGAAGCAGTTCATGGTAGAGGCTCTGGATGGGTCAAATTCCCAATTCATCGTGGAGGACAAATTACTTTGGAAAGACGGTCGTCTGTGCGTCCCAAGTATGGGTAATTTGCGGGTGGAGTTGTTGTACGAGGCACACCATACCAAGTACTCGATTCACCCGGGGAGCACGAAGATGTACCGTGATGTGAAGAAACTTTTTTGGTGGCCGAGTTTGAATAAAGATGTGGCGCTCTACGTAGCGAAGTGCCAAACTTGCGCCTTAGAGAAGGCGGAATGCCAAAAGCCGGGAGGATTTCTTAAGTCCTTGCCTATTCCGAAGGGGAAATTTGACGACATCTCTATGGACATTGTGCACGGTTTGCCAAGGTCGCAAAAGGGGAACGACTCCATTTGGGTGGTCGTGGATCGGTTAACGAAGGTGTCGCATTTTATTCCGCATAGGAAGGATGATCCGGTGGAGAAGTTGGCAAAGCTTTATGTGGATAATATAGTGCGGCTTCATGGTGTGCCCCGCAGCATCGTGAGTGACCGAGATGGGCGGTTCACGTCCAATGATTGGAGGCTAGTGCAACAAATGTTGGGAACAAAGTTGAAATTCAGCACAGCCTTCCATCCGCAAACGGATGGGCAGACCGAGAGGGTCAATAGAACCATGGAAGACATTCTCCGCATGTGTGTCTTGGATTTTGGAAAGCAATGGGAAGACCACCTTTATTTGGTGGAGTTCGCATACAACAATAGCTACCAAGCGAGTATTCAGGTGGCGCCTTTCGAGGCCCTATATGGTAGAAAATGTCGCACGCCGTTGTCTTGGTTAGAAACGGGTGAGTCAAAGTTGTATAAACGATTGGAAGTGGAGGATGCTACTTCTTTGGTGAGAACCATTCGAGAGAGGTTGCTTATCGCTCAGGACCGGCAAGCGAAGTACTATAATGCCAAGCACAGGAACGTGGAGTTCGCTGTGGGCGACTATGTGTACTTAAAGATCAAGCCGTTCAAGGGTGTCTCACGGGTGCGGCGATTGAAGAAGCTAATCCCGAGGTACCTTGGGCCATTTGAGATTCTGGAGAGAGTTGGTGAAACGGCCTATCAGTTGAAGCTTTCAGTGGAGCTTTGTGGATTACATGATGTATTCCACATTTAGGTGCTTCGGAAGGCGGTGCAAGAGCCTACGCAAGTGATCGCAGTTGATCAAGTGTCGGTGGATAGTGTGCTGACGACAAAGGTCAAGCCCGTGCGGATTGAGGACTCGGAGGTCAAGCGGCTATGCAATAAAGAGATCAGGATGGTCAAAGTCCGGTAGGATAATTGCGGTCGTGAGGAGCTCTCTTGGGAACGAGAGCAGATTATGCTTGACGAATATCCGGAGTTGTTCCGCTCAGGTACAAATTTTGGTTTTGTACATGTCTTTCCTTTATATAATTTCGTGGACGAAATTCTTTTAAGAGGGGGAGAGTTGTAACGCCCCGAAACTCAAAAGAGCGACGGGGGACGTTTAGGGCCAGTTTTGGGTTCTGGCAGTAGGCACACGGCCTGGGACACGGGCGTGTCCCAGGGCATGTCATGCGTGTGTCGTCGAGTTGGTCGAGTGGTCGACGATTTTGGAGTCGACGATCGTCGAGCAGAGAACACGGCCTGCGACATGGGCGTGTCGCAGGGTATGTCAAGGCCGTGTCGACGATTGGCCCAGGGTGTCGACGAATTTTGCTCGACGTTGTGTCGAGACAGGGCACACGGCCTGCGACACAGACGTGTCGCAGGGCGTGTCGACCCATGTCGACACTAAGCCCGCGAATTCGACACTGCGTTCGACGAAGTGTCAATACATGGCACACGGCCTGCGACACGGGCGTGTCGCAGGGCGTGTCGACCCGTGACGATACTCGTCCCAGGGAGTCGACGAACTTTTCTCGACGATGTGTCGAGACAAGGCACACGGCCTAGGACACGGGCGTGTCCAAGGCCGTGTCGTCAGGTCGACGATCTTCGCTCGACGAAGTGTCGAGTGTCGATACCGTGTACACGACCGTGTTGGGGTGACATGGGCAAGGACACGGGCGAGTCCTAGAACCCGTGCAGTGCTCGGGTTGTTTTTGGGGAAAAACGATGGGGGTACACGACCGGCCATACGGTGTGTCAGGTCGAACACGGGCGTGTCAGGTCGAACACGGGCATGTTCGTTACCCGTGTCTTGTTCCAGGCGAGCTGATTTTGACGGCGAATGAGGCACACGACCCTGGACACGGGAGTGTGCCAGGCCGTGTGCGGTCCAGATTGGGCATTTCAGTCCCGAATCAAAGCCGTTCATTTCTTTAATTGATGATCCAATGGCTGGGGGTTGTTCCTGAAGGGATATACCCGGGATTGGGCCTTAGAAACCCTCACTTTTCATGAGTGGTTGTCTTTCTAAATCTTAGAGAGACAGGAGAGCCAAGGAAGGAAGAAGGAGCTAGATCCGGCTATTGGAGGAGCTTCGAAGCTCCAAATCGCGAGCCGACTCCGGATCCACGGAGGCAAAGCTAGTGCGGTGCTTTTCATCTGCTTACTTTTCCATGGCGCCAAAGAAGAACGCAAGGGTAACGATTCTCTTCTTGAGCATGAGTAGCTCTCCTTCTTTGCATAGGAAGCTCGCTCTCGCGAGTTTGCGGTGAGTTGGAGGCGTTCCTTCGGGTAGATATGTGAAGTCCCCGTTGTTTAGAGTCCGTAAGCGAGAACGGACATAGGCATGATGTGTGAAGCCTATCCGAACATGTTGGTCTGGATCGGTGATGTTGATTGTATAATGCCGGAGAAGACTCCGTGCTATTGGTTGTTTTTCGGGTTTTCTACACGGTAGATTGCAACAGGGAGCCTTGGGTATTAACCCAAAGGTGCACCCGGAAAACTAGGCGGATGCGTGATCTTGCCAACTTGGAGGCCTGAGAGCCAACTTGAACATAACCGGGTTAGACTATACCATGGAAAAGTAAACGGATGAAAAGCACCGCACTCTCTTCGCCTCTGTGGATCCGGAGTCGGCTCGCGATTTGGAGTTTCGAAGCTCCTCCAATGGCCGGATCTAGTTTCTTCTTCCTTCCTTGGTTCTCCTCTCTCTCTCTATACTTTAGAAAGATAACCACTCAAGTAAAAGTGGGGGTTTCTAAGGTCCAATCCCGGGTATATCCCATCAGGAACAACCCCCAGCCGTTGGATCACCAATTAAAGAAACGAACGGCTTTGATTCGGGCCTGAAATGTACAGTCTGGACCGAATACGGCCTGGCACACGCCCGTGTCCAGGGCCGTGTGCCTCATTCGCCATCAAAATCGACGCGCCTGGAACAACACACGGGCATAAATCACGCCCGTGTTCGACCTGACACGCCCGTGTTCCACCTGACACAGCCGTGTGGTCGGTCGTGTACCCCCATCGATTTATCCCGAAAACAACCCGAGCACTACACGGGTTCTTGGACACGCTCGTGTCCTAACCCGTGTCCACTCGAACACGCCTGGGATCCAGGCCGTGTACACGGTCTCGACACTCGACCATTCGTCGAGCGAAGTTCGTCGACCTTACGACACGGCCTTGGACACGCCCGTGTCCTAGGCCGTGTGCCTTGTCTCGACACATCGTCGAGCAAAATTCGTCGACTCCCTAGGATGAGTGTCGACACTGGTCGACACGCCCGTGTCGCAGGTCGTGTGCCATGTCTCGACAATTCGTCGAGCGCAAAAATGTCAACTTCGCGGGCTCAGTGTCGACACGGGTCGACACGCCCTGTGATATGCCCGTGTCGCAGGCCGTGTGCCTTGTCTCGACACAACATCGAGCGAAATTCGTCGACCTCTCGACCAACTCGATGACACAAGCCTGACATGCCCTGGGACACGCCCATGTTCCAGGCCGTGTGCCTCCTGCCAGAACCCAAAACTGGCCCAAAACGTCCCCCATCGCTCTTTTGAGTTTCGGGGCGTTACAAATTGCTATTCTTAAGTTGGTTGCAGTAGATTCAGAGAAGTTGTTAGATCAAAAACTGAATGAGATTGCCAGATTGAAAAACATAATTGTTATTCAAATGGGCACAATTACATTCAAGAATGATCAGATTAGAAATCTGGAGGTTAGACTTTAGAAAGAGAAAGAGATTGTGGCTAGCTTTTTGTTGGAACACCCTATTACTGATTTGGGCAAGGATTATTATGTCTCTTAGGAAACTTGTTTTGACCTCATTGTATAGATCTAAAGGTCAATTAGAATTGAGTCTAAGAGTCAGTAGTTAGGTTTGGAAGCTGCCCTCAAGACCAGGCTTTTCAATTTTGGAGACTAAGTCATTTCGTCGAGCTCAGTACGACGAATCGTCGAACTCCATTCGATGATCGTTGAGCTCACTTCGACGAATCGTCGAACTTCATTCTACGATCTCTGAGCTTAACTTCAACGAGTCGTCGAACTCCATTCGACGATCTTCGAGCTCAGATCGACGTTCTTGACTCCAGTTTGATTCTCTATCTCTGAGCTCAGTTCGACGATAGTTGAGCTCAGATCGACGATGTCTGTTTCTGTCTAAGTCCAGGCTCTGAGCTCAGTTCAACAATAATGGAGCTCAATTCGACGTTTTTCTGAAGAGTTAGACGTTTTTCAAGATTCAAATTCAGACAGTTGTGGAAATATTCTCAGCATTTATGCCAGAGATCTTGTAGCCGTTTTTAATTAATCTGGAGCAAGTTTCACGGAATTTTCAAGAAATGTTTTATTGGAATTTCCTTCAGAAGACAAATAAAGTTAAGGAAGTCATTCATGACAGGCCAACGACTATCTTAGACAGAGGATCATTTCTATTCAGATCAAAGGAATAAAACATCAGTTTTTTCATTCTCCTGTCAGAGAATCAGACACACAACTTCTGCAACAACTCTAACAACAACAATTACACAAGAGAAAGAGAAAGAGTTGCAGACATTCTCAGTCTCAAAATTCATACAAGAACACACATCACAAAAGAAGATCAACTAATTGAAATTTTCAGATCTCTCTTGATTCAAGTGTTCAAAGGTCATCATCATTCAAGACTCCAGACACCTCACATTTCAGCTGTTGCTGAAATCATCTTTTGCTGGAGATCAAATCATTTGAAGGCCTATCACCCTACTGCAAAGCTTCACTTCCTGAACAACTCAAGATCTCAGGGGGAGCTTTGACAACATCCACTATCTTCTCTCTGACTGCTGACAGAGAAGATCATCTCATCCCTCTCTCTCTCTCTCTCTCTCTCTCTGATGTAAAGGGTTTTTCAAACTCCCTTCAAAAGTTTGTGATTGGTTTCTGAGACCTTATCAAAACTCAGTGGTGGCAAGACAACTGATCAAAAAATCTGGTTTGGTTTTTGAGCACCTTATCAAAAGCTCATTGGTGCACAGGACACCTGATCAACTCATCCTGTAGTGGATTCCTACCTAGGGTGGTAGAAGAGTGGATGTACCCAGGTTGATTGGGGAACCACTATAGCTCCTTGTGTCTTCTGGTTGCTTGTCTTTCTTTTGTTTCTGGCTGTGGTTTGGGATTGCTTTGTGATTGCTCTGTCATTATTCTGTATTTAGAGTTACTTTATGTTATTTGCTTCCCTGTTCACTTAGTAATACAACAACAGTTGTAAAAAGTTTTTAGCAAGCACCATACTCTATTCAACCCCCTCTAGAGTATATCAGATCTAACTTGCACTTTCAAATGGTATCAGAGGGAGGTTGGTTAAAAATACCACATCTCAGTGGTTGCACAGGATAACACCTGAACCCAAAGATCCCTCTAGTTAGATCTGCTTGTTTTGATTTTGATTATTAAAATTATTTCTTCACAAATGATGGCCCAAAACAAAGATTATGCTAGCACCAGACCTCCAGTGTGCAATCTATCTAAGTTTGCACTTTGGAAGGCAAGGATTAGACTATACATGAACTCTATTGATGATGACATTTTCAATTCTGTTTTGACAGTGTGTCCAAGACCTCCAGAGAACACAAGTACAAGTGCTGTTCCACCTCCTTCAGGAACAGATACAGAAATAAAGAAATGGAAATTGGCAGATGCAAAGGCTATGAACATTCTAGCCCAGACTATGTCTGATGATATATTCCAAAAGGTAGCTGAATGCAACTCAGCAAAGGACATCTGGGACAAGCTATCTGAAATAGTCTCAGGATCAGCTGATGAGAGAAAAGACAGAAGATCTCACCTCATAACCCAATATGAGAATTTCAAGAAAGGAGAAGCTGAGTCAGTAGCAGATATGTATAACAGACTCAGTCTCATAGTCAATGAGCTAAAAACTTTGGACAAGGAGATATCATTGACTGAGCTAAATGATAAAATCCTAATGTGCTTCTCAAGCACTTGGGACTCAAGGATCTGGCCAATCAAGGATGCCAGAAGTCTAAATGAGATCACCACTGAAGCTCTCTTGGGCAAGCTCAAGTCTTATGAGCTGCTCATTAAGAATAGAGAAGAAGAGCAGAAGGCTGCCTCACCAGCCACAAGAAAGGAAAAGTCAATAGCTTTCAAAGCCACTGAAGATCAGCCTGAAGACAAGGTCACAGGCAATGAGGAATTGCTAAGTCTACTGGCCAAAAGATTTTACAAAATGGCCAGAAAGGACTTCAGGAAAATATCATACAAAGACCATGACAAGCCAAGGTATGGTAAATCAAATAACAAAGAGATTATCTGTTTTGGTTGCAGGAAACCAGGCCACATTGTGCCTGACTGTCCAGAAAATAAAACAAGGACAGAAAGGACAAGAAAGAAAGGAGAAAAGACAAGGACTTCAAGAAGAATAGCAATGACAAACCCTCTTCCAGTAAGAACAAACACACAAGGAAGGGATTTGTTGATGAAACTTGGAGTGAGACAGAAGAAGAATCTGAAACTTCATCCAGCTCAAGTGATGATGAGGATGATGCTGAAGAAAAGGAATTCTGCATGATGGCTATCAATGCCTCACAACACAATTCTGATGCAGAAGAGTCAGAGTCAGACTCAGAGACTCAATTTGAAGAGGAAAAGGTAATAAGTTCTTTTGATTTTAATTCTGAGGACTTTAAGTATGAGTTTAAAGCACTATGTTTAGACTTATTAAAATTTGAGAAGGAAATCATTTCTCTCAGGAATCAATTGTCTGAACACAGTACCTTAAAATCAGATAACCTCAAACTCTCTGAGGAGTTGGAGTGTTGTAGGGAGCAGATAGCTTCACTGAAAAGTGAGCTATCAGAGGCCAAAAAGCTTGAATATTCCCTTAATAGGAGAAGCATCAAGCTAATGGACATCACAAGCACAGTGAACTCTAGATTCAATAGTATACTGGGCTTGGGTGCTTCATCCAGCCAACCTATAGTACTAACAACCCCAATTAAGTTTATCTCTAATAAAGGGAAGGGAGTTGTAGAGGTAGCTAGGAAAAATTCTGACTTACCCAAGAAAACAAGATTTCAACAGAAATCGTCGAACGGAGCTAGACGATCGCCGAACGGAGATCAACGATCTCAGGCAAAATCGTCGAACTCAGGTCGACAATCTCTAAACCCTGAACTCTGCCACAGTCGATCTTCAAGCGGAGCTCAACGATCTGACCCAAGATCTTCGAACTCAGCTCAGCGATCGTCGAGTAGAGATCAGAGTTTTGAAAACTTATTCAAGGGTAAATCAAAATCCAAACCTAGGGGTCCTTCTTACCAAAGATTTAACCCTTATACTTAATGGATAATACCTTCAAGGAGATATCATCCTGAAGATTATAAGAGTCAAACAGGGATGTCATTTATTTCTGAATTTAAAGGTTATCAACCTAGGCCCAAGGTAAACTGGGTCAAAAACAAGTAAATTGCTTTATGTGCAGGTGAAGACCTATCCAACATCAAACCAGCAATGGTATTTGGATAGTGGGTGCTCCAAGCACATGATAGGAAGCAAGGACAATTTCACATACTTTAAAGCCAAGCTTGGACCCAAAGTCATATTTGGTGATTCAAACTTTGGACTAATAAAAGGATATGGCTCAGTCCAGATTGGCACAATCACATTCAAGAAAGTAGCCTATATGGAAGGACTGAAGCACAACTTGATCAGTATCAGTCAACTATGTGATGAAGGCTACCAAGTGAATTTCAGCAAATCCTTATGCAAGATCAAATCAGAGGACAACACAACTGTGTTGACAGGTAAAAGGAAAGGTAACATCTATTTAGTATACTTTCTTTCAACAGAAGTAGATATTTGCCTGTTTAATTCTATTTGTAGACCTAATGAGTTATGGCATAAGAGACTAGGGCATATAAACCTTAGAAACATTGCTAGGCTATCCAAGGACAACCTTGTTAGAGGACTACCTTCTGGCCCCTACAAGAAGGAAGGACTCTGCAGGGCTTGTCAATTAGGCAAGCAAACCAAAAATAGTTTCAAGTCACTTAATAAGAGTAATTCACATAGGATTTTGTATCTGTTACACATGGATCTTTTTGGACCCATTACAGTATAAAGCTTAGGAGGTAAATCTTATACTTTGGTGGTTGTAGATGACTTCTCTAGATTCACATGGGTGTTCTTTCTGAGGAAGAAGTCTGATAACTTTAAGTGTTTGACAGAGTTTCTCAAATACATACAGACTGAGTTCAATACTCATATTGCCCTGATCAGAAGTGATCATGGGACAGAGTTGATTCTCTTCTTATGCAAGAGTTCTGTCAGAGTGAAGGGATCAGACACACTTTCTCAGCTCCTAGAACTCCTCAACAAAATGGGGTAGCTGAAAGGAAAAATAGAACCCTTATTGAATCTGCCACTACATTATTTTCAGATGCTCACCTTCCTCTATCCTTTTGGGCAGAGGCAGTGAACACCTCCAACTATGTGCTGAATAGAAGTTTAATACATAAACTGAAGGGCAAGACTCCCTATGAATTACTCAAAGGGAAGAAACCTAAAGTAGACTATTTTAAAATTTTTGGTTGTATCTGTTACATTCATAATAATGATGTTGGGTACATTGGTTCTAATGTACCTGATTTGAAGAAGCCTCACCCTACTCAATGATATACATCAAAATGTATTTGATGTGTTTTGATTTTAGTTGTGCAGGTTAAGTATTTGCAGGGAAAAGCTGAAAAGATTTTAAGTCCATGTGTCGACACCCAGGAGCAAAGTGTCGACACTTAAGAAGACTTGTGTCGACACCCAGGCAAGCAGTGTCGACACTTGGAGTACTTGTGTCGACACCAGGGATGCAGAGTCGACACCAGACAGAAAGTGTCAACACAAGGAGCTGTGTCGACACACAATGAAGAAAAGTCCAGTGAAGCTGTGTCGACACTTAGCAGTTGTGTCGACACCCAGTGAAACTGTGTCTACATCAGAAAGTGTCGACACTTGGAGCCTGTGTCGACACTCAGCAAAAGTCAGCAGAGTCTAAGTATAAGTGTCGACACAAGAAAGAATGTGTCGACACTCAGCAGAAGACTCAACACTTGAAGAAAGTGTCGACACAAGGAGCTGTGTCGACACTTAGCAAAGTTCAACAAAATTCTAAGTACAAGTGTCGACACTAAGGAGATGTGTCGACACTCAGCCAGAGTCTCAACAGAAGAAGAATGTGTTAACACAAGGAGCTGTGTCGACACTCAGCAAGTATCAACACAGAAGGAATGTGTCGACACCAAGAAGATGTGTCGACACTGAACAAATTCAACACATGAAGATGTGTCGACACAAAGGTGTTGTGTCGACACTTACAAGAATTCAGCAAAATACTGAAGAACAAGGAGTTGTGTCGACACACAATATTAATGTCGACATATGATGAAGAAGCTGTGTCGAGAAGTCAATTCTACAACACAAGGAGTTGTGTCGACACCTTGAAGGCTAGTGTCGACACTTAGTATACTTGTGTCGACACTTAGTCTATAAGTGTCGACACTTAAAGACAGACAGTCTCGACACTTTCAGACAGTTACAGATTTTTCAAGAACTGACTGAATGACTGGACAGCTGCCATTCCAGCCGGTCTACTGCACCTGTCAGAGTTGTCAGAAATCAGTTAAGATCTGAGGATCTGAGATAGTGGAGGAGTTTGGCTGAATCTAGTACACTAATAGATAGGCGAATGGGGAAAGTGGATGTACCCAAATCTTGGGGAACCACTATAAACCTGGGTGTTCACTGTGTGCATGTGTTTTGCTGTGATTGCTGGATGATTGTTGTGCAAAAGTAGTTATAACTCTGTGAAATTATCTGAATTCTGCCTAAAAAGTCAAAAAGATTTAAGTCACCTATTCACCCCCCCCCCCCCTCTAGGTGATTAGGTACAATATCTTTCAAGTGGTATCAGAGCCAGGTTACTCAAAAAGGGACATAACTGTCTGAGTAGATCCTGTTGGCAGATTCAGTCTAAGTACATTACAGAAGCAAGAAAATCAAGAACCATGGGTTCCACTGAGAATCATAAGGAATTGGGATCCATGAAGCTACCTATTTGCAGAAAAGAAATATTTGCCATCTGGAAGGAAAGGGTGAGACTATTTATGAAGCCTCAGACCCTAGGATATATATCACAGTTAAAGAAGGGTCATATGTGCCCATGAAGGTTTCAGTCTTAGATGCAAATCAGAGAACACCTAAAGACTTCTCTGAAATGACCAAGGATGAGATAGTTCTAGCCACAATGGACAAGAGGGCTCAGAATATCATTGTGAGTGCTATAGATGATGCTACCTTTCAGAATTTGATACACTGTAAGACATCTAAGGAGATGTGGGATACTCTTATTGTGTACATGGAGGGTTCTGAAGAAGTGAGGCAGGACAAAAAGTCCTTATTAAACCAAGAATATGAAAGCTTTAGGCAAGGTAGATCTGATAACATAACTGAATGCTATAAGAAGTTCTATAGGATTGTGAATGAGCTAATGTCCTATGGCAGAGAGTTCGGTAATTATGAGCTTAATGATAAGTTCTTGAGGTCCCTAACAAAGGATTGGGACATCAAGATCTGTGTCATTAGGGAAATGGCAAAGTTAGCAGAAATCCCTCCACCAACACTGTTTGGAAAATTACTATCCTATGAAATGCAGTTGATGGTGAGGAAAGAAGAGGAGAATACTACAAGAAGTGAACATAAGGAAAGGACAGTGGCCTTTAAAACAGAAGCCACCAGAAAATACAGAAGTAAGTCACCAACTCCACCTCCTAAAGTAGCTGAGACTGAGTCAGATGAGTCAGCAAGTAGAAATTCTGAGAGCAGTGAAAGTGATGAGGACTTTGCAGCATTCACAAGACACTTTCAGAAGTTCTAAAAGAAGAAACACTGGAGGACAAAGCCATCTACTTCAGAGGGTAAAGATGACTATTATCAGAACAAAAAGTCATCAAAGAAAGACAGGAAAAAGACCAAGTCTAGCAAAGCAACTCTATCAAAAATTGTTTGCTATTGCTGTAATAGACAAGGACATGTTATTGTAGATTGTCCATAGAAAAGGAAGGAGTCAAATGATAAGAAAAAGACTCAATTCAAGGGCAAGAAGGAAAGATCTTTTGTTGCCAAAAAGTATAAGAGCATGTCAGACATTTCTTCATCAGAAACTGAGTCAGATGCTGAAGCATACATAAGACTGTTTGCTGAGGAAGAAGAAGAAGAGTTCATTCAGATCATGAACTCTATATATGAATAAGAGGACAGTCAGTGCCAAGGACTAATGGCATTGACAAAAAGTGACAAAATCCAGGAGCAGCCTGGACCTAGTAAGGTACAAAATTGTTCTTTCAGTTCAATTTCTTGTGCTAGTTCAGAATCAGATTCATCATCATCAAGTGATGAGAGTGCATCTGAGTCTGAAGAGGATATTCATCAATTGATAGATGAATATAAAGTTCTGTTGCATGCTTTTAAGAAGAGCAAGTCCCTAGCCAAGAGTCAGGCAAAGGAAATTGCTAGTCTCAAAGTTGCTGCAACTGATTTTGAGAAGATGATTGATCAAAAGCTAAATGAAATAGCCAGACTGAAGCACATAATTGTGATTCAGATGGGGACTATATCATTTAAGAATGATCAAATCAAAAGTCTGGAGATTAGTCTTCAGAAAGAGAGAGATTTAGTTGCTAGGTTTTCTAAACCAAAGTCTGTTCTACCCTTAATTGATGAATTTGTTCATCAAAAAGGTAAAGCTGGACTGGGGTTTACTAAACCAGCTAGGACTGTTCAGTCCAAGTCCAAGGGCAAAGCCCCAGCTCTCAACAAGCAAGCTGTAAACAAAATAGCTAAGGATGTACCTAAGCAAAGGTACAATAGGTTTGAATGCTGGTGTTGTGGCAAGGTAGGCCACTTTGCCATGGACTGTTGACACAATTCTAGTGCCAAGTTGAGTAGCAAACAGCCTGTTGGATGATCTACAAGTAGCTTTGTTAGGAAGCAAACTAACCAGTACCAAGGACCCAAGAATTCTTTGGGTTCTAAGGTTCACTAATCTGTTTTGCAGGTGAGTCCAAGTGGCCATGCCCCAATATGGTACTTGGACAGTGGATGTTCCAGACACATGACTGGAAATAGGGGATTGCTAAAGGACTTCACTCCAATCAAAGATGGTCCAAAAGTCACCTTTGGTGGTTCTGAAAAAGGAATCATCAAGGGTTTTGGTAACATTTCTAGCTCCCATATAACTATTACTCAAGTGGCATATGTTAAAGGTTTGAAACATAACCTTATTAGTATATGTCAATTGAGTGATGTAGGATATGACATCTCATTTGTCAAAGATGGTTGTCATATCAGGAGGTCAAATGATCAAGAGATCATTTTGACAGGTTATAGAAAAAGAAATGTCTATTGCCTAGACATTATGTGTGAGAACAATGGTTCTCCAGTGTGTCTTGTAGCTGATGAGAAAGTCTCTCATTGTGTCAAATGGCACAAGAGGCTAGCCCATCTCAACTACAAGACAATTGGCCAACTCTATAACAAAGAGTTAGTGAGGAATGGTCCTCAAGTTAAGTGTATTAAAGATGGAATATGCTCAGCTTGTCAAAAGGGCAAGCAGACTAGATCCACCTTTAGTAGCATTGAAAACAAAGATGCTGTGAGGTGTTTATACCTCTTGCATATGGATCTCTTTGGTCCTATGCCAGTTCAAAGCCTATGTAGGAAGGTCTATACCTTTATAGTTGTAGATGACTACTCAAGGTTTTCCTGGGTGTTCTTCCTTAGACAGAAATCTGAAACACCTAGTGTCTTCTATAGCTTTGTCAAACAAATTCAGAATGAACTAGACAGTACAGTGGTCAAGATAAGAAGTGACCATGGTACTGAATTTCAGTCTGATAGTATGGTAAAACTATGTGAAGAATTTGGGATATTTCAAGAGTTTTCTTCACCAAGAACACCTCAGCAAAATGGCATTGCTGAGAGGAAAAATAGAACCTTGATTGAGGCTGGTAGGACCCTATTAAGTGACACATCTCTACCAGAATATTTCTGGGCTGAGGCAGTTAATACTGCATGCCATGTAATTAATAGGGCTACCATTACTAAAAGCCACAACAAGACCCCCTATGAGATTGTGAAAGGCAGAAAACCAAACCTATCCTATTTCAGGATCTTTGGTTGTAAGTGCTCTATACTTAACAATGGAAAGTCTTACTTGACTAAGTTTGCTGCCAAGTCCCAAGAGGGAATCTTTTTTGGGTACAGCAACAACAGTAAGGCTTATAGAGTCTACAACTTGTCTACTCAAGTTGTAGAAGAGTCTGTACATATAGTATTTGATGAAACTATACTTATTAACAATGAGTTGTCTAGTAGTATATGCAGCTCCACAGGTATAACTAAGAAGTTGGACAAGCTCACTATTGAGGAAGAACCTACTGCAAGACAGGAAGTAGAAGATAGTGGCTGCTATACAGGGGGAGTACTATATGTACCTAATGCAGATGAAGTTCAAGGAGTGCAGCAAGATGAAGAAACTGAAGAAGTTCAACCTGAAGCCAGGATGCCTCCAGCTAATAGGCATCTTAGAGATCATCCAGCAGATCAAATCATTGGTGATCTAAGACAAGGGGTACAAACAAGGAGCAGAAATCTGAATACAGTACTCTTCTCCAGTTTTCTATCCCAAGTAGAGCCAAAGAAGTTTGAAGAAGCCATCCTAGACCCTCATTGGATTGAGGCAATGCAAGAAGAGCTGAATCATTTCAAGAGGTGCAAAGTCTGGGAACTTGTTCCTAAACCTAAAGACCACAACATAATTGGGACCAAGTGGATCTTTAGGAACAAGATGGATGAACATGGAGTCATCATTAAGAACAAAGCAAGATTGGTTGCTAAAGGATATAGGCAGGAAGAAGGTATTGACTTTGATCAAACCTTTGCTCCAGTAGCCAGACTGGAAGACATAAGGATGTTCCTGGCCTATGCAACCTATCAAGGATTTAAAGTTTACCAAATGGATGTTAAGTTAGCCTTTCTTAATGGTAATCTAAAAGAGGAAGTCTATGTGTAACAGCCATCAGGTTTTGTTGATTCAACTCAACTTAATCATGTCTATAGACTTAGGAAAGCATTATATGGGTTAAAACAAGCCCCTAGGGCTTGGTATGAAACCCTGTCTAGTTTCCTCTTTGAGAATAAGTTCACAAGGGGAAAAATAGATAAGACTCTATTCCTTAGGGAATCCAGAGGCAAAGTAATACTAGTCCAAATATATGTAGATGACATAATATTTAGGTCTACTGAAAGTAGTCTTTGCAAAAAGTTTGCAAAACTAATGCAAGGACAATTTGAGATGAGTAGTACGGGGGAACTTAAGTTCTTCTTGGGTCTCCAAGTTAGACAGACTGAGAATGGTTTATCTATATGCCAGTCTAAGTTCACCCTAGAACTCATAAGGAAGTATGATATGGATTCATCCAGTACCATGAAGACTCCTATGAGGTCAAGTATGTCTCTTAGCAAGGATGATGCAGGGAAACCTGCAGATGAGTCTTTGTATAGAAGGATAGTTGGCTCCCTACTTTATTTGACTGCAAGTAGACCAGATATCATGTATGCTACATGTGTCTGTGCAAGGTATCAAGCATGCCCTAAAGAGTCTTATTTGACAGCAGTCAAAAGGATACTGAGATATCTAAAGGGCACTCCTTATCTAGGCCTTTGGTACCCTAGGAATGGAGACTTTGATTTAACAGGTTATTCAGATGCAGATTTTGCAGGCTGCAAAGAAGACAGAAAAAGTACAACTGGAAACTGTCAATTCCTAGGTGGAAGACTGATTTCATGGAGTAGCAAAAAGCAAACAAGTATGGCTATCTCCACTGCAGAATCAGAATATGTGGCTGCAGGAAGTTGTTGTGCTCAACTTCTATGGATACAACATCAGCTTGAGGATTATGGAATTCAGGTAAGTAGAACACCATTGTTTTGTGATTCTACAAGTGCTATATCAATTGCAAATAATCATGTTTCCCATAGTAGAACTAAACATATTGAAATAAAATATCATTTTCTAAGGGAACATGTAGAAAAAGAAGATATATCACTAGAGTATGTAAATATAGATAATCAACTAGCTGATATGTATACTAAGCCCCTAGAAGAAACAAAGTTCAATAGGTTTAAAATTGAACTAGGTATGATAAACTTAGAATAAGTTTACAGAAATGGCTAAGTAAAAAGGTGTCGACACACAGAGTTATCTGTGTCGACACAGAAAAGTGGTGTCGACACTTTAGGGAAAAGGTGTCGACACATCTAGGAAGTTGGTGTCGACACTTCAGAAAATTAGTGTCGACACATACAGGGTCAGTGTCGACACACCCAAGGTGGTGTCGACACTTAGAATTTACTCAGAATTATCTAAGTGAAGCCTCGGCTAAGTGTCGAGTTAAGTGGTGTCGACACATATAATCTGTCGACTAAACTTGTGTCGACACAGTGTGTCGAGACATTATAAGTCTGTGTCGACACTTTTCAACAGTGTCGACACAATTTCAGTTAGTTACCCCGCCCTTTCATCTTCAAACCTAGAAAGGTATAAATAGGATTTCTCCATTGTCTGTCGACACGCTCGCTGAAGTTTCGAGACCAAACTTGTGTGTCGACACCTCTCTTCTCTCCAGTCAAATTCTTCAAACCCTAATGGCGCCAAAGCTTGAGGAGAACGTCAATGAAGGTTATGAACTAGTGCGGGACGCGTTTGCTGACGCAGAATCTGAGATCACGAATGTGGTAACCCTAGTCGCCAACTCAGGGTTAGAATTTCTTGTTTCAGAGCCGACTAAGATCTAGAAGAAAGAAGTCTTGGAATTCCTAAATGGAGCTAAAGTAGATGAATCTGGACTCAAGATAAAGTCTAGGGTTCATGGTGAAAACGTGAAGGTCTCACCTAAAAGTTTGAGAAAGATCTTAAATCTACCCAGGACAAAAGAAGAGGATGAAGTTACTGCTTCAAAGACCAGAGAAGCTTTAACTTGGTGTGGACTGGATTCCAAATTGAAAATTGGATCAGTTTTCAATAGGAAAGGCATGAACAGCCAGGGGAAATTTCTATCTGAAATTGTTGGAAAGGTTATCCTGTGCAAGTCTGGAGGACATGACAGGATTTCAGCTTATATGTTCAGCATCATGACAAGGATTATCTTTCAACTAACTACTGATTGGTCTGCAGTATTATTTGAGAAGATAAAGGAGAGCCTAAAGAAACCCAATTTGGGTAGGATTCTTAGTCTGTACCTTGCTGGTAGTATACCAGAGGTTATGAGTCAAGCTGCTGGAACTAAGATCAACCATATGAGAAAGATGGACATGAGGATCTTCTCAAGGTGGGATAGGGTTTTGTCTAAGGAGATGCCAACACCAGAGAAAATAACTCCTGAGATGGAAACCCCACTCAAGAAGAAGAAGAAGACAGTGGCTCAGGATTCATCTAGCAGCTCTGGTAGTGAAGAGCAAGTTGTCTTTACACCTGATGATGATCAAGAACCTGGAGATGCTGGGAAGTCTACAGCTCAACAAGAAGTTGCTGAGAGGCAGGAGGAGCTCCCTCAAGCTAGCCCCATTCACCAGGATTCAGTCCAGGGGGAGCCTCTAGTAGTGGAAGAGCCAGCTCCACTGGAAAGTGAACAATCTACAAACACTATTCTTGTGGTAATCACTGAGATTAATGCATTAGATTTTCCTATAGAGGATACTGATTTGTCTGATTCATTAAATCATGTTAATCAGCAACCACAGATTGATAGTCTACCCCCAGATGTTGTCATGAAGGACACATCTGATACAGTTCAAGTAGTTTCTGATCCAGTGGTAGATGAACCAAGAGTTTCTCCAGCCCATTCTCCACAAGAATATACAATGGAAGATCTTTTCCTCAATCTGGATCAAACAGACTTTGAAAAGGGAAGTGCTGCTACTGAGGGGGAGAATGCTCCTATTGAGGGGGAGCCAGTGGAAATTCTGGAAGAACCTGCAAGGCAAGAACCTGAGAAGGCACCAGAAGTGCAGAAGGAGTTACCTCCTAGCCCTAAGGAGAGGGTAGAAATTGCTAGCACATCAGCTTCTGAAGATGAGAAAGCTACAAGAGCTAAGAAAAGGAAGTTCCAAGTATTTAAGAGAAGGAGCCAGAATTACAAAAAGGCCTTGCAAACTATTGCACCATAACCTATATCACAGCCAGCACCAACTATAGATTACAGTGCTTTGATGGTTGCTATGCAAATTAAGCTGGATGAGCACAGGAAAGCGATAGAAACATATGTGGATGAGGGGCACAAGTCTTTACAGTTTGATCTGGCCCAGGATATTAAGTCTATAAGCTTTGAAATGAATCTAAATAAGAAGGAAATGACTGACTGCTTCCACAAAGGATGGAATGCAGTGGTATACTTGGCAACTCATCAAGAGAAGATAAAAGCTCAAGTGGATGAACTTGAAGTCAAGCAAGGCTATGTACTGGAGAATCAAATCAGAATGAATGATAATTTGACAGAATCTCACAATGCCATTATCACTGATATGCAGAACATAGCTGCTGGACTGACTACTCTAATGCTACTACTAAGGCAGAGTTTGATAAAGCATTGCAAAAGAGTTTAACTGATGTTACTTCTGCAATTCAAGACTCTCAAAAGTTGATAACTGAGAAGCTCCAAAGGTTGAAACCTTTATTTAAAGATGGAGTCAACTATTTGGATAACCAAGTCAGATTTCAAAAAGATGATGTAAGAGATCACATAGAAAGAGAAGTCATAAAGGGGGAGAGGGTGTTAGTCAAAGCCAGCTCTGATCATGCTAAGCGGATTTCTAATTCTATCAGAGCTACTCTTGGTTATCCTCCTTTATGTGATGATGACAATGTAGCAGAATCTGGGATACGTCCTGCATATCTAGGAGGGGAGCAACCTAAAGTGGCTCAAGTAATCTACCCTCCTCCAGATTTTGATATGGTTCAAGCTGATATACAATCAATGTATAGCCCACCCGAGGGACAGCAAAATGTCATCATAGAGAAGGTGGTTCAGCCAGTATCTGAGGCTCTGCAAGAAGCTTTACTAAAAGAACAAGAAGCCAGATTGTCTAAAAAGAAGTTCAGAGAGCAAGCTGAACAAAGACCAGACTTTGAGCAGTGGAGCCCCACTTCAAGAAATATTATTTTGACTGCTTGGAAGGCTGCCAAAGATAATATACAAGACAGAAACAAATGGTTTTCTGAACTAGAATGGAGGAAGCATGAGACAAGGCAAGAAGCCATAGTGCAATACAGGAGAAAGACAAAGATGGGAAAGCTACATCCTACTGCCCAGGAGCCTAGCAAGTACTTTCCCAAGCCTTATCACTACTTTGAAAGCCAAAAGATTAAAGCTGAAGAGCAAAAGAAAAAGGATCTGAAAGGCAAGAAGCCTGCTGATACTGAAGATGTTGAAGCCCCTGTGCAAGCAAAGATACAGACTGGGAAGGGCATAGTGATCAAGGAGGCAGAGAAAAAATAGAATAGCATTATCTTAAGTTTACAGTTGTAACATTTTGATTTTAAAACACTCTGTAAATTTTTGTATAATGAATTTGACAAAGTGTTAGAACAATGTGCTGTGTGATAAATTTATTTCTTAATTGTTCTGAGATGATATCTGTGTGCATGTTTATTTAATACATGCTATGTACTTTCCCTGAATGTATAATCCTGCTTTACATCATGCTATGATTTTATTCTGTATGGTGTATATCATTAACTAAGGGTTATGACTTCTCTAAATAGGGGGAGATTGTTGGGTACATTGGTTCTAATGTACCTGATTTAAAGAAGCCTCACCCTACTCAATGATATACATCAAAATGTATTTGATGTGTTTTGAGTTTAGTTGTGCAGGTTAAGTATTTGCAGGGAAAAGTTGAAAAGATTCTAAGTCCATGTGTCGACACCCGGGAGCAAAGTGTCGACACTTAAGAAGACTTGTGTCGACACCCAGGCAAGCAGTGTCGACACTTGGAGTACTTGTGTCGACACCAGGGATGCAGAGTCGACACCAGACAGAAAGTGTCAACACAAGGAGCTGTGTCGACACTCAATGAAGAAAAGTCTAGTGAAGCTGTGTCGACACTTAGCAGTTGTGTCGACACCCAGTGAAACTGTGTCTACATCAGAAAGTGTCGACACTTGGAGGCTGTGTCGACACTCAGCAAAAGTCAGCAGAGTCTAAGTATAAGTGTTGACACAAGAAAGAATGTGTCGACACTCAGTAGAAGACTCAACACTTGAAGAAAGTGTCGACACAAGAAAGAATGTGTCGACACTCAGCAGAAGACTCAACACTTGAAGAAAGTGTCGACACAAGGAGTTGTGTCGACACTTAGCAAAGTTCAACAAAATTCTAAGTACAACTGTCGACACTAAGGAGATGTGTCGACACTCAGCCAGAGTCTCAACAGAAGAAGAATGTGTCAACACAAGGAGCTGTGTCGACACTCAGCAAGTATCAACACAGAAGGCATGTGTCGACACCAAGAAGATGTGTCGACACTGAACAAGTTCAACACATGAAGATGTGTCGACATAAATGTGTTGTGTCGACACTTACAAGAATTCAGCAAAATACTGAAGAACAAGGAGTTGTGTCGACACACAATATCAGTGTCGACACATGATGAAGAAGCTGTGTCGAGAAGTCAATTCTACAACACAAGGAGTTGTGTCGACACCTTGAAGGCTAGTGTCGACACTTAGTATACTTGTGTCGACACTTAGTCTATAAGTGTCGACACTTAAAGATAGACAGTCTCGACACTTTCAGACAGTTACAGATTTTTCAAGAACTGACTGAATGACTTGACAGCTGTCATTCCAGCCGGTCTACTGCACCTGTCAAAGTTGTCAGAAATCAGTTATGAACCGGACCAGCCGGTTACCATGAAGAAGGCCTATAAATAGGCTTATACTGTCTACAGAAGAAGTTGTTCAAGTGATAATTCACAAGAGAAACACATAAGAAGATCTAGCTATTCCTTGAAGAATCAAGTGAAGATCTAAGTAGTTGGAGAGAGAGAGCTCCATCCAAGAAGACGGCCGTTGGAACCAGGCTGAGAAGAAGGGTTCAAATTTTGTTCTGAATCTTAAGTAGCAGAGATCAAGGATCAACTGCAGAGGAGATCAATCTTATTGTATTCTACATTTAAGAAGCTTTGAAGAAAGCCAAGTCAGGTTGATCTCAGCTGAGTTCTTCCAAGAACTCATCAAGAAACTCACAACTCTTCTCTCTTTTCTCTGAGTTGTAGGGATTACATTTTGTATACATATTATTTTGTAAGATCCTTAGGGATCTGAGTTTGTAAGCCTGTAATTATAAAGGCTGAGTGTAGGGCCTGTGTGCCTGAGTGTAGGAGATTTGTATCTCTGAGTGTAGGCCTGTTGTGGCTGAGTATAGGCCTTGGTGGCTGAGTGCAGGCTTTGTGAAGAAGCTGAGTGTAGGCTTTGTGAAGAAGCTGAGTTGTAGGGCCTTGGGCCTGAGCTGTAGGAACCTGTTTTGGGGTTCTGAGTGTAAGATCTGAGGATCTGAGATAGTGGAGGAGTTTGGCCGAATCTAGTACACTACTAGATAGGCGAAGGGGGAAAGTGGATGTACCCAAACCTTGGGGAACCACTATAAACCTGGGTGTTCACTGTGTGCATGTGTTTTGCTGTGATTGCTGGATGATTGCTGTGCAAAAGTAGTTATAACTCTGTGAAATTATCTGAATTCTGCCTAAAAAGTCAAAAAGATTTAAGTCACATATTCACCCCCCCCCTCTAGGTGATTAGGTATAATATCGTTCAAATGACAAGAAATATTTAGCAAAATTTCAAGCTAAAGCTGATGAAGGAGTGTTTTTGGGATACTCCATGATCAGTAAAGCTTATAGGGTATATAATAAATCAACTCTTAAAATTGAATAATCTGTTCATATATCTTTTGATGAATCTAACATGTCTTTCAAGGAGAAGAATACTTCTACCATAGAACCTTTGCAGGTACACTCTCTTGCTGAAGACTTGGACAGGTTACAAATCATTCAAAAAGAGGAAAGCAGTGAAGATGAAGAAGACATTCAACATCTGAAAGAGAAACTTCTTGAAGAGCCAGTTGTTGTACCACAAGAGGAAACAACAACACAGGTTGGTGAACAATCAACACCTCATGTTGATTTAGTAACATCAAGAGAACATCCAATTTCCCAAGTGATTGGAGACATCTCAGCTGGTGTGTAAACCAGAAATCAGGTCAACCAAAACCTGATGCACACTTGCTTCCGTTCTCAAATTGAACCTCAATCCATTCAAGATGCAGAGCAAGATCCACACTGGATCATTGCAATGCAAGAAGAGCTGCATCAATTTGAAAGGAACAAAGTTTGGGAACTAGTACCAAGGCCTAAGGATCACTCCATTGTTGGAACAAAGTGGGTGTTCAGAAACAAGTTGGATGATCAAGGAGTCATTGTAAGGAACAAGGCAAGGCTAGTTGCTGAAGGGTACTCTCAAGAAGAAGGAATAGATTATGACCAGACTTTTGCACCAGTTATAAGGTTAGAGGCTATAAGAATCTTCTTAGCATATGCAGCACACAAAGGTTTCAAAGTATACCAGATGGATGTAAAGAGTGCTTTTCTCAATGGAGATATCAAAGAAGAAGTCTATGTCAGACAACCCCCAGGTTTTATCTCCTCAACTCATCCTGATTATGTTTTCAAGTTGCATAAGGCATTATATGGTATAAAGCAAGCTCCTAGAGCATGGTATGAGACCCTAGCATGCTTTCTTCTGAAAAATGAGTTTATAAGGGGTAGAGTAGACCAAACTCTTTTTATTAGAACCCATAAGTCCCATATCATACTAGTATAAATCTATGTAGATGATATTATATTTGGTTCTACTGATTCAAATTTATGCAGAAGGTTCTCCAACCTAATGCATTCTAAATTTGAAATGAGTAGCATGGGTAGGCTATCCTTCTTTCTAAGATTGCAAGTCAAACAACATGTTGAAGGTATATTCATTTCTCAAACCAAGTATGCAAAAGAATTGGTTAAGAAGTTTGGTATGTCTGAAGCATCATGTATGAAAACACCTATGCCTACCAATAATGTATTAGATGTTGATGAATATGGGAAACCTGCTGATCAGACAACATATAGAGCAATGATTGGCTCTTTATTGTACCTTACAGCTAGTAGACCTGACATAATGTTTGTTACATGCATATGTTCTAGATTCCAAGTGAGCCCTAGAGAGTAACACCTAACCTTAGTAAAAAGGATTCTCAGGTATGTAAAAAGTTGTCCAAATCTAGGTCACTGGTATCCAAAAGATTCAGCATTTGACTTAACTGGGTTTTCTGATGCTGATTATGCTGGATGCAGAATAGATAGGAAAAACACCAGTGGAACTTATCAATTTCTTGGTGATAGACTTGTTTCCTGGTTTTGCAAGAAACAAACATCTGTGTCAACTTCAACTGCTGAAGCTGAATATATGGCTGCAGGTAGTTGTTCACAAATATTGTGGATTCAAAATCAGCTCCTAGACTATAACTACAACTTAGAGAAGTCAAAAATATTTTGTGATAACACCAGTGCTATTTCAATAGCACAAAATCCAGTCCTCCATAGTAGGACAAAACACATAGAAATTAGGCATCACTTTCTAAGGGATAATGTTGAGAAAAATAAAATTGAACTTCAATATATCCCAACTGATTTGCAAAGGGGAGATATTTTCACCAAACCCTTGGATGAAAAGAAACATACATTCTTCCTGAATCAGTTAGGAATGTTAGATGGAGGAAGTCTAAAATAAGGTCCAAGATTTTAAAACTCTAAAAATGACCAAGACTAGGCAAACATCTTAATTTTTCTAGTGTATAGAGTGTTTCTGATCTTTGAACTGCGCTCGACGATTTTCCCCCAGATCGTCGAACGGATATCGACGACTTCCGAAATCGTCGACCAGAGTTCAGCGCTTCTCAGATAGTGCTAAACTATCTTTCTCAGGTCAGCGATCGTCGTGCGGAGCTCGACGATTTTGTTTTCTGAACTATCGTCGAACGGAGCTCGACTCTCCAATATCGTCGAATGGAGATCGACGCTATTGATGAACTTTTAGTTTCCTCTAGAATCCCAGATCGTCGAACAGAGTTCAACGATCTTTCCTTTTCTGCGTCGAACCCTAATATAAAACTCATTTTTCGGTCGTCGTTCTCCCTTTGTGCTTTCATACTTTCTGCAAAACTTTTTCTTTCCCTCCAAACTTCTCTACACTTGGTCGTTTGTTTGTTGATTTTTTGTAGGAATCAATGGCCGTCTTAGTTGCAATCCTGGCCGCAATGAAATTTGATGCAGGTTTTGATATCGACATGGACTCTTTCAATAACAGCGATCAAATTTTCAAAGATATTCTAGAACTTTTCAAGGAACAAAAGCTAGTTACCATAATGTCCACCAGGATCAAATTAGCTGCAGATGAGATCAAGGAATGGGTATATACTGCCCATAATCAGGATCAGAATACAGTGATTGGAACAATCTCAGGAACCCAGGTATCTCTCACACCTGCTGTCTTGACAGAGGTCTTTCAATTAAATTCTGGTGAGGATTCTGCTGAGATTTCTGGAGAGGAGTTTTCTGATTTGCTTGAAAGAATGAGACATTCAGATACAAACCCTAGCAAACTGTTGAAGAAAAATCTGTCTGTTGAGTACAGATTTCTAGCTGATGTGGTTGGAAAGGTGTTGTTGGCCAAACACTCAGCTCATGATACCATCTCCAGGTATCAGCTCTGCTTGATGGGTGCTCTTGTGGACAAGAAATAATTGAACTGGGGAGAAGTCTTCTTTGACTTGATCAAGAAGAAAATCAACAAAAACTTTGTTAATTTTGGGAGAATCTTAGGGCTGTTTCTTCAGAACAGATGCCCTGCCCTGCTTGTTTCAAATGGAATGCACATCAATGCCTCCAAGAGGCTCATCTGTGCCCTGTTTGGAAAATGGGACAGACAAATTATCAAGCCCAGCAGGCCTTCTAGCATTTCTACTTCAGGCGCAAGGCCTATTTCAGTCTCTTCCCCTCAAGTTTCTGCCCATGCAAAAGACTTGCCTGCTTCATCTTCTCCTCCTCCACCTCTTGTTTCATCTACACCAGTCACATCCACCATTACAATTTCTTCCATAATCACCATTTCCACCCCATCTCCAACTTCAATCCATTCTCCAACTCCTCCACTAACTGAAGAAATCTTCCATCCTCTACATCAATACCCCCACCTGGATATTGACTCATCCTCTCATATTCCCTCTTTCAATCTTATAGATGATTCCTCCATGGATGACTCTCCTTCATCCCCTTCTGAGCCACCATCCTCATCCACCTCATATCAACAACTACTTCAGAATATAATTGCACAACCATCCTTCACACCATCTATTTCCATTCCATTATCTTCTATTTCCACAATTCCCATCTCTCAACCTTCATTTCCACCATCCACCTGTTCTCCTCCAACATCTCCTCTGCTCCACCTTCAATCCCTACCTCTGCTCAAGTCCCTCTTGAGCATGTAGATCTTCCAGCTCTTGCAGACAGGCTCTATGGGCTGATAGCTCCAAGGCTATCACTCTTGCTGGAGACCTCTATGGCTCCACTTATAAAATCAGTTGAAGAACTGTCTGCCAGGCTCTCCTCTCTTCTTCCTTCTCAGGCAATCCCTTCTTATGGGTGCCTTGATCCAGTTGCCACTGAATCTAGGCAGGGGGAGATGCCTCATGAAGTTGAAAGATTGCATGCTGCTGCTGCTACTTCAGTCCAAGCTCAAGCTTCAATACCTCCAGTTGCAGTTATCACAGTGGACCTCAGATCACTATTATCAGATTTTGATTCTATTTATTTCAGCTGTCTTCCAGAGCACACTGTAGTCCAGCAATCTGAGGATCTCTCTAAGGCCATTGTGCCCATTCCCAGCTGTGACACCAGTATAATAAATTCTTTTGTAACTTCCCTCTATGCTGCTGCTCCTTCTGTTTCTGTTGAAAGTACTGCTGCTGCTCCTACTGCTAATGTTGCTACTGCTGATAGTTTTGATGTTGTTGCTGTTTTAGTATCTGATGACATGCATATGACAGAGGCATTTGTTTTTGAGCCTGTTGTTACTGCTGATGTTATTACTGTTACTACAAGTGTTGTATTTGTCTCTGTTGTTATAACTTCTTTTGCCAGTATTGCTTCTACTCCTCTTCCTGCTGTTGCTGCTGCTACTGTTGCTGTCTCTGCTGTTACTTCTGCTCAATCTCAATAACAGTTAGATTATCTCAAAAGGATTGATTCATTATATGATAATCAAAGCTCAGAAAGTGATCAGTATAGGACTGACTCAGATGACTCCTCTGCTATAATTGTAAGAAAAAGAAAAGCCAGAAGCAAAGTAATGAAGAGAGTCCCCCCAGCAAAAGTGAAAGACATAAATGATATTCCTTACTACATTCTGCATGATTGACCTATCACAGAACATTGGATGCAATACTCCAAAAATTAACTAAAAGCTATGAAGAAGAAGAGAAAGTATGACAAAGGATCTTCCCATTTCAATCCTCCTCCTCCTTCACCAGGTGCAGGTGCAAATGGAAGTGCTGCATCTCAACCTTCTGCCAGAAGCCAAACCTCTTATCAGCCTCAAGGTAGATCCCAATATAAAGGAAGCCAATCTAGAGGCTATCAGTCAAGAAGAGGAAATTACAGAGGACATCAAAGAGAATTCCAAGTATATTCAAAAGGACATTCCAGGCAACATCCATACCAAAGGGAAGGACAAGGTCCATCTGACACAACTTCTGGTCCCTTTCCTTAGAAGCTGAAAGATTTAGTCTCCTCCAGAGCTCCTCCAGATAATCCCTCAAATAGATATGAGCCTCCTATTCCATTTGAGGATCCAGAAAACAATCCTACTTCATGGACAGCTAGGATTAAAGAATTGGCTGCTTTAGATCAGATTAAGAAAGCCAGAGAACAAGGAAAAGATACTTCAAATATAACTACTTTATCAGATCAAAGGAAGAAGGAACTTGAAAGATACTCCTCCAGTAATTTTTTTTGATTCAGAAAGCTACATGAAGCTGCACCCTGAAGCTGTAGTGCCCAGGCCAAAGCAACAAACCTCTCTAGGTGCAGCTGATGACAGGAGATCTAAGAAAGAAGCTCTCAATCCAAACAGAGAAATAGTCCTTATAAAGAGCAAAGAAAAAAAGTAATTCTGTAAGGTGACAATATATTCTATTTTCTGAACTATCTGAGATAATATCTGTGATTCTGCAATATTTTGTTTATTGCATTTCTGTTTTGTATGTTTTATTTTTCCAATATCTGTAAATAGTAATCCTAACCCAAATAGGGGGAGATTGTTGGAACACCCTATTACTGATTTGGGCAAGAATCACTATGTCTCTTAGGAAACCTGTTTTGACCTCATTGTATAGATCTAAAGGTCAATTAGAATTGAGTCTAAGCGTTAGTAGTTAGGTTTGGAAGCTGCCCTCAAGACCAGACTTTTCAGTTTTGGAGACTAAGTCATTTCGTCGAACTCAGTACGACGAATCGTTGAACTCCATTCGACGATCGTTGAGCTCACTTCGACGAATCATCGAACTCCATTCGACGATCTCTGAGCTCAACTTCAACGAGTCGTCGAACTCCATTCGACGATCTTCGATCTCAGATCGACGTTCTTAACTCCAGTTTAATTCTCTATCTCTGAGCTCAGTTCGACGATAGTTGAGCTCAGATCGACGATCACTGTTTCTGTCTAAGTCCAGGCTCTGAGCTCAGTTCAACGATAGTGGAGCTCAATTCGACGTTTTTCTGAAGAGTTAGACGTTTTTCAAGATTCAAATTCAGACAGTTATGGAATTATTCTCAGCATTTATGTCAGAGATCTTGTAGCCGTTTTTAATTAATCTAAA
This sequence comes from Platanthera guangdongensis, assembly GCA_039583875.1. NCBI lineage: Eukaryota > Viridiplantae > Streptophyta > Magnoliopsida > Asparagales > Orchidaceae > Platanthera > Platanthera guangdongensis. The sequence goes on along the minus strand of CM077161.1, from coordinate 90,174,813 downwards.
GCAAGTTTCAAGGAATTTTCAAGAAATGTTTTATTGGACTTTCCTTCAGAAGACAAATACAGTTAAGGAAGTCATTTATTGTCAAAGGATTAAAACACCAATGACTATCTTGGACAGAGGATAATTTCTATTCAGATCAAAGGATTAAAACATCAGTTTTTTCATTCTCCTCTGAGAGAATCAAAGACACAACTTCTGCAACAACTCTAACAACAACAATTACACAAGAGAAAGAGAAAGAGTTGCAGACATTCTCAGTCTCAAAATTCATACAAGAACACACATCACAAATGGAGATCAACTAACTGAAATTTTCAGATCTCTCTTGATTCAAGTGTTCAAAGGCCATCATCATTCAAGACTCCAGACACCTCACATTTCAGCTGTTGCTGAAATCATCTTTTGCTGGAGATCAAATCATTTGAAGGCCTATCACCCTACTGCAAAGCTTCACTTCCTGAACCACTCAAGATCTCAGGGGGAGCTTTGACAACATCCACTATCTTCTCTCTAACTGTTGACAAAGAAGATCATCTCATCCCTCTCTCTCTCTCTACTGTAAAGGGTTTTTCAAACTCCCTTCAAAAGTTTGTGATTGGTTTCTGAGACCTTATCAAAACTCAGTGGTGGCAAGACACCTGATCAAAAAATCTGTTTTGGTTTTGAGCACCTTATCAAAAGCTCATTGGTGCCTAGGACACCTGATCAACTCATCCTGCAGTGGATTCCTACCTAGGGTGGTAGAAGAGTGGATGTACCCAGGTTGATTGGGGAACCACTATAGCTCCTTGTGTCTTCTAGTTCTTATCTTTCTTTTATTTCTGGCTGTGGTTTGGGATTGTTTTGTGATTGCTCTGTGATTATTCTGTATTTAGAGTTACTTTATGTTATTTGCTTCCTTGTTCACTTAGGAATACAACAACAATTGTAAAAAGTTTTTAGCAAGCACCATACTCTATTCACCCCCCCCCCCCTCTAGAGTATATCAGATCTAACTTGCACTTTCACTTTTCTAAACCTAAATCTGTTTTACCCTTGATAGATGAGTTTGTACCTCAAAAGGGTAAGGCTGGATTAGGGTTTAAAAAACTTGCCTGGACTGCTAGGTCCAAATCTAAAGGCAAAGCCCCAGCACAAAACAAGAAGCCTGCTATAAATAATTCAGCTAGGAATATACCTAAACAAAGGTACAACAGGTTTGAGTGCTGGTGTTATGGTAAGGTAGGCAACTTTGCTATAGATTGTTGGCACAATTCTAGTGTCAAGGAGAATAACAGTCTGCCTGTGAGAGGACCTACAGGCAGATTTGTTAGATTTCAGGCTAACTTGAACCAAGGACCCAAAACTCATTTGGGTTCTAACGTTAACTACCCTTTATTGCAGGTGAGTCCAAGTGGCCATGCTCCAATATGGTACTTGGACAGTGGATGTTCCAGACACATGACTGGAACAAGAGGGTTGTTGAAGGACTACACACCTATCAAGGATGTCCCTAAAGTTACCTTTGGTGGTTCAGAACAAGGAATCATCAAAGGCTTTGGTAACATTTCTAGTAACCAGATTACTATCACTCAAGTGGCCTATATGAAGGGTTTGAAACATAACCTCATTAGCATAAGTCAGCTGAGTGATTTAGGATATGATATCTCATTTGTAAAGAATGGTTGTCATATCAAAAGGTCAAATGATCAAAAGATCATTTTGACAGGATATAGGAAGAGGAATGTTTATTGTCTTGACTTTGTGTGTGAGAACAATGTTTCTCCTATTTGTCTTGTAGCTGATGAGAGAGTCTCACATTGTGTTAAATGGCACAAGAGGCTAGCTCATCTTAACTATAAGACTATTGTCCAACTCTTTAGCAAAGATTTAGTGAGGAATGGTCCTCAAGTTAAGTGTATAAAGGATGGGATATGCTCAGCTTGTCAAAAAGGCAAGCAGACCAAATCCACCTTTCATAGCCTTGAAAACAAGGATTCAGTGAGGTGTCTATACCTCTTGCATATGGATCTTTTTGGTCCTATGCCAGTTCAAAGTCTAGGTAGGAAGGTCTACACATTTATGGTAGTAGATGACTACTCTAGATATTCCTGGGTGTTCATTCTAAGACAAAAATCTGAAACCCCAAGTGTCTTATATAGTTTTGTTAAACAAATTCAGAATGAGTTGGACAGTACAGTGGTCAAAATCAGAAGTAACCACGGTACTGAATTTTAGTCTGAAAGTATGACAAGACTATGTGAAGAATTTGGAATTTTTCAGAAATTTTCTTCACCAAGAACACCTCAGCAAAATGGTATTGCTGAAAGGAAGAATAGAACATTGATAGAGGCTGGTAGAACTCTATTAAGTGACACTTCTCTCCCAGAATATTTCTGGGCTGAGGCAGTAAATACTACATGTCATGTAATCAATAGGGCTACTATCACCAAGTGCCACAAAAAGACCCCCTATGAGATTGTGAAGGGCAGAAAACCAAATTTATCCTATTTCAGGATATTTGGTTGCAAGTGTTATATACTTAATAATGGCAAGTCTTATCTAACTAAGTTTGTTACCAAATTCCAAGAGGGGATCTTTGTTGGGTACAGTAACAATAGTAAGGCTTATAGGGTCTACAACTTGATTACTCAAGTTGTAGAAGAGTCTATACATGTAGTCTTTGATGAAACAAGCCTGATTAACAGTGAGTTGCCAAGTAGTGTATGCAGCTCTACAGGTATAGATGAGAGGATGGACAAGCTTAACATTATAGAAGGTTCTACTGCAACTCAGCATGTGGAAAATGGTGGCTGTTCTCTAGGGGGAGTACAAGATTCTCTAGATACTGATGAAGACCAAGAGGTGCAGCTTAATGAAGAGGTTGGAGGTGTTCAACCTAAAGATAGACTACCTCCAGCAAATAGACACTTAAAGGATCATCCAGCCAATCAGATAATTGGTGATCTAAGACAAGGAGTGCAAACAAGAAGCAGGAATCTGAGTACAGTTCTTTACTCCAGTTTCCTATCACAAGTGGAACCAAAGAAATTTGAAGAAGCAGTACTAGACCCTCATTGGATTGATGCCATGCAAGAGGAGCTGAATCAGTTCAGGAGGTGCAAGGTCTTGAAGCTTGTTCCTAAACCCAAAGACCACAACATTATTGGAACAAAGTGGATCTTTAGGAACAAATTGGATGAGAATGGAATTATTGTAAAGAATAAAGCTAGACTTGTTGCCAAGGGATATAGGCAGGAAGAAGGTATTGATTTTGATCAAACCTTTACACCAGTAGCAAGACTGGAAGCTATCAGAATGTTCCTTGCTTATGCAACATATCAAGAGTTCAAGGTATTTCAAATGGATGTAAAGTCAGCTTTCCTAAATGGAAATCTAAAGGAAGAAGTCTATGTAGAGCAGCCCTCAGGTTTTATTGATCCTCTTAAACCTGATTATGTTTATAGACTTAGGAAAGCATTGTATGGGTTAAAACAAGCCCCAAGGGATTCGTATGAAACCCTGTCTAGTTTTCTCATTGAGAATAAATTCTCAAGGGGGGAAATAGACAAGACTCTATTCCTTAGGGAATCTAAAGGAAAGATTATCCTAGTCCAAATATATGTAGATGACATAATATTTGGGTCTACTGAAAGTAATCTTTGCAGAAAGTTTGCAAAACTTATGCAAAGAAAATTTGAAATGAGCAGTATGGGAGAACTTAAGTTCTTCTTGGGACTCCAAGTAAGACAGACTGAAGATGGCCTGTCCATATGCCAGTCTAAGTTCACCCTAGAGTTAATAAAGAAGTATGGTATGGAATCATCCACTACCATAAAAACTCCTATGAGATCAAGTATCTCTCTAAGAAAAGATGATACAGGGAAACCTGTAGATGAAACTATGTATAGAGGGATAGTTGGCTCCCTTCTATATTTGACTGCTAGTAGACCAGATATCATGTATGCTACATGTGTCTGTGCAAGGTACCAAGCATGCCCTAAAGAATCTCATCTGACTGCAGTAAAAAGGATTTTGAGATATCTTAAGGGCACACCTTATCTAGGCCTTTGGTACCCTAGGAATAGAGATTTTGTACTGACAGGTTATTCAGATGCAGATTTTTCAGGTTGAAAGGAAGATAGAAAAAGTACTACAGGCACCTGTCAATTTATAGGTGGAAGACTAGTGTCTTTGAGCAGTAAGAAGCAGACCAGTGTGGCAACCTCCACAGCTGAGTCAGAATATGTTGCTGCAGGAAGCTGCTGTGCACAACTTTTGTGGATTCAACATCAGCTAGTAGACTATGGTATTCAAATAAGTAGAACACCTTTACTTTGTGATTCTACAAGTGCAATTTCTATAGATAATAATCCTGTCTCACATAGTAGGACTAAGCACATAGAAATTAGATACCATTTTCTTAGAGAAAATGTAGAAAAAGAGGACATTTCCCTAGAATATGTTAAAATAGATAATCAGATAGCTGATATGTTTACTAAGCCCCTTGATGAAACTAAATTCAATAAGTTCAAAATTGAATTAGGAATGTTGAACTTAGAATAGTTTGATAAAAATTGGCTAAGTAAAATAGTGTCAACACAAGGAGTTGTCTATGTCGACACATAGAAGTGGTGTCGACATTTCAGAGAAATGGTGTTGACACATCTAGAAAGTCTGTGTCGACACTTCTGAGAAATTGTGTCGACACATCCAGAGTAGGTGTCGACACATCCAGGGTGGTGTCGACACTTAGGTTTAACACTAATATCGTCGAGTGAAGTATCGACTAATTGTCGAATGCAGATGTATAAGTATCGACACATCATAATTGGTGTCGACACATATAAGTTAACACCGTTGTCGAGACTTAAGTAGTCAGTATCGACACTTTTCAACAGTGTCGACACATTTTGAGGATTGTTGTCGCGCCTATCCATAGTGTCGACACATTTTGAGGAGTGTCGACACATTTTGAGGTATAAATAGGTCTTCAACATTGTTTGTCGACACGCTATCCATAGTTTCAAGACCAAAGTTGTGTGTCGACATCTCTTTCTTCTAAATTCACGATTTCTCAAAACCCTAATGGCACCTAAGCTTGAGGAGAACGTGAATGAAGGATATGAGCTATTACGACATGCCTTTGACGATGCGGAATCTGAAATTAAGGAGACAGCAACCCTAATTATAGAGAATGGGTTGGAGTATCTAGTGTATGAGCCAACCAAGATCTGGAAGAAGGAGGTACTCGAATTCTTTGGTGTAGCTACTCTTGATGAAACTGGACTCAAGCTTAAATCCCTAGTCCATGGAGAAAAAGTAAAACTCACCCAGAAGAGTCTAAGAAAAGTTCTACATCTACCAATAACTATAGAGGAAGAAGATGTACCTACATCTAAAACAAGGGAGGCACTGCAATGGTGTGGACTTGATTCAACCATGAAGATTGAATTAGTTTTTAACAGGAAAGGCATGAACATGCAAGGCAAGTTCTTGTCTGAAGTAGTAGGGAAGGTGATTCTGTGCAAGCCAGGTGGGCATGATAGGATATCAGCTCACATGTTTAGTTTAATGACAAGGATCATTTTCAAACTAAAAACTGATTGGTCAGCAGTAATGTTTGACAAGATTAAGGAAAGTCTGAAGAAGCCCAATCTGGGTAGAATTATGAGTTTATACTTGGCTGGAACTATTCCAGAAGTAATGAACCAAGCTGTAGGTTCTAAGATAAATCACATGAGGAGAATGGATGTTAGGATTATCTCAAGGTGGGATAGGGTGTTAACCAAGGACATGCCTACTCTAGAAAAGGAAGTTCCTCAATAGAAGATGAAGAAGAAGAAAGCCATGGTGGCTCCTGAATCGTCCAGTAGCTCAGAAGAGCAAGTTGTTTTCAGTTCTGATGATGCTGGACAGTCAGCAGTAAGGAATGGAGATGCACAGAGGTAGGGTGAGCAACCATCTGCTATCCCCATCCACCTAGATTCACTCCAGGGGGAGCCTCAGCATGTGGAAGAGCCAACTTACTTAGACAGTGACATGGCCACTCAAACAATCCTTGAGGTAATACATGAGATTAATCAATCAATTTTGCATATTGAGGATGAAGTATTAACTGAGTCTTTACTTAATGTTGATCAGCAAACTCAGTTAGATAGTCAACTACAAGACGTTGTCATGGAAGACACATCAGTTGCTGATAATGCTCCTGAGATAAGAGATTCTCCAGTCCCTACTCAACAAGAATTTACTCTAGAAGAGTTGTTCCCTGATTTATTACAGACTGATTTTGTGGGAGAGAAAGCAGCTTTTGAGGGGGAGAAGGTAGATCTTGAGGGGGAGCATGTAATGTCTCATGAGGAGACTGCAAGAAATAAGAATAAGACTGCAAGGAATGATGAGGAGCTACCAAGGACTGAGAAGGAATTGCCTCCTAGTCCTAAAGATAGAGTAGACATTGTCAGTACTTCTGCTTCTGAAGATGAAGAAGCTGCTAGAGCCAAGAAAAGAAAGCTTATGGTCTTCAAAAGACGGAGTCAAAGCTACAAGAAAGCTTTACAAACTATTGCTCCACAGCCTGCTCCAACACTTGATTATAGTTCTTTGTTAGTATCCATGCAAGTGAAGTTGGATGAACAAAGAGTAGCAATGGAAAAGTATATAGATGAAACTCATAAAGATCTCCAATTCTCCTTGGCTACAGACATAAAATCTATAAGATTTGAGATGAATCAAAATAAGAAAGAAATGACTGATTGCTTCCACAAGGGTGGAAATGCTGTTGTTTACCTGGCTACTCATCAGGAAAAGATAAAGACTCAAGTGAATGACAATCTAACTGAATCACATAATGTGATAGTAACTGAAATGAAGACTCTTACAACTGCTCAGACTGAAGCAAGGACTGCTGCCAAGGCTGAGTTTGACAAGCAATTACAAGAAGGAATAGCTGCTGTAAAAACTACTATTATAGATTCTCAAAAGGTTATATCTGGACTGCTGCTGAAGTTGAGGGGTTTTTATAAAGATGGAGTTAATTATATGGATGAACATATCAGGTTTCAGAAGGATGATCTTAGAGATCATGTGGCTAGAGAAGTCATAAAGGGGGAGAGAGTACTAGTCAAAGCTGGATCTGATCATGCTAAATGGATTTCCAATAGCATCAGAGCCACTCTTGGATATCCACCCCTTTGTGATGACGACAATGTAGTTGAATCTGGTATACATCATGCATATTTAGGAGGATAACAAGCTGAAGTTGCTCAGGTGATCTATCATCCTGTAGATTTTGAAATGATTCATCAAGAAGTCCAATCTATGTACAACCCTACTGAGGGTAATAAGAATATTATTTTTGAGAAAGTAGATAAGCCTGTGCCTGAGGAAGTTTTGAAAGAGCAAGAAGCTTAATTATCTAAGAAGAGATTCAGAGAACAGGCAGAGTTAAGGCCTGATTTTGAGCAGTGGAGCCCAACTTCTAGAAATATTATACTGACTGCTTGGAAGGCTGCAAAGGATAATATCCTAGAGAGGGGAAAATGGTATTCTGAGCAAGAGTGGAGAAAACATTAAGCCAGGCAAGAAGCCATAGTGCAGTATAGAAGAAAGGCTAAACTTGGGAAGCTACCTCCTAATGCATAGGAGCCTAGCAAGTATTTCCCTAAGCCTTATCATTATTTTGAGAGACAAAAGATTAGGGCTGAAGAACAGAAGAAGAAAGATCTTAAGGGCAAGAAGCCTGCTGATGACACTGATGCTCCAGTTCAAGCCAAGATTCAATCTGGCAAGGGCATTGTCATCAAGGAGCCAGAGCAGCCATAGAATAGAATTTTCTTGAGTTTATATTTTGTAATCTTTAGTATAAAAACATCTATGTAAACTTTTGTTCATGAAACTATTGGAAGTTATAACAAAATATGTTTAATGCTTGTTCTGTGTTAGCATTATTTATTCTGTGATGATTTGTGTTACATGTTTTGTTTAGTATTTACCATGTCATATAATACTGTTATACATCATATTGAGTATTTGTTATGAATGGTGTATATCTTTGACTAAGGGTTATGACTTCTCCAAATAGGGGGAGATTGTTGGGTACATTGGAAAATGTGTACCAGATTTGAAGAAGCCTCACCCTACTCAATGATATACATTAAGGTGTATTTGATGTGCTTTGAGTTTATATGTGCAGGTTAAGTAAGTGCAAGAAATGCAGAAAAGTTTCTAAGTCCATGTGTCGACACCTAGAGAAGCAGTGTCGACACTTCTGAAGGCTTGTGTCGACACTGGAGAAAAGCTATGTCGACACTTGGAGTATTTGTGTCAACACCAGAAGAAATGTGTCGACACATACAGACAGTGTCGAACACTGTGAAGAATAGTCAACATAAATCATGTCGACACCAGGAGGCAGTGTCGACACCCAGAGAAGCTTAGTCGACATCAAATGTGTCGACACCAGGAGGCTGTGTCGACACTCAGCAAGCTTCAACAAAGTTAAAGCAAAAGAAGTATTTGTGTCGACACAAAGGAGATGTGTCGACACTCAGCAAGTATCAACAACAAAAAAATTTGTGTCGACATAAAGGAGATGTGTCGACACACAGCAGAATTCAACTAAGTTTTAAAGAAGAAGTACTTGTGTCGACACACTCAATCAGTGTCGACACATTCAACAGAAGCTGTGTCGAGAAGCTGTTACAACAACAGAAGGAGTTGTGTCGACACCATCAAGGCTAGTGTCGACACTTTGTTCACTTGTGTCGAAACTTAGTCTATTTGTGTCGACACATAATGAAGAACAGTCTCGACACTTTCAGATAGAGACAGTAATTTCAAGAAGTGACTGGATGACTTGACAGCTGCCATTTCAACCGATCAACTGCAACTGTCAAAGCTATCAGAAGGTTGTTAGAAACCGGATCAGCCGGTTACCATGGAGGAAGACTATATAAAGGTTTTCTCCTTCAACAGAAAGAGATGATCAATCACAACCAACTAACAACAACTAAGAGAGAAGTAATTATACAGAAGATTTTCGACAGAAGATCTAGAATAAGTTGGAGAGAGAGAGCTCCATATAAGAAGAGCAGTTGCTGAACCAGGCTGCAAAGAAAGATTCAGATCGATATTTGGATCTTAAGTCAGAAGGTGATTGAAGATCAACTTCAGAGAAGATTCATCCCTACTGAGTTCAGATTCAAGAAGCTTTGAAGAAATTTAAGGGAGGTTGATCTCTATAAAGTTATTCCAAGAACTCATCAAGAAGCCAGCCAACCCTTCTCTCTCTATCTGAGTTGTGGTTAATTACTTTGTAAACATTATTTTCTGTAGGATCCTAAGGGATATGAGCTGTAAGCCTAAACTTATAAAGGCTAAGGTAGGGCTTTTGAGCCTGAGTGTAGGAGAATCTATTCTCTGAGTGTTGGTCTTGTTGAAGACTGAGTGGTAGGGCTTTGTTCCTGAGTTGTAGGAGACTGTGTTCTCTAAGTGTAGGCCTTTGTGAAGGCTGAGGTAGGGCAGTTTACCTGAGTTGTAGGAGTGGGGACACTCTGAGTTATAGGAACCTGGTTGGGGTTCTGAGCTGTAAGATCTGAGGATTTGAGGAGAAGTGCAGAAGTTAGGCCGAATCTAGTATACTACTAGATAGGCGAAGGGGGAAAGTGGATGTACCCAGACCTTGGGGAACCACTATAAAATCTGTGTGCACTCTGTGAATGTTTATTGCTGTGATCGATGTGTTGTGTTAGCAATAGACTTTGTAATTTCTAGTTAATATCAGAACAGCTTTTCTGCCTTAGAAGAAAAATAGGAATTACACCTATTCACCCCCCCCCCCCTCTAGGTGGTTAGGCACTATTTCTTTCACATAGGATTAGGATTGGTTTGGCTAAATGCAGACCAAATATTAAATAGAAATTTGGGAATTTTTTAAGGAAAATCTAGGCTACTAGGAAAAAAATTGAATATGAAAGTTGTTCCCTTTGATGAGGGAAATCTCCACAAATAGTTTGGGAATTTTAGGAGATGATCGTATATCTCAAAAGGCCTAAATAAGAATTTTTTTGCTAATTTATGTTGAGAACATTATGATAATAAATACTAGGCTGCTACAATTCCCAAGCTAAATTTCATAAATACTAGGCTGCTAATTTCAATTACAGTAAATACTAGGCTTCTACAATTCCCAAGCTAGAGGAGTTCTAAATTTTCGGAGTTACAGTAAATTTCTTATTATTATCTTAAATTTATGTTCTCAACATAAATTCATTTGTCCGCAAGCATCACCCCAGACTGTTCTCAACATGTGTAAGTGCTAGAGTTCACTTGAAATCTAGCACATACACATGTCGAGAATATTATGTCTGGTCTATTAGCAGTAAGGTAGAGCAAGAATCCAATTATGCTTCTATACTTGGTTTCATCAAAAGGTTTCCCTTTTTCATCCTTGTCCAGAGACATAGTTGAACCCATTGGAGTCCTCATAGAGGTTGCGTTCTCCATTACGAATTTGTTAATTAGCTCCTTGGTGAACTTAGTCTACGAGATGAAAATTCCATCTTCAGATTGTTTCACTTGAAGCCCTAAGAAATACTTCAGCTCGCCCATACTGCTCATTTCAAACTTCCCTTGCATAAGTTTTGAAAACTTCTTATAGAGGTTGTCGTCTGTATAGCCAAAAATAATGTCGTCGACATAGATTTGCACTAGCAAAATCTCGCCTTTTATTTCCCTAAGAAATAATATCTTATCTATCTTTCCCCTTGTGAATTTGTTCTCAAGAAGAAAGGTAGACGTGTCTCATACTAAGCTCGAGGAGCTGATTTCAATCCATATAAAACTTTAAATAACAGATAAACATAATCAGGAACGTTAGAATCAACGAAACCTGGAGGTTGTTCCACATACACCACTTCCTTTATGTCACCATTGAGGAAGGCAGACTTCACGTCCATCTGATAGATAGTGAAGCCCTTAAGAGTGGCATATGCTAGGAATAACCTAATTGCCTCCAGCCTTGCCACTGGAGCATACGTCTGGTCAAAGTCGATTCCTTCTTCTTGACGATAACATTTGGCGACGAGTCTGGCCTTTTTCTTTATGATCATTCCATCCTCGTCCATCTTGTTCCTGTAGACCCACTTTGTATCAATGACATTCTTACCTTTGGATCTTGGAACAAGTTTCCAGACTTGGCAATGCTTGAACTGATTTAGTTCTTCCTTCATCGACATTATCCAAGATGTGTCTGAGTTTGTTTCCTCAAACTTCTTTGGTTCAACCTGTGAGAGAATACTCAAATACAAATTCTCGTTAGTTGTACCTCTACGAGTTCTGACACCATCCCGTGGATCTCCTATGATTTGGTCCATTGGGTGATCCTTCAGATGTCTGAGCTCTAGAATCCTTGCATCTGGAACTTCTTCAATCACCGGAGTGACTTCATCAACATGAATTTATGTTGTATTATCATAAATTTAATGTTCCCAAACTATACTTGTTAAAGTATAGTGCAACCTAAATTTTTTTTCTATATCAACTTATTTCACAATGTTCTTGTTTATTCTAAGTTTAACCTTGTAAAGTGATTCATATGTTGATGATATGGTTATATCTTTCTCATGTTAACCATCCCTTAACGATTATGTAGGACGCGTTAGAGTTTTATCTAGGATTGTAAATAATTCCTTAAGGTTGATCAACCGCGTCTTGAATCTAGAAATGTCAAGTAGAATCTGATGTGCCAAGTCTCGAGATATATGTGGTGGTTTTTTTGGGTTTTCTTGATTGCGGGAGTTAGTGGACGATACCACCTCCACAAATGTTTGTTTCCTTTATTAGTACCCTATGGAAGTCTACCAAGTTTTTGGGCGTCTGCGGTGTATGGTGGAGAGTATAAGACTCCCTCGCAGTTAGACGGATATTATATTTGTGAGTGTGTGTCCAATTGAGTGGCCACCTCGCCCACGTTTTTGGGTAGAGTCGACCACAGGTGCCTAATAAAGGTTTTGTATTTCTTCCTAATGATTTATTTATGTTGTCACCTTATAGCCTCATGCATCTAGTGTATTCTTTTATACGTGACGATTCACGTAAGTGTTCTTTTCCTGTTTGATGCTTTGTTTTTGTACTTTACTTCAGTACTGTTGTTCTTGGGTTGGTACCCCTTTTGACCTTTGTTTATTTTGGCTTATTGTTTTTCTGCCACCATTTGTATCTTCTTGCTGAGGTGTTCTGTCTTTGGAATGCCTCAGGTTCGGAGCAGTAGCTGAGTTCGGTGCTTGTTTTTGGAGTGCTTGACCGGCAGTGTTGGCCTTGGTTGTTGCCTCGTCTTAGCGAGGTAGATTGTTGTTTATTTTGTTTTACTGGTTCAAACATACTTTACTGTATGTGTGTTCGTGTCTGTTTGTTGACACCCACATAATTTTTATTTTTAGATACTTGCTAGCTGCTTGGTTTTCTTTATGTGGTTGAGGAGTACTTACTGTCTGGGATGTTTTATGTTAGGATTGCATGATAGTTAATTTCAAGTATAAAAATTATTATTATTACCTCATACATTATATATTTTAGAAAATGTAAAATCACTATATTTAACGACCATACGAATCTATTTTTATTTCTACTAAATTTAGAACTTGTATGCCTTGAGGTGTCCTTTGGGAACCTCTAAGCTCTTGTAGGGTGTCTAACCTGATAAAAGAAGTACTTTCTGTAGTGTTTAATTACTTTTCATGTGGGCTAGATGAGACACTAAGTTGAGGGATACAGCTAACTACTGCACTTAAACTGATTTTACCTTAAAATAACTTAAAGAATCTTTCGTCATGATTAAGTAGGTGTTTGCATGAGCGTCCACAGTTATCCCCTGCTGACATGGCATCATGACGCATATTTTCCCTTACTCTGATAAGTTATTAAATGCGGTGAAAATGCGGGTCGTAACAGTTGGTATCAGAGCCAGGTTGGTTTGACAAGTTGGCCGAACCAGCCAATTTCGTTTAGTTTATTTCCTTCTTTCATTTGCTTATACACAACGATATGTCATCAGTACGTCTCAACCAAAGCATAGTCACTACACTCATAGCATGATAAGAAGTATACGAACCATATTATGTAGTATGGGATGCATAATATGTGTTTGTATATTGATCCACCATAGGAGGCAAGATGTGACGGTTATGTAGTATGAGATGCATAACCATCATTACATGCGTTCCCATTAACACGTTTTCTTTTATCGTTGCATGTGATGCTATGTAGTATGGGATGCAGAACATTTCATGTACATAGCATTGTATACATAGCATATCATTGCATAAGCACGCGTGCTAGGTAAGGTTTATATGATGACACATGTACACACATGATTTTAAATAAGAATAAACAATCCATGCATTCATGTCATAGGCACAAGAGTCAATAGAATGAGAGGTGTTAGAAATGAACAAAAACAAGCCGAAAGTGGAACTAAAACAAACCGGAAGTGGTTTTAATAGAAACTTTATTATCTGAAAAAGGTATCTATTACAAAGGTATGACCTCCCTTATATAGAATGGAGGAGAGGAGAGAGAATATAAATAAGAGATGTGGGACTAAAAATTTACATGACACAAGCGGACTATACATACACAAACCGCACAAGCCGCGTGGTTAGACAGACGGGCTAACCGCTCGGCTACTGCCAGAGAGAGAGATTGTCATGGGAGACCGCTAGACTGCCCGGTCTCCAATTCGCCAGAGTCAAACCGCCAGACCGCTTGGACCTCAGACAGTAACACACAGCAACCAAACCGCTGAAGAGTAACTACAAAACCGCGCGGTCATCAACACGCCAAGCCAGACCGCCAGACCGCCCGGTCACCAACTTCAACACTCCCCCTCAAGCTGGAGCATATATATTGATCATGCCCAGCTTGTCACAAATATGAGGAAACGAGGCGGAAACTGGCTTGGTGAAGATGTCAGACAGCTCTTTATCAGAAGTGACAAAGGGAGTACAAATTTGTCCCTTCAAAATCTCTTCACGAATGAAATGACAGTCGACCTCAATGTGCTTGGTTCTTTCATGGAAGATCGGATTTTTGGAGATGTATATGGCAGCCTTGTTATCACAGAACATAGGTAGAGGATGGTTGTACACCTCTCCTAAATCCAGCAGGAGAGCTCGTAGCCACTTTAACTCACAAGTGGTCGATGCCATACTACGATATTCTGCTTCAGCGCTGGACCTGGAAACAACCGACTGCTTCTTGCTCTTCCAGCTCAACAGATTGCCCCCAACAAAGGTGCAGAAACCCGAGGTTGACTTACGATCCCCTTTGTCATCAGCGTAACTCGCATCTGAGTATGCTTCAACCCTTAGATGACCATTCTTCTGAAAGAGTAATCCTTTCTCAGGCGCTGCTTTGACATATTCCAAGATCCACAAGGCAGATTGAAGATGACACTCCCGAGGAGCTTGCATAAACTGGCTCACCTTGCCAACAGCATAGGAGATGTCGGGTCTGGTTACCGTGAGATAAATGAGTTTTCCCACCAGACGTCGGTACCTTGAAATATCGGATAGAAGAGGCGAGTCATCTGTCCAAGTTTTGTCTTCTCCAGTAGTCATAGGACAACGGGCAGGTTTAGCACCTGTCAATCCTGCCTCCTTTAAAAGATCAAGGGCATACTTCCTTTGGGAAAGAACCATGGAGTTGGGCTTCCTTGAGATTTCAATCCCCAGAAAGTACTTTGGAGATCCCATATCCTTTGTGACCAGGTGTTGACGGAGGTGTTTCTTTGTCAACGTTACCCCCTCCTGGTCATCGCCAGTAAGAAGAATGTCATCGACATAAACCGCAAGAACAACCATACCAGAGGTGGTTTTCCGAACAAATAAGGAGTGATCGGCCGAGTTTCGTGCAAAACCAATGGTCGCAACAATGCCGCTAAACTTGTCAAACCAGGCACGCGGACTTTGCTTGAGGGCATAAATAGCCTTCTTCAGTCGGAATACATGTGTCTCCCCCTGAGCAACATACCCCGGAGGTTGCTCCATATAAACATCTTCCTGTAGATCACCATAGAGGAAAGCATTCTTAACATCCAGTTATGAAATTGGCCAGTCCCGATTGACAGCCACAGAGAGAAGGACCCGTATGGTGCTGAGACGAGCAACAGGAGAGAATGTATCGAAATAATCAACACCATAGGTCTGAGTGAATCCTTTAGCCACCAGGCGGGCTTTGTAGCGATCTACACTGCCATCGGGGAGGAATTTCACCATAAAAACCCAGCGACAGCCAACAACATATGTGCCAACAGGAGGAGGAACAAGAGTCCAGGTACCCCATTCAGTCAGAATAGCGATTTCTTCATCCATGGCAGCTTTCCAATGCGGAAGGGTAAGAGCTTCCTGATAGGAACGAGGGGTGGAAGTAGAAGAAATAGCCAGAGCAAAGTACCAGCGAGCAGGCGTCAGATGATCATAGGAAACAAAAGCAGTAAGAGGATGCTGGGTACAAGCCCGAACCCCTTTGCGAAGGGCAATGGGAAGGTCCAGCTCAGCAGGTACCTCAGTATCCGGAGCATCCGTGGTGGAGAAAGCTGGCCCGGGAGAAGAGAGCAACGACAGCGAAGAGGAGGAAGGTGGAGGAGGAGGAGCAGGGTAAGATGGTGGAGATAGGGGAGATGGTGGAGATGGGGGAGGTGGCGGAACAGTAGCAGGAGTGGAGGGAGTAGTGGGGTTGGTGAGAGAAGGAGGAGTAACAGGAGTAGAGGAAGAAGCGGAAGAGAAGTAAGATGCATTTTCAAAGAAGGTAACATCCGCAGAGACAAATTGTTTGAGGGTGACGGGGTCAAAGCAACAATAACCTTTCTGAGTGGGAGAGTAGCCCAGAAAGATACATTTGGTGGACTGAGGGGAGAGTTTGTCGCGGGTGGTAGAGGGAGCATGCACAAATGCGGTGCATCCAAAGATACAGAGAGGAAGAGGAAAGGGTTCTTTGCCCGGATAGAGAATGGAGAAAGGAGTTTGACCATGGAGAACGGTGGAGGGAATGCGATTGATGAGATAGCAAGCGATGAGAACAACATAGCCCCAGTAGGAGCGAGGGACATTCATTTGCATAAGCAGAGTGCGAGCGACATCAAGGAGGTGACGGTTTTTGCGTTCCGCCACGCCATTTTGTTGGAAGGACTAAACACAGCTGGTTTGATGAAGAATCTCATGTTGCATACAAAAGGAGTAAAACGCTTGACTAAGATATTCTTTGGCGTTATCCGAGCGTAAGACTTTAATGGAAACGCCAAACTGAGTTTGAATTGAATGATAAAAGGATGTTCATATATCAAAAAGTTCAGAACGGTCTCGTAAGAGATAGACCCAAGTACAGCGAGAAAAGTCATCAATGAACGTAACAAAGTAAGAACTACCCCGCCCAATGGTAAGGGTAGGAGCAGGACCCCAGATGTCAGAGTGAACAAGATCAAACGGACGGGTGGATCCACGAGCTTGCTTGGGAGGAAAGGAAGAGCGATGATGCTTGCCAAGTTGACATGCGTCACAATTAAGAGGAGGATGTTGGGAAGGGAGGTGGGGGAGAAGTTGACGAAGAAGGCGAGGGGGGCATGACCAAGGCAAAGATGCCATTGGAGAAGATCTGTAGAGGAGGAGGAGAAGGCAGATAGAGCAGAGACGTTGTCGAGGAAGTAGAGGCCGCCACTCTCAGTCCCAGTAGCAATCATCCGTCGGGAGGCCGGATCCTGAAAAGAACAAGAGGTAGGAGTGAATGTGACGGAGCACTGTAGTTGCTTGCATAAAGAGGTAACCAATAATAAATTGCAAGGAAACTGGGGCACATAGAGGGTATCTGCAAGGCAGAGAGACGGAGTGACTTGAACCATGCCCGTCCCATTGACCGGGGAGGGAGAACCATCCGCAACGATGATAGGGGGCAACCGATCATGCGTGTCTAGATGAGAGAAATAGTGAGGATTGTCTATCATATGATTGGTAGCACCAGAATCGATCAACCAGCGTCTGGGAGTAACAGTGTGGGCACTACCAGAAGAGATGACCACCGAGGTGGACGGCGCGGAGGAAGTGGAATCCATTGAAGAGAGACGGCGAGAGCAAGCCGCGGCGGCTAAAACAAGTCACAAGCCGGGCGGACAGAAGCAGGCCGCGCGGCTAGGAAAGCCGCAGGCAGGAGAAACCAAGACGGTTGACAAAAGAGAGGCCGCAACGACAGTTAGCACGAGCGGGTAGAAGGAAACAGGTCGAGGCGACTAGTAAACAGGCCGCTGCGACTAAGAGGAGCAGCGAGAAGAGAAGCAAGGCGAAACAAGCCGCACGAACAGGGCAGCGGTTAGAAGAGAAGGCAAGCCGCGAAGACAGGTCGTGGGAAGCAGAAACAAGACGAGAATCAAGGGGAGGGAAAGAAGTCGAGCGGCTAGAAGGTAGCCCGCGCGAACAGAAGAAGAAGCTGAATTAGGAGGAAAAGATCGTTTCCTCTGATACCATGTTAAAAATGAACAAAAACAAGCCAGAAGTGGAACTAAAACAAACTGGAAGTGGTTTTAATAGAAACTTTATTATCTGAAAAAGGTATCTATTACAAAGGTATGACCTCCCTTATATAGAATGGAGGAGAGGAGAGAGAATACAAATAAGAGATGTGAGACTAAAAATTTACATGACGCAAGCGGACTATACAGACACAAACCACACAAGCCGCGCGGTTAGACAGACGGGCTAATCGCTCGGCTACTGCTAGAGAGAGAGAGATTGTCATGGGAGACCGCTAGACCGCCCGGTCTCCAATTCGCCAGAGTCAAACCTCCAGACTGCTTGGACCTCAGACAGCAACACACAGCAACCAAACCACTGAAGAGTAACTGCAAAACCGCGCGGTCATCAACCCACCAAGCCAGACCGCCCGGTCACCAACTTCAACAAGAGGATATCATCCTAAGTAGGACATAGCATCATTATAAAATCCCAGAGCAAGTTGCAGCATAAGCAAGTGTCTTTTAAGTATGGTCTGAACTAGTCGTGTGGCATAGTTGTCATCTAGGATTTTGATGAGTTGTCCGTTTGCTTTTTAGAATGCCGCCTAAGTGTCCTATGACAAGGTTGACTCCCTAGTCAGAGAGTGAGTCGTCGGGTGCGCAAAGTCAGGCGTTGATCGAGAGTTTGCGTCAGAGCAATGAAGCTCTGTCGAGACAGTTAGTTGAGATATAGTCTTAGATTCAGTCGTTGTTGTTTACTACTCCCGCTCAGCAACCCGTAGCGCAAGATTCTACCGCGGGTCAGGTAGTACTTGCTGATCTTGCTCCTTTGGTGCCCCCGATGACTATACCACCAGAAATGAATTTCATATCGCACTTCTAATGGTTTGGACCTCCCACCTACTACGGGAGTGCTGACTTTATGATTTTAGATGATTGGATCATCTCCATCGAGGAGATGTTTTCATATTCTAGAATTTTAGAAGACTAGAAGCTGATGATTGTAGCCTATCAGTTAAAAGGCCTGGCAAAGAGTTGGTGTATTCGGGAAAGAGAGAGTCTGAAGGAAGGATGTTCTTGGGAATCTTTTAAGAAGATGCTGTTGAAGAGGTTTCTACCCTCGGTCCAGCAGGACCTCCTGATGAATAATTTCATGCATCTGAAGCAGAGACAGCTCACCGTGAGATAGTATGAGATTGAGTTTAGTAAACTGAGTAGGTTTGCTCCTGATTTGGTAGCTTCTGAGGATGGTAGAGTGATGCATTTTCTCAGAGGATTAAGAAGCGATGTCAAGCAATGGACATGCGTTTATCGAGCCGAAAGCTATGCTAAAGCAGTGGAAGCCGCTTTGAAGGTCGAGGTGATAGAGAACGCCAAGAATCAAGGTGCTGTGGCGAGGAAAGAGAAAAGAAAAGGTGTTGAGGATGGTAGCTCCAGGGCATCTGGCCCTTCTTCGAAGAAGAAAAGTAAGGAAGTGTGTAGCTTCTGTGGTCGATCCGGCCACCCTTTCGAAAGGTGTTTCAAGAGGACTGCCACTCTGAAGCAGCATCAGGTGCATGCCATCCAAGGTGCATCTAAGGGATAGCTAGTGTGCTCGTTCTGTGCAAGGAAGGGTCATGATGTGAGTCATTGCTGGATGAAGGAAAGGATGTAGGGAAGGCGCAACCAACTCGCCCAAAAGCCCGGACTGTTTGAGGATGGCGCTACCACTCCTTTATAGAGTTGGTTACCCTAGGATCCACGGGGCGGCCAGTTAGGCCCCAGGGGACACACCCTTCTGTTTCGACTAGTGCGGGCCATAGCGCCTCACGCCGTACCTCCCAACACCGGGGGCATTGATGGAACCCAACAATCCCCCCCCCCCCCAACAACGACCCCAGGGTTTCGAACCCGTGACCTCCTCTGATACCACTTGTAGGGAAGGCGCAACCAACTCGCCCAAAAGCCCGGACTGTTTGAGGATGGCGCTACCACTCCTTTATAGAGCTGGTTATCCTAGGATCCACGGGGCGGCCAGTTAGGCCCCAGGGGACACACCCTTCTGTTTCGACTAGTGCGGGCCATAGCGCCTCACGCCGTACCTCCCAACACCGGGGGCATTGATGGAACCCAACAATCCCCCCCCCCTCTGATACCAATTACCCTCTCGGCTAAGCTAAGGTGGCTCCAAGCTTGCTCCCAAGAAATTGGTATTGGTAATGGATAACTCACTCAACTCCATTTTAAGTTTATGGTTTTCATTCCCATTTGCTCTATTCACCTTAGCTTGTAGGGTTTAGGCTTCTTCAAATAGGGGGAGATTGTTGGGTATTGTATCCACAATGTACCTGATTTGAAGAAGCCCCTGGACAAGCTAAGGTCAATAGACAATGTATTTGATAAAATCTTTCAAGTTGTACTTGCAGTTATTCCACGCAAAGTGCACACCAATGTCAGGGTGCAGTAGGTCAATATACACGGGTCTGCACGACGTAATCCCTCGTTGAGCAGATCAGTGTGTTGGCCTACGTGTACTCTCTCTATTGGAGTGCACTTACGTTCAAGTACAGGGCTGTGATCTTGCAAGAGCAGACAAGGAGCAAGGATGGGTCAAGGAGCAGCTCGTGGGCGGAAAGACGAAAATTCGTCTAAGTATAATTCGACGAGAATCACCAAGTGATTCTCGCCGATTTGGCGAGAATCACTAGTGATTCTCGCTGAATTGTCGAGAATCATTAGTGATTCTCACCGACTCTTTCCGGCCACCTCAAAATGGTGCTAAGTAAGATTCGGCGAGAATCACTAGTGATTCTCGCCGAACCCATCGCAGAGCAGATCCTGAATACCAAGTTACATTCGTTGAGAATCAAAAAGTGATTCATCGAGAATCACTAGTGATTCTCGACGAATCGTCGAGAATCACTAACTGATTCTCGCCGATTCGTCGAGAATCACCTGTGATTCTCGCCGATTTTTACTTGGCGTTTTCTCTGGAAACTGCTGGACCGGATTCTGCCGCTGGACTATTTTGAACCGGTTTTCGGGATTTTTCTTGTGGGTCCCACAACGGTCAAATTAGTAGTATCTACAGTATATATATACAGGTATTTTGAACTGTAGACAGAGAGAAAGAAGCCGAGCAAAAACCTAGACCTAAAATCGCGATCTTCACTCCGCCGTCGCTGTCGCACTCGAGCTAGTTGGTCGCCGTCATCGATCGGGATTCCTTCGTGATCTCCGGCGACAGAAGCTTAGCAAAGCTTGAGTCTCACGTGTCTATCCAGAGATCCCTTGTCTCTCGATTTGTTGACCGGGAAAAACTCCCCCGTCCGAATCGATCGAGACGACCGATCCTAGAGTGACCGTTGGTAGACCTAGTTTGCTTCGCTACGAAGTTTGGATCTCAAAGTACTGCAGCCGCGCACCTTCGTTGCCGCCGATCCCGAACCAAGCCGCCGCTCGAATTGCCGCCACCGGTTCCGGGGAGATCCTCTCCAAGAGAGACCAAGGTTGTAGACTCTTCGTTGACTTCACGAACACGTCGTCGAACGAAGAGGAACACCGAAGTCTCCAAACGAAGTTTGTATCTCGTGTACATTCTATTTTACTTTTGTTATAAAGGAATGATTGTTCCGTGTTGTAAGGGTTGGGTGCAACCCGGTTTGTGGGAGTGTTGACTCCTACGTGTGGAAGGGTTCCTTCCAATAGTGCAAGGATTGGATTTCAATCCTGTTGGAGAAGTGACCGAGTCGTCCCTTGTTGGGAGATAGGTTGAAGGGGGAAAGTGGATGTACCCAAGTCGGGGAACCACTATAAATTGCCTGTGTTTTCTGTGTGCTGTGCTGTTTATCTTTATTGTGCAGGTATTATTATAAATTCCGCAAAAGCGCTACATGTCACCTATTCCCCCCCCCCCCCATAGGTGCACATAGTTGACACTAGGTGGACTTTCAAGTGGTATCAGAGGGAGGTTGCTCATCAAAAAGGTTAACACCTTGAGTAGAATCCTGCCACCTGTGTCAAAAGCATGGAGCTGGATTATGAGATACCGCCACTCAAACTCCCTGCTTGCACAAAGGATTATTATCCCATCTGGAGAATTAGAGTGTCATTTCACCTTGATGCTATCGATCGTCGAGCATCTTTCGTCCTGGAAGAGGGTCCATTTATTCCCATGAAGACCTTCGACTCTGGGATCCAAGTGCCCATGTGCATTGCTGAGATGTCAGAGACGGAACTGTCACTATTTAACTTGGACGAGAGGATTCGTCAAATTATCTTGGATATCTGGTCTGGAGCCTCTCGCTCTAGATTGGAAAAATGCCGGACTGCTAAATCTATGTGGGTGATGATCTCAGAGTTGATGGGGGGGTCAGAGAAAGCTGAAATCTGCAGTCAACCAGAGGATGAAGCCTATGTGGGGGTCCTCACCTCTGAAGATGAAGGCATGGATCACTCGGACAACATCAGAGCTCCAGTGTCCGTGTCAGAGACTGACGAGGCCAGTGAGGAAAGATGCTCTGATGAGGATGAAACATTGGTCACTGGCTCTAATGAAAATAACACAGAAGAGCAGGTAACTTCTTCATCCTGCCCCAAATCTTTTGAACTTTCTGAAGACAGGAACTGCTCTCCTCCAGAAAATTCTGATTCCCTGAAGAGAGCCCTTCAGGAAAGCAACCTACTTGCTGAGGAGCAAGCTCAAGAGATTGCTCGACTAAAGATCTTGTTGGTTCTCCAATTGGCGTCCAACAAGGTCAAAGACTCTAAGATCTCAGCTCTAGAGAGTAGTCTAGAGAATGAGAAACGAATAGTATCAAACTTTTCCAAAGTTGATGCTATAAAGAGAAAGCAAGAAAACGGGTGGATCTCCCGGATTATCAATTCGTGGAGAAATGGGGAAACGGTATTCCGACCCCCCACTCCAAGCAGGAAGGCAACTCATCAAGCCTTCAGGTATGACCACAAGAATAGTCGTGGTCACTGCAAGGCTAATATGTCCCTATGTGGAGACACCCAGAGTGCA
The DNA here is from genome assembly GCA_039583875.1 of Platanthera guangdongensis. Classification (NCBI taxonomy): domain Eukaryota; kingdom Viridiplantae; phylum Streptophyta; class Magnoliopsida; order Asparagales; family Orchidaceae; genus Platanthera; species Platanthera guangdongensis. Next base: position 90,152,326 of record CM077161.1, on the reverse strand, counting down.
AGGGCCGTCGTGGCCACTCATGAGAGAATACCAAAAGCTCATTCTGAGCCCTTTGTATTCACTGTCACTGCCTCAACTCGGTATGAATCTGCAGGTCCTAGACCACAGAACACTTCTCAACACCCGAGGACACAAGATAGGGAGGTTAGAGGTCATGGTGTAAGTTTTTGTGGGGCCTCTGAAAGGGGGATGCCTGAAAGGAGGGCACCACCTTCCCGGCCTCATGACGCTCCCAACATGCATTCCTTCCACCCTTCCACGTGTCACGATGGAAGAGGAAATTTTGTGAGGAGATCATGCTCTATCCCATTTAGACCTAGGACCGTGACTACCTCAGTCACTAGATCAGGTCGGAAACGGCGATACAACATTCACCCATGTTGGTGCTGTGGCAAAGTGGGACACTTTGCCGTCGACTGTTGGCACAACCCCCCTGTGCCAACGGCAAGGGCTTACCCACATTCACGGGACAGAGGTAGTCTTCCTGACAGGTTTTCTGAAGGAAGGCAGTTGCGTGCTTATGCTAACAGGAACCTAGGACCCAATATGATTTGGGTTCCTAAGGTAAAGTAATTCTTTCTTGCAGGGTAGTCTAGGTTCCCGTGAATATGATGGGAACTAGACAGTAGGTGGCTCAAGACTAAATTGGAACAAGCGTCTGCAATAACAGATGTGATATCTATTTGAGCATACTTACATTGAGCTTCTAATATGTTCTACCTGTGGGACTAAGACGATGACTCTCAAAATCCCAGGCGTAAATCAATTCACTGAAACCTAACAAAGATACGTCATCTGAAAATGTTGAAGATCAAAATGGAACAAATCTCCTGGAAGAAAGAGAAGCCCAAGAAGTAGTTGAAGCTCCAGACGCCAGACTTCTAGAGCTCCGGCACGTGAGGGATCATCCTAGAGATCAGATCATCGGATATCCTCGTGTCGGTGTCAGAACTCGAAGAGGTACCATTAACGAAGTATTGCATCTTAGCTTCCTGTCACAGGTTGAGCCAAAGAAGTTCGACGAGGCGAACAAAGATGCGGCATGGATTTTGGCCATGTAAGATGAACTTCATCAATTCGAACGATGCAACGTGTGGACGCTGGTTCCCAGACCACACAAGCAGAATGTGATTGGCACCAAGTGGATCTTCAGAAACAAACTGGATGAACATGGTGTCATCGTAAAGAACAAGGCCAGGCTGGTGGCTCAAGGTTACAGACAGGAGGAGGGGATTGACTTCGACCAGACCTTCGCACCCGTCGCAAGGCTCGAGGCAATCAGATTGTTCCTGGCGTATGCTTCACACAAAGGATTCACAGTCTATCAAATGGATGTGAAATCAGCATTCTTGAACGGAGACTTGAAAGAGGAAGTATACGTCACTCAACCCCCAGGTTTTGTCGATCCTACTTATCCCAATCATGTTTATTTTCTTAATAAGGCCTTATATGGGTTGAAACAAGCTCCACGAGCTTGGTATGAGACTTTATCTAATTTTCTTCTTGAGAACAAGTTCTCTAGAGGTACAATAGATAAAACATTGTTTCTCAGGGAAGTCAAAGGCAAGATTTTGCTGGTGCAAATCTATGTCGATGACATAATATTCGGCTCAACGGACAACAATCTTTGCAAAAATTTTTCTAAACTTATGCAAGGAAAGTTTGAAATGAGCAGTATGGGAGAGCTCAAGTATTTCTTAGGACTTCGAGTGAAACAGTCTGAGGATGGAATCTTCATCTCTCAGACGAAGTTCACAAATGAACTCCTTAAGAAATTCGGTATGGAGAGTGCATCCTCTATGAGGACTCCAATGGGATCCACTATGTCTCTGGATAAGGATGAGAAAGGTAAACCTTTCGATGAAACCAAATACAGAAGCATCATTGGATCCCTGCTCTATCTTACTGCCAGTAGACCGGATATTATGTTCTCCACATGTGTCTGTGCCCGATATCAGGTGAACACTAAGGAATCTCACTATGTCACTGCAAAGCGAATTCTAAGATACCTTAAAGGTACTCCTAATCTTGGCTTGTGGTACCCGAGAAACAATGATGTCGAGCTAATAGACTTTTCAGATGCTGATTTTGCAGGGAGCAGGGATGACAGGAAAAGCACCTCCGGGACGTGTCAATTCCTCGGCAGGAGGCTTATCTCATGGAACAGCAAGAAACAGAATTGTGTTGCAACCTCCACAGCAGAGTCTGAGTACATCTCGGCAGGAAGCTGTTGCGCACAACTTCTATGGATCAGAAACCAGTTAGCCGACTACGACCTTCAGTTCAAGGAAGTACCCATGTACTGCGACTCCTCCAGTGCAATTTCCATTGCCAACAATCCTGTATCGCACAGCAGAACGAAGCATATTGAAGTGCGCTACCACTTCATTCGGGAGCACGTGGAAAACAAGGACATCTCTCTCTGTTATGTCCCCACGGACAAGCAGATTGCCGATATATTCACAAAGCCCTTAGACGAGGCCAAGTTCAATCTTTTCAAGACTGAATTGGGGATGCTCAATTATGAGGAATGAAGACTACAGAAGCTCCAGGCTCGTGCACGATCTGAGGGGGAGCAAGGAACTCAAGTGTGACCACAGACGCAAGAACTGAGGGGGAGCAAGGGGTCAACTGCAACCGATCCCGATTTATAGAAGCCGAAAAGGGGGAGATTACCCTCTCGGCTAAGCTAAGGTGGCTCCAAGCTTGCTCCCAAAAAATTGGTATTGGTAATGGATAACTCACTCAACTCCATTTTAAGTTTATGGTTTTCATTCCCATTTGCTCTATTCACCTTAGCTTGTAGGGTTTATGCTTCTTCAAATAGGGGGAGATTGTTGGGTATTGTATCCACAATGTACCTGATTTGAAGAAGCCCCTGGACAAGCTAAGGTCAATAGACAATGTATTTGATAAAATCTTTCAAGTTGTACTTGCACTTATTCCACGCAAAGTGCACACCAATGTCAGGGTGCAGTAGGTCAATATACACGGGTCTGCACGACGTAATCCCTCGTTGAGCAGATCAGTGTGTTGGCCTACGTGTACTCTCTCTATTGGAGTGCACTTACATTCAAGTACAGGGCTGTGATCTTGCAGGAGCAGACAAGGAGCAAGGATGTGTCAAGGAGCAGCTCGTGGGCGGAAAGACGAAAATTCGTCTAAGTATAATTCGACGAGAATCACCTAGTGATTCTCGCTGAATCGTCGAGAATCATTAGTGATTCTCGCCGACTCTTTCCAGCCACCTCAAAACGGTGCCAAGTAAGATTCGGCGAGAATCGCTAGTGATTCTCGCCGAACCCATCGCAGAGCAGATCCTGAATACCAAGTTACATTCGTTGAGAATCAAAAAGTGATTCGTCGAGAATCACTAGTGATTCTCGACGAATCGTCGAGAATCACTAACTGATTCTCGCCGATTCGTCGAGAATCACCTGTGATTCTCGCCGATTTTTACTTGGCGTTTTCTCTGGAAACTGCTGGACCGGATTCTGCCGCTGGACTATTTTGAACCGGTTTTCGGGATTTTTCTTATGAGCCCCACAGCGGTCAAATTAGTAGTATCTACAGTATATATATACGGGTATTTTGAACTGTAGACAGAGAGAAAGAAGCCGAGCAAAAACCTAGACCTAAAATCGCGATCTTCACTCCGTCGCCGCCGTCGCGCTCGAGCTAGTTGGTCGCCGTCATCGATCGGGATTCCTTCGTGATCTCCGGCGACAGAAGCTTAGCAAAGCTTGAGTCTCACGTGTCTATCCAGAGATCCCTTGTCTCTCGATTTGTTGACCGGGAAAAACTCCCCCGTCCGAATCGATCGAGACGACCGATCCTAGAGTGACCTTTGGTAGACCTAGTTTGCTTCGCTACGAAGTTTGGATCTCAAAGTACTGCAGCCGCGCACCTTCATTGCCGCCGATCCCGAACCAAGACGCCGCTCGGATTGCCGCCGCCGGTTCCGGGGAGATCCTCTCCAAGAGAGACCAAGGTTGTAGACTCTTCGTTGACTTCACGAACACGTCGTCGAACGAAGAGGAACACCGAAGTCTCCAAACGAAGTTTGTATCTCGTGTACATTCTGTTTTACTTTTGTTATAAAGGAACGATTGTTCCGTGTTGTAAGGGTTGGGTGCAACCCGGTTTGTGGGAGTGTTGACTCCTACGTGTGGAAGGGTTCCTTCCAATAGTGCAAGGATTGGATTTCAATCCTGTTGGAGAAGTGACCGAGTCGTCCCTTGTTGGGAGATAGGTCGAAGGGGGAAAGTGGATGTACCCAAGTCGGGGAACCACTATAAATTGCTTGTGTTTTCTGTGTGCTGTGCTGTTTATCTTTATTGTGCAGGTACTATTATAAATTCCGCAAAAGCGCTACACGTCACCTATTCCCCCCCCCCCCATAGGTGCACATAGTTGACACTAGGTGGACTTTCAAAGGAATTGCTTCCAGTGCGGGCAGAAGGGACACCAGAAATCTTCGTGCCCCCAGGCTCAGTCCCCACTCAGCCGGCCCCACTTCAAGCTCTGCCGCCACCACCAAACCTGGATAAAGGAAATGGAAAGATGAACATTATGACCAGCGAGGAAGCTCAAACCTCTACGCAAGTTATATCAGGTTAGCCCCAGTTTAATTTATTCTTATTATTTATCATTGTTGCCCGAGTTATCGTTCATTTATTTATGTATGCTACGGTTTTAGGGGAGTTTAAGGTGCAGAATAGGTGGGCGCATGTTCTTTTCAATTCGGGTGCCACCCATTCCTTTATGGCCCGAAGGTTTATAGATAAACATCGCCTGGATGTGGATCAATTAAGAGACTCCTTAAACATCAAGCTTCCCTCCAGTGATTCAGTGATATCTAATCAAGGAGTTCTAAGATGCCCTATATACCTAGGTGATTTTCTAGCCTTTGTGTATCTGATGGTGTTGGATTTGGCGGACTTTGATGTGATTTTGGGCATGGACTGGCTCTCCAAGTATGATGCAGTCATCCAGTGCAAGGCAAAGAGACTGGACTTCATGATGGACAATGTCCAACTTATGAGCATTTATTGATTTCAGGACAGGGTTTCCCCTATTATTTTTGTAGTACGTGCTTGTCATGCTATAGAGTCTGGTTGCGAGGCATTTTTGGTTTCTATTTCTGCTTTGGAAACTGCTTTTGTGACACTACGTCTTGAGGATATCTCGGTGGTGTGAGAGTTTCCAGATGTTTTTCCTGATTGTCTTCCGGGACTTCCTTCGATGAGGGAGATAGAGTTTGTGATTGACCTCGAGCCAGGTACTCATCCTATTGCCAAAACACCGTATCGTATGACTCCGGGTGAGTTGGATGAGTTGCGTACTCAGCTCGATGAGTTGTTGAGGTATGGTTTTATTAGACCAGGTTCTTCTCTGTGGGGTGCTCATGTTTTATTCGCCAAGAAGAAAGATGGACCGATGAGGCTTTGCATCAATTACAGAGAATTGAATAAGGTGACCATTAAGAATAGATATCCCCTGCCAAGGATTGATGATCTGTTCGATCAGTTGCATGGTAGCTCAGTATTTTCAAAGATCGATCTTCGCTCAGGCTACCACCAGTTGAGAATTCGTGAGACAGATATTCCACGAACCTCTTTTTGTTCGCGGCATAGACATTATGAGTTTGTTGTGGTGTCTTTCGGTTTAACCAATGCACCCTCTGCTTTTATGGATTTGATGAATAGGGTGTTTAAGGATTTTTTGGACCGATTTGTTATTGTGTTCATAGATGATGTCTTGGTGTATTCCCGTAATGTTGAGGAGCATACTCAGCATTTGCGTTTGGTTTTGTCGACCCTGAGGGAGCATAAGTTATATGCGAAGTTGAGCAAGTGTGAGTTCTGGCTATCTCAAGTGTCCTTTCTGGGTCATGTTGTAAGCAAGGACGGTATTTATGTAGACCCGACCAAGATTTTTGTTGTGATGGAATGGGAGAGACCTTCTACACCTAAGTAGATTAGGAGCTTCTTAAGACTGGCTAGCTATGATAGAATATTCGTGGAAGGTTTTTCAGTGTTGTCTGCTCATCTAACTAGACTTACTCAGAAGAATACTGCATTCATTTGGAGTGATAAGTGTGAAGAGGCTTTTCAAGAACTGAAGAAGAGATTATGTACTGCTCCAATTTTAACCTTACCTACTGAAGGAGTTGAGTATGTTGTGTATGTTGATGCATCACACATCAAACTTGGTTGCGTTTTAATGCAAGATGGTAAGGTGATCGCGTATGGATCGAGGCAATTGAAGATTCACGAGAGAAACTATCCTACACATGATTTGGAGTTTGCTGCTGTAAATTATGCATTGAAGCTTTGGCGACACTTGTTGTATGGCGCGCTGTGCAAGATCTATACGAACCATAAGAGTTTGAAGTACGTCTTCACTCAGAAGGAAATAAATCTGCGTCAGCATCAATGATTAGAATATGTGGCTGATTATGAAGTGGAAATTCTTTATCATCTAGGAAAGGCTAATGTAATAGTCGATGCTTTGAGTAGAAAGACAGCCAAAATTTTTAATCTGTCGGTACAGTCCTTGGTAGAAGAATTCTTGTTGATGGATATTGAGGTCGGGGGTAGTACTATGTCTGCTAGTTTAGAAGCAGAAGATCCCTCTTGGATTTCCTTTACTCGAGCACATCAGAAGGATGATCCAGATTTATTACTCCTCCGGAATAAAACTATGAAGGGAGAGCTACTGGATTTCTTCTTGGATGAGTTGGATACCTTGAAGTATCAGGGTAGATTTTGCGTCCCCGCCTTTGGCGACATTCGGGCTAAGATCTGTGCTGAAGCTCATGGTTCCAGTGTATCCTACCTCCCTGGATCCACAAAGATGTATAAAGATGTAAAACAAATTTTTTGGTGGTCAGGGATGAAGAATGATATTGCGAAGTATGTATCAGAATGTTATACATGTCAGCGTGTTAAGGCTGATCATAGAAGGCCTGGTGGTAAACTGACAACGCACGATATTCCAAGTTGGAAATGGGAGAGTATTTCAATGGATTTCATCACCGGTCTACCAAACTCTCCCCGTGGGCACGACTCTATTTGGGTGATAGTTGATAGATTGACAAAGTGTGCTGACTTCGTTCCCTTTAAGATTGGGTATTCGATGAAAAAGATAGCAGAGTTGTATCATGTAGAATTCATCAGATTGCATGGAGTGACTATTAGCATCGTTTTGGATCGAGACTCTAAATTTACGTCTCGTTTTTGGAAGTTCTTATAAGATGGGTTGGGTACCGATTTAAGGTATTCCACCGCCTATCATCCGCAAACGAATAGTCAGATGGAAAGAGTAAATCAGATCGTATAAGATATGATGAGGTGTTATATTTTTCATCATGTTGGTGCTTGGGACGAGGGTCTTAGACTCATGAAGTTTGCGTACAACAAAATTTATCAAGAGAGCCTGCAGATGGCCCCGTTTGAGGCCTTATATGGGAGGCATTGTAGAACTCCTTTGTTTTGGGCTGAAGTTGGTGAGAGACCATTGCTAGGTCTAGAAGCCCTTTAGGAGATGAATTGTGTCGTGACTCATATTTGAGAAAAGCTCCGTGTGGCTTAAGAGCGCTATGAGAAGTATGCTAATCAATGAAGGGTTAATCTGGACTTTATCGTTGGAGACTTGGGTTTTCTAAAAGTTTCTCTGATGTCTGGCATTAAAAGGTTTGGAAGGAACCACATGTTAGACCCCCGGTACGTGGGACCTTTTCGGATTCTTGAACACGTCGGAGTTTCAGCGTATAGGCAGGAGTTGCCTGCTACGTTCCCTGGTGTCCATGATGTGTTCCATATGAGCCAGTTGCTGAAGTGTATTCGAAATTATCGTCAAGTCCTTGACTCGGTGCCCTGGATTCAGCCCAACCTTACGTATATGGAAAAACCTGTTCGTATTCTGGATTCTCAAGAGCGTGTGTTGCGAAGAAAGACCATCCCCATGGTCAAGATTCTTTGGAGAAATCAAGACGTCGAGAGTGCAACGTGGGAATTGGAATCAGCGATGAGAGAATTTCATCCGCACCTCTTCTCTTAGTTTCGGGTATGTCTTTATGTTTTTTGTCATGTTTGATTTTATCGTTTTGGTTTGGTTTTAGAGTTCTGTTAAGTTTCGAGACGAAACTTCGTTTTAGGGGGAGTGACTGTAACGCCCCCTATTTTTTGATGATTTTATTTGATTTGGTATCGTCATATTTATGACGTCATGACGTTACTTTTAACGTCGAGTTGACGACGCATCGCCGTTAAGGTATTTTTGCGTCCGTTTGGTCGAGTCGGCCAAATTCGTGAATTCATGTTGTAATCAGAAATTTTTGCATGTGGAAATTAAGTTAAGTAATTTTGGACTTGCTCGTTAAGTTTCGTCGCAATCTGAGAGATATTCGGGCCTCGGCGATTTTGCAAAATTTTATAGAATTTATGTTCGCCGTAGACTTTGAAAATTCATATCTCAAGAATGGCTCGTCGGATTTTGGTTTTGACTTTGTCGTTATGTTCGTAGCGTCAGTGTTCGTCTACGGTGCGAGTTTCGTTTAATTCGGCGCGCGTTTGGGCCTCCGTTTTGAACTCGTGTTTCCTTTTTCAAAAAATATAAAATATGATTATTTTAATATTAAAGTACTATTCAAAAATGAAAAGTACTATTCGTTCTTAAAGTTTGATCAAAAGGGTAAATTTGCAAAAAATGGTTATTTTTGCAACATTTCTCTTTGAGTGAGTGTTGTTGTTCTCGAGTGAATCACTGTTCATGCAATTTATTTTTTTACCTGTTACTCGAGTGCTGCTTCTTGTTACTCGAGTGCTGCTTCCTGTTACTCGAGTGTTGCTTCCTGTTACTCGAGTGCTGTTTCTTGTTACTCGAGTGTCGCTTCTTGTTACTCGAGTGCTGCTTCCACCCACTCGAGTAGCATGTTTTCTACCTCTCGAGTACCTGTAATTTTGTGCTCGAGTGCTGTATATTCATCCCGAGTACTCCATTTCAGTTTGTGTTCGAGCGCCTTTTTGAGGGTCAAAACGGTATCGTATAAACAAATAGTTAACATAAAATTTGTTCGTCTCGACGAGATCTACAACTTTGATGTTGGGCACTTTTCGATTTAAAGTCATCCTAAATTTTTATTTTCATTTTCCGCACACCCGCTTGTAAATAGTCCGTTTTTACATTTAACTTTTTATAAATACTTATATATATATATATATATATATATATATATATATATATATATATATATATATATATATATATATATATATATATATATATATATATATATATATATATATATATATATATATATATATATATGTTCTTATACTTAGGATAATTAGAAAAGAAAGAAAACTTCATCTTCTTCCTCAGGACTTATACTGAACCGAAACCATCTGTGTGGCAACTCCCTCTCGTTCGTGAATCTTCCGGTGGCCGCTGACGGAGCTCCGGTGCTCGAAATCTTCAACCGAGTATAGATTTGGAAAGCTATCGTCTAGAGCTAAGCCATCGTGGTAAAATTTACCCCATTTCTTGAGTTTTCACGTTATGGTTTTTCGGCCCTAACCTCTATTTTGGTCATTTTTGTTCAGATTTCGACTCATCCCGTCTCCTTTTGCCCCGATCTTCGACGTGGACTGATCCAGAGAACCTTTTCAGTAAAACCAAGGCAAGTGGTTGTTCTATTCCCCTCTTCTCTTCATTCTCATGATCTGTTGCAACTCCTAATTTCAATTGTTATTATCATAAATTTCTTGTTAAAGTATAGTGAGGCCTAAATCTATTGTCTATATCAACTTGTTTCACAATGTTCTTGTTTATTCTAAGTTTAACCTTGTAAAGTGATTCATATGTTGATGATATGGTTGTATCTTGCTCATGTTAACCGTCCCTTAACGATTATGTAGGACGCATTAGAGTTATATCTAGGATTGTAAATCGTTACTAAAGGTTGATCAACCGCGTCTTGAATCTAGAAATGTCAAGTAGAATCTGACGTGCCAAGTCTCGAGATATATGTGATGGTTTTTTTTGTGGGTTTTCTTAATTGTGGGAGTTAGTGGATGATACCACCTCCGTAAAACGTTTATTTCCTTTATTAGTATCCTATGGAACTCTACCAGGTTTTTGGGCATCTGCGGTGTATGGTGGAGAGTATGAGACTCCCTCGCAGTTAGACGGATATTATATTCGTGAGAGTGTATCCAGTTGAGTGACCACCTCACCCATGTTTTTGGGTAGAGTCGACTATAGGTGCCTAATAAATGTTTTGTATTTCTTCCTCATGATTTATTCATGTTATCACCTTATAACCTCATGCGTCTGGTGTATTCTTGTTGTACGTAACAATTCACGTAAGTGTTCTTTTCCGGTTTTTGTACTTTACTTCAGTACTGTTGGTCTTGGGTTAGTACCCCTTTTTGACCTTTGTTTATTTTGGCTTATTTTTTTTCTGCCACCATTTGTACCTTCTTGCTAAGGTGGTCTATCTTTGTAATATCTCAGGTTCAGAGCAGTAGCTAAGTTCGTTGTTGGTTTTTGGAGTGCTTGAGTGGCAGTGTTGGTCGTGGTTGTTGCCTCGTCTTAGCGAGGTTGATTGTTGTTTATTTTATTTTACTGGTTCAGACATACTTTACTGTATGTGGATTCGTGTCAGTTTATTAACGCCCACAAAATTGTTATTTTTAGATATTTGCTAGCTGCTTGGTTTTCTCTATGGTTGAGGATTACTTGCTCTCTGGGATGTTTTATGTTAGGATTGCATGATAGTTAATTTTAAGTATAAAAATTAATATTATTATCTCATGCATTACATAATTAAAAAAATGTAAAATCACAATATTTAACGACCGTACAAATTTATTTTTATTTCTACTAAATTTAGAACTTGTATGCCTTGAGGTGTCCTTTGGTAACCTCTAAGCTCTTGTAGGTTGTCTAATCTGATAAAAGAAGTACTTTTCGTAGCGTTTAATTACTTTTCTTGTGGACTAGATGAGCCACTAAGTCGAGGGATGCGCCTAAAAACTGCACTTAAACTGATTTTACCTTAAAATAACTTATAGAATCTTTCTTCATGATTAAGTAGGTGTTTGTCTGAGCATCCGCAGGTATCCCCTGCTGACGTGGCATCATGAAGCACATTTTCCTTTACTCTGAAAAGTTATTAAATGTGGTGAAAATGCGGGTTGTGACAATAGCCTTGCTATTCTCCATCTAGAACTTCTTAAGAATCTCCTCCTCAAAATTCTTCTGAGAGATGAAGATCCCTTCTTCACTCTGTTGTACCTCAATGCTCATTAAGCAAGTGAGTTCTCCCAGATCAGTCATCTCAAACCCCTTCTTCATTGTATTTTTGAACTCTTCAAGCATAAAAGGGTTGTTGCCATTGAATATCATTCTGTCAACATACAAACACATGACCATGATATCTCCATTCTTCTCCACCTTTGTGTAGAGTGCATACTCATATGTGCTCTTTATGTACTCGTTCTTCTAAAAGTATGCATCTATTCTTTCATTCCACATATGAGTTTCTTTCTTCAACCCTTACAGCGCCTTCTTTAGCTTGTAAACCTTCTTGTCTTGACCTTTCACTTTATATTGAGTCGGCTGCTAGACATACACATCCTCCTCCAAGTATCCATTTAGAAATGCGGACTTGACGTCCATCTTATAGATTTTCCACTTATATTGAGCGGCTAGTGCAATGATCAGTCTGATAGTATCATTCCGCGTCACAGGAGCAAAGACCTCATCGTAGTCCACACCTTGGACTTGAGGGTGGCCTTTCGCGACGAGTCTTGCTTTATGCAACTCCACTTCTCCATCCTTGTTTGTCTTCACTTTGTACACTGATTTCACACCAATGGGCTTGTGACCTGCCGGCAGAGTGACCAACTCCCAAGTATCGTTTTTCTTGATGGATGTCATCTCTTCATCCATCTCCTTTCTCCAAGTCTTCTCTGGAGCAACTCCTTTATACGAGTATGGTTCGCAATCTGCTAAAAGACAATACAAAGAAAAATTATCATGAATCGACTTCGTCTCCTTATAGATTTCCTCCAACCTTCTCATCCTTGGTTAAGGACATTTAGAGGTTCTCCTGATAGTGCTTTCTCTATTAGAACTACTTCTGTTGGTGCTTACTCCACTTAAGAAGGGAGTAGAAGCTCCCCCTGAATCTCTGCTCGGTGGTGACGGTGGTTCAGCTCCACCATCCTCAGCATTAGCTTCATGACCACCTTCATCATCATCATCATAGAACATTCTTTTGACACTTTTCTCCTTCTCATCCCAGCTCCAACAAATATCCTCTTCAAACAGCATATCTCTAGAGATGATTGCCTTCTTCGTCACAGTATTGTATAACTTGTAAGCTTTACTCATCGGAGCATAGCCTATAAATATACACTCTCACTCTTGTCATCAAGCTTCCTCCTCTTCTGATCAAGGATATGAGCATAAGCCACACAACCAAACACTCTCAGGTGTTGCACACTTGGCTTCCATCCACTTCATGCCTCATATGGAGTTTTTAACTTAAAACTCTTCGTCGGGCGTCTGTTTAGCAAGTACACAACACATTGTACTACTTTGGCCCAGAACATCTTTGACAACTTCTTGCCCTTTATCATACTCCTTGTCAAGTTCTGAATCGTCAAGTTCCTTCTCTCCACAACTCCGATCTGATGAGGTGAGTATGTTGTTGTCAACTGATGATCAATCCCATGCTCTTTCCAGAATGAATCAAATAACTTTGAGGTGTACTCCCCACCTCGATCAGTTCTGAGTACCTTCAGATACTGTCCACTCTCCTACTCAACCATTGCCTTGATCTCCTTGAACTTGTCAAGGGCCTCAAACTTCTCCTTCAAGAAGTAAACCCAACACTTCCGACTAAAGTCATCAGTGAAGGTAATGTAGTATTTGCTTCTTCCAACTGAGGCAATATCAAACGGACCAGCAATGTCCGAATAAACCAATTCAAGTTATCTCCTTGCTCTACAAAACTTTCCTCCTTAAAAACTCTGTTGCTACTTCTTGCCTTTCATACAAGCATCATAGATCTTCTGTGGTGGTAAGATCTTAGGCAAATCTTCCACCATCTTTGCATGTGACAGAAGCTTCAAACCACTAAAGCCCAAGTGACCCATCCTATGATGCCACAACCAAGTTTCATCTTCCTCTTTAGTTTTTTCTAGACATTTCGTCACCTTGGCATCTTTCTGCAAAGTAAAGAGATGATTTGTCGTCAACTTTACTTTCACCGCCTCTTTTCCTCGATGGTTCTTCATAGCCAATGAATCATCCTTCAACTAAATGCAGTAATCTTTCTCCACCAACTGTCAAAGGCTTAAGATGTTACTTTTCAAGCCAGGAACATAGAACACATCATTAAGATGCAGCTTCTCACCATTTAGGGTGACCATAATCAACCTTTTGCCTTCTATCGAGATCTTCGAAGTATCTCCAAAGCTAATCTCACCAGCTCTTGGTTAAAGGTTAGTGAACAACTCTTTCTCACCACACATATGGTTGCTCGCTCTCGTATCTAAGTACCAAACTTCATTTTTACCTCTTCAGGTCCTTTGTAAGTCAAGAACATCATTATGTCACCACCAGTGTTGCTTGCTTCAGCATAGTGGTTGGTCTGCTCTTTCCTCCTCGGAAGTCTGCAATCATAACTCATGTGCCAAAATCGGTTACAGTTGTAACACTGGACTTGAGCCATTCCACCACGACCTCTTCCTCGGCCTCTTCCACGGCCTCTTCCTCTTCCTTCCTTCTCTCTACCTTGAGATTTCTCTACCTCTCTCTCGAAGTTCTGATGTCTTCCTCCTCATCTTCCTCTACCTCTGCCTTGGTAGGCTCGGCCTCACTGGCCACCTCTTCCAGAGCTCTCTCCAAAATTCAATTGAGTCTGAAGTGCTTTCTTTAATCCACTTGACTCTTCATCTTGTAACCTGCGATATTCAAGGATTGCAAAGAGCATATGAGTTCATCGATAGACATTTGAGTGAGATCCTTCGAATCTTCTATTGCTGCCACTATATATTTGAATTTCTTTGACATCGATCACAGAAGTTTCTCCAAGAAACTCACATCATCAATTGTCTATCTGTTACGTTTCATTTCGTTTGCAAGCGTCCGTAGACGAGTTACATAGTCACCAACTTTCTTAGTGTTTTGCATCTTCATAACATTATACTCTGCTTTGAGAGATTATAGCTTCACCTTCTTTGCCTTGTCAACTCCTTGCAAGGAGTGTTGAAAGGTCTCTCATGCTTCTTTAGAACGTTTAGCATTTGAGATCTTCTCAAAGGTTGCTTCATCAACCCCTTGATATAGTAAGAACAAGGCCTTCTTATCTCTCTTTCTTGCTTCTCGTAGCGTCGTCCTCTGGGCGTTAATCCATGCCGCCTCTGCTTCAGCAGTTAGCTCTTCATATCCATCTTCCACGATCTCCGATAATTCCTTTGAAGCAAGCAACACTCTCATTTGGATACTCCAGTTCCCATAGTTCGTCTTCGTCAACTTGGAAACTTGACCCGGCATAGCATTCATCATCTCCATCACTTCAAGTCTTTAACTCTTCTGAGCGACTTCCAAGGTTCAGCAACCTGACTCCGATACCACTGTTGGAAGTAATTAAGAGTGGGCACAACAACAATAAAAGAGCAAACAACTTCTCTATTATAATAACAAGGAATTACAAAACAAGTTACAAAACACTTGACTTGACAAATTACAACTCAACACATGCACACTTACTACAACTTCACACTTGACGCTTTTAACCGCATAGATAGATGAAACTTCTGAACGCAAGAGGGTGTCCACGAGGATGCAGTCCGCAAGACTATCCATGAATAAGGTGTCCACGAGGATGAAGTCCGCAAGACTATCCGTGAATAAAGTGTCCACGAGGATGCAGTCCACATGACTATCCGTGAATAACAGTTCACAAGTGGTTGCCCGCTGCTCTCTTTACAGATGAGTTTTCTTGCCTTGGAGTTCGCGCATGAGAAAAAGGCTTACATTCTTTGTGTCGGCAGAAAAATTGCCGTAATATTTGCTCTGGTTTTTTTGAGCTGCTGCACTTTGGCTCTTTTGTGGTTAGTGGATAGGAGCCCGCAAATCCTTTCAAACACTGTGCTTTCGCCGCAATATAAACTTGGCACGTGACCCTCCATAATTAATGCATTTATTTTCTTTTACACCGCCATAATTCATGCCATACTCTTGTAGGAGATTTCTCTCTCCAATTTAATTTTAATTTTTTTTCTTTGTTTTTTTATCTTCTGTCACATATCAATACATTATATATATATATATATTAACATATGTATATATTGATATATTTATATATATAAATATATTGATGGTCAAACGTGCAATTTCTCCAACACACCGTTGTTGCGAGTTTCCAATTCCCGCAAGCTCCTCCTCTCTTCACGGAATCACCTTCCAATCTTCTATGTGTTCTCTAAATTTCTTGTGTCTTCTTTGTGTTCTCCTTACTGCAAGCTCCTGATTTTGTGTTTGCTGTTCTTTTTCTCTTTGTCCTCTTCCTTCCCGTATGCTCCACACCATTTTGCTTTAATATGTGCTTATTCTTTGTTATAATTATAATATGCATAGTTTCATTGCTTTGATGACATAGTTTTCATTGCTAAATATGCGTAGTTTTCAGAAATAGTTCTGCTGGCTCCAAACTTTTTTAAAAAATTAAAACTACTTCAAGTCAAGCTTTACTTGATCCAACTATGGGCGTTATTCATTTCTTCCCATAAGTTTTACTTGAGCCAACTATGGGTGTTATTCATTTCTTCCCATAAAAAATTACAAGAAAGTTTTACTCTATGAATGAATGTGACAATTTTTTTTCAGATTTGTCTATATATAATTTCAGTAAATGATTCCCATTAAGTGGGTTGATGACTATATAATAAACTTATTATATTTAAGACGTTTACCTTTACGTTGTTGTCCGCCGGTCATTAGCGGATGCAAATGGAATCCTTCTACATTGTATTATTGTCCTCAACACACGGACATACATCTAAGGCTTTATTTGTTGGGACTTATTTTCACAGGTTAAGCGTTTACGGTCGCATGAATCAGACCTTAATTAGGCCGCATGAATCAGACCTTAATTAAGGTCCAGTTCATGCGGCCGTAACCGCTTGACCGGTGTAAATAAGTCCTCCCAAACAGAGCTTAAATCATTCTGCAAGAATTCGAATATTCAAATTTGCATGCCAAGGCATTTCTTATGCACCTATGTTTTACACATATTTCGATGTTTTAACTGAGGACATTTGATTAATAACGGCATCTGTTGATGGAAGTACAAATTTATCTTCTGATCAAGAAAATTTGTTGTGTTCAGTATGCAAGAAAAATTCTTAATTTTATGTTTCCAGATTTATATGTTCTCATATTTTTGTGATTTTTGCATTTCATTTCCTTTAAGAAACCTTTGGTGGCTAAAGGCTACAGATAAGAAGAGGGCATAGACTTTGACCAGACCTTTGCCCCAATAGCCATACTGGAAGCCATAAGGATCTTACTTTCATTTGCTACCCATCAGGGATTTAGAGTCTACCAAATGGATGTCAAATCAACATTCCTGAATGGGGACCTCAAAAAGAAAGTATATGTGGCTCAGCCACCAGGTTTTGTAGATCCTAACTCTCCTAATTTTGTGTATAAGCTTAGGAAAGCTTTATATGGGCTAAAGTAGCCCCTAGGGATTGGTATGAAACCTTGTCCAGCTTCCTCATTGAGAATAAATTCTTAAGGGGAAGATAGACAAGACCCTATTTCTAAGGGAATCAAAGCACAAGCTAATCTTAGTCTAAATATATGTCGATGACATTATCTTTGGATCTACTAATGATAACCTTTGCAGTAAGTTTGCTAAACTTATGCAACGGAAGTTTGAAATGAGCAGCATGGGTGAGCTCAATTTCTTCTTGGGACTCCAAGTGAGACAGACTGATGATTGATTGTCCATATCCCAGTCCAAGTTCACCAGGGATATAATAAAAAAGTATGGTATGGAGAATGCCTCCACCATGAGAAATCCCATGGGATCAAGTATGCTTATAGGCAAAGATGATGCAGGAAAACCTGTTAATGAGTCTGAAAGAGAAGGTTAGATCTGAAATACTCTAGAGGGGGGGTGAATAGAGTATTGTGCTCTCTTAAAAAATATTTACAACTTTTGCTGTAATCCTAGGTGAACAAATTAGCAAATAAAGTAATAAGCAAAGCAACCTAACAAATCACAGAACACAGCCAAAACAAAAGAAAAGGGGAAACAAGATGACACAAGAAATTTATAGTGGTTCCGCAACCTGGGTACATCCACTCTTCTACCACCTGGTAGGAATGCACTCAGATTTTTGATCAGGTGCCTGACACCAATGAGCTTTTGTTCAGGTGCTCAAAAATCAAAACCTCAAGTCTTTTGGTAGGAGACTTGCAACCAAGAATAATTTTGAAAGGACTTAAAACCCTGTACAGAAGATGAAAAAAGGTGATGGTGTCTTCTCTTTCTCAATAACAGCTGAGAAGACTAGTGGATTGATTTCAGCAGATTGCTCCCCCTGAGATCTTGAATGGATCAGGAAATCTGGAGCACTGCTTCAGGGCGACAGGTCTTCAAAAACTTGATTTCCTTGACCAGAGATTGCTTCAGGAACTTCTTTGATAGATAGAGTTATTGTTGTCCTTCTGAAGTTGTCCTGTAGGGTTGAAAGAAGAAGACTCTTGATAGTGATTGTATGTTCTTCCTCTTCTTAGTGATGATGTTCTCTGGCCTAGGCTGATTGCAGTGTAAAACTTTTGACTTCTGTAAGACTTCTTGAATGTGTTGTCTGTCTGTGTGTGTGTAAGTAAGTCTGCTTGATCTTTTCTTCTCTTTTTGTTAATTGACTGAAGAACACATTCGAAATTAGAATCCTTGAGCAGTAAATGCAGTCGGCCTGGGAAGGAAGCGATAATGAATGAATTCCCTAACTGTCCCACAGAAAACGGCGTGTAATAATCCATGATCAATGCGCGTTCTAACGGTAACATTCCGAGAAGATTGAGCATTAATTACTCAGGAATCATCGCCAAGAAAAGGGACGGAAAACTGGAGAAGTCCTAAGTCTGGAATCGTTGAATGAAGAACAGAGATCGTCCAGCTGAGGTCACAGTTCGTCGAGCTGAGCTGATGAGTTCGTCGACCAGACAATAACAATTAGTCTTCAAGGGAAACTTGTCAATTCTGCTACAAACTTCGTCGAACTGACAATCATCATTCGTCGAACAAACAATCATCATTCGTCGAACTGAGATCCAAATTCGTCGACCGAAGAATGATTGTGGACTTAGAATCTGAGAAGTCTCTAGCTGAGAAGGATTCAAATAGTCGACCAGAATTCGTCGACCAAGGAATGTGATTCATTGAGCTGATATCGACGAACGTCGCTGGTTCGTTGAGCTGAGATCGACGAACGTCGAACAGATTTCCTTGAGCTGAAAATATCTCTAAGTCCTGAGTTTCTCTGGCAGTCTGGAGGATGGCTGGTCCACAGGATAATGTTCTAAGGACAAATCCTAGACTCTAGGACACAACCAATGACCCTGACTATACAAGGTGGGTCAAAGACATCCTGACTCAGTGAACCTAGCCCAAATCCAAAATAGGGATCCAACAATCTCCCCCTATTTAGGTGAGGTCACTAAGTGAAGACACAGACTGAAACAAAGCATTAAAAGCATATATCTGACAGAGAATTTATAACACATGTAGCAGATATATAAAAGCCTTGTTTAGAAACATAACCAAAGAGTTATAAAACAAAAACAGGAAAAGAAAGAAAAACTTAGATCATATCATGCTCTTCTTGAATTTGTCTTTGTTTTTCTCTTTGCTACTGCTACTGCTAGCTCCAGGCTTTGAGAATTTGATTTCTCTGCTTGGATTAGCTGCCTGAGCTACAGTCATTGTCATATCTGTTATACCAAGCATATTCTGAGAAGTGGCTCCAGGAACAACAACCTCTGAATGGAGCTTCATATAGTCATCAATATTGAAGAGCTTGTTTGCTTTGTCAAACCTTTTAAGTTCTTCTTTTTTATACTTTGACATGGTTGAGTATCCTGAGATGTCCTTTCCTTCAGCTTTTGCTTTATTAATCAATGAGAGGCCAATCAGTTCCTGGAATCTGGCCATTTTAGCAGTATTAGCTATTTCAGGATCCTCAAATGTAATAGGAGGAGAATAAGGTCTTTTGGGACTGTCAGCCTTCTGTTCTACAGATACATTTTGTTATTGTTGCTGAGGTTGTTGTCTGCCTAAAAATTGTTGCCTCTGCTTGTAACCTCCTGAAGACTTGCTCTGATTCCTTTGGTAGGTTTGTACAGGAGCAAGCTTTGGAATTGATGAACTGGAAGTACCAGCAGCTGGAGGAAGAGGAGGAGGAGGATCTTTTTTGTATCTATGAACTGGTGGAGGAGAGTATCTCCTAATTCTTTTCCTCTCCTTTTGCTGATTCTTTGACAGCCACATCCAAGCAGGCATTCCCTCATTGGGAGTAATGTTATGCAAGATGTATTAGGGAGTGTCAGCTATTGGATTGGGCTTAGGAGCAGGAGGAGGAGGATCCTTTCTCTTCTTTGACAACATTTGCTTCTTCTTCTTGGCAGCTGCTTCATCTGAATCATCATCTTCCTCTTCCTCATCTGAGCTAGACCCTTGAGGATTGGCATACAGAGCATCAATCTCTCTTAGGGTAACTATAGAGATCTGGGGCTTGGCAGGTTGAACTGGAGCTGGAGAGCTGATTAAGACTGAGCTCTCTTCTTGAGCTTTATTCTCTTCCTCAATGTCTGCCAGAATCAATGCATCCAGGTCAGGCATTGGGGAATCATCCATAACAAAAATTGGGGCAAAACTCTCTTCTTGGGGGGAAGAGATGGCTTATACTTGAACAACAAAACTGTCACTAAGTTGCTTAGCAATTGTAGGACTTAATGGAGAGGTGACAGGAATAATAGCCAACTTTGGCTTAGTAGAAGGGATCTGTACATAAATTGTATCAAAATTTCTCAACAAAACAGCCAAATCAACTGTGGGATTTAAATGGAAATCACCAATAGTTTGTATCTGCTCTGGAACTGACTCATCTAATTCAATGTCAATATCCATGAAATGAATCAATTCAATCAAATCTGAATCAAAGTCTGTCAAACTTGCTGCTTCTGTATCTAAAACTGTTGTAGGAAGAACTGCTGCTGCATCTGAAACTGCTGCTACTTCTACATCTGTTGCTGCTTCATCACAAAGCATCTCCCCCTTCCTTGTTTCAGGAGAACCTGGAGCCAGGCCCCTGAATGAAGAGGGTGCAGCAGAAAGAAGGGATACTTGGGCAGATAAAGAATTGATAGAATTTACAAGAGGTGTAATGGCCTCTATGATTAAGGCTTTGATACCAACCAATTGAAAGAGAAGGTTAGATCTGAAATACTCTAGAGGGGGGGTGAATATGGTTATGATGGTAGATATACTGGGGGGTTCCAAAGATGGTGAAGTAGTTGGTGATGGTAGAGAAGTAGATGAAGTGAGGGGAACAGATGGGGGAGATACAGTTGGAATGGCATCTGTTATATTGGTGTCTGGTGGAGGTGGAGAAGGGGGTGGTATATCAAAATGTGGAATGTTAGACAGATGAGGTGGAGGAGGTGATGCTGGAGGAGACATAGCAAGGGATGTATGAGTTGATGGAGAAACATGAGTGGGGGAAGTTGGAGGAATTTGAAGACTGGTTGAAGATGGAAGATGGGTTGCTGGAAGAGGTTGTGGAGATGGAATTACCTCTTCTGCAGGGTGGGGAGTGGCCTTCACGGCCCTTGTGCTCTTAGAAGCTAGGATGGAAGAGGAGGAAGCCTTGGATGGCTTAGAGATCATCCTCTCCCATCTGCCAAACAAAGCGCATGTGAGGCGCTTGCTGGCATTGATGAATATGGTCGGGGAGACCATAAATTCACCAGCCTTTGCTTGAAGGAAAATCCCCAGGATTCTTCCAAAGCATACCTCTTTCTTACAGTTTTTCTTCTTTATCAAATCAAAGAAGATCTTGCCCCAATCAACGTGACTTTTGTTGACCACCGCGCACGTGACAAGGAATTGGTGTCTTGTTATGTAATCGTGTGCGGTGTGCTTACCCATCAACACTTTTCCCATAATATCCGCCAAGAACTGGTAGGCGGCAGAAAGTTGTTTCTTTAACAACTTGTTAGGGTAACTCCCAGTAAACCCCATCAGATTTAGCATTGCACTAAACTCATCAGAATCTATATCCAAATCATCTTCTCCATTGACCAATTCAAAAATCTCAGAAATAACGGCGGGAGATAAAGAAACAAAATTACCCCCGATATTCCCGGTCAAGGTGTTGTCCTCAGAAGCAGAAGAAGTATATACCCATTCTCTAATCTCTGTTGCATGCAGTTTGATTCTCCTGGTCATAAAATCCTTGAGACCAAGCTCTTCTAGAAGTTCCAGAATGTAGAGAAATATAGGGTCAGAATGCTAAAATGAATCAAAATCTATATCAAAGCCTATATCGAATTTCATTGCAGCCAGGGTGCTCGCTGGAACCGCCATTGATTACCTGCAAGAGAAACAAACAGCGATCAAGTGCAACAGGAACTGAAAGCGCAAGATGGAGGTCGAAGAAAACCTAGATATAGGGTTTTCCTGAAAATGAATCGACAAACTCCGTTCCACGAAAAGAAAACAATTCTCCGAACTAAGGTTGACGAAATAAATTATAGATAAATAATTCGTCGATCTCATCTAGAAGAAACGAAAACTGTTCGTCGAACTCCATTCGACGAAATATCTTCTGAAGCAAGGTTCGTCGATCTCCGGTCGACGAAAATTGTTTCCACACAGAGAATTCGTCGATCTCTGTTCGACAAGCATCTCTCAAACTTTCCCTAATTCGTCAAACTCTATTCGACGAACTCTGGAAAATTCGACGAATGCAGACAGAAACTAATTTAACTCTTCTCCATTGATCATTCCCAGTTGATTTATAAAGAATAGATGATTTTTCTCATCCAAGGGTTTGGTGAAAATGTTTGCTCTCTGTAAATCAGTAGGAATATGGATTAGGTTAATTTTCTTTTTGTCTACATTATCTCTAATGAAATGATGCTTTATATCAATATGTTTAGTCCTACTATGGTGAACTGGATTCTGTGTTATAGCAATAGCACTAGTATTATCACAAAATAATGTTGAATTATTTAAGTTGACGCCATAGTCTAGGAGTTGGTTTTGTATCCATAACATTTGTGAACAGCAGCTGCCAGCAGCCATGTATTCTGCTTCTGCAATTGATGTAGACACAGATGTTTTCTTTTTACAAAACCAGGAGACAAGTCTCATACCCAGGAACTGGCAAGTTCCATAGGTACTTTTCCTGTCCACTCTACATCCAGCATAGTCAGCATCTGAGTATCCAGTTAACTCAAACTCTGACTCTACAGGATACCAGAGTCCTAGATTAGGACAACTCTTTATATATCTCAAAATTTTTTTTAAGAAAATAAGGTGAGATTCTTTGGGTTTCACTTGGAACCTGGCATAAAGGCATGTGGCAAACATGATATCAGCCCTGCTAGCTGTTAGGTATAATAGGGATCCAACAATTGCCCTATAATGCTTCTAATCTACAGGTTTCCCTACTACATCAGAATCCACAACAGCATTGGTAGCCATAGGCGTTTTCATTCCTGAAGCATCACCCATCCCAAACTTCTTAATAAGCTCTTTGGCATACTTAGCTTGGGAGAGGAAGATACTATCAGGGAGCTGCTTCACTTGGAGACCAAGGAAGTAGGAAAGCTCACTCATACTACTCATCTCAAATTTGGAATGCATGAGGTCAGCAAACCTCTTGCATAATTTGGGATCAGTAGACCCAAAGATGATGTCATCCACATATATTTGTACTAACAATATTTTGTCCTTATGACGTCTAGTGAAAAGTGTTTTATCTATGGTTCCTCTTGTAAATTTATGCTCTAAAAGAAAGCTTACTAAGATCTCATACCAAGCTCTTGGATCTTGCTTTAAACCATAGAGAGCTTTATGCAATTTAAGCACAAAATAAGGTTGAGTTAGAGAGATAAAACTTGGAGGTTGTTCCACATAAACCTCTTCTTGAAGCACTCCATTCAAAAATGCACTCTTGACATCCATTTGGAAAACTTTGAATCTCCTGTAAGCTGCATAGGCAAGGAATATTCTTATGGCCTCTAACCTTGCAACAGGGGCTAAGGTTTGGTCATAGTCAATTCCTTCCTCTTGCCTATAGCCCTGAGCAACAAGCCTAGCCTTGTTTCTCACAATGTTTCCTTGAGCATCCAGCTTGTTTCTGTAGACCCATTTGGTTCCAATAACTGGGTAGTTATGAGGTCTTAGAACCAAATCCCAAACTCTACATCTCTCAAACTAATTCAGTTCTTCTTGCATTGCAATGATCCAGTGGGGATCTTGCTCAGCTTCATGGATGGAGAGAGGTTCAATCTGAGAGAGAAAACATGCATGCATCAAGTCTTGGTTGAGTTGATGTCTTTTATGTACACCTGCTGAAATGTCTCCAATCACTTGAGATCTGGGGTGATCTCTAAGTGTGACAAGATCAATGGGTGGAGTTTGTTCAGCAACAGCTTCTGTAATAAATTCCTCTTGAGGAATGTTATTAGCTGTTAAGGGAAGTTCAGCCACTTTCACTTGATTTTCTTCTTCACTGTCTTCAGCAACCTATAGAGAAGGATGGGTTGACACCTCTTGGGTAAGGTTTAGTCCATCCATAGACTCACACAATTGTGGAACCTGCAAAGAGCTTATGGTAGAAATCTCTTTCTCCTTATAAGACATGTTAGCTTCATCAAAAGATACATGGACTGACTCTTCAATTTTAAGACAGGATTTATTAAAAACCCTATAAGCCTTGCTTACTTGGGAGTATCCTAGAAAAATCCCTTCTTCAGCCTTAGCCTCAAACTTTATAATGTATCTTTTGTTGTTTTTGTGAATATAACATATACAACCAAAAACTTTAAAATATTTGATTTTAGGTTTCTTTCTTTTAAGCAATTAATAGGGGGTCTTATTTTTCAGCTTATGTATAAGGCTTCTACTCAGGACATAGTTAGCAGTGTTTACAGCTTCTGCCCAAAAGGATAGAGGCATGTAATCATCTGCCAATAATATACCTGCAGCTTCAATGAGTGTCCTATTTTTCCTTTCAGCTACCCCATTTTGTTGGGGAGTTCTAGGAGCTGAGAATCACTGCCTGATACCTTCCTTCTCACAGAACTCATGCATAAGAAGAGACTCAAACTCTGTGCCATGATCACTTCTGATCAATGAAACATGAGTAGAGAACTCAATCTGTATGTTCCTAAGAAAATCTGTAAGAACCTTGAATGTATCTGACTTAGTTCTTAGAAAGGCCACCCAACTGAATCTGGAGAAGTCATCAACAATCACTATAGTGTAAGACTTCACTCCTAGGATTTGTACTGCAATGGGTCCAAATAGGTCCACATGAAGCAAATACAAAATCCTAGGTGACTCACTCTTATTAATAGATTTGAAACTAGTTTTAGTTTGCTTGCCTAATTGACAAGCCCTGCATAGGTTTTTCTTCTTGTAGGGACCAGAAGGTAAGCCTCTAACAAGGTTGTGTTTAGATAACCTAGCTATATTTTTAAGGTTTACATGACCTAATCTTTTATGCCACAACTCATTTTGGTTACTAGTGATATTGAGTAAACAAACATCAGTTTTGGCAGAAATAAAATCTACTAGATATATGTTACCTTGTCTAGTTCCAATTAAAACAGTTTTGTTTTCATTATTAATAATAGAACAAGAGGTAGAGTTAAAGTGTACCTGATAACCTTCATCATATAATTAGCTTATGGATATTAGGTTATGTTTGAGTCCTCTTACATATGTTACTCTCTTGAAGGTAACTGTTCCAATCTTTACTGCTTTATATCCTTCAGACTGGCCACAATTTGAATCACCAAAGATCACCTTTGGTCCTAGCTTGGACTTATAATTAGATAGATTATCCTTGCTGCCTGTCATATGCTTAGAGCAACCACTGTCCAAGTACCAGGTCTGACTCACCCTTGGACAGCTCTTTACCTGTAATGAAAAACAAACATTAATTGTTCTTGACCTAGGTTACCTTGGGTCCTTTGTTTTGTTGAAATGAAAAGCTGGATATAACTGACAAAGTAGGTTGAGATTTATAACCTAAGGGGTGATATCTCCTAGGTGGAATAACCCAATCAGCTACTGGAGTAAATGGTTTATTAGCTGGCTTAGAATTTCTGTAAGAGAAATGATTTTTGTTTGGTCCTTCTGGGTTCGACGAGTTTCTGTAAGTTCGTCAACCAGAGTTCGATGAATAGGGCTGAGATCGTCGATCTCTGCTCAGAGAATGACAATAGTCATTTTCTGCACCCCATGTTCGTTGACCTCTGCTCGACGAACCATACAAAGTTCGTCGATCGTAGTTAGACGAATTGTTATTACTGAAGTTTGCGTTCAGTGTTCGTCGATCTAGGTTCGACGAACGGGCCACATTTCGTCGATCTGAGTTCGACGAATGCTGCTGAACCTTGTTGTTATTAGCTGTTTTCTGATTTTTGTTGCTCTTGTGTATGGGTTTTGGATTGTTTTCAGACATTGGTTTGTTCATTATCTTCTCTTTTCCCTTGGCAGAAACAAATTTAATGGGTGTTGTAAGGATATTTTTCTTAATTATGGGGGGCAAACCTGATGATGCACCCAAGCCCAGCTTGTCATTTAATCTGGCATTTAGTGTGCTTGTTATGTCCATCAGCTTGAGACTTCTTCCATTGAGAGATTGCTCAAGTTGTTTAGCCTCACATAAATCAGATTTTAATTTAATTATCTGCTCATTTGCTAAAGTTAGTTGATCTTTTAGTTTAAGATTTTCTAAGTTAACAGATTCAAGGTTTCTTAGTTTTTCTCTAAGGGTTTTTATTTCTTTCTCTGAACTAATTAAATCTAAACACATAGCCTTGAATTCAATTTTAAATGAATCAGAATTATGATCAAAATTTGAAAGAACATGATTTACCTCTGACTTTGAGCCTGCCTCATCTTCAGATTCACTTTCTGATCCTGAACTGCTCCTCGAGGCATCAATTGTCATAAGGCAAACCTCCTTGGATCTTGCTTCTTCCTCTTCTTCACTTGAGCTGGAGGAGGATGATTCTTCTTCAGTATCACTCCATGTTTCAGCAACAAAGCCTTTGTCTCTCTTTTTGTACTTGCTGGAGGAGGGTCTGCTGCTGTATTTTATCCTGGAGTCTTTTTCTTTGTTTTTCTCCTTCTTCTGGCTTTCTGGACATTCAGAGATGTAATGTCCAGGCTTTCTACATCCAAAGCACACAACCTCCTTAGTTGTTGTCTTGTCATATTTAGGCTTATCATCCTGCCTGGATGATTTTCTTCTGAAGTCCTTTCTAGCCATCTTATAAAATCTTTTTGCAAATAGGCTCATTAGTTCTTCATTGGATGTTGAGGTCTCACTTTCCTCTAATGCCTTGAAAGCTATACTGTGTTCTTTTCTCACTGGAGTTGTTGATTTCTGTTCAGCTGCTTCTCTTAATTTAATCAACTGCTCATAAGACTTTAGTTTGCCTAGCAGAGATTCAGTTAATATCTCATTTAGGCTTCTGGCTTCTTTGATAGGACAGATTCTTGAGTCCCAAGAGCTAGGGAAGCACAACAAGATTTTGTCATTCACCTTTGTAAGGGTGATATCTTTATCCAAGATTTTAGGCTCATTGATGATTGAGCTTAACCTATTGTACATTTCAGTAACTAATTCAGCCTCATCCTTCTTAAAATTCTCATATAGGGTTATGAGATTTGATCTCCTGTCTTTCCTTTCGTCAGCTGAACCAGCTAACATTTGGTTTAGGGAGTCCCAAATGGCCTTGGCTGAAGTGCACTCAGCCACCTTCTGAAATATGTCATCTGACATAGTCTGAGCCAAGATGTTCATTGCTTTTGCATCTGTAATTTTGGCTTTCTTTTGGGCTTCAGTCCACTCAGGTGGTGGCACTGCCGTTGTGCTTGAAGATGTTGCAGAAAATGTGAAGAGTTGGGGGGGACCTGTCAAAATATAATTGTAGATATCTTCATCAATAGAGTTCATATACAATTTGATTCTTGCCTTCCAGATGGCAAATCTGTTAAGATTGCATACTGGAGGTCTGATGCTTGCATAATCTTTGTTTTGAGCCATTTCTGTGAAGAAATAAATCTAATAACAGAAACAAAACAATCAGATCTAACAAGAGGGATCTTTATGGTTTAGGTGTTAGCCTGTGCAACCAACAATAACCAACCTGCTAAGGTTTGGTAGTTTAACCAACCTCGCTTTGATACTAATTGAAAGAGAAGGTTAGATCTGAAATACTCTAGAGGAGGGGGAGTGAATATAGTATTGTGCTCTCTTAAAAAAAATTTACAACTTTTGTTGTAATCCTAGGTGAACAGATTAGCAAATAAAGTAATAAGCAACGCAACCTAACAAATCACAGAACACAGCCAAAATAAAAGAAAAGGGACAACCAGACGACACAAGAAATTTATAGTGGTTCCCCAACCTGGGTACATCCACTCTTCTACCACCCTGGTAGGAATCCACTCAGATTTTTGATCAGGTGCCTGACACCAATGAGCTTTTGTTCAGGTGCTCAAAAACCAAAACCTCAAGTCTTTTGGTAGGAGACTTGCAACCAGGAATAATTTTAAAGGGACTTAAAACCCTGTACAGAAGATGGAAAAAGGTGATGGTGTCTTCTCTTTCTCAATAACAGCTGAGAAGACTAGTAGATTGATTTCAGCAGATTGTTCCCCCTGAGATCTTGAATGGATCAGGAAATCTGGAGCACTGCTTCAGGGTGACAGGTCTTCAAAAACTTGATTACCTTGACCAGAGATTGCTTCAGAAACATCTTTGACAGATAGAGTTATTGTTGTCCTTCTGAAGTTGTCCTGTAGGGTTGAAAGAAGAAGACTCTTGATAGTGATTGTATGTTCTTCCTCTTCTTGATGATGATTTTCTATGGCCTAGGCTGATTGCAGTGTAAAACTTTTGACTTCTGTAAGACTTCTTGAATGTGTTGTCTGTCTGTGTGTGTAAGTAAGTCTGCTTGATCTTTTCTTCTCTTTTTGTTAACTGACTGAAGAACACATTCAAAATTAGAATCCTTGAGCAGTAAATGCAGTCAGCCTGGGAAGGAAGTGATAATGAATGAATTCCCTAACTGTCCCATGGAAAACGGCGTGTAATAATCCATGATCAATGCTCGTTCTAACGGTAACATTCCGAGAAGATTGAGCATTAATTACTCAGGAATCATCGCCAAGAAAAGGGACGGAAAACTGGAGAAGACCTAAGTCTGGAATCGTTGAACGAAGAACAGAGATCGTTGAGCTGAGGTCACAGTTCGTCGAGCTGAGCTGATGAGTTTGTCGACCAGACAATAGCAATTAGTCTTCAAGGGAAACTTGTCAATTCTGCTACAAACTTCGTCGAACTGACAATCATCATTCGTCGAACAGACAATCATCATTCGTCGAACTAAGATCCAAATTCGTCGACCGAAGAATGATTGTGGACTTAGAATCTGAGAAGTCTCTGGCTGAGAAGGATTCAAATAGTCGACCAGAATTCGTCGACCAAGGAATATGGTTCGTTGAGCTGAGATCGACGAACATCGCTGGTTCGTTGAGCTGAGATCGACGAACGTCGAACAGATTTCCTTGAGCTGAAAATATCTCTAAGTCTTGAGTTTCTCTGGCAGTCTGGAGGATGGCTAGTCCACAGGATGATGTTCTAAGGACAAACCCTAGACTCTAGGACACAACCAATGACCCTAACTATACAAGGTGGGTCAAAGACATCCTGACTCAGTGAACCTAGCCCAAATCCAAACTAAGGATCCAATAGAGTCTTTGTATAGATGGATCATTGACTCTCTTCTATACCTGACTGCTAGTAGGCCTGACATCATGTATATCACATGTGTCTGTGCTAGGTATTTGGCCTGCCCTAAAAAATCTCATTACTCTGCAGCAAAGAGAATCTTGAGGTATCTTAAGGGCACACCAGATCTTGGCCTATGGTACCTTAGAAATAGGGATTTTTATCTAACATGATCTTCAGATGCAGATTTTGTAGGTTGTAAAGAAGACAGGAAAAGCACTACTAGAACCTATCAGTTCTTAGGAAGAAGGCTAGTTTCTTGGAGCAGCAAGAATCAAACTAGTGCGGCTATATCCACTGTTGAGTAAGAACATATATCAGTAGGCCGCTATTGTGCTCAGCTGCTGTGGATCCAACATCAGCTCTAGGATTACAACCTATAGGTAAGTAGAACTCCTCTTTACTGTGATTCTACAAGTGCTATTTCTATTACTAGGAATCCTGTCTCACATAGCAGGACTAAGCATATAGAAATAAGATATCATTTTATCAGGGAGCATGTGGAGAAGGAAGATATCAGTCTTGAGTTTGTCCCCACAGACAAGCAAGTGGCTGATATCTTCACAAAGCCATTAGATGAAGCAAAGTTCAAAACCCTAAAATTTGAGTTGGGTATGTTGAACTTGGCATAGCTTCAGGCACTCCCTTTTGTATTATTTTTTGTGCAGGTATTGTTCCTCTTGATGGACATACAGACTCCCCAATAGTATCAGTTCACTGATATTTCTATTGAGGGGTAGTAAGCTACTATGGATAGAAGAAAGAAGGTCAGCCAATGGGAAGGTCAGCCCCCATCTGCCCATTCTACAGAAGTCAAAAGTGGGAGAGAAGAGAGAAGGTCCTAGCAAGGGGGAGTCATAGCAAGTGGGAGAGATGGCAAAGGGGAAAGAAAGCAATGTGGCACTCAAGGAAGGACAAACACTTTGCAGCAAAATAGGGGGAGTAAGTAAATGAGGTATACTTACTCATAGCTTATCAAAATTTCCATACTTAGTTTTTGATGTATATGTTGTGTGTATCATTGACCAAGGACAAAAATAAGGTTTTGACTTTTTCAAATAAGGGGAGATTGTCAGGTCCATTGTTCCTAATGTCCCTAATTTATGAGAAGTCAAACAGATCAATGTCACACACATAAACTGTAATTGATGTGCATTTGAGTTCTTGAGTGCAGGTTAGTCCATTTCATATTGATTGGACATGTGGACACAAGAAGTGGTTGCTGGACACAACACAAAAATCGACAAAGTCCAAAGGCGTTGAGTGCAGCAAGCTCACTCAACGCCAGAGGTATGAATTCACTATTGTCTAGTAGAAATTTGCCTAAGTATAAAAGCGTTGAGTGTAGTCTACTCACTCAACGCCATATAACATATAGCGTTGAGACTATCTCAGCCTAACTGAAAGATAACCAAAAATGGCTAAGTACAAAAGCATTGAGTGTAGTCTACTCACTCAACGTCATACATCAAAAGGTTGTGAGTCAGGTTAAGTCAGTGTAAGCCTAGATAAATTGGCTAAAAATGTGGCCATGTCCACAAGCGTTGAGTGTGGTCCACTCACTCAACGCCATACAACTCAAAGCATTGAGTGATGCTGTGCCAGTCAACTCCACAAAAATGTTTAGCAAAAATTTGACTAGGTCTACAGGCATTGAGTGTAGCTTACTCTCTCAACGTCAAACAACAGAAAAATTCTGTTAAAGTAGTTTGACATTGAGTGGAGTTTACTCGCTCAATGCTAAGGCACAAAAATTTTTGCTAACGCAAAACGCATTAAGTGTAGCTTACTCTCTCAATGCCAGATAACAGAAAAATTCTGTTAAGTAGTTTGGCATTGAGTGGAGCTTACTCTCTCAACGCCAAGGCAGAGAAATTTTTATTAAGGCAAAAAGCATTAAGTGTGTTGAAGTTGGTGACCGGGCGGTCTGGCGGTTTGTCTTGGCGGGTTGAAGACCGCGCGGTCTGGCGGTTTGTCTCAGCCGGCTTGGAGATCGGGCGGTCTGGCGGTCCACCCTGGCAGTCTCTCTTCCTCTCTGGTGGTAGCCGTGCGGTTAGCCATGTTGTCTAACCGCGTGGCTTGTGCGGTTTGTTTTGTATAGTCCGCTTAGTCCTGTAAATTATAGTCTCACATCTCTTATTTGTATTCTCTCATCTCTCCTCCATTCTATATAAAGGAGGGCATACCTTTGTAATAGATACCTTTTTTGGATAATAAAATTTCGATTATTCAAAAGTTTATCCGCTTGTTCTCTCTTTTTCGCTACTTTCTAACATGGTATCAGAGGGCACGGTCATTTCCTCCTGATTCTGTGCGCTCTCTGCTTCTAGCGGCTTGTTTTCCGCTTTCTGCGCCCTGTCTCGCGACTTGCATTCTCTTCTGTCCGCGCGGCTTGTTTCTGTCCGCTGCCCTGTTCGCGCGGCTTGCTTCTTCTTGGTTCTCTTCTCCTACTGCTATTCGTCGCAGCGACCTGTTTCCTTGTCGCTGCGCTCCTTGTTCTTTCTTGCCTCTCCGACTTCCTAGTCGTTGCGGCCTTGTCTCTACCCGCTGCGGACTTCTTCTCCCTGTCCGCTTCTGCTTTCCCCATTTTCGCTTGTCTCTATACTCGCGGTTTGCTGTTGTGACCTGCCTGACCGTGCGGGTTGTTCCTATCTCACCTGCATCTTGGTCGCGGTCACCTGCTCTTCTCCTCTCTTCTGTTCGCTCGGCCTTTTCAGTCCGCGCGACCTCTTCCCCGCTGTGCCTTTGACCTCTTGCTAGTCGCTACAGTTCACGCTCTACTTGTTGTTCCCTTCTACCCGCTCCTGCTTGCTAGTCGCGCCGGCCTCATCTTTTGCCGTGCGACCTGTTCTCCTCTGTTCGCCCGACTTTTTCAAGACGTGCGACTTCTTTCCCTCTGCTTTGCTCTGCTTCTTGGTAGCGGCCTTCCTAGCCGCCCGACCTGTTTGCTGTTCGCCCGGCTAGGTGCTCTTTTCTCTTCTCGCGGCTTGCTCCTCTCTTGCCTCCATGGCTTTCCCCTCCTCCAGCCTGTCCGCCTCCGTGGTCACCTCTTCTGGTAGTGCTCATGTTGTTACTCACGGACGATGGCTCATCGACTCTGGTGCAACCAATCATATGACAGGCAATCCTCAATGTTTCTCTCTTCTTGACACCCATGCTCAGTTGCCCCCGGTCATTGTTGCTGATGGATCTCCCTCCCCGGTCCATGGGACGGGCATGGTTCAAGTCACTCCATCTCTCTGCCTGGCTGATACCCTCTATATGCCCAAGTTTCCGTGCAATTTATTATCGGTTACTTCTTTATGCAAGCAACTACGGTGTTCTGTCATATTCACCCCTACCTCTTGTGCTTTTCAGGATCCGGACTCCCAACGGACGATTGCTACCGGGACTGAGAGTGGTGGCCTCTACTTCCTCGACAACGTTTCTGCTCTATCTGCCTTCTCCTCCTCCTCTACAGATCTTCTCCAATGGCATCTTCGCCTTGGACATGCTCCTCCCCGAATTCTCCGCCAACTCCTGCCGCACCTCCCTCCTCATCATCCTCCTCTAAACTATGATGCATGTCAACTTGGCAAACATCACCGCTCATCCTTCCCACCAACGCAAAGTCGGGGCTCTTCCCGTCCGTTCGACCTCGTTCACTCTGACATCTGGGGTCCCGCTCCTAACCTCACCATCGGTCGGGGTAGTTCCTATTTTGTCACCTTCATTGATGATTTCTCTCGCTGTACGTGGTATATCTTCTCAAAGATCGCTCCGAGCTGTTCTCTGTTTGGACCTCCTTTTATTCTATGGTTCAGACTCAGTTTGATACGTCTATTAAACTCCTTCGTTCTGATAATGCTAAGGAGTATCTTAGCCACGACTTCTCCTCCATTTGTATTCACCATGGTGTTATTCGTCAAATAAGTTGTGTCTACACCTCCCAACAAAATGGGGTGGCGGAACGCAAAAACCGTCACCTCCTTGATGTCGCTCGCACTATGATGACTCAAATGCATGTTCCTCGCTCCTATTGGGGATATGCTGTCCTCCTCTCCTGTTATCTCATCAATCGCCTTCCCTCCACAGTTCTCCACGGTGCTACCCCCTTCTCCATTCTTTATCCAGACAAGGATCCCTTTCCTCTCCCTCTGCACATCTTTGGGTGCACCGCTTTTGTGCACTCTCCCGCTGCCACCCGTGATAAACTTTCACCACGTGCCACCAAATGTGTCTTTCTGGGCTACTCTCCCACTCAGAAAGGATATTGCTGCTTTGACCCTGTTACCCGTAAGCAATTTGTCTCTGCGGATGTCACCTTCTTTGCCAATGCCTCTTACTTCTCTCCTGCTTCCTCTTCTACTCCTCCTGATCCTACTTCTCATACCAACCCATCCATTCCTTCTGCTCCCACTGATGTTCCGCCCTCTCTACCCACTCCACCGTCTTCCCCGTCCTCATCCTCTCCACCCTCTACTCCGCTTTCTCCATCCACTCCGCTGCCATCTCTCTCTACTCCCGGGCCAGCTCTCTCCACCACGGATACTCCGGATACTGAGGCACCTGCTGACCTGGATCTCTCGATTGCTCTTCGCAAAGGGATTCGGGCCTGTACCCAACACCCGCTTGCTGCAGTTGTTTCCTATGATTGTCTTACCGCTGCTCGCAGAGCTTTTGCACTAGCTATCTCGGCCACTGCCACCCCCCATTCCTACCAGGAGGCCCTTACTATTCCTCATTGGAAAGCTGCCATGGATGAGGAGATTGCTACTCTCACTGAACAGGGTACCTGGACCCTTGTTCCTCCTCCTTTCGGCACAGATGTTGTTGGTTGTCGCTGGGTCTTCGTGGTGAAGTTTCTCCCGGATGGCAGTGTGGATCGTTATAAGGCTCGCCTGGTTGCCAAGGGTTTTACCCAAACTTATGGGATTGATTACTTTGACACTTTCTCTCCCGTGGCTCGTCTCAGCACTATTCGGGTTCTTCTCTCTGTGGCTGTCAACCGGGATTGGCCCATCTCGCAGCTAGATGTTAAGAATGCCTTCCTCTATGGTGATCTGCAGGAGGATGTTTACATGGAGCAACCTCCTGGGTATGTTGCTCAGGGGGAGATACGGGTATGCTGGCTAAAGAAGGCTATCTATGGCCTCAAGCAGAGTCCTCGTGCCTGGTTTGACAAGTTCAGTGGCATTGTTGCAGCCATTGGTTTTATAAGAAGCTCGGCCGATCACTCCTTGTTTGTTCGGAAAACCACCTCTGGTCTTGTTGTTCTTGCGGTTTATGTTGATGACATTCTTCTTACTGGCGATGACCAGGATGGGGTATTGATGACCAAGAAACACCTTCGTCAACATCTGGTCACAAAGGATATGGGCTCCCTGAAATACTTTCTGGGGATTGAAATCTCTAGAAAGCCCAACTCCATGGTCCTTTCACAACGGAAGTATGCTCTTGACCTTTTAAAGGAGGCAGGACTGACTGGTGCTAAACCTGCACGATGTCCTATGGCTGTTGGTGAAGACAAAACTTGGACAGATGACTCACCTCTTCTCTCCGATCCTACGAGATACCGGCATCTGGTCGGCAAGCTCATATATCTCACGGTAACCAGACCCGACATCTCTTATGATGTTGGCAAGGTGAGCCAGTTCATGCAAGCTCCGAGGGAGTGTCATCTACAATCTGCTCTGAGGATATTAGAGTATATTAAAGCTGCTCCAGGGAAAGGACTCCTATTTCAGAAAAATGGTCACCTTAGGGTTGAAGCGTACTCTGATTCAAGCTATGCGGATGAAAAAGGGGACCGCAAATCGACTTCAGGTTTCTGCACATTTGTTGGAGGCAATCTTGTGAGTTGGAAGAGCAAGAAACAGTCTGTCGTTTCCAGGTCTAGTGCAGAGGCGGAATATCGCAGCATGGAATCGACTACATGTGAGTTGAAGTGGTTGCGGGCTCTCATGCTTGACTTAGGAGAGGTTTACAACTATCCTCTTCCTATGTTCTGTGACAATAAGGCCGCGATACACATTTCCAAAAATCCGGTCTTTCATGAGAGAACAAAACACATAGAAGTCGACTGTCATTTTATTCGGGAAGAAATATTGAAGAAACAGATTTGCACTCCATTTGTCACTTCCGACAACGAGTTGGCATATGTCTTCACCAAGCCGGTATCCGCTTCCTTTTTCCACATCTGCGACAAGCTGGGCATGATCGATTTATATGCTCCAGCTTGAGGGGGAGTGTTGAAGTTGGTGACCGGGCAGTCTGGCGGTTTGTCTTGGCGGGTTGAAGACCGCGCGGTCTGGCGGTTTGTCTCAGCCGGCTTGGAGACCGGGCGGTCTGGCGGTCTACCCTGGCAGTCTCTCTTCCTCTCTGGTGGTAGCCGTGCGGTTAGCCCTGTTGTCTAACCGCGCGGCTTGTGCGGTTTGTTTTGTATAGTCCGCTTACTCCTGTAAATTATAGTCCAACATCTCTTATTTGTATTCTCTCATCTCTCCTCCATTCTATATAAAGGAGGGCATACCTTTGTAATAGATACCTTTTTTGGATAATAAAATTTCGATTATTCAAAAGTTTATCCGCTTGTTCTCTCTTTTTCGCTACTTTCTAACAAAGTGGAGTTTACTCTCTCAACGCCAAGGCACGGAAATTTTTGCTAAGGCAAAAAATGTTGAGTGAGGTAAGCTCTCTCAACGCTCTTGACGCTATCAACATCTTGACGCATAAATTTGGCAAGTCCAAATACATGGATAGCTTGGCTTTTGTCGAGCTCAGCTTCGTCGACCTTGTTGGAACACCCTATTACTGATTTGGGCAAGGATCACTATGTCCTTAGGAAACGTTTTTTGACCTACTTGTATAGTTTTAAGGTCAATTAGATTGAGTGTAAGGGTTAGAATTTAGGCTTGAAAGCTGCCCCCAAGACCCTCAGATCAGATATTCAAATTCAGGAGACTAAGCCATTTTCGTCGAGCTCAGGTCGACGAATCGTCGAACTCAGTTCGACTATCTCTGAGCTCAGTTCAACGAGTCGTCGAACGCCGTTCGACGATCTTCGAGCTCAGATCGATGTTTCTGTCTCTAGCTGTTTTCCCAGTCTCTGAGATCAGGTCGACGATAGTTGAGCTCAGATCGACGATTTCTGTTTCCAGTCTAGCTCCAGTCTCTGAGCTCAGGTCGACGATAGTTGAGCTCAGGTCGATGATTTTCTGGAGAGATCGACGATTCTCAAGATTCAAATTCAGACAGTTATGAAATTCTATCTTATTTATTCCCAGCATTTATTTCAAGGATCTTGTAGCCGTTTTAATTAATCTGGAGCAAGTTTCAAGGGAGATTTAAAGGAATGTTTTCTAGGACTTTCCTCCAGAGACAAAATTCATTTAAGGAAGTCATTAATGAGTGGCTAATGGCTATCTTGGAGATAGAGAATCAGTTCATTCTTTTCAGATCTAAGGAATAAAAGAGGATATTATCCTGCTACTCCTAACAGTTACACACACAGAAAGAGAACAGTCACAGACAGACACACAGACAAAATTCATTCAGAACACACACCACTGAAGGAGATCAACATACAGAAAAGAAACTTTTCTAGATCTATTTTGACTCAAGTGTTCAGAGGCTTCATCCATCAAGACTCCAGACACTACACATTTCAGCAACTGCTGGAATCATCCTTTGCTAGAGATCTCATCTACTGAAGGCCTATCACCCTAGTGCAAAGCTTCTTTTCCTGAACAACTTCCAGATCTCAGGGGGAGCTTTGACAACATCATCCACTAGTCTTCTCTCTGATTGTTGACAGAAAAGAACATCTCACCTCTTTCTTTTTCTGCTGTAAAAGGGTTTCTCAAAAGTCCCTTCAAAAGTTTTGTGCTGGTTTCCGAGACCTTGTCAAAACTCAGTGGTGGAAAGACACCTGATCAAAAAATCTAGTTTGGTTTTTGAGCACCTTATCAAAAGCTCATTGGTTCCCAGGATACCTGATCAACTCATCCTGCAGTGGATTCCTACCTAGGGTGGTAGAAGAGTGGATGTACCCAGATTGATTGGGGAACCACTATAGCTCATTGCTAAATCTTCATCAGATTAGTTGTTCCTACAGGCTAACACCTGAACCAAAAGATCTCTGATAAGATCAATCTATTTATAGAGGGTTTTTATTTTTATTATTTGTATTATATTTATTTTTATATAAAACCATGACACAGAACAAAGATTATGCTAGCACCAGACCTCCAGTGTGCAATCTATCTAAGTTTGCACTTTGGAAGGCAGGGATTAGATTGTACATGAATTCTATTGATGAAGATATCTTTAATTCTGTTTTGATAGTGTGTCCAAGACCCCCAGCAAATACAAGTACAAGTGTTGTTCCGCCTCCTTTAGGAACAGATGCAGAAATCAAAAAATGGAAAGTTGTAGATGCCAAAGCAATGAACATTTTGGCACAAACCATGTCTGATGAAATATTTCAAAAAGTAGCTGAATGCAACTCAGCAAAAGAGATATGGGACAAACTATCTGAAATAGTGCCAGGATCTGCAGATGAAAGTAAAGATAGAAGATCTCATCTCATAACTCAGTATGAGAACTTCAAGAAAGGAGAAACTGAGTCAGTTGCTGATATGTATAGCAGACTCAGTCTTATAGTCAATGAACTGAAAACCTTGGACAAGGAGATCTCATTGACTGAACTCAATGACAAAATCCTAATGTGCTTCCCCAGCACTTGGGAATCAAGGATCTGGCCAATCAAGGAAGCCAGAAGCCTAAATGAGATCACCACTGAGGCTCTTCTGGGCAAGCTCAAGTCTTATGAGCTGCTCATCAAGAACAGAGAAGAAGAGCAGAAGGTTGCTTCACCAACAATCAGAAAAGATAAATCAATAGCATTCAAAGCTATTGAAGATCAGCCTGAAGGCAAGGTCACAGGCAATGAAGAGCTGCTAAGCTTACTGGCCAAGAGGTTTTATAAAATGGCCAGGAAGGACTTCAGGAAAAAGTCATTCAGAGGGTATGAAAAGACAAGGTATGATAAGTCCAATAACAAAGAAATTATTTGTTTTGAATGCAAGAAATCAGGCCACATTGTGCCTAACTGTCCAGAAAATCAGAATAAGAACAAGAAGGACAGGAAAGAAAGGAGAAGAGACAAATACTTCAGGAAAAATAGTAATGACAAACCCTCCTCCGACAAGAACAAACATACCAGGAAGGGGTTTGTAGCTGAAACCTGGAGTGAAACAGAAGAAGAATCAGAAGCTTCATCCAGCTCAAGTGATGATGAAGATGATGCTAAAGAAAAGGAGTTCTGCATGATGGCTATCAATGCCTCTCAACACAATACTGATGCAGAACAAGAGTCAGAGTCTAAATCAGAAACTCAATCTGAAGAGGATCAGGTAATAGACTCATTTGATTTTAATTCAGAGGACTTCAAATGTGAATTTAAGGCACTTTGTTTAGATCTATTAAAATCTGAGAAAGAAATTATTTCTCTCAGAAATCAACTGTGTGAACAAAACACCTTAAAATCAGATAACCTCAAATTCTCTGAGGAGTTGGAATGTTGTAGGGAGCAGATAGCTTCACTGAAAAGTGAACTATCAGAGGCCAAGAAGTTTGAAGAATCTCTCAATGGGAGAAGTATCAAACTAATGGACATCACAAGCACAGTGAACTCAAGATTCAATAGTACATTGGGCTTGGGTGCTTCATCCAGTCAAACTATAGTATTAACAACCCCAATCAAGTTTATCTCAGATAAAGGTAAGGGAGTTGTAGAGGTGGCTAGGAAGAATTCTGATTTACCTAAGAAAACAAAAGTTCAACAGAAAATGTCAAACGGAGCTCGACGATCGTCACATGGAGCTCAACGATCTCAGGCTGAATCGTCGAACTCAGGTCGACGATCTCTGAACCCTGAACTCTGGCATAGTCGATCTTCGAACGGAGCTCGACGATCTGACCCAAGATCGCCGAACGCAGCTCAGAGATCGTCGAACAGAGCTCAGAGTTTTGAAAAATCTTTCAAAGGTAAATCAAACTTCAATCCTAGAGGTCCTACATCTCAGAGGTTTAACCCTTATACTGAATGGATAATACCTCCTAGGAGATATCATCATGAAGGCTATAAGAGTCAACCAGGGATGTCTTTTATTTCAGAATTTAAAGGTTATCAACCTAGGCCCAAGATAAACTGGGTCAAAAACAAATAAATTGTTTTATGTGCAGGTGAAGACCTATCCAGCATCAAACCAACAATGGTATCTGGATAGTGGGTGCTCAAAGCACATGACAGGAAACAAGGAGAATTTCACATCCTTCAAAGCCAAACTTGGACCCAAAGTAATATTTGGTGATTCAAAATTTGGACTAACAAAAGGATATGGTGCAGTCCAAATTGGCTCAGTCACATTCAAGAAAGTAGCTTATGTGGAAGGACTGAAGCACAACTTAATCAGCATCAGTCAACTGTATGATGAAGGCTACCAAGTGACTTTCAACAAATCCTCATGCAAAATCAAATCAGAGGACAACACAACTGTGTTGACAGGTTAAAGGAAAGGTAACATTTATCTTGTAGATTTTCTTTCAACTAAGGTAGATATATGCTTATTCAATTCCATTTGTAGACCTAATGAACTATGGCATAAAAGATTAGGACATATAAACCTTAGAACCATTGCTAGGCTATCCAAGGATAACCTTGTTAGAGGACTACCTTCTGGCCCCTACAAGAAGGAAGGACTCTGCAGGGCTTGTCAATTAGGCAAGCAAACCAAAAATAGGTTCACGTCACTTAATAAGAGTGATACACCTAGGATTTTTTATCTGTTACACATGGATCTCTTTGGACCCATTATAGTACAAAGCTTAGGAGGGAAATCTTATACTTTAGTAGTTGTAGATGACTTCTCTAGATTCACATGGGTGTTCTTTCTGAGTAAGAAGTCTGATAACTTTAAGTGTTTGACAGAGTTTCTCAAATGCATACAGAGTGAGTTCAATACTCACATTGCCCTGATCAGAAGTGATCATGGGACAGAGTTTGATTCTCTTCTTATGCAAGAGTTCTGTCAGAGTTAAGGGATCACGCACACTTTCTCAGCTCCTAGAACTCCTCAACAAAATGGGGTAGCTGAAAGGAAAAATAGAACCCTTATTGAATCTGCTATTACATTGTTGTCAGATGCTCACCTTCCTCTATTCTTTTAGGCAGAGGCAGTGAACACCTCCAACTATGTGTTGAATAGAAGTTTGATACATAAGCTGAAGGGCAAGACTCCCTATGAATTACTCAAAGGGAAGAAACCTAAAGTATATTATTTTAAAATTTTTGGTTGCATTTGTTACATTCACAATAATGACAAGAAATAAATAGCAAAATTTCAAGCTAAAGCTGATGAAGGAGTGTTTCTGGGATACTCCATGATCAGTAAAGCTTATAGGGTGTATAACAAATCTACTCTTAAAATTGAAGAATCTGTTCATGTATCCTTTGATGAATCTAACATGTCTTTTAAGGAGAAGAATGCTTCTACCATAGAATCTTTGCAGGTACACTCTCTTGCTGAAAATTTGGACAGGTTACATATTGTACAAAAGGATGAAAGCAGTGAAGATGAAGAAGATATTCAACATCTTGGAGAGAATCTTCTTGAAGAGCCAGTTGTTGTTCCACAAGAGGAAACAACAACACAGGTTGGTGAACAATCAACACCCCCTGTTGATTTAGTAACATCAAGAGACCATCCAATCTCCCAAGTGATTGGAGACATCTCAGCCGGTGTGCAAACCATAAATCAGGTCAACCAAAACCTGATGCACACCTGCTTTCTTTCTCAAATTGAGCCTCAATCCATTCAAGATGCAGAATAAGATCCACACTGGATCATTGCAATGCAAGAGGAATTACATCAATTTGAAAGGAATAAATTTTGGGAACTAGTGCCAAGGCCAAAGGATCACTCCATTGTTAGAACAAAATGGGTGTTCAAAAATAAATTGGATGATCAAGGAGTCATTTTAAGGAACAAGGCAAGGCTAGTTGCTCAAGGATACTCTCAAGAATAAGGGATAGACTATGACCAGACCTTTGCACCAGTTGCAAGGTTAGAGGCCATAAGAATCTTCCTAGATTATGCAGCACACAAAGGATTCAAAGTATATTAAATGGATGTAAAGAGTGCTTTTCTCAATGGAGACATCAAGGAAGAAGTCTATGTTAGACAACCCCGAGGTTTTATTTCTCCAACTCATCCTGATTATGTTTTCAAAGTGCATAAAGTATTATATGGTCTAAAGCAAGCTCCTAGAGCATGGTATGAGACCCTAGCATGCTTGTTTCTGAAAAATGATTTTATAAGGGGTAGAGTAGACCAAACTCTTTTTATTAGAACTCATAAGTCCAATACCTTACTAGTACAAATCTATGTAGATGATATTATCTTTGGTTCTACTGATTCAAATCTGTGCAAAAGGTTTTCCAACCTAATGCATTCTAAATTTGAAATGAGTAGCTTAGGTGAGCTTTCCTTCTTTCTAGGATTGCAAGTCCAATAGCATGCTGAAGGCATATTCATCTCTCAAACCATGTATGCAAAAGAACTGGTTAAGAAATTTGGTTTGTCTGAAGCATCATGTATGAAAACACCTATGCCTACTAATGTTGTATTAGATGCTGATGAACATGGGAAACCTGTTGATCAGACAACATATAGAGCAATGATTGGCTCTTTATTGTACCTTACAGCTAGTAGACCTGACATAATGTTTGCTACATGCATATGTGCTAGATTTCAAGTGAGCCCTAGAGAGTCACACTTAACCTTAGTAAAAAGGATTCTTAGGTATGTGAAAAGTTGTCCAAATCTAGGTCTCTGGTATCCAAAAGACTCAGCATTTGACTTAACCGGATTTTCAGATGCTGATTATGCTGGATGCAGAATAGACAGGAAAAGCACTAGTGGAACTTGCCAGTTTCTTGGTGACAGACTTGTCTCCTGGTTTTGCAAGAAGCAAACAACTGTGTCCACATCAACTGCTGAAGCTGAATATATGGCAGTAGGTAGTTGTTGCTCACAGATCTTGTGGATTCAAAATCAGCTCATAGATTATGGCTACAACTTAGAGAAGTCAAAAATATTCTGTGATAACACTGGTGTTATTTCTATAGAACAAAATCCAGTCCTCCATAGTAGGACAAAACATATAGAAATTAGGCATCACTTTTTAAGGGACAATGTTGAGAAAAATAAAATTGAACTTCAATATATCCCAACTGACTTGCAAAGGGGAGATATTTTCACAAAACCATTGGATGAAAATAAATATACATTCTTCCTGAATTAGTTAGGAATGTTAGATGGAGGAAGTTTAAAATAAGATCCAGGATTTTAAAACTCTAAAATTGACCAAGACTATACAAACAATTTGATTTTTCTAGTGTCTATAGGTTGTTTCTGGTCTCTACACTGCACGCGACATTTTTCCCAAAGATCGTCGAACGGAGATCGATGTTCTTAGAAATCGTCGATCGGAGTTCAGCGCTTTTCAGATAGTGCTAAGCTATCTTCTTCCGGTCAGCGATCGTCGACCGGAGCTCGACGCTCTCCAATATCGTCGAACGGAGATCGACGATGTTGTAGACCTTTCAGATTCCTTTAGAAGCACAGATCGTCGAATAGAGTTCAACGATCTTTCCTTTTCTGCGTCGAACCCTAATATAAAATTCATTTCTCGGTCGTCGTTCTCCCTTTGCGCTTTCATACTCTCTGTAGAATTTCCCTTTCCCTCCAAACTTTTCTACACTTGGTCTTTTGTTTGTTCATTTTTGCAGGTAAAAATGGTCGTTTATGTTGCAGTTTTGGCAGCAATGAAATTTGACACTAGATTCGATATCGATATGGACTTGTTTGAGAACAGTGATCAGATTTTCGAGGATACTCTGGATTTATTCAAAGATCAACAGCTAGTACACATCATGACCACAAGGATAAAACTGGCTGCAGATGAAATCAAAGAATGGGTGTATACTGCTCACAATCAAGATCAAAATACAGTGATTGGAACTATATCAGGAATTCAGGTATCTCTTACTCCTGCTATATTAATAGAAGCTTTTCAATTATAAGTACTGGTCAAGATTCTCTTAAGTTATCTGGAGAAGAGTTTGCAAGTATGCTTGATGGGATGGGTCATTCAGCAGCAAACCCTAACAAGCTGCTTAAGAAAAATCTGTCAGTGGAATACAGGTTTCTAGCAGATGTTGTTGGAAAGGTCCTGTTAGCAAAACATTCTGCCCATGATACCATATCTAGGTATCAACTTTGTTTAATGGGTGCTTTGGTGGATAAGAAACAGTTAAATTGGGGAGAAGTTTTCTTTGACCTAATTAAGAAGAAAGTGAATAAGAACTTTGTCAATTTTGGAAGAATTCTAGGGCTATTTCTTCATAGCAGATGCCCTGAGCTGCTTGTTTCAAGTGGGATGCATATCAATGCCTCTAAGAGGTTAACCTGTGCCTTTTTTGGCAAATGGGACAGGAAAATTGCAAAGCCAAGCAGAGCCTGTACAGTCATCTCATCTTCAGGCACCAGGACTGATCCAGTCACTTCCCCTCAGGAAACTGCCCAATCAGAAGAACTGTCTGCCTCCTCATATCCACCTTCTCCACCTACCGTTCCCTCAACAAATATCACATCCACCATAACCATCTCAATTTCATCCCCCATATCCATTCCATCTCCAAACTCAATTCCTTCACCAACACCAATATCCACTGAAGAAGTTTTCCATCCATTACATCATTATCCACACATAACCATTGACTCATCATCTCACCTTCCATCCTTCACTCTCTTAGATGATTCCTATATGGATGACTCTCACTCCTTACCCCTTGAGCCACCATCTTCTTCTACATCATATCAACAACTACTATAAGAAATCATTGCTCAACCATCCTTCACTCCATCTATCTCCATTCCATTAACTTCCATCTCCACCATTCCTATATCTCAACCATCAAATATACCATCCACATTAACACTTTCTCCAACCACATCTACAGCTCCTCCTATATCCATCTCTGTCACACTCATCTCTACCTCTACTCAAGCACCAAGTAGATCTCTCAGCCATAGCAGATAAGCTCTATGATATGTTAGCTCCAAGGCTATCACTCCTGCTGGAGATCTCCCTGGCTCCACTTCTGAAATCAGTTCAGGAGTTATCTGACAGGCTTTCTTCCCTATATCCTCCTCAGGTAATCCCTTCTGTTAGGTGCCTTGATCCAGTATCTATTGAATCTAGGCAGGGGGAGATGTCATATGAAGTAGAGAGATTACAGGCTTCAGAGATTCCAGTTCCAGCTCCAGTTCCAGTTATAACAGTTGACCTCAGGTCACTGCTGTCAGAGTTTGATACTGTTTACCTCAGCTGTCTTCCAGATCAGAAAAGTGAAGACCTTACTAAGGCCATTGTGCCTATTTTTAGCTGTGAGCCCAGCATAATATCTTCTTATATAAATTCTTTCAAGGCTATGGACAGTGCTCCTTCATTTTCTGTTGTTCCTGCTGTTGCTACTGATGTTGTTTTAGTTTCTGATGATGTGCTTATGACAGAGGCTAATGACTCTGAGCATGCTGTTTCTGTTATTATTATTTCTGAATCTGTTGTTCCAGTTACATCTATTAGTGTTGTTTTTGTTACTGCTGCTGCTGCTGTTGTTTCTTCTGTTCAATCCCAACAACAAAGAGGTTATAT
This sequence comes from Platanthera guangdongensis, assembly GCA_039583875.1. Lineage (NCBI taxonomy): Eukaryota > Viridiplantae > Streptophyta > Magnoliopsida > Asparagales > Orchidaceae > Platanthera > Platanthera guangdongensis. Next base: position 90,107,426 of record CM077161.1, on the reverse strand, counting down.
CAAAAGGATTGATGAACTATATGACAATCCTCAGAGCTCAGATAGTGATCAATTTAGAACTGATTCTGATGATTCCTCTGCAACCATTACAAGGAAGAGGAAAGCTAGAAGCAAGGCCCTAAAGAAAGTTCCCCGGGAGAAAATTAAAGATGTAAATGATATTCCATACTATATTTTGCATGATTGTCCAATTTAAGAACCATGGATGCAGTTTTCCAGGAATCAACTAAAGGCAATGAAGAAAAAAAGGAAATATGATAAAGGATCATCTCACTTCAATCCTCCTCCTCCTCCTTCACCAGATGCAGGTACTGGTGGAAGTTCTGCTTATCAGTCATCTATTGCTAAAAGTCAAAGCACCTCTCAGTTTCAAGGAAGATCTCAATCAAGAGGATGTCAATCAAGAGGCTACCAGTCCAGAAGAGGACAGTATAGGGGAAATCAAAGAGAATTCAGAGTTTATTCCAAAGGTTATTCTAGGCAGTATCCTTATCATAGGGAAGGACAAGGTCCCACTGACCCTACATCTGGTCCTTTCCCTTTTAAGTTAAAAGATCTAGTTTCTTCCAGAGCTACTCCTGATGATTCATCAAACAGATATGAACCTCCTGTTCCATTTGAAGACCCAGAGAATAATCCTACTTTTTGGACAGCAAGAATGAAAGAGTTGGATGCACTAGATCAAATTAAAAAGGCAAGAGAACAAGGAAGAGATACATCAAATTTCACCACTCTATCAGAAAAGAGAAAGAAAGAACTTGAAAGATATTCTTCCAGCAAATTCTTTGACTCAGAAAGCTATATGAAGCTGCACCCAAAAGTTGTAGTCCCCAGGACAAAACATCAAACTTCTCTAGGTGAAGATGATGATAGAAGATCCAAGAAAGAAGCTCTTAACCCTAGCAGAGAAATAGTTCTCAAAAAGAGCAAGGAAAAGGAATGATCATGTAAGCTGACAGTGTTATCTATTCTGACTTTCTGATGTGATTTTATTTGTGTTTCTGCAATGCTATTTTTTATTTTATATCTGCATTGTATGCTTTTATTTCCTATGTCATGTAAATATTAATCCTAACCCAAATAGGGGGAGATTGTTGGAACACCTATTACTGATTTGGGCAAGGATCACTATGTCCTTAGGAAAATTGTTTTGACCTCCTTGTATAGTTTTTAAGGTCAATTAGATTGAGTCTAAGAGTTAGAATTTAGGCTTGAAAGCTGCCCCCAAGTCCCTCAGATCAGATATTCAAATTCTAGAGACTAAGCCATTTTCGTCGAGCTCAGGTCGACGAATCGTCGAACTCAGTTCGACTATCTCTGAGCTCAGTTCAACGAGTCGTCGAATATCGTTCGACGATCTTCGAGCTCAGATCGATGTTTCTGTCTCTAGCTGTTTTCCCAGTCTCTGAGCTCAGGTCGACGATAGTTGAGCTCAGATCGACGATTTCTGTTTCGAGTCTAGCTCCAGTCTCTGAGCTCAGGTCGACGATAGTTGAGCTCAGGTCGACGATTTTCTGGAGAGATCGACGATTCTCAAGATTCAAATTCAGACAGTTATGGAATTCTATCTTATTTATTCCCAGCATTTATTTCAAGGATCTTGTAGCCGTTTCAATTAATCTGGAGCAAGTTTCAAGGGAGATTTAAAGGAATGTTTTCTAGGACTTTCCTCCAGAGACAAAATTCATTTAAGGAAGTCATTAATGAGTGGCTAATGGCTATCTTGGAGACAGAGAATCAATGCATTCTTTTCATATTTAAGGAATAAAAGAGGATATTATCCTGCTACTCCTAACAGTTACACACACAGAAAGAGAATAGTAACGGATAGACACACAGACAGAATTCATTCAGAACACACACCACTGAAGGAGATCAACATACAGAAAAGAAGATTTTCTAGATCTCTTTTGACTCAAGTGTTCAAAGGCTTCATCCATCAAGACTCCAGACACTACACATTTCAGCAACTGCTGGAATCATTCTTTGCTGGAGATCTCATCTACTGAAGGCCTATCACCCTAGTGCAAAGCTTCTTTTCCTGAACAACTTCCAGATCTCAGGGGGAGCTTTGACAACATCATCCACTAGTATTCTCTCTGATTATTGACATAGAAGAACATCTCACCTCTTTCTTTTTCTGCTGTAAAAGGGTTTCTCAAAACTCCCTTCAAAAGTTTTGTGCTGGTTTCTGAGACCTTGTCAAAACTCAGTGGTGGCAAGACACCTGATCAAAAAATCTAGTTTGGTTTTTGAGCACCTTATCAAAAGCTCATTGGTGCCCAGGACACCTGATCAACTCATCCTGCAGTGGATTCCTACCTAGGGTGGTAGAAGAGTGGATGTACCCAGATTGATTGGGGAACCACTGTAGCTCCTTGTGTCTTCTGGTTGCTATATTTTGTTTGCTGTGTGCTGTGTTTTTATTTCTTGCTTTCATAATTTTTATTTACTACAAGCACCTTACACATATATTTAAATTAAGTCTTCCACTGCAAAATAATTTTTAACTTGAAAATTATTTTAATATACTTTATTCACCCCCCCCCCCCCTCTAGAGTTAAGGTAGATCTTATCCCCACTTTCAGACCTGAGCTCAATGTTCGTCGAACTGAGTTTAACAAAACGTCGAGCTAAGTCTACAGTTCATCGAAATGACTTTATGATTTTGTCGAGCTCAAATTCGTGGACCTGAGCTCAGTGTTCGTCGAACTGAGCCTGCAGTTCGTCGAACTGATTTTATGCTATCATCGAACTGAGCTTGTTGTTCGTCGAACGGAGCTCAGCGTTCGTCAAGCTCAATACCTAGACAGACAGAATGTTGTCTAAGTGTTGTGGCATTTGGTGATACCTACTCACTCAATGCCTTTGGTTCTAATGATTGAATTTTTGCTAAGTCCACAGATGCTGAGTCATGCTAACATCAGCAAAGTCAAAAGTCAACCAAAATTCAAATGTTGCAAAAATGCTGCTAGATACGTTGGTGGGGCCAGCTGTTGCTATCTTCTGTAATTATCAAGAATTTTTCATCATTAAGTGTTGGGGCCCACTCACAACAAAGAGTTGTTGAAGCAGGAATTAATGGAAAGCATGGGCTGAATTGGCTAAATCTCGACCTTCAATCCTGGTGGTGGGACCCACTGCTCAATTGGCCTTCAAGGAATAAGTAGAAGCAAATTGGCCTGAGCAATCAATCAATTCCCTGTCTAGGTTTTCTGAAAACAAGAAGTGCTGTCGAAACTTCATCTTCTTCCTCGCCATTTTTCGTCGAGCCTGGAGAAGTTGTTCAGTACAGAGAACCTTGCTAGGAAAGAGATAGTTGAAGCAATCCTCATCTGTATTTGCAGGATTATAAGCTATTCTGAAGCTAGCAGATCTACAAGTTCTGCAGGGAAAAGGAAGCTGTTTGAAGAAAGATTCTATTGTCTACATATTTTATTCAACAACAATATCTTGGATCTGATATCTGCTCAGCCAAAGAAGAAGGAGACACAGAGCTTGCTCTGGTGTCTAAAAAACACATTCTTTATTTTTGTTTTCTGTAAAGATTATTTATGAATCAAGGGTTTGTAAGCATGTACTATAAAGGCTGGGTCTTAGCGACCTGTGTTTTGCTGTGTGTCGGGTGATAGGTCTTTGTGACCAGGGTTGGCTTAGTGACTAAGTTGTTGGTCTGTGTGACCTGTGTGTGGTCCTGCGGGATCAGTGCTTTAAGCTGTTAAGAAGCTGAGTTCTGGAGGGAGAGCCAAATCTAACACACTATTAGATAGGCGCTGAGGGACAGTGGATGTACCCAAGATTGGGGAACCAATGTAAATTTGTTGTGTCGTTTATGAATGTTTTTGAAAGCTGATCTAGTCTAATCAACTGTCACAGTAATCTAATAAACGTATTAGAAAACTAAAACAGAGAGAAAAACTTATTCACCCTGTCCCATCTAGGTGTAAAGCTAGCCTTGAAAACAAGACTATCACCTATTTTTTTTATTTTATCTCTTATTTTAATGTCACCGCCCACAACCGATATTGTCGCTCATGTCCGATGTCTCCACGCGCGATGGATATTTCCTCCCATGACTGATGTCCCCGCCCATGATCGATGTCCCCGCCCACAACCCATGTCGCACCCACAAACAATGTCGTCACACCTCTAATGTCACACCCCCACACACACACCAATGTCACTATATATATATATATATATATAAGTGACAGGCACGGGCCTCCGGCCCGATGGACACGCGGCATAGTACCCGGCCTGTGATGGCGGGCTTTGCCCGCCCCCGCCACAGTGCCCGACACGAGGCTCCGCCCCTACGGCCAAACGCGACAGTACCCATCCGGCGACGGCGGGCTTCTCCCGCCCACAGAGCCCTGCACGACAATACCCCTCCCCAACGTGATCCAGCCGCCCCCGGTACCGTACGACAGTACCCGGGCTGCGGAGGCGGTCTCTGCCCCACCCCTGGCAGAGCGGAGCTCGCCCCGGTCGGGCTCCGTCCCACCCCCGACACGCTTTTAAATTTTAAAATTAAATTTAATAATCAAAACAGTAGTTAATTAAATTGTACTGTTAATTAAATAGTAATTAATATTCAAAACATTCATTAATTAAAAATATAAATAAATTATATATATAATTAAAAATTTAAAACTATTGAATAAAATTAAAAGCAGGCGGAACGTGGCTTGTCTAGTCACGCTCCGCCTGCCTTTAATGTTAAGCAACATTTTACATTAATATTTAATAAATTAATTAATTTATTGAAACGTGAATCACGCCTCCCTTTAGTCCCACACCGTCCGTTCAAAAGTTAAGCTGTTTGTTTATAAGACATATGCAGTATAGCACTTTCGAATTGTTTTCCGTGACAAAGTGGGTTTTTCTTGTGCTGAGTTGGGCCGGCCAGGGCGTGCCTTTTAGAGCATGCTATCTGGTGTTGTCGGTCTAGAGTCTGTCCACCTTGTTTTACAGCCAGCCTTCCCTTATTTTTAGAAGTATATAGGGGCAAAATTGTAATTTTACATAACCTAGTTAGTAGGTTTAGGAGACCTATTAAAATGTGGGGAGATGGTGTAGTATGATTGAGCTTGATCAGACGTCAGCAAAATTATCAAACCATAATCAGATGACTATTGTAATTTCAAACTCATGATTTTATACTTTCTTTATAGTGGTAAAGATATATATATATATAGACACACACACACGAGTGATAGGCACGGGCCTCCGGCCGGATGGCTACGCGCCACAGTACTTGGCTGCCGACGACGGGCTTCTCCCACCCCCGGCGGGCTTCGACTGTCCGATTTAATTTTTTTATTTTTAATATGATTTATGTATTACTTTAATTTTTTTATTTTTATTTTTTTATTTTTAAAAAAAATTAAAAAAAAAACAAACCGGGGGACTTCTTCACCGCCGGCGGTGGCGCCGCCGTTAGCCTGATTCGTTCTTTACTATAGAATGCATATATTGTTTGCCTAATTCCGATGTGTATTGTGGGAGAACCAGCTCAAGTTTTTTTAGGATTAAAAAACTTGAGTTTATATATATATATATGAGAAACCATATCATTTAACATTTCCAAGAATCAGTTATAATAACAAAAATTTCTTGAAGCAATTCTGATTTGATTCTCAAAATAATCCTTGTTCAGAAGATTAATCTACGTAGCGTCGAGTTCATATAGACATAACATCCAATTCTGACTTCATTCTATCAATTAAGATATGTAATCAACATTGTGTAATCAACATTGCGTCGATTTCATATCAGAGTATGCGTCGACTTGATCCTTTAGTTAACATCGATTTATCTTATTTGGTTGCTCTGACTTGTACTCGAAGTAACATCGACTTTTAATCAAAGTTGAGTTGACCTGTTAGTCGAAGTTTCATCGACTTCTAGTCGACGCATGTTGACATTTCATGACTTTCCTCTGATATACTTGAACTTATAAGACCATATTATTCTCACTATACATCATGGGTAATAAACCTACGATGTAAAATCTCTCAAAGCAATTTGTTAAGGTAAATCATAAGGGTTTTCCCAACATTTCATCAGTTTCTCATATGGTGTTGCTTTATATACAGATTTTGTTATACATCTAGTTAGTATATATATGGTTATTGATACAGCTTCTCCTCACAAATTCTTTGGAATGGATTTGTGAAGAAGCATGGATCTGGTCATCTCTACAATAGTAAGGTTGCGTCTTTCCACAACACCATTTTGTTGAGGTGTCACCGAGGCAGTGAGCTCTCGACGTATCTCTGCTTCTTCACAGAAAGTACTGAATTGTGATGGTAAAAACTCCCCTCCCCTATCACATATTAATGTATTAATGTTTTCTCTATTTGCTTTTTCAACTAGTGCTTTGAATTTTTTAAATTTCCCAAGAGCTTTGCATTTGTGTTCCATCTGATACAGCCACATAAAGCGGCTATAGTCATCTACAATCAATAGGTAAAAGTGTTTCACTTCCAATGATGGAACACTAGCCGACCCACAAACATCAATATGGAGAAGGTCAAGTGGTGCAAGTGCCCTTCTAAAGGCTGCATTAGGAAAGGGAAGTCGGTGTGACTTCCCTCTAGCATGACTTTCACATACCTTCCATTATAAAAGTGGTTGATGGCATTCCTTCCATTATTGTCTACGTGAGTGTGAGAGATTGGTAATTGACATGCTCGAGCTTGTGATGCCAGAGTATTACTAAGGTCCCAATTTTGCTCTGCTGACAGGTGAGAACATCATGTTTCCCCGATTTTAGTATTATGGTGAAGATGTTATTATTGGTTAACTCTGTTGAGGCAATAAGCTCCTGAGTGTTGACTTTAATAATGTGACAATTCTGACGGTTGAATATTAATTGATATCCATTTCTAAGGAGTTGACTAACACTAAACAAGTTTTGTGATGGTGTGGGAAAAAATTGAACATTTTGTATCAATTTCTTTTCTCCTCTTTCAGTTTCGACTGAGATTGTTCCTCTTCCTTCGGTACATTCCTTTTTTTCGTCTCTTAATATAACTTCAGAATTAAAGCTTTCATCAAGATTGACAAGTAGGCTTGATTGTTAGCCATATGGCTGGAGCACCCACAATCAATGAACTATGTGGAAGAGGGGCTCTTAGATGTGGTAATGCAGATGAAGAGGTAGTTGCCCGCTCTGCCTCTGTTAATTTTGATTCTTCAATTTTTTTATTCCAGTGTTATTGGGTATTGCATCCACAATATCCCAGATTTGTATGAAGTCACCCTTAAACTAAGATGAATTAAGTTTGTATTTGATGCTCTTTTTGTTAAGTGTTTACAGGACTTAATTGTTAAGTGTAGAACAATGTCAGTCTACAATAAGTCACCAAACACAGGACCATACAATGTAATCTCTCATTATGTGATCCATAGTGTTGACTCATGTGTAGCCTCTCTATTGGGACACACTTCATTTTCAAGACTAAGGACAAGAGAAAAGATGGATGCAGAGTTTTATGAAAAATGAAGATTTTAAGTTTTCAAAAAAAGTTTAAGTCTTTTTCTCGAGTACTGTATGTGTACTCGAGAAGGACTTATAATTATTCTCAAGTAAGACTTGTCTTCATTTCGAGTAACAGAAGTTGTTCTCAAGAAAGCTTCTTGATGTTCTCGAGAAGAGATTTTGTTCTCGAGTAATATATGACATTTCTTCTCGGGATATTTGTTTTCGAGATAAAATTTTGTTGTAAGTCTTTTTCTCGAGAAGAATAATTTTATTCTCGAGAAACCTATAGTTTGTTCTCGGGGTGCACAAGGTATTTGTCGAGAACCAGAGTACTTTTGTCGAGAGCCAGACTTTTGTTCTCGGGCTGACTATTTGTTCTCGAGTAACAAGAAGTTTCTTCTCGAGAACAAAATGTAATGCCCCGAAACTCAAAAGAGCGACGGGAGGCAGTTTGAGCCAAGTTTGTAATTTGGCAGGGGGCACACGGCCTGGGACATGGGCGTGTCCCCGGGGCGTGTCGTGCTCGTGTCGACAATCTGGCCGAGGGGTCAACGAATTTTGGAGTCGACGATCGTCGAGCAGCAAACACGGCCTGAGACACGGGTGTGTCCCAGGGCATGTCGTGCTTGGGTCAATGATCTGGTCGAGAGGTCGATGAATTTTGGGTCGACGATCATCGAGCAGCGAACACGGCCTAGGACACGGGCGTGTCACAGGCAGTGTCCTTCTCGGGTTGAATTCGGGCTATGGCGTGGGTGTTACACGGGGTCGGCACACTGGCCGAGTCAGGTACACACGGGCGTGTCAATTGGGACACGGGCGTGTCCAAGACCCGTGTGCTTCTCCAGTTGGTGTTGGTCCTGTGTCGATGGAGTAACACGGCTTAGTACACAGACTGTTTTGGATGACACGGGCGTGTCAAGTTTTACACGGGCGTGTCGGTTGACCGTGTTCTTTCTAGATGCGTCAGTTTCGACGGTGAATGGTGAATACGGCCCTTGACACGGGCATGTCACAAGCCGTGTTCGGCCAAGATTTTGGATTTCAATGGTCAATCTTGGTCGTTCATTTCATTATTTTGGGATCTGATGGCTGGGGGTTGTTCCTAGTGAGATATACCTGGGAATAGGGTTGGAAATCCTTCATTTCAACCTACCATTCTCTTTCTAAAGATCTAGAGAGAGGGGAGAGCAAGGAAGAAGAAGCTGGCTAGATCCGGTCACCAGCGGAGCTTTGGGGCTCCAAATCGTAAGCCGACTTCGGATCTACGGAGGCGAGGAGATTGCTGTGCTTTTCATCTATATACATTTCCATGGCGCCAAAGGAAAAATGCTAGGGTAACGATTCTCAACCTAGGACATGTGAAGTCCTCTTTTCCTTTGCATAGGAAGCCCGCTCTCGCGAGTTTGCGGTGAGTTGAGGCGTTCCTTTGGGTAGACATGAATAGTCCTCATTGTGTACTTGTAGAGACCGTAATAGAGAACAGATATAGGCATGATGTATGAAGCCTACCCAGACAAGTTGGTCTGGATCGGTGATGTTGCATTGCATGAATGACCGGAGAAGACTCCACGCGAATGTTTGTTTTTCGGGTTTTCTACGTGGTAGATTGCAATAGGGAGCCTTGGGGATTAACTCCAAGGTGCAACCGAAAAACTGGCTGATGCGTGATTCTGCCATCTTGGTGGCCTGGGAGCCAACTTGAACATAACCGGGTTATGTGAAGTGTGTGATAAAACGGGACTCGGGGAAGCTTGACCCGCACAGACGGCTTAAGTTGACGTTGCGGTGTGAGCAACGGGTTAGGCGGAACCATACCCGATCTATGTGGTTCGGTTAGAGAGACCTAAAGTACGTGGTATTCGTCGTTGGCATAGATGGAGGGTCTTAGGCAGTGGCCATAAAGACCAAATGCTCACGGGATATTGTCGTCCAAGGGGCGGTGGTGAGTCAGCGGACTTTGACCGTGTTCACTGAGAATATGCCCTGAGAGCACGGGGTGTGAGACCGTACGTGCCCATGCCTGTGATGAAGTGTTTATTCACTATACTGCTTGGTTATGCTAACAAAGTGCAGGGAAAGAGCATCGTCGCCCCGATTTTGGGGGCGCGATCGTTATAATTTGGTCAGCACAGCTGACCGTTGCTTTTGTTTGCCACCATTATGGTGGATCGTTGCTTACAGGTGTTGTGGAGCCGAGCGGTAAATAGCGGGCTAAAGCCCAAGTTGCTGAGCCGACCCTCGAAGGCCGAATTTTGATTGTTTACCTGTTTATTCATGTGTGACCGGCCTACGTGTCGTGGTATGGAAGACACATTTTATTTAAGTAAATAATTGTAAGGCCTTAAGGTCATTGTACTTGTGTGTGGTACTTCATTCCTATTGGGTTTTGTAGTGGACACTCATGCTTGTGGCTGGGTTCTTTTATTTTGCAACTTTTAATAATTACTTCCGCTAGAATGACTCTATATACGACGTTGGTTATTAGTTAGATGGTATTCCATTGAGTAACCACCAGGTCTATTTGTGGTATATGGCGTCGGGCCCCGGCCGAACCTACTGTTATATGCTATGCGATGGATAGGGGGTGTTATAATTTGGTATCAGACTACTTGTTTCGGTCGGGCTTAAAATGAATTCGTGGGCGAATTCTTTTTAAGGGGTAGTGGGCACATGTGTGTGCGTCATCGTTATAATATCAAAAGAACCCATGAATGTCCACTTAGGAATGAAAATACACGTGTTTGAGGAACCTGCGTATTCCTATAATTGCTTTTTGCAATTTTGTTTGGTCGTTTAACGGTGTTTTGTACAACTATAGGTGACCAGAAGTGGTGTAGGGCCGTCAGAGCACCCAGTTTTTGAGGCTAGTAGTGCACCAAATGATGCTCCTGCAACACCTCCATCGGCTGAAACCATACGATTGGTTGCTGAAGCAGTGTTTGCCATGATCAATGCGCAGCCTGCCAGGCAAATGCAGCAGCCCGCTCCTACGATGGAGCAGGTACTGCTTCAAAGGTATGAACCGATAAGAGTGGAGCAGGTAGTGGTGGAGCCTTTGGTGCGAAGGAGAGCAACTAAATGGTAGCTCAATCACGTTATGATCTTTAATCCTCCTGTGTTCTCGGGGTTGGGAACCCTATCTCAAGCTAAAGACTGGCTCTCCCGAGTGAAGAGTGTCATGACAGCTACTGAAACAGAGGAGTGGAAAATGACCACTATAGCTACATTCCTATTGGACGGGGATACGAGGCTGTGGTGGGATGGTTTAGAGCTGCATCTCTTGAGAGGAAGACAATTGACGGACGTCTCGATGGAAGAGTTCTCGATACTGTTCTTGGCAAGGTACCTCCCTTCGGCTCAGAGGATAGCATTGGAGAATAAGTTCCTGGAATTGGTGCAAGGAGAGAGTAGCGCAGATGAGTATCTCCACGAGTTTACTCGTTTGGGTCGGTAGGCTAGCTCCACATTCGCGGATGAGGAGCGCAAGACGAATCGTTTCTACGATGGTCTGAGAGATGACTTGAGGCTACTACTCTCGTGGTCGATGACGCAGGGCTTCTTGACCCTGGTCAACACGGCCTGGTCTTTGGAGAAGGACTTGAAGAATGTACAAGCGAAGAAAAGCCTTGGTGACAAGAAGACTGAGTTCAAGGTGCCAGCTAACTCAAAGTCTGGGTACCGTAAGTTCAACAAAAAGGCTAGGACTTCAGGTCCAGCCCCCTCTTCTGGTGCTTCTAGGGCGACTACGGGTCAAACCCCAGGTGCATTTTTACTTATGGAAAGCCGGGGCACTTTGCCCGTGACTGCTGGAGCGGACGTCCCAAGTCCGAGAGGAAGTCGGGAGCAACTTATGAAGAGAATGGCAAGGCGGTGGAGTCAACCGCATCCCATTATGCTCCGGCTCAACCGAGAGTTTATAATCTTGGCCAATAGGAGGCCATCAAGCAAGCGTATGTGGTGACAGGTACGGTTTAAATTTATAGCAAGTTAATTTTGAAATACTTCTTATGCGTGTGTTACCTTACCACTACTTGTATAGGATTTATTTTGATCTGTGAGAATTCGGCGAGAGCACTCTTTGATACAAGAGCTTCCCACTCCTTTTTATCCGAAGGATTCATATCGCGCATCGGAGTACCTTATTCGATGGCGAAGGACAAACTGGATGTATTGTTGCTCAATGGGTGTTCGATGCACGCGGATAGAATCTATGGCATTAAGATTCGTATTGGGAGTCAAGAGTTCCATTTGCAAGAATCGTTACTACCGCTGGTGGAGTTCGACGTAATATTTGGCATGGACTGGCTCTCGGAGCAGCAAGCTTATATCGATTGCACTCGCAAGGAAGTTAAGTTGGGAACATGTCGTGAGATGACTTTTACAGGCTTGAAAGGGTCGGGCAAGACGTTGATGTCTGCTCTTCAGGTGGTGAAGGCGGTTCGTGGTGGTGCAGAGCTGTTCTTTATGCTAGTGGAGGTTGCAAAGCCTAAGCCTACGTTGGACAGTATTTCAATGGTAGCTGAGTACCCTGATGTGTTCCCTGCCGATCTTCCTGGAGCCCCGCCTCAACGGGAGATAGATTTCACGATTGAGCTAATGCCAGGTGTGAAACCTGTGTCACGATCTCTGTATCGGCTAGCGCCTAAAGAAATGGCGGAGCTAAATGTGCAACTGCAAGAGTTGTTGGAGCAAGGGTATGTGCGTCCAAGTTCATCGCCTTGGAGTGCACCGGTCCTCTTTGTAAAGAAGAAGGACGGAAGCTTGAGACTTTGTATTGATTATCGGGAGTTGAACAAGCTAACGGAGAAGAACAAGTACCTGATCCTAAGGATTGATGATCTATTTTTTTAAGTTAGTCGGGTCGACGGTGTACTCAAAGTTAGATCTTAAGTCCGATTACTATCAGCTGAGAATAAGGGAGAGTGATATCCCTAAGACAGCATTCAATACGAGATACGGGCATTACGAGTTTACGGTCATGCCGTTTGGGCTGACGAATGCGCTGTCAGTGTTCATGGACTTGATGAACAGGACTTTCAGGGAGTACTTAGACCACTTTGTGATCGTCTTCATCGACAACATTTTGGTGTACTCACAAAGTGAGGAGGATCACTTTAAGCATCTACATTTGGTGCTGGAGACACTGAGGAGGAATCAATTGTACATCAAGTTCTCCAAATGCGAGTTTTAGTTGTCCTTAGTGGCATTCCTTGGTCATATAGTCAATGGAGAGGGCATTGCGGTGGATTCGACGAAGATTGTTGCGATACGAGAGTGGCCTGCGCTTTCTATGGTAGCAGAATTCTTGAGCTTTCTAGGGCTTGCCGGCTATTACAGGCGCTTCATGGAGAACTTCTCGCAGATAGCCTTACCCCTCATGACTTTGACGAGGAAAGAGCAGAAGTTTGTTTGGACGCCGGAGTGCGCACGAGTTTTTGAGGAGTTGAACTGTCGGTTGACCACGGCGCCTGTGCTGAGTTTGCTGAGTGGGACCGAAGGTTTTGAGATCAATAGCGATGATTCGGGCAGTGTCTTGGGTTCTGTGCTGTTGCAGCATGGAAGTGTGATAGCGTATGGCTCGAGACAGCTGAAGCTACATGAGAGGAATTATCTGGTCCATAACTTGGAGTTAGCGGCCATGATTTTTGCCTTAAAGCTGTGGAGGCACTACTTGTATAGGGTGAAGGTCGATATCTATACCGACCATAAGAGCCTGAAATACTTGTTGGATCAGAAAGATCTAAACATGCAACAAAGGAGATGGATGGAGTTCCTGGGAGACTACACGTTCAACATCCATTATGTGCCTGGTAAAGGCAATACGGTTGCAGACGCATTGAGTCGTTGGGCCACAGCTCAAGCCAATTAGCTGTTGGTCCATGACGAGCGGTTGGTTCTGGAGTTGGAGGCATTGGAGATCTCTTGCGTGTACAAGCAGTCGAGTGCTGAAGCGCTATTGAACTGGACGGAAGTTTAGTATGACCTGGCTGATCGGATTCAACAGGATTTGGATGTGGATAGCAACATGAAGCAGCTCATGATAGAGGCTTTGGATGGGTCAAATTGTCAATATGAGGTTGTTGATGGATTGCTTTGGAAAGACGGTCGTCTGTGCATCCCAAATGTGGGCACTTTGTGGGTGGAATTGTTGTACGAGGCGCATCATACCAAGTACACGATTCACCCGAGAAGCACGAAGATGTACCGCGATGTGAAGAAATTGTTCTGGTGGCCAGGACTAAAGAAGGATGTGGCACTGTACGTGGCGTAGTGTCAAACTTGCGCCTTGGTGAAGGCGGAGTGCCAAAAGCCGGGAGGATTCTTGAAGTCCTTGCCTATTCCTGAGTGGAAGTTCGACGACATTACTATGGACTTTGTGCACGGGTTGCCAAGGTCACAAATGGGGAACGATGCCATTTGGGTGGTCATAGATCGTCAAATGAAGGTGTCGCACTTCATTCCGCATAAGAAGGAAGATCCGGTTGAGAAATTGGCAAAGCTGTATGTGGACAATATTGTTCGGCTGCATGGTGTGCCCCGCTGCATCGTGAGTGACCGAGATGGGCGGTTCACATCCAATGATTGGGGATTGGTGCAGCAGATATTGGGAACAAAACTGAATTTCAGCACAACCTTTCATCCGCAGACTGATGGGCAGACCGAGAGTGTCAATAGGACAATGGAAGACATGCTTCGCATTTACGTCCTGGATTTCGGGAAGCAGTGAGAAGACCACCTATACTTGGTGGAGTTCGCGTACAATAATAACTACCAGGCAAGTATTCAAATGGCGCCCTTCGAGGCCCTTTATGGTAGAAGATGTCGCACGTTGTTGTCTTGGTTGGAAACGGGCGAGTCAAAGTTGTACAAGCAATAAGAGGTGGAAGATGCTACTTCGTTGGTGTGAACCATTCTGGAAAGGTTGTTAATCGCTTAGGACCGCCAGGCTACGTACTATAATGCCAAGCACAGGAACGTGGAGTTCGCTGTTGGCGACTGGGTGTACTTGAAGATCAAGCCGTTCAAGGGTGTCTCGTGGGTGCGGCGCTTAAAGAAGCTAAGCCCGAGGTACCTTGGACCATTTGAGGTTCTGGAGCGGATTGGCGAAGCAGCATATCGGTTGAAGCTATCAGTGGAGCTTAGTGTTCTACACGATGTATTCTGATGTAGGCTCACTTTTCGAGCATTATGGGTGGCCGATGGAACTAACATGACGTTCTCCGATAACTCTATCGTCACACTCAAGCATTTAACGCAGCAACGACACAATTAATATTGTTACTAATTAAAGATTACAGGGGGGTTTGCAAGGCCCCTTAAGATAATACCAAGGCGATATGCCGAGGTCCTCTCAAGCTAAAAGAACCCACACGGTTCGATCGAGCGTGTTGTACCAAAAGAGAAGCCACCGAAAAACAAAAGATTCGGGCAAGGCTGGTTCTCTCCCAACAAAATACAAACGAGGGCCGCCACGCCTCACAAACTTGAACAAAAGAAATAAACAGAGCAATAACTAAAAGAAATTAGCCACGAAAATTCAAGCGTTACACAAGCCACGTAATTTGTCAATGCCACAAAATCTATCTAAAGAAGAGAAACACATAACGGTGGAAATGTTCGTTACCCAACCGGATTTGATGAATCCGGTTCACTCTAATAGAATCATTTCTTCAACGGCTCTGCCAGAGATACGCCGGAGGGAGAGAAATTCGCCGCCTTCTTCGTATCACGCTATATTTGGAAAGTCCCGGCGAAATCTTCTGAATACGGAAATAATATTCCCAATAAGGTTGGAGAGAAAAGGTGGCAGGATATCGGAAACAATTAAGGAATGATATAAATTCAAATATGGTAGGTAGAGAATTTAAGGACGGGGATATATTTTGAATATGGTAAATAAGGGATGAATATGGTAGAAGATCTTTAAGGTTTTTAGGAATGGGAATAGGGTGGGGGGTCGGATTTGGTGAGGAGGAGGAGGCCTCGGGTGAGAGGTGGGGTGGCCGGATTTGTGAAGGGTGGTGGAGGTGGCGGCTTGGAGGTTGGAGAAAAGAGGTGGCTCGGGTAGCAAGAAGGCAAGGTAGAGATGAGTAAGAAGGGGAAGGGAGGCCGAGAGAGAGGGGAGGGGGAGGGTGGCCGGGGGCCAAAGAAGAAGAGGAATAGAGGGGGCCGAAATTTGCCTTGGAGAAGGAGGAGGATTTCAATCTTGAAATTGGTTTTCTTTTCATTCATTCACTAGCGAAAAACAAGGGAGCACTTGCCTTTATATAGGCTTTACAATCAAGGGAAAAGGGCTACATGCAGCCCAACATGAAAATGAAATAAAACACCACCATACACCATGGTTTTATAACATAACCATGTTACAAATAATACATGAAATTAAAAATGAAATAAAAATGATAATTTTGAAATAAAACAACTAATAAAATATATTATTACTCAATTATTATTTATTAATATATATTATTAATAAATAATAATTGGGCTTGCGCTCCGGACGGCTATTGTGGTGACGCTTCCAAGGGTCATCCGTAAGCATGTTGTCGTCGTCATCAAAGTGTGGCGGGCCGACGTCTCCATTCAAATCTACCGGGTCATCATCATCGTCAGAGGGAGGACGCTCCTTGGCCACATGTCGTGGGAAGTCGGCTCCATCAATCCTCCCCCTCTTAAAAATACTCATCACTGATGAGTATACCTTTGTGTACTCGCCTGGAAGGTCATCGACGGGGAAGAAGAACCTGCATGGCAAAAGGTGGTCTTGGAGGGACCTCAAATACACGTCAGCCAAAGAAGGAAAAAGAATTTCAACAACATCCACCAACATACCTCCGATGGAGACCGAGAAGGAGAACGATCCTAGGAAACTGTCACCACCCAACCCAATAGAAAGCATAGTGGAAAATATATACGGCGAGATAGACATTTCAAGTGGCATAAAAGCATAAAGCGTAAAGTATGTAACGATGAAAATAGGAACTATCTCTCAATCAGTGGAAACTTTTAAAAGAAATGTCATGTCACCAAACATCCGTAAAATTCGTAAAGAATAGACTAGCCGATTCATTATTATTTCTAAGGCGCCCGGGAGCATCCGTTCAGGGGTGAGACAATCCAAAACCAAATCAATCACATAATAGTGGGAGACTTTCTGATACAAACTCGCAAGTAAATTAAAGGACGCATTTTGATGGATTAAAAGGATGAGAATGCACCTAATTAAATTAAAACCATGTGGGGTGAACCCATGTGCAACATGACTAGAATTAATAGTAGAAAATAACGGAACTATGTCAGGTGGCACGGGTGCTTTAAATTCAAAAATTATTTCGGTGGAGCCTAACGTTTCTGTTTTAAATTTGGAATTAAATTTTGATTTAAAAATGTCGTAATGAATAGCCAGCAGAAAATGTTCGTCATCAACTACGTTTACCCACATCCATCGAAGTAAGCCTAATGGGGAGGCGGTAATAATAAACTTCTCCAAATATAAGGGGCTAGAAATGACTAGCTTGTGTTCTAACAAATCATCTACTCGAGTTAAATGAACCGGAGGGAGAGTCGACATGGGTAATTCCGTAGGGGAAGTTAAGTCACACTCCACATCAAAACACAGATTACTCGTCCAAGAACAAGCATCCGGTTGCAGGCCATTAAAATCATAGGAAAAATTAAACAGTGGATTCGTCCTCACTGAAAACTCAGCCGACAAGTCTTCCAACTCATTTGATACTTCATTTAATTCAGAATTAGTGATCGTATCATAGGTAGGAAAAATTGTATCCGACAAAATTTCTAAACAGTTTTGGGCCCCAGGTAAAGGAGCTATCATCAACAAAATGTCTTTCTGGCCCTCAGAGCTACCGACATCCAAAGGTAATTTTTCCCCACAATGTAAATTTTCCAAAACGACACATCCTTCGTTAACCAACTCTTCCCATGAAGTGGGTGCGTCGTCACAATCAAAATAAAGGGATGGGCAAACCGAATCCCGGGGAGTATCAAAATTAACTTGACTTTTAAGCGGCATTGATACCGTAAATGAACTAACTCTCGGATGTATCACACTAAGATTATCCCAAATTGAACAACCATCTCAAGGTGACTCTTCCAATACCGTAGAAACATCTATTAATTCTGGGTCAACCATTATAATATTGTTATCCTCACTCGCACTTTTCCAACGGGATTGATCTAATGGGGAGGCTAAATAAATGGGCACCTCAATATGTTCCGAGCTAGAAGGAACTAGCTCGTGTTCTAATAGGTCATCACCTAAATCAGTAACAGGTAAGCTCTCAACATCGGGTCATCAAAAGACTCCGTAATTATCATGGGAGACGCCTCAGAAACATCGCCGAGAGGAAGAGGAGACGATTCCTCAGAGGAGAAGTCCTCGTCCAGGTCACTAGGGTAACCAATCTCCTCATTGTCACTCAAATCTCCAACGTAATCAGCCTCGCCCTCAGTGACGGGCACATTCCTAGTCATGACCTTAGACTCATCAGGGGAGTCTACAACTAAATCAGGCAACTCAGGGGGAGACTCAAAATGGTCTACGAGCGTAATCAGGGTAGGACGCACAATAGAGCCAAGACCAGATTCGCCACTAGACTCACCTATAGTAATCGTCTGATATGAGGGAACTTTACTCCTAGGAATCTGGTGCTTCTCAATTTCCAATGTCGTGCAAAAGGTGGTGTCTAGATCGGTGTGACCATATCGCAATAACTTTCCCTGGATGTAGGGGCTCAACCCACTACGAAACTTGGAAAGGGTGACCTCAGGCAATTCCTTCACACCGCTCATAACCGTCAAATCCTTAAAGAGTTGCATATAATTTGAGACCGACTTATTCCCTTATTTAAGGGTAGCCAAATCATCAGTTATTTGTCGTTTGGCCTGGGCGTTTGGTTTATCTTTATTCTTAAAGATCGGTATGGAACTAGCGTCGTCCGTAGGATAACTATGGTGTTGCCTTGGGAGAAATGGTACTATTTGGCTAGCCTTTAATTGGCCAATCAATGCCTTAATCTCAACCACTACCGGGCATTAGAATGGCTTTCTAACGTCCCTAATGGAACCTAATGATTTTCCTCGGGAAACATTGACGTCGTAGGCCATATTGTGATAACCGGAGAGAAAACTCGATCCGGAATTTGTGCACATACAACGAGAAATGCTTCTGGCCCAATTAAAATAGGTTTGTCGGAATTGTTCCCGCTTAACCACTAGGGTAATATTAATATAAAATAGATTTTCTTGCAGAATAAAATATGAAGATTATTAATTAAATTTTTTTTTTTTTTTGCTGAAAAATAAGAAATTTAAGCAGTTATTGGCATACCAGAAAATTTTTTTTTTGGATTATTTTGACTCTGAACGTGCATACAAAGTGCGTGTTAACGTGCTAAATAAAAGGGGGAGGGTGCCAATTAAGAAATTGACGTGAACCCCCTCTGATACCAAATTGATGTACGTTCACTCTTTCGAGCGTTATGGGTGGCCGACGGAACTAACACGACGTTCTCCGATAACTCTCTCATCACACTCTAGCATTTAACGCAGCAACGACACAATTAATATTGTTACTAATTAAAGATTACAGGGGGGGTTCGCAAGGCCCCTTAAGATAATACCAAGGCGATATGTCGATGATGGCGCGGCCCCTCCTCCACCGGTTGAAGACGATGCTGATGATGCTGTTGATGATCCGGTTGCTAAGGCCATACGACTCAAGGACGTGAGGCAGCACGATGACGCTAACGGACGGCTACGCTACAACCTCCGCCCGCGCCGTGCTACCGCCACGGCAACGCCTTAGTTTTATTTATTTCCTTTTCGTGCACTTTATTTTATAATTGGAATATAAAATTATCCTATGCTTATGTGATAATTTTATATTCATTGCATGTGTTGTTGTATTTTCAATTTGAACTATTTTAGTTTTGGTGTGCAATTAGCCATTCGGATGGATGAGATTAAATCTCCATCATGAAGGGCTAAGGCTTATTTGTAACTCCTATTAGCCATTCGGATGGATGAGATTAAATCTCCATCATGAAGGGCTAAGGCTTATTTGTAACTCCTATTTAAAGGAGGCTATCATGAAGAGTTAAAGGAATTGGAAAAGAAACCTAAAAAAAACCCCTTGTGGAAATTTCGGCCACCATGGAGAAGTCCATAGCCGCCCCCTCCCCTTTGGTGTGAAGCCAAGCCTTGCCTCCTCCATCCCCGTTCGGTGCGACTCCGGCGTGGCTTCCTTCGGTGCGACTCCTTGGAAGAATGTTGCAAACCATTCGGTGCGACGCCGGTGGATCCGTGGAGAGAGTGATTCTCCCACAGTTATCTCGTGTGAAAGTTTTCTGGTTGGGTAATCTCTTTCCCCTCCCTTGTGTGATTTCTTCTCTTTAGTTGTGGTGGATTTCGCTCATCGTTTTCTCCGGATCTTTAATTTAATCACTGCAAGTTTTGAATCGAAATCGCCGTTGCAAGGCTTTTATTTCCGGATCGGGTGGATCCTATTTGCTTGAGCGGATCTTGGCCTATAGCCTTGGTCTTGCTCTCAAAAAGGAGTGGCAACCTTTGTGTTTTCTTGGGGAATAATCCGACTCAAATTTCCGATCGTTGTTTTCGAGTCGACCATTCCTCCTTTGTTGTTTGTGCTGCGTTTTGTGACGAGGAAATATTGTGGGCGATAGGTGTTGTGTAGGTGCGGTAGATCTACGACGTGTTGTGCGTAGGGAGAGCGTTAGCTTCGCGGAGATCTCCGTTTCCGGATAACCCTACATCAATTTGGTATCAGAGGAAATATGTAAGAAGCCACCGAAAAACAAAAGAAACCACCGAAATGGTCGACTCGAAAAGAGAAGCCACACAGTTCGATCGAGCGTGTTGTACCAAAAGAGAAGTCACCGAAAAACAAAAGATTCGGGAAAGGGTGGTTCTCTCCCAACAAAATACAAACGAGGGCCGCCACGCCTCACGAACATGAATGAAAGAAATAAACATGATAGTAACTAAAATAAATTAGCCACGAAAATTCAAGCGTTACACAAGCCACGCAATTTGCCAATGCCACAAGATCTATCTAAAGAAGAGATACACATAACGGTGGAAATGTTCGTTACCCAACCGGATTTGATGAATCTGGTTCACTCTAATAGAATCGTTTCTTCAACGGCTCTGCCAGAGATACGCCAGAGGGAGAGAAATTCGTCGCCTTCTTCATATCATGCTATATTTGGAAAGTCCCGGCGAAATCTTCTGAATACGGAAATAATATTCCCAATAAGGCTAGAGAGAAAAGGTGGCAGGATATCAGAAATAATTAAGGAATAATATAATTTCAAATATGGTAGGTAGAGAATTTAAGGACGGGGATATATTTTGAATATGGTAAATAAGGGATGAATATGGTAGAAGATCTTTAAGGTTTTTAGGAAGGGGAATAGGGTTGGGGGTCGGATTTGGTGAGGAGGAGGAGGAGGCCTCGGGTGAGAGGTGGGGTGGCCGGATTTGTGAAGGGTGGTGGAGGTGGTGGCTTGGAGGTTGGGGAAAAGAGGTGGCTCGGGTAGCAAGAAGGCAAGGTAGAGATGAGGAAGGAGGGGAAGGGAGGCCGAGAGAGAGGGGAGGGGGAGGGTGGCCGACGGCCAAAGAAGAAGAGGAATAGAGGGGGCCGAAATTTGCCTTGGATAAGAGGAGGATTTCAATCTTGAAATTAGTTTTCTTTTCATTCATTCACTAGGGAAAAACAAGGGAGTACATGCCTTTATATAGGCTTTACAATCAAGGGAAAACGGCTACATGCAGCCCAACATGAAAATGAAATAAAACACCACCATACACCATGGTTTTATAATATAACCATGTTACAAATAATACATGAAATAAAAATGATAATTTTGAAATAAAATAACTAATAAAATATATTATTACTCAAGTATTATTTATTAATATATATTATTAATAAATAATAATTGGGCTTGCGCTCCGGACGGCTATTGTGGCGACGCTTCCAAGGGTCATCTGTAAGCATGCTGTCGTCGTCATCAAAGTGTTGCGGGCCGACGTCTCCATTCAAATCTACCGGATCACCATCATCGTCAGAGGGAGGATGCTCCTTGTCCACATGTCGTGGGAAGTCGGCTCCATCATATTCCATATATCGGTGCTACGGAAGGCGGTGCAAGAGCCTTCACATGTGATCGCGGTGGATCAAGTGTCGGTGGATAATGGGTTGACGACGAAGGTCAAACCTATACACATTAAGGACTCTGAAGTCAAGCGGCTACGCAACAAAGAGATCAGGATGGTCATGGTCCATTGGGATAATTGCGGTCGGGAGGAATTCTCGTGGGAGCGAGAGCAGACCATTCTTGAGGAGTACCCGGAGTTCTTCCACTCAGGTACCGTTTAAGTTTTGTGTTTATCTTTCCTTTATGTAATTTCGGGGACGAAATTATTGTAAGAGGGAGAGAGTTGTAATGCCTCGAAGCTTAAAAGAGCGACGGGAGGCGTTTTGAGCCAAGTTTGGAATTTGGTAGGGGGCTCACGGCCTGGGGCACGGGCGTGTCCTAGGGGCGTGTCGTGCTCGTATCGACGATCTGGCCGAGGGTTCGACGAATTTTGGAGTCGATGATCGTCGAGCAGCGAACACGGCCTGAGACACGGGCGTGTCCCAGGGCATGTCATGCTTCGGTCGACGATCTGGCCGAGAGGTCGAATAATTTTGGGTCGACGATCATCGAGCAGCGAACACGGCCTGGGACACGGGCGTGTCATAGGCCGTGTCCTTCTCGGGTTGAAGCCGAGCTGTGGCATGGGTGTTACACGGGGTCGATACACTCACCGTGTTAGGTAGACACGGGCGTGTCAATTGGGACACGGGCGTGTCCAAAACTCGTGTGCTTCTCGGGTTGGTGTTGGTCCTGTGTCGATGGAGTAACACAGCTTAGTACACGGCCGTGTTCTGGATGACACTGGCATGTCAAGTTTGACATGGGCATGTCGGTTGCCCGTGTTCTTTCGGGACGCGTCGGTTTCGACGGAGAATGGGGAACACAGCCCTAGACACGGGCGTGTCACAGGCCGTGTTCAGCCCAGATTTTGGATTTCAATGGCGAATCTTGGCCGTTCATTTCATTATTTTGGGATCTGACGACTGGGGGTGGTTCCTGGTGAGCTATACCCGGGAATAGGGTTGGAAATCCTTCATTTCAACCTACCATTCTCTTTCTAAAGATCTAGAGAGAGGGTAGAGTAAGGACAAAGAATGAGGCTAGATCCGGTCACTAGCGGAGCTTCGGGGCTCCAAATCGTAAGCCGACTTCGGATCTACGGAGGCGAGGAGATTGCGGTGCTTTTCATCTGCATACAATTCCATGGCACCAAGGAAAAATGCTAGGGTAAAGATTCTTAACCTAGGACATGTGAAATCCTCTTTTACTTTGCGTAGGAAGCCCGCTCTCACGAGTTTGCGGTGAGTTGAGGCGTTCCTTCGGGTAGACATGAATAGTCCCTGTTGTGTACTTGTAGAATCCATAATTGAGAATGGATATAGGCATGATGTGTGAAGTCTACCCGGACAAGTAGGTCTGGATCGGTGATGTTGCATTGCATGAATGGCCGGAGAATACTCTGCGGAATGTTTGTTTTTCGGGTTTTCTACGTGGTAGATTGCAACAGGGAGCCTTGGGGATTAACTCCAAGGTGCACCCAGAAAACTAGGCAGATGTGTGATTCTGCCATCTTGGTGGCTTGGGAGCCAACTTGAACATAATCGGGTTATGTGAAGTGTGTGATGAAACGGGACTCGGGGAAGCTTGACCCGCGCAGACGGCTTAAGTTGATGTTGCGGTGTGAGCAACGGGTTAGGCGGAACCATACCCGATCTATGTGGTTCGGTTAGAGAGACCTAAAGTATGTGGTACTCGTCGTTGGCATAGAAGGAGGGTCTTAGGCAGTGGCCAAAAATACCAAATTCTCACAAGATATTGTCGTCCAAGGGGCGGTGGTGAGTCAGCGGACTTTGACCATGTTCACCGAGTATGTGCCCTGAGAGCACGGGGTGTGAGGTCGTGCGTGCCCATGCCTGTGATGAAGTGTATATTCACTATACTGCTTGGTTATGCTAACAAAGTGTAGGGAAAGAGCATCGCCGCCCCGATTTTGGGGGTGGGATTGTTATAATTTGGTCAGCATAGCTGACCGTTGCTTTTGTTTGCCACCATTGCGGTGGATCATTGCTTGCAGGTACGGCGGAGCCGAGTGGTAAATAGCGTGCAAAAGCCCAAGTTGCTGAGCCGGCCCTCGAAGGCCAAATTTTGAGTGTTTACCTATTTATTCATGTGTGATCGGCCTACGTGTCGTGGTATGGAAGACACATTTTATTTAAGTAAACAATTGTAAGGCCTTAAGGCCATTGTACTTATGTGTGGTGCTTCATTCCTATTGGGTTTTGTAGTGGACATTCATGCTTGTCGCTGGGTTCTTTATTTTCCAACTTTTAATAATTGCTTCTGCTAGAATGACTCAGTGTAGGACTTTGGTTATTAGTTGGATGGTATTCCATTGAGCAACCACCCGGTCTGTTTGTGGTATATGGTGTCGGGCCCCGGCCGGACCTACTGTTATATGTTATGCGACGGATAGGGGGTGTTACACAAAATAACGTTTTTCTCGAGTACTTATTTTCATTCTCGACACTGCAGATTTCCATCTCCACATATTTTTCTAAGTATTTTTCTCGAGACAGCCCTTTTGTTTTCGAGTACAATATATTTCTTCTCGAGAACTATAAGCTATTTTTCTCGAGTACTATATTTCTTTTCCGAGAAAGCCATTTTCTTCCTCCATATCATATTTCTCTAAGTCTTCTTCTCGAGAACTTCCTTATTGTTCTCGAGTAACAGAATTCATTTGTTCTCGAGAAAAAGCCTTCTTCTCGAGAATACCCATTCTGATTTCTCTGAAATTTGCTAAGTCCAGTCAGACGTTTATTTCATACATAATTAACGCATTGAAAGTGCAGGTTAGATCTGATATACTCTAGAGGGGGGTGAATAGAGTATGGTGCTTACTAAAAACTTTTTACAACTCTTGTTGTATTCCTAAGTGAACAGGGAAGCAAAAGAAATAAAGCAAACACAGCAACTATCTAATCTCAGAGCACTCACACAATAATCACAGACCATAGCCAGAAAACAAAAGAAAATAGCAACGAGAAGACACAAGGAGCTATAGTGGTTCCCCAACCAATCTGGGTACATCCACTCTTCTACCACCCTAGGTAGGAATCCACTGCAGGATGAGTTGATCAGGTGTCCTGGGCACCAATGAGCTTTTGGTAAGGTGCTCAAAAACCAAACCCTCAAGTATTTTGGAATGAGACTTGCAACCAGAATAATTTTGAAGGGATTTAAAACCCTGTATAGGAATGAGAGAGAGGGTGATAGTGTCTTCTCTGTCAATAGTCAGAGAGAAGACTTGTAGATTGATTGTAGCAGATCTTGCTCCCCCTGAGATCTTGAATTGGTCAGAAATGTTGCAGCACTGCTTCAGGGTGATAGGCCTTCAATGACCTAGAATGCCTGGACCAGAACTGCTTCAGGAACTTCTTTTGACTGATAAAGTTCTGTTGTCCTTTGAAGTTGTCCTGAGAATAGATAGAAGAAGACTTTTGATTGAATTTGGTTGTTCTTCTTCTTCTTGAAAAAGTTCTCTGGTCAAGGCAGATTGCAGTCAAGAACTTTAGATTTTAGTATGTTTGTTCTTCTCTGCAACTTTAGAATGCCTGTTAGATTGTTTGTTGTACTGTAATTCTTGAACTCTTTCACTGCTTGATTCTGTTCTCTTACTGTGTGTCTGTATCTCTTTCTCTGACTGAGGAATATTCAAACTTTTGAATGTCGAGCAGTAATTGCAGTCGGCTTGGAAAGAATCAGCAATCAATGACTTTCCTAACTGTCCCAAAAAATGGCAGGGAATAATCCACAGTCAATGCGCGTTCTAACGGTAACATTCCGAGAAGATCTGGCATTAAATGTTCAGGAATCAGCGCCATGAAACGGGACGGGAACCTTGAATAAAACCTAATCTGGATTCGTCGAACAAAGAACACAATTCGCCGAGCTGAACTTGTGTTCGTCGAGCTGAGCTTGAGTTCGTCGACCAGACAATCTTCATTCATCAGATAGACAGTCTTTATTCGTCGAGCTGAGAATCAAATTCGTCGAGCTGAGAAAAGTTCTGGACTTGGGTAAAATATCCTGCATCTGCTGAAGAGCTGTGTCGACATAAGTTGGTGTCGACAGATTGTGAAAGATATTATACCTACTCACCTAGAGGGGGGGTGAATAGGTGACTTAAATCTTTTTAACTTTTTAGACAGAATTCAGATTATATCACAGAGTTATAGTTACTTTAACACAGCAAACAATCAGCAATCACAGAATCACACAAGCACACAGTAGACACAAAGATTTATAGTGGTTCCCCAAGGTTTGGTTACATCCACTTTCACCCTTCGCCTATCTAGTAGTGTACTAGATTCGGCCAAACTCCTCCACTATCTCAGATCCTCAGATCTTACACTCAGAACCTCAACCAGGTTCCTACAGCTCAGGCCCAAGGCCCTACAACTCAGTCTTCTTCAAAGACCTACACTCAGCTTCTTCACAAAGCCTACACTCAGCCACAAGGCCTACACTCAGCCACAACAGGCCTACACTCAGAGATACAGATCTCCTACACTCAGGCACACAGGCCCTACCACTGAGCCTTTATAATTACAGGTTTACAACTCAGATCCCTAAGGATCCTACAATAAATATGAAATACAAAGTGTATATACCTACAACTCTGAATAGAGAGATGAGTTGATAGGTTCTTGATGAGTTCTTGGAAGAACTCTGCTGAGATCAATCTCACTTGGCTTTTCTTCAAAGCTTCTTGAATGTAGAACACAATAGGGTTGATCTTCTCTGGAGCTGATCTTTGATCTCTGCAACTTAAGATTCAGAACAAAGTCTGAATCCTTCTTCACAGCTGGTTCCAACGGCTGTCTACTTGGATGGAGCTCTCTCTCTCCAACTACTTAGAACTTTACTTGAAAGTCTTCAATGAATTGCTTTTCAACAACCTTAATCCTCTTGCTAATCATCTTTTTCTGTAGACAGTATAAGCCTATATATAGGCCTTCTTCATGGTAACCGGCTGGTCCGGTTCATAACTGATTTCTGACAACTCTGACAGGTGCAGTAGACCGGCTGGAATGGCAGCTGTCAAGTCATCCAGTCAGTTCTTGAAAAATCTGTAACTGTCTGAAAGTGTCGAGACAGTCTGTCTTTAAGTGTCGACACTTATAGACCAAGTGTCGACACAAGTATACTAAGTGTCGACACTAGCCTTCAAGGTGTCGACACAACTCCTTGTGTTGTAGATTTTATATCTCGACACTGCTTCTTCATCATGTGTCGACACTGATATTGTGTGTCGACATAACCCCTTGTTCTTCAGTATTTTGTTGAATTCTTGTAAGTGTCAACACAACTCCTTTGTGTCGACACATCTTCATGTGTTGAACTTGTTCAGTGTCGACACTTCTTCTTGGTGTCGACACTTGTCTTCTGTGTTGATACTTTCTGAGTGTCGACACTTCTTCTTGTGTCGACACATTCTTCTTCTATTGAGACTTTGGCTGAGTGTCGACACATATTCTTTGTGTCGACACTTGTACTTAGAATTTTGTTGAACTTTGCTAAGTGTCGACACAGCTCCTTGTGTCGACACATTCTTCATATGTTGAGTCTTCTGCTGAGTGTCGACACATTCTTTCTTGTGTCGACACTTTCTTCAAGTGCTGAGTCTTCTGCTGTGTGTCAACACATTCCTCTGGGTGTCGATACTTATACTTAGACTCTGCTGACTTTTGCTGAGTGTCGACACAACTTTAAGTGTCGACACTTTCTGATGTAGACATAGTTCCTCTGGTTGTCGACACAATTGCTAAGTGTCGACACTGCTTCACTGGACTTTTCTTCATTGAGTGTCGACACAGCCTTCATGTGTCGACACTTTCTGTCTGGTGTCGACTCTGCATCCCTAGTGTCGACACAATTACTCCAAGTGTCGACACTGCTTGTCTGGGTGTCGACACAAGTCTTCTTAAGTGTCGACACTTTCCTCCTGGGTGTCGACACATGGACTTAGAATCTTTTCTGCTTTCCCTGCAAATACTTGACCTGCACAACTAAACTCAAAAATACATCAAATACATTTTGATGTATATCATTGAGTAGGGCGAGGCTTCTTCAAATCAGGTACATTAGAACCAATGTACCCAACAATCTCCCCCTATTTAGAGAAGTCATAACCCTTAGTCAATGATATAGACCATACAGAATAAAATCATAGCATGAGGTAAAGCAGGATTATATAACAGGGCAAACATAAACATGTATTAAACAAAAACATGTATACACAGATATCATCTCAGAACAATTATGAATTAGATTTATCACAGAGCACATTGTTCTAACACTTTGTCAAATTCATTATACAAAAATTTACAGTGTTTTAAAAAACAAAATATTACAACTGTAAACTCAAGATAAATTCTATTCTAATTCTGATCAGCCTCCTTAATCATAATTCCTTTTCCCTTTCAGCTCCTTCTTCTTTAGCTCTTCAGCTTTAATCTTCTGCCTCTCAAAGTAATGATAAGGCTTGGGAAAGTACTTGCTAGGCTCCTGGGCAGTAGGAGGTAGCTTTCTCATCTTTGCCTTCCTTCTATATTGCACTATGGCTTCTTGCCTAGATTCATGCTTTCACCACTCAAGTTCAGAAAACCACTTATTTCTATCTTGAACATTATCTTTGGCAGCCTTCCATGCAGTCAAAATAATATTTCTTGAAGTGGGGCTCCACTGTTCAAAATCTGGTCTTTGTTCAGCTTGCTCTCTGAACCTTTTCTTAGACAATCTAGCTTCTTGTTCAGCTTGTTCTTTCAGTATAGCTTCCTGTAAAGCCTCAGATACTGGCTGAACCACCTTCTCTAGAATAACATTTTGATGTCCCTTAGGTGGGCTATACATTGATTGTATATCAGCTTGAACCATATCAAAATCTGGAGGAGGGTAGATGACTTGAGCCACTTCAGGTTGCTCCCCTCCTAGATATGCAGGATGAATCTCAGATTCTGCTATATTGTCATCATCACATAAAGGAGGATAACCAAGAGTTGCTCTGATAGAATTAGAAATCCACTTTGCATGATCAGAGCTGGCTTTGACTAACACCCTCTCCCCCTTTATGACTTCTCTTTCCATGTGATCTCTTAAATCATCTTTCTGAAATCTGATTTGGGCATTGAGATAATTGACTCCATCCTTGTAGAAAGGTTTTAACCTTTGGAGTTTTTCAGTGATGAGCTTCTGAGAGTCTTATATAGTAGTTGTAACAGCAGTTAAGCTCTCTTGCAAGTGCTTATCAAAAGTTTCTTTGGCTGTAGCACTTTCTGCAGACTGTGTAGTGGCTATATTCTTTATCTCAGTTACAATAGCATTGTGAGAAGCTGTCAAGTTATCATTCATTCTGATTTGATTCTCCAGTACATAGCCTTGCTTCACTTCAAGTTCATCCACTTGTGCTTTGATCTTTTCTTGATGAGTTGCTAGATAGACTACTGCATTCCCTCCCTTGTGGAAGCAGTCAGTCATCTCCTTCTTATTTAGATTCATTTCAAATCTTATGGAGTTAATGTCCTGGGCCAGATCAAATTATAGTGATTTTTTCCCTTCATCTACATACTTTTCAAGAGCTTGCCTTTGTTCATCAAGTTTTATTTGCATAGCAACCAGCAGAGAACTGTAATCTACTGATGGAGTTGGCTGTAGTGCTGGCTGTGGTGCTATGGTTTGCAATGCCTTCTTATAAGTCTGGCTTCTTCTTTTAAAGACTTGAAATTTCCTTTTCTTAGCTCTGGCAGCCTCCTCATCTTCAGATGCTGATGTACTTGCAATATCTACCCTCTCCCTAGGTAGCTCCTCAACTTCCTTGGGCTTCTCAGATTCTTGCCTTGCAAGTTCTTCTAGAATGTCCACTGGCTCCCCCTCAACTTGAGACTTCTCCCCCTCAGCAGCAGCACTCTCTTTCTCAAAGTCTGTTTGATCTAGATTAAGGAAAAGATCTTCCATTGTATACTCTTGTTAAGGTTGGGCAGGAGATTCCCTTGGCTCATCAACAACTTGAGCTACAACAGATGTGTCCTCCATGACAACATCTGGGAGTTGGCTATCAATCTGAGTTTGCTGATTAACATTATTTAAGGAATCAGACAAAACATTATCCTCTATAGGGAAATCTAAAGCATTAATCTCAGTGATTACCTCAAGGATGATGTGGGTGGCTCTTTCACTTTCAAGAGGAGTTGGCTCTTCCACCACTAGAGGTTCCCCCTGGATTTGATCTGGTGTATGGGGCTAGCTGGTGGTAGCTCCCCCTGCCTCTCTGCAGCATCTTGTTGAGCTGGAGACTTCCCAGCATTTTCTTCTACATCCTCATCAGGAGTAAAGACAACTTGTTCTTCTGAACTGCTGGATGATTCTTGAGCCACTAGGGCTGTTTTCTTCTTCTTCTTTAGTGGTGTTACTTTCTCAGGAGTAGGCATCTCCTTTGTTAAAACTCTGTCCCACCTAGAGAATATCCTCATGTCCATCTTCCTCATTTGGTTGATCTTAGTGCCAACAACTTGACTCATAACTTCTGGTATACTACCAGCCAAGTATAGACTTAATATCCTACCCAAATTGGGTTTTTTCAGACTTTCTTTAATCTTATCAAAGACAACAACAGACCAATCTGTGTTCACTGTGAAGATTATCCTTGTCATAAGATTGAACATATGGGCTGAGACCCTGTCATGCCCTCCAGGCTTACTCAAGATCACTTTTCCAACAATTTCTGAGAGAAATTTTTCTTGGCTGTTCATGCCTTTCCTATTGAATACAGAACCAATTTTCATCTTTGCATCCAGTCCACACCATGTTAATGCTTCTCTGGTCTTAGAAGTAGTAACTTCATCCTCTTCTTTTGTCCTTGGTAGGTCTAGAACCTTCCTTAAACTCTTTGGTGAGACCTTCACCTTTTCTCCATGAATCCTGTACTTGATCTTGAATCCAGTGTCGTCTAGGGTTGCTCCATTTAGAAATTCTAAAACTTCTTTCTTCCAAATCTTTGTGGGCTCTGAAACAAGAAATTCTAACCCTGAGTTTGCGACTAGGGTTACCACATCCTTGATCTCTTATTCTGCATCGTCAAACGCATGCCGCACCAGTTCATAGCCTTCATTCACGTTCTCCTCAAGCTTTGGCGCCATTAGGGTTTGAAGAATTTGAATTGAATAGAAGAGAGGTGTCGACACACAAGTTTGGTCTCAAAACTTAGGTGAGCGTGTCGACAAACAATGGTGAAATCCTATTTATACCTTTCTAGGTTTGAAGATGAAAAGGCGGGTTAACTAACTTAAATTGTGTCGACACTGTGGAAAAGTGTCGACACAGACTTATAATGTCTCGACACCTATGTGTCGACACAAGTTTAGTCAACAGAATATATGTGTCGACACTTGTGTATGTGTCGACACCACTCAGCTCGACACATAGTGGAGACTTTACTTCACTAATTCAGCATAAAGTCTAAGTGTCGACACCACCTTGGATGTTTCGACACCTACTTATCATGTGTCGACACTACTTCTTCATGTGTCGACACTGAAATTGAGTGTCGACACTTTGCTCTGGGTGTCGACACTTTCTTCTTCTGTCGAGACTCTGGCTGAGTGTCGACACAACT
The DNA here is from genome assembly GCA_039583875.1 of Platanthera guangdongensis. NCBI lineage: Eukaryota > Viridiplantae > Streptophyta > Magnoliopsida > Asparagales > Orchidaceae > Platanthera > Platanthera guangdongensis. Next base: position 90,076,078 of record CM077161.1, on the reverse strand, counting down.
CCTTAGTGTCGACACTTGTACTTAGAATATTTTGTTGAACTTTGCTGTTCTTTGCTAAGTGTCGACACATCTCCTTGTGTCGACACTTTCTTCAAGTGTTGAGTCTTCAGCTAAGTGTCGACACATTGTTCTGGGTGTCGACACTTACTTCCAGTGTTGACTCTTCTGCTGAGTGTCGACACATTGTTCTGGGTGTCGACACTTGTACTTAGTATTAGCTGACTTTTGCTGAGTGTCGACACAGCCTCCAAGTGTCGACACTTTCTGATGTACACACAGTTTTTCTGGGTGTCGACACAACTGCTAAGTGTCGACACTGCTTCACTGTCTTTTCTTCACCTAATGTCGACACAGCTCCTTGTGTCGACACTTTCTGTCTGGCGTCGACTCAACATCCCTGGTGTCGACACAATGACTCCAAGTGTCGACACTGCTTGCCTGGGTGTCGACGCAAGTCTTCTTAAGTGTCGACACTTTCCCTCTGGGTGTCGACACATGTACTTAGAAACTTTTTCTTCTTTCCTGCAAATACTTAGCCTGCACAAGTAAACTCAAAACACATCAAATACAATTTGATGTATATCATTGAGTTGGGTGAGGCTTCTTCAAATCAGGTACATTTTGACCAATGTACCCAACAATCTCCCCCTATTTGGAGAAGTCATAACCCTTAGTCAATGATATACACCATTCATAATAAAATTACAAAATGATGTAAAACAGGATTATATATAGCAGCGCAAACATAAACATGTATGAAACAAACCTGTACACATAGATTGCATCACAGAACAATTATGAAATAAATTTAACACATAGAAAATTTACAACACATTGTTCCAATACTTTGTCATATACGTATTTCAAAAAGTTTACAGAATGTTTTACATCAAAAAGATTACAAAGTAAACTTTAAGAAAATTCTAATTCTATTTCTGTTCTGGCTCCTTAATCACTATTCCTTTGCCAGCTTGTACTTTTGCTTGAACAGGAGCTTCAGTAACTTCAGCATCAGCAGGCTTCTTGCCTTTCAGATCTTTCTTCTTAAGTTCCTCAGCCTTAATCTTTTGCCTTTCAAAATAATGATATGGCTTTGGAAAGTACTTGCTAGGCTCCTGGGCAGTAGGAGGTAGCTTTCCCATCTTGGCTTTTCTTCTATATTGGACTATTGTCTCCTGCCTTGTCTCATGTTTTCTCCATTCAGCCTCAGAAAACCATTTGTTCCTGTCATGCACATTATCTTTTGCAGCTTTCCTGGCAGTCAAAATGATATTTCTTGAGGTAGGGCTCCACTGCTCAAAGTCTGGTCTTTGTTCAGCTTATTCCCTAAACCTCTTCTTAGACAATCTTGTCTCTTCTTCTTTCTGCAGTACCTCTTGCATAGCTTCAGATATTGGCTGAACAACTTTTTCAATAATGACATTGTCCTTACCCCCAGGTGGGCTATACATGGACTTTATGTCAGCATGAATCATGTCAAAATCTGGAGGAGGGTAGATGACTTGAGCCACTTCAGGTTGCTCCCCTCCTAGATATGCAGGATGAATGCCAGATTCAGCAACATTGTCATCATCACAAAGAGGAGGATATCCAAGAGTTGCTCTGATAGAATTTGATATCCACTTGGCATGATCAGAGCTAGCTTTGACTAAAACCCTCTCCCCCTTTATGACTTCTCTTTCTACATGATCTCTGACATCATCTTTTTGAAATCTGACTTGATTATCCAAATAATTAACTCCATCTTTAAAGAAATGTTTTAACCTTTGGAGTTTGTCAGTTATGATCTTTTGAGATTCTTGAATGGCAGTCTTAACAGCAGTAATTTCTTCCTGGAATACTTTGTCAAAATCTGCCTTTGCTGTAGCTGGAGTCTGCCCTGCAGCAAGATTCTTCAGTTCTGTGACTATTGCATTGTGAGATGCAGTCAAATTATCATTCATCCTAATTTGATTTTCAAGTACATATCCTTGCTTGACTGCAAAGTCATCAACTTGTGCTTTTATCTTCTCCTGGTGTGTAGCCAAGTACACCACTGCATTCCCTCCCTTGTGGAAGCAGTCTGTCATCTCCTTCTTATTGAGATTCATCTAAAATCTTATGGATTTAATATCCTGGGCCAAATCAAATTGGAGAGATTTGTGCCCCTCATCTACATACTTTTCAATGGCCTGCCTGTGCTCATCCAGCTTGACTTGCATTGCAACCATTAAAGCACTATAATCCACAGTTGGTGCTGGCAGTGATATAGGCTGTGGTGCAATAGATTGTAAGGCCTTCTTATAACTCTGACTCCTTCTCTTGAATACATAAATCTTCTTTTTCGTAGCTCTTGATGTCTCCTCATCTTCAGAAGCTGAGGAGCTAGCAATTTCTACCCTCTCCTTAGGGCTTGGGGGTAACTCCTTCTGCACATCTGGGGCCTTCTCAGGTTCTGCAACATGAACTACTTGCTCCCCCTCAATTGGAGCATTCTCCACTTCAGCAGAAGCAGTGTCCTTGTCAAAGTCTTGTTGATCCAGATTTAGGAATAAATCTTCCATTATAAATTCTTGGGGTGAATGAGCTGGAGAAAGTCTTGGCTCTTCAACCACTGGATCAGTAACTACAACTTCAACAGATGTGTCTTTTATGACAGCATCTGGGACTTGGCTATCCAGCTGAGTTTGCTGATGAACCTCAGTCAAATCAGTATCCTCTATAGGAAAATCTAAAGCATTTAGTTCAGTGATTATCTCTAGTATTGTGTTGGTTGCTTGTTCACTTTCTAGTATAGTTGGTTCTTCTACAACTAGAGACTCCCCCTGGATGTGATCCTTGTGTATGGGGCTAGCTTGAGGTAGCTCCCCCTGGATCTCAGCAACATCTTGAGGAGCAGGAGACTTTACAGCAGTTCCTTCCTCATTCTCATCTGGTGTAAAAACCACTTGCTCTTCACTTTCAGAGCTGCTAGTGGACACTTGAGCCACTGGAGCAGTTTTCCTCTTCTTCTTTGGAGGTGATACCTTCTCAGGAACTATCTTCTCAGGGGTTGGCATCTCTTTAGACAACACCCTGTCCCATCTGGAAAATATCCTTAAATCCATCTTCCTCATATGATTGATTTTTGTTCCAGCAGCTTGGTGCATAACCTCTGGAATACTTCCAGCAAGGTATAGACTTATAATCCTACCCAAGTTGGGCTTCTTCAAGCTTTCCTTTATCTTCTCAAGAACTATCACAGACCAATCTGTTTGCAAAGTGAAGATGATCCTTGTCATAATACTGAACATAGAGGCAGATACCCTATCATGCCCTCCTGGCTTACTGAGAATTACTTTGCTAACAATCTCAGACAAAAATTTCCCTTGGCTGTTCATGCCCTTTCTATTAAAAACAGAGCCAATTTTCATCTTAGAATCTAGACCACACTATGTCAATGCTTCTCTTGTCTTAGAAGCAGTTACTTCATCCTCTTCCTTAGTTCTTGGTAGCTGTAGAATCTTCCTCAAGCTTTTAGGTGATACCTTCACCTTCTCACCATGGACTCTGGATTTGATCTTGAATCCAGTTTCATCTACCTTAGCTCCATTGAGGAATTCCAAGACTTCCTTTTTCCAGATCTTTGTAGGCTCAGAAACCAGAAATTCTAATCCTGAGTCTGCAACTAGGGTTATAACGTTCTTGATTTCCTGGTCAGCATCCCCAAATGCGTCGCGCACCAGTTTGTATCCTTCGTTGACGTTCTCCTTAAGCTTTGGCGCCATTAGGGTTTGATGAATTTGACTGGAGAGAAGAGAGGTGTCGACACACAAGTTTTGGTCTCTAAACTTTTGAAAGCGTGTCGACAGACTAAGGCAAAACCCTATTTATACCTTTCTAATTTTGAAGATGAAAAGGCGGGCAGCTAACTTAAATTGTGTCGACACTGGCAATAAGTGTCGACACTGACTTATAATGTCTCGACACCTATGTGTCGACACAAGTTTAGTCAACAGATTATATGTGTCGACACTTGTTTATGTGTCGACACTACTTAACTCGACACATAGTCGAGACTTTACTTAGATAATTCTGAGTAAACACTATGTGTCGACACCACCTTGGTTGTGTCGACACCAACTTGTCATGTGTCGACACTAATATTCTGAAGTGTCGACCCTAACTATCTAGATGTGTCGACACCTTTTCCCTGAAGTGTCGACACCAATTTTCTGTGTCGACACAGATATCTCTGTGTGTCGACACCTTTTTACTTAGCCAATTTCCAATACTATAAACTTACTCTAAGTTTATCATTCCTAGTTCAATCTTAAACTTATTGAACTTAGTTTCTTCTAGGGGCTTAGTATACATATCAGCTAATTGATTATCTGTTTTAACATATTCTAGTAAAATATCATCTTTCTCTACATGCTCCCTAAGAAAATAATATTTTATCTCAATATGTTTAGTTCTACTATGTGAAACAGGGTTATGTGCAATTGAAATAGCACTTGTAGAATCACAGAAGAGTGGAGTTCTACTTACCTGAAATCCATAGTCCTCAAGCTGATGTTGTATCCACAGAAGTTGAGCACAGCAACTTCCTGCAGCCACATATTCTGATTCTGCAGTGGAGATAGCCACACTTGTTTGCTTTTTACTACTCCATGAAATCAGTCTTCCTCCTAGGAATTGACAGGTTCCAGTAGTGCTTTTTCTGTCTTCTTTGCATCCTGCAAAGTCTGCATCTGAATAATCTGTTAGTTCAAAATCCCCATTCCTAGGGTACCAGAGGCCTAGATAAGGAGTGCCCTTTAGATATCTCAATATTCTTTTGACTGCTGTCAAATGAGACTCTTTAGGGCAGGCTTGATACCTTGCACAGACACATGTAGCATACATGATATCTGGTCTACTTGCAGTCAAGTATAATAGGGAGCCAACTATCCCTCTATACAAGGTTTCATCTACAGGTTTCTCTACATCATCCTTGCTAAGAGACAAACTTGACCCCATAGGAGTCTTCATGGTGCCGGATGAATCCATACCATACTTCCTTATGAGTTCTAGGGTGAACTTGGACTGGCATATGGATAAACCACTCTCAGTCTGTCTTACTTGGAGACCCAAGAAGAACTTTAGCTCTCTCATACTACTCATCTCAAATTGACCTTGCATTAGCTTTGCAAACTTTTTGCAAAGGCTACTTTCAGTAGACCCAAATATAATGTCATCTACATATATTTGGACTAGTATTACTTTGCCTCTAGATTCCCTAAGAAATAGAGTCTTGTCTATTTTCCCCCTTGTGAACTTATTCTCAATGAGGAAACTAGACAGGGTTTCATACCAAGCCCTAGGGGCTTGCTTTAACCCATATAATGCTTTCCTAAGTCTATAGACATGATTAGGTAGAGTTGAATCAACAAAACCTGATGGTTGTTCCACATAGACTTCCTCTTTAAGATTACCATTCAGAAATGCTGACTTGACATCCATTTGGTAAACTTTGAATCCTTGAAAAGTTGCATAGGCCAGGAACATCCTTATGGCTTCCAGTCTGGCTACTGGAGCAAAGGTTTGATCAAAGTCAATACCTTCTTCCTGCCTATATCCTTTAGCAACTAATCTTGCTTTATTCTTAATGATGACTCCTTGTTCATCTATCTTGTTCCTATAGATCCACTTGGTTCAATTATATTGTGATCTTTAGATTTAGGAACAAGCTCCCAGACCTTGCACCTCTTGAATTGATTGAGTTCTTCTTGCATAGCCTCAATCCAAAGAGGGTCTTGAATGGCTTCTTCAAACTTCTTAGGTTCAACTTGGGATAGAAAGCTGGAGTAGATTGCTGTATTCAGGTTTCTGCTCCTTGTTTGTATCCCTTATCTTGGATCACCAATGATTTGCTCTACTGGATGATCCCTAAGATGCCTATAGGCTGGAGGCATCCTAACTTCTGGTTGAACCACTTCAGTTCCATCATCTTGCTGCACTCCTTGTACTTTTTCTGCATTAGGTACATGTAGTACTCCCCCTGGACAACAGCCACTGTCTTCTACTTGCTGTCTTGTAGTAGATTCTTCTTCTAGAGTGAGCTTGTCCATCTTCTTTGTTAAACCTGTAGGTCTGCATACACTACTAGACAACTCATTGTTAATAAGCCTAGTTTCATCAAATACTACATGTACAGTCTCTTCTACAACTTGAGTAGACAAGTTGTAGACTTTATAAGCCTTACTATTGTTGTTGTACCCAACAAAAATTCCCTCTTGGGACTTGGCAGCAAACTTAGTCAAGTAAGACTTTCCATTGTTAAGTATGAAGCACTTACAACCAAAGATCCTGAAGTAGGATAGGTTTGGTTTCCTGCCTTTCACAACCTCATAGGGGGTCTTGTTGAGGCCTTTAGTAATGGTAGCCCTATTAATAACATGTCATGCAGTATTAACTGCTTCAGCCCAGAAGTATTCTGGTAATGATGTATCACTTAATAGGGTCCTACCAGCCTCAATCAAGGTTCTATTCTTCCTCTCAGCAATGCCATTTTGCTGAGGTGTTCTTGGTGAAGAAAACTCTTGAAATATCCCAAAGTTTTCACATAGTTTTGCCATACTCTCAGACTGAAATTCAGTACCATGGTCACTTCTAATCTTGACCACTGTACTGTCTAGTTCATTCTGAATTTGCTTGACAAAGCTATAGAAGACATTAGGTTTTTCAGATTTCTGTATTAGGAAGAACACCCAGGAAAACCTTGAGTAGTCATCTACAACTACAAAGGTATAGACCTTCCTACCTAAGCTGTGAACTGGCATTGGACCAAAGAGATCCATATGCAAGAGGTATAAGCACCTCACAGCATCTTTGTTATCAATGCTTCTAAAGGTGGAACTAGTCTGCTTGCCCTTTTGACAAGCTGAGCAAATACCATCTTTAACACACTTAACTTGAGGACTATTCCTTACTAACTCTTTGCTAAAGAGTTTGCCAATTGTCTTGTAATTTAGAATAGCTAGCCTCTTGTGCCATTTGACACAATGAGAGACTGTCTCATCAGCTACAAGACACACTTGAGAACCATTGGTCTCACACATAATGTCTAAGCAGTAGACATTTCTTTTTCTATAGCCAGTCAAAATGATCTCTTGATCTTTTGACCTCTTGATATGACAACCATCCTTAACAAACGAGATGTCATATCCTACATCACTTAATTGACTTATACTAATTAGGTTATGTTTCAAACCTTTAACATAAGCCACTTGAGTAATGGTAACTAAGTTACTAGAAATGTTACCAAACCCTTTGATGATTCCTTTTTCAGAACCACCAAAGGTGACTTTTGGACCATCCTTTATTGGTGTGTAGTCCTTTAGTAATTCCCTTGTTCCAGTCATATGTCTGGAACATCCACTGTCCAAGTACCATATAGGGGCATGGCCACTTGGACTCACCTGCAAAACAGATTAGTGAACCTTAGAACCCAAAGAATTCTTGGGTCCTTGGTACTTGTTAGTTTGCATCCTGACAAGGCTACCTGCTGGTCTTCCATCAGGCAGTTTGCTACTCACTTTGGCACTAGCATTGTGCCAACAGTCCATTGCAAAGTGGCCAACTTTGCCACAGCACCAACACTCAAACTTATTATACCTTTGCTTAGGTACAGTCTTTGCTGTTTTATCTACAGCAGACTTGTTGAGAGTTGGGGCTTTGCCCTTGGACTTGGACTTGGACTGAACAATCCTTGCAAGTCTTGTAAAACCCAGTTTAGCTTTGCCTTTGTGATGAACAAATTCATCAATTAAGGGCAGAACTGACTTAGGTTTAGAAAACCTAGCAACTAAGTCCTTCTCCTTCTGAAGATTAATCTCCAGACTCTTGATTTGATCATTCTTAAATGATATAGTTCCAATCTAAATCACAGTTATGTGCTTCAGTCTGGCTATCTCATTAAGCTTTTGATCAAATGACTTCTCAAACTCAGTTGTAGCAGCTTTAAGATTAGCAATTTCCTTTGCCTGACTTTTGGCTAGGGACTTGCTCTTCTTGTAAGCTTGCAACAGAACCTTGTATTCATCTATCAACTGATGAATATCTGCTTCAGACTCAGATGCACTCTCATCATTTGATGTGGATGAATCTGATTCTGTACTGGCACAAGAAACTGAACTTAAAGTTGAACTTTGTACCTTACTAGGTCCTGGCTGCTCCAGGATTTTGTCATTTTCTGTCAATGCCATTAGCCCTTGGCATTGACTGTCCTCTTGTTCATAAATAGAATTCATAATCTGCATGAACTCTTCTTCTTCTTCCTCAGCAAACAGCCCTATATATGCTTCAGCATCTGACTCAGTTTCTGAAGAAGAGATATCTGACAGGGTCTTGTCCTTTTTGGCAACAAAAGACTTCTCCTTCTTTCCCTTATATAGAGTCTTTTTCTTGTCACTAGACTCCTTCCTCTTCTCTGGACAATCTGCTATCACATGACCTTGTCTATTACAGCAATAGTACACAATTTTTGATAGTGTAGCTTTGCTAGACTTAGACTTTTTCCTGTCTTTCTTTGAAGACTTCTTTTTCTGATAAGAGTCTTCCTTTCCCTGTGATGTAGAAGGCCTTGTCCTCCACTGTTTCTTCTTTAAGAATTTCTGAAAATGTCTAGTGAAGGCAGCAAAGTCCTCATCACTTTCACTGCTTTCAGATTTTGTGCTAGCAGACTCATCTGACTCAGATTCAGCAACCTTTGGAGGTAGAGTAGGTGACTTACCTCTGTACTTTCTGGGGGCTTCTGATTTAAAGGCCACTGTTCTTTCTTTGTGTTCATTTCTTGTTGATTTCTCCTCTTCCTTCCTCACCAGCAACTGCATTTCATAGGACTGCAGTTTGCCAAAAAGTGTTGGTGGAGGAATTTCTCCCAGCTTTGCCATTTCCCTGATGGCACAGATCTTGGTGTCCCAATCTTTAGTTAGGGACCTTAGAAACTTATCATTGAGTTCATAATTACTGAACTCTCTGCCATAGGACATGAGTTCATTCACTATCCTGTAGAACTTCTTATAGCACTCAGTTATGCTATCACCCTTTCCTTGTCTAAAACTTTCATACTCTTGAATTAGCAAGGATTTTCTGTCTTGCCTAACTTCTTCAGAACCCTCCATATACACAATAAGAGTATCCCACATCTCTTTGGCTGTCTTACAGTGTATTAGATTCTGAAAAGTTGCATCATCTATGGCACTCACTATGATGTTCTGAGCCCCCTTATCCATAGTGGCTAGAACAATTTCATCCTTTGTCATTTCTAAGAAATCCTTTGGTGTTCTTTGATTTGCATCCAAGACTGACACCTTCATGGGCACATATGGCCCTTCCTTTACTGTGATATAAATCCTAGGGTCTGAGGCTTCCATAAACAGCCTCACCCTTTCCTTCCATATGCCAAAGATTTCTTTCCTACATATAGGTAGTTTCATGGATCCCAATTCCTTGTGATTTTCAGTGGAACCCATGGTTCTTGATTTTCTTGAATCTGTAAGTGACTTAACCTGAATCTGCCAACAGGATCTCCTCAGACAGTTATGTCCCTTTTTGAGGAACCTCGCTTTGATACCACTTGAAAGATATTGTACCTAATCACCTAGAGGGGGGGTGAATAGGTGACTTGAATCTTTTTAACTTTTTATGCAGCAATCAGATAATATCACAGAATTTTATCTACTATATCACAGCACATATGCAGCAATCACAGCCAACAACAATCACACAGTAGACACAGAGTTTTATAGTGGTTCCCCAAGCTTTGGGTACATCCACTTTCCCCCTTCGCCTATCTAGCAGTATACTAGATTCGGCCCAACTGCTCCACTATCTCAGAACCCAAAACAGGTTCCTACACCTCAGGCCCAAGGCCCTACAACTCAGCTTTTCCACAAAGCCTACACTCAGCCACAAAGGCCTACACTCAGTCACCAAGGCCTACACTCAGCCACCAAGGCCTACACTCAGAGATTTCAATCTCCTACACTCAGGCTCTCAAGCCCTACACTCAGCCTTTATAATTACAGGCTTACAAGACTCAGATCCAAAGGATCCTACAAGTTATAATGAATACAAAATGTATAAACTCAACAACTTAGATGAAAGAGAGATAAGTTGTGAGATTCTTGATGAGTTCTCGGAAGAACTCAGCTGAAATCAATCTGACTTGGTTTTCTTCAAAGCTTCTTGAAAGTAGAACACAATAAGACTGATTCCTCTGCAGTTGATCCTTGATCTCTGCTTCTTAAGATTCAGAACAATCTGAATCCTTCTTCTCAGCTGGGTTCCAACAGCTGATTTCTTGGATGGAGCTCTCCAACTTCTTAGATCTTCACTTGATAGCTAGATTTTCTTTAGACAATCACTTGATCTGAACTTTTTCTTCTTCAACAATCTTTTTGATCAACTTCTTCTGTAGACAGTATAAGCCTATTTATAGGCCTTCTTCATGGTAACCGGCTGGTCCGATCCATAACTGAATTCTGACAACTCTGACAGGTGCGGTAGACCGGCTGGAATGGCAGCTGTCAAGTCATCCAGTTAGTTCTTGAAACTTCTGTAACTGTCTAGAAGTGTCGAGACTTTCTGTCTTTAAGTGTCGACACTTATAGACCAAGTGTCGACACATGTTGTCTAAGTGTCGACACTAGCCTACAAGGTGTCGACACAACTCCTTGTGTTGTAGATTTTGTATCTCGACGCTACTTCTTCTTCATGTGTCGACACTGAAATTGAGTGTCGATACTTTGCTCTGGGTGTCGACACTTTCTTCTTCTGTCGAGACTCTGGCTGAGTGTCGACACAACTCCTTAGTGTCGACACTTGTACTTAGAATATTTTGTTGAACTTTGCTGTTCTTTGCTAAGTATCGACACAGCTCCTTGTGTCGACACTTTCTTCAAGTGTTGAGTCTTCAGCTAAGTGTCGACACATTGTTCTGGGTGTCGACACTTACTTCCAGTGTTGACTCTTCTGCTGAGTGTCGACACATTGTTCTGGGTGTCGACACTTGTACTTAGTCTTAGCTGACTTTTGCTGAGTGTCGACACAGCCTCCAAGTGTCGACACTTTCTGATGTAGACACAGTTTTTCTGGGTGTCGACACAACTGCTAAGTGTCGACACTGCTTCACTGTCTTTTCTTCACTGAGTGTCGACACAGCTCCTTGTGTCGACACTTTCTGTCTGGTGTCGACTCAGCATCCCTGGTGTCGACACAATGACTCCAAGTGTCGACACTGCTTGCCTGGGTGTCGACACAAGTCTTCTTAAGTGTCGACACTTTCCCTCTGGGTGTCGACACATGGACTTAGAAACTTTTTCTTCTTTCCTGCAAATACTTAGCCTGCACAAGTAAACTCAAAACACATCAAATACAATTTGATGTATATCATTGAGTTGGGTGAGGCTTCTTCAAATCAGGTACATTTTGACCAATGTACCCAACACCCCTTGTGAATTTATTCTCAATGAGGAAACTAGACAGGGTTTCATACCAAGCCCTAGGGGCTTGTTTTAACCCATACAAAGCTTTCCTAAGTCTATAGACATAATTAGGTTGAGTTGAATCAACAAAACCTGATAGCTGTTCCACATAGACCTCTTCTTTTAGATTACCATTAAGAAAGGCTGACTTAACATCCATTTGGTAAACTTTAAATCCTTGAAAGGTTGCATAGGCCAGGAACATCCTTATGGATTCCAGTCTGGCTACTGGAGCAAAGGTTTGATCAAAATCAATACATTCTTCCTACATATATCCTTTAGCAACCAATCTTGCTTTGTTCTTGACAATTACTCCATGTTCATCCATCTTGTTCCTAAAGATCCACTTGGTTCCAATTATGTTGTGGTCTTTTGGTTTAGGAACAAGCTCCCAGACTTTGCACCTCTTGAACTGATTCAGCTCTTCTTGCATTGCCTCAATCCAATGAGGGTCTAGGATGGCTTCTTCAAACTTCTTTGGCTCTACTTGGGATAGAAAATTGGAGAAGAGTGCTGCACTCAGATTTCTGCTCCTTGTTTGTACCCCTTGTCTTAGATCACCAATGATTTGATCTGCTGGATGATCTCTTAGATGCCTATTAGCTGGAGGCATCCTTGCTTCAGGTTGAACTTCTTCAGTTTCCTCATCTTGCTGCACTCCTTGAACTTCTTCTACATTAGGTACATGTAGTACTCCCCCTGGACAACAGCCACTATCTTCTACTTGCTGTCTTGCAGTAGGTCCTTCTTCTATAGTGAGCTTGTCCATCTTCTCAGTCACACCTGTGGAGCTGCAAATACTACTAGACAACTCATTGTTAATAAGTCTAGTTTCATCAAATACTACATGTACAGACTCTTCTACAACTTGAGAAGACAAGTTGTAGACTCTATAAGCCTTACTATTGTTGTTGTACCCAACAAAGATCCCCTCTTGGGACTTTGCAGCAAACTTAGTCAAGTAAGACTTTCCATTGTTAAGTATAAATCACTTACAACCAAAGATCTTGAAATAGGATAGGTTTGGTTTTCTGCCTTTCACAATCTCATAGGGGGTCTTATTGTGGCTTTTAGTAATGGTAGCTCTATTAATTACATGGCATGCAGTATTAACTGCCTCAGTCCAGAAATATTCTGGTAGAGATGTGTCACTTAATAGGGTCCTACTAGCCTCAATCAAGGTTCTATTTTTCCTCTCAGCAATGTCATTTTGCTGAGGTGTCCTTGGTGAAGAAAACTCCTGAAATATCCCAAATTCTTCACATAGTTTTGCCATACTATCAGACTGAAATTCAGTACCATGGTCACTTCTTATCTTGACTATTGTACTGTCTAGTTCATTCTGAATTTGTTTGACAAAGCTATAGAAGATACTAGGAGTTTCAGATTTCTGTCTAAGGAAGAACACCCAGGAAAATCTTGAGTAATCATCTACAACCACAAAGGTATAGACCTTCCTACCTAGGCTGTGAACTGGCATAGGACCAAAGAGATCCATATGCAAGAGGTATAAACACCTCACAGCATCTTTGTTTTCAATGCTACTAAAGGTGGATCTAGTCTGCTTGCCATTTTGACAAGCTGAGCATATTCCATCTTTAATACACTTAACTTGAGGATCATTCCTCACTAACTGTTTTCTATAGAGTTTGCCAATTGTCTTGTAGTTAAGATGGGCTAGCCTCTTGTGCCATTTGACATAATGAGAGGCTTTCTCATCAGCTACAAGACACACTGGAGAACCATTGGTCTTACACATAATGTCTAGGCAATAGACATTTCTTTTTCTATAACCTGTCAAAATGATCTCTTGATCATTTGACCTCCTGATATGACAACCATTTTTGACAAATGAGATGTCATATCCTAAATCACTCAATTGACTTATACTAATAAGGTTATGTTTCAAACCTTCAACATAAGCCACTTGAGTAATAGTAATATGGGTGCTAGAAATGTTACCAAAACCCTTGATGATTCCTTTTTCAGAACCGCCAAAGGTGACTTTAGGATCATCCTTAATTGATGTGAAGTCCTTTAGCAATCCCCTAGTTCCAGTTATGTGCCTGGAACATCCATTGTCCAAGTACCATATTGGGGCATGGCCACTTGGACTTACCTGCAAAACAGATTAGTTGACCTTAGAACCCAAAGAATTCTTGGGTCCTTGGTGCTGGTTAGTTTGCCTCTTAACAAAGCTACCTGCAGGTCTTCCAACAGGTAGTTTGCTACTGAACTTGGCACTAGAATTATGCCAACAGTCTATGGCATAGTGGCCTACCTTGCCACAGCACCAGCACTCAAACCTATTATACCTTTGCTTAGGTACATCCCTAGCTGTTTTATCTACAGCTGGCTTGTTGAGAGCTGGGGCTTTGCCCTTAGACTTGGACTGAACAGTCCTAGCAGGGTTAGTAAACCCTAGTGCAGCTTTACCTTTATGATGAACAAATTCATCAATTAAGGGTAGAACAGACTTAGGTTTAGAAAACCTAGCAACAATGTCTCTCTCCTTCTAAAGACTAATCTCCAGACTCTTGATTTGATCATTCTTGAATGCTATAGTCCCCATCTGAATAATAGTTATGTTTTTCAGTCTGGCTATCTCATTAAGTTTTTGATCAAACAACTTCTCAAAATCAGTTGCAGCCACTTTGAGACTTGCAATCTCCTTAGCCTGACTCTTGGCCAAGGATTTGCTTTTCTTAAATGCTTGCAACAGAACTCTATATTCATCAATCAATTGATGAATATCCTCTTCAGACTCAGATGCAATCTCATCACTTGATGATGATGAATCTGATTCTGAACTAGCACAAGAAATTGAACTTAAAGAACAATTTTGTACCTTACTAGGTCTAGGCTGCTCCTGGATTTTGTCACCTTCTGTCAATGTCATCAGTCCTTTGTACTGTATGTCCTCTTGCTCATATATGGAGTTCATTATCTGAATGAACTCTTCTTCCTCTTCTTCAGCATACAGTCCTATGTAAGCTTCAGCTTCTGACTCAGTTTCTGATGAAGATATGTCTGACAGGCTCTTATCCTTTTTGGCAACAAAAGACCTTTCCTTCTTGCCCTTGAATTGAGTCTTTTTCTTATCATTAGACTCTTTCCTTTTCTCAGGACAGTCTGCAATAACATGTCCTTGTCTGTTACAGCAATAGCAAACAATTTTTGATAGAGTTGCTTTGCTTGACTTGGTCTTTTTCTTATCTTTCTTTGATGACTTTTTGTTCTGATAATAGTCTTCTTTACCCTGTGAAGTAGATGGCTTTGTCCTCCACTGTTTCTTCTTTAAGAACTTCTGAAAGTGTCTTGTGAAAGCTGCAAAGTCCTCATCACTTTCACTGCTTTCAGAATTTCTGCTTTCTGAATTATCTGACTTAGTCTCTGCAACCTTTGGAGGTGGAGTTGGTGACTTACTTCTGTATTTTCTGGGGGCTTCTGTTTTAAATGCCACTGTTCTTTCTTTATTCTCAATTCTGGTAGACTTCTCCTCTTCTTTCCTCACCATCAACTGTATCTCATAGGAAAGCAGTTTTCCAAACAGTGTTGGTGGAGGGAAATCTGCTAACTTTGTCATTTCCCTTATGGCACAGATCTTGGTGTCCCAATCCTTTGTTAGGGACCTTAGAAACTTATCATTTAGCTCATAATTACTGAACTCTCTTCCATAGGACATTAGTTCATTGACAATCCTATAGAACTTCTTATAGCATTATGTGATGCTATCAGACCTACCTTGCCTAAAACTTTCATATTCTTGGTTTAATAAGGATTTTCTATCATGTCTCACTTCTTCTGAACCCTCCATGTACACAATAAGAGTATCCCACATCTCCTTAGATGTCTTACAGTGTATCAAATTCGGAAAGGTAGCATCATCTATAGCACTCACAATGATATTCTGAGCCCTCTTATCCATTGTGGCTAGAATTATCTCATCTTTTGTAATTTCAGAGAAGTCCTTAGGTGTTCTCTGATTTGCATCCAGGACTGAAACCTTCATGGGCACATATGGCCCTTCTTTAACTGTGATGTAAATTCTAGGGTCTGAGTCTTCCATAAATAGTCTCGCCCTTTCTTTCCAGATGCCAAAAATTTCTTTTCTGCAAATGGGTAACTTCATGGATCCAAGTTCCTTATGATTCTCAGTTGAACCCATGTTTCTTGATTTTCTTGATTTCACTTAATCTGCCAACAGGATCTACTCAGACAGTTATGTCCTTATTTTGAGTAACCTGGCTCTAATACCACTTGAAAGATATTGTACCTACTCACCTAGAGGGGGGGGGGGTGAATAGGTGACTTAAATCTTTTTAACGTTTTAGACAGAATTCAGATTATAGCACAGAGTTATAGTTACTTTAACACAGCAAACAATCAGCAATCACAGAATCACACAGATTTATAGTGGTTCCCCAAGGTTTGGGTACATCCATTTTCCCCCTTTGCCTATCTAGTAGTGTACTAGATTCGGCCAAACTCCTCCACTATCTCAGATCCTCAGATCTTACAGTCAGAACCTCAACCAGGTTCCTACAGCTCAGGCCCAAGGCCCTACAACTCAGTCTTCTTCAAAGACCTACACTCAGCTTCTTCACAAAGCCTACACTCAGCCTCAAGGCCTACACTCAGCCACAACAGGCCTACACTCAGAGATACAGATCTCCTACACTCAGGCACACAGGCCCTACCACTCAGCCTTTATAATTACAGGCTTACAACTCAGATCCCTAAGGATCCTACAAGAAATATAAAATACAAAGTGTATATACCTACAACTCTGAATAGAGAGATGAGTTGATAGGTTCTTGATGAGTTCTTGGAAGAACTCTGCTGAGATCAACCTCACTTGGTTTTTCTTCAAAGCTTCTTGAATGTAGAACACAATAGGGTTGATCTTCTCAGCAGCTGATCTTTGATCTCTGCAACTTAAGATTCAGAACAAAGTCTGAATCCTTCTTCACAGTCGGGTACCAACGGCTGTCTACTTGGATGGAGCTCTCTCTCTCCAACTACTTAGAACTTTACTTGAAAGTCTTCAATGAATTGCTTTTCAACAACCTTAATCCTCTTGTTAATCATCTTTTTTTGTAGACAGTATAAGCCTATATATAGGCCTTCTTCATGGTAACCGGCTGGTTCGGTTCATAACTGATTTCTGACAACTCTGACAGGTGCAGTAGACCGGCTGGAATGGCAGCTGTCAAGTCATCCAGTCAGTTCTTGAAAAATCTGTAACTGTCTGAAAGTGTCGAGACAGTCTGTCTTTAAGTGTCGACACTTATAGACCAAGTGTCGACACAAGTATACTAAGTGTCGACACTAGCCTTCAAGGTGTCGACACAACTCCTTGTGTTATAGATTTTATATCTCGACACTGCTTCTTCATCATGTGTCGACACTGATATTGTGTGTCGACACAACCCCTTGTTCTTCAGTATTTTGTTGAATTCTTGTAAGTGTCGACACAACTCCTTTGTGTCGACACATCTTCATGTGTTGAACTTTTTCAGTGTCGACACTTCTTCTTGGTGTCGACACTTGTCTTCTGTATTGATACTTTCTGAGTGTCGACACTTCTTCTTCTGTTGAGACTTTGGCTGAGTGTCGACACTTATTCTTTGTGTCGACACTTGTACTTAGAATTTTGTTGAACTTTGCTAAGTGTCGACACAGCTCCTTGTGTCGACACATTCTTCATATGTTGAGTCTTCTGATGAGTGTCGACACTTTCTTCAAGTGCTGAGTCTTCTGCTGTGTGTCGACACATTCCTCTGGGTGTCGACACTTATACTTAGACTCTGTTGACCTTTGCTGAGTGTCGACACAACTTCAAGTGTCGACACTTTCTGATGTAGACACAGTTCCTCTGGGTGTCGACACAATTGCTAAGTGTCGACACTACTTCACTGGACTTTTCTTCATTGAGTGTCGACACAGCCTTCATGTGTCGACACTTTCTGTCTGGTGTCGACTCTGCATCCCTGGTGTCGACACAATTACTCCAAGTGTCGACACTGCTTGCCTGGGTGTCGACACAAGTCTTCTTAAGTGTCGACACTTTCCTCCTGGGTGTCGACACATGGACTTAGAATCTTTTCTGCTTTCCCTGCAAATACTTGACCTGCATAACTAAACTCAAAAATACATCAAATACATTTTGATGTATATCATTGAGTAGGGTGAGGCTTCTTCAAATCAGGTACATTAGAACCAATGTACCCAACAGATTGATCTTAGTGTCGACACAAGTCCTCTGGTGTCGACATAAGGTGGTGTCGACTGAAATCCTGGTGTCGACACAAATCGTCTGGTGTCGACACAAACCTTAAGTGTCAACACAAATTCTCTGAGTCCAGAAATCGTCGAGTAGAGTTTAGCATTCGTCGACCTGAGAAACTGACTTCGTCGACCTGAGAAGCTGTAAACTTGAGGTCCAAGTTCGTCGAGCTCAGAATATAATTCGTCGACCGAAGCTTGAGGCTGGACTTAGAAAAATTTGAAGTTGTCCTAACTTTGGCTTGATGTAGAAACTAAGTCTTCGTCGAGCAGAGAACATAGATCGTCTAGCTCAGCACTAAGAATTGTCTCACGATCGTCGAGCGTAGAACTCCTTTCGTCGAGCTGAGTTCGACGAACGTCGAACTCACTTTACTTGGTATTGGAAACTTGTGAGTCTGGAGTCTCTGAGGGTCTTGTTGAAAGCTGGTCCATCTGGAGTTGAGCCTAAGGACTTAACCTAGACTCTATGACACAATTTGACCCTGGCTATACATGATGGGTCACATCCTAAGTCAGTGAACCTAGCCCAAATCAACTAGGGATCCAACAATCTCCCCCTATTTGGGTGAGGTCACTAACAGAGACTCAAAATAGAAAAACAAAGCAAGAAAAGAGATATATCTTGCAGAGAATTATAACACTTGCAACAGATATATATATATATATATATATATATATATATATATATATATATATATATATATATATATATATATACACAGCTTTGTTTAACAGATAGCATAGTTTAACAAACAAATAACAGACAGAAATTAAAACAATAAGAAAATTACTTTTATGGCTTCTTCTGCTGAGGTTTGTCTTCTGCTTTCTTTTCTCCTGGCTTTTTGAAAATGATTTCTCTGTTAGGATTTTGAGCTTGAGCCACTGTCATGGTCATATCAGCTGCCGCAATAATTTTCAATGAAGTAGCCTTGGGGACAACTGCTTCTGGATGAAGTTTCATATAATCATCAACATTAAACAGTTTGTTGCCTTTGTTAAACCTTTTCAGCTCTTCCTTTCTATACTTTGACATTGTTGAAAGACTAGAGATATCTTTTCCTTCTGCTTTGGCTTTATTTATCAATGATAGTCCAATCAATTCTTGGTACCTAGCCATTCTTGCAGTATTAGCAGTTTCTGGATCTTCAAAAGGAATTGGAGTAGAGTGAGATATTTTTGGGCTTTCAGCTTTATGTACTTCAGAACTTTGTTGTTGCTGCTGCTGCTTACTTTGACTTCCTGAGGAGGATGTCCTCTACTGGCTGCTTCCAGAAGATCTCCCTGACTGTCTCTGATAAGTTTGCATTGGGGCAGATCTTTGGGAGCTAGAGCCACTGGCACCAGCTGCTGGAGGAGGAGGAGGAGGATCCTTCCTGTATCTGTGCACTGGAGGAGGGGAGTATCTCATGCTTCTCTTTCTATCTTTCTGCTGGTTTTTGGAGAGCCACATCCATGCTGGAATTCCCTTATATGGAGTCATATTGTGCAGAATATAGTAGGGAGTGTCTGCATTGGGATTTGGCTTGGGAGCTGGAGGAGGAGCAGCCTTTCTCTTCTTTGCCAACAATCTCTTTTTCTTACTAGCTGCATCCTCATCAGAATCATTATCATCATCATCAAACTCTGAATCCTGAGGGGTATCATACAATGCATCCAATGCTTTTAAAGCTTGATCAGAAACAACAGCCTTTTCTGGAGGAGGGGCAGAAGGTTCAGGAATAAGGGTTTCAGCAACAAGAGAAGAAGTATTTGTACAAGATTCAGAAACAAAAGAGACAGAGCTATCAGCTACTGCCTTATTCTCTTCTTCAATGTCTGCTTGAATAAGCTCATCTAGAGTAGGCATTGGAGAGTCGTCCATAACAAAATTTGGTGCTGAAACTGGCACTGATGTAACTTCTGGAATGACTTTTGAGCTAGAGGCAGAGAGAGCAAAATTGTCACAGAGTTGCTTGGCAACTGCTGGACTAGCTGGAAAGGTATATGGTATCATAGCCAAATATGGCTTAGAGAAATCTGCTGGAGAGAATTGCATATGTATAGTATCAAAATGTCTCAACAAAACTGATAAATTCACTGTGGGATTTAAATAGAAATCACCAACAGGAGTTATTTGAGCAACTGACTCATCCAAATCAATGTCAGTATCCATTAATTGAATTAACTCAAACATCTCAGCATCAAAGTCTGTCAAAATTGTTGTATCCTCATCTGAATCTATATTAGCTGGGGAGGGAACTACTGTGACTGCTGCTGTTGTTGTATCTGCATCTGCTGCAACTTCATCACTGAGTATCTCCCCCTGCCTGGGTTCAGGAATACCTGGAGCCAGGCCCCTAGATGAAGTGGGGACAGCAGATAGAAGAGAGATCTGGGTAGATAAGGAATTAATGGAGGTCACAAGAGGTGTAATGGCCTCTTGGATGAGATATTGGATAAGAGGGGTGACCAAAGAAATGGGGGTAGATGGATCAAATGGTTAAGGGGAAGGGGATGGAATCGGAGGAGGAATAACAAATGGAGTGGGGGCATCTTGCATGATTGTATCTGATGGTATATTATAAGATGGGATGGTGGATAAGTGTGGGGGAAGAGGAGACTGTGGAGGTGTAGGAAGTATTGTCTCATGAGGGGAATCTGGAGGAGTGAGTTGTTTATGAACTTGCAGAGGGGAAGATGGAGGTGGAGATTGAGTGATTGTCAGGTCAAGTGGTGGAGATGAAGGAGGGGTAGGTACATGAGGAGGCTTCTTTGGAGGAAGATGTGCTGGAAGAGATGGTTGAGATGGAGGAACCTCTTCAGCAGGGTGGGGAGCGGCCTTTACATCCCTTGTGCTCTCAGAAGTTTGGAGGGAGGAGGAAGAAGCCTTTGTGGGCTTGGAGATGGTCCTCTCCCACCTGCCAAATAGAGCGCAAGTGAGGCGCTTGCTGGCATTTATGAAGATGGTCGGGGAGACCATACATTCAGCAGCCTTCTCTGTGAGAAAAATTCCCAAAATTCTGCCAAAGCAGACTTCCTTCTTGCTATTCTTCTTTTTGATCAATTCAAAGAAAACCTTACTCCAATCAACATGTCTCTTATTCACTACTGCACACATTATTAGAAATTGGTGACGGGTAATATAGTCATGAGCAGAGTGCTTGGCCATCAGTATCTTTCCCGTAATATCTGCCAGAAATTGGTAGGCGGCGGATAGTTGCTTTTTCAACAACTTATTAGGGTTGTTACTAGAGAAACCCATCAGTTTCAGCATATCACTGAATTCCTCAGAATCCATTTCCAGATTGTCTTCTCCGTTCACAAATCCAAATATCTCAGAGAGAACTGCGGGAGAGAGGGAAACAGCAGTGTTCCCTATATTGCCGGTCAAAACATGTTCTTCAGAAACTGTAAATGTATATACCATTCTCGTATTTTCGTTCCATGAAGTTTAATGCGCCTGATCATGAAATCCTTTAAATTGAGTTCTTCCAGTAGTTCCAAGATGTATAGAAAGATGGGGTCAGAATGTTGAAACGACTCAAAATCCATGTCGAATCCAGTGTCAAACTTCATTGCAACCAAAGCACCTGAGGGAATCGTCATTGATGTCCTGCAAGAAAGACATAGAGAGAAACGACGATCAAGAGCAAAGGAACTGAAAGTGCGGGACGGAGGTCGAAGAAAACCTAGATATACGATTTTCAGAATATGAATCGACAAACTCCGTTCCACGAAAAAGAGAAATTCTTCGAACTGAGCTCGACGAAATAAATTATAGACAGATAATTCGTCGATCTAATCCAGAAGAATCGAAAACAGTTCGTCGAACTCCGTTCGACGAAATGTCTTCTGAAGCAAAGTTCGTCGATCTCTAGTCGACGAAAATTGTTTCCTCACACAGAGAATTCGTCGATCTCCGTTCGACAAGAATCTCTCAAACTTTCCCTAGTTCGTCTAACTCCATTCGACGAACTCTGGAAAATTCATCGAATGCAGACAGAAACTAGGTTAACTCTTCTCCATCAATCATTCCCAGTTGATTTATAAAGAACAGATGGGTTTTCTCGTCCAATGGCTTGGTGAAAATGTCTTCTCTCTATAGATCAGTAGGAATATGGATCAAGTTAATTTTCTTTTTGTCCACATTATCTCTAATGAAATGATGTCTTATTTCAATATGTTTTGTCCTAGAATGATGAACTGGATTCTGTACTATAGCAATAGCACTAGTATTATCACAAAATAATGTTGAATTATTTAAGTTGACACCATAATCTAAGAGTTGGTTTTGTATCCATAGCATTTGTGAACAACAACTACCAGCAGCCATGTATTCTGCTTCTGCAGTTGATGTAGACACAGATGTCTGCTTTTTACAAAACTAGGAGACAAGTCTCATACCAAGGAACTGGCATGTTCCAGAGGTACTTTTCCTGTCCACTCTACATCCAGCATAGTCAGCATCTGAGTATCTAGTTAACTCAAACTCTGACTCTGCAGGATACCAGAGTCCTATACTAGGGCAACTCTTTATATATCTCAAAATTCTTTTTAGGAAAATAAGGTGAGATTCTTTAGGGTTCACTTGGAACCTAGCACAAAGGCATGTGGCAAACATTATATCAGGTCTGCTAGCTGTTAGGTATAATAGGGATCCAACAATTGCCCTATAATTTTTCTGATCCACTGGTTTCCCTGCTGCATCAGAATCCACAACAGCATTTGTAGCCATAGGGGTTTTCATCCCTGAAGCATCACCCATCCCAAACTTTTTGATGTGATCTTTAGCATACTTAGATTGGGAGAGGAAGATACCATCTAGGAGCTGCTTCACTTGGAGACCAAGGAAGTAGGAAAGCACACCCATGTTACTCATCTCAAATTTTGAATGCATGAGGTCAGCAAACCTCTTACACAATTTGGGATCAGTAGACCCAAAAATAATGTCATCCACATATATTTGTACTAACAATATTTGGTCCTTATGATGTCTAGTGAAAAGTGTTTTATCTATGATTCCTCTTGTAAATTCATGCTCTAAAAGAAAGCTTGCTAGGGTCTCATACCAAGCTCTTGGAGCTTGCTTTAAACCATAGAGAGCTTTATGAAATTTAAAAATAAACGAGGGTTGAGTTGGAGAGATAAAACCTAGAGGTTGTTCTACATAAACCTCTTCTTGTAGTACTCCATTCAGAAATGCACTTTTGACATCCATCTGGTAGACCTTGAATCTCTTGTAAGCTGCATAGGCAAGGAATATCTTAATGGCCTCTAACCTTGCAACAGGGGCAAAGGTTTGGTCATAGTCTATTCCTTCCTCTTGTCTGTAGCCTTGAGCAACAAGCCTAGCCTTGTTTCTCACTATGTTGCCTTGAGCATCCAACTTGTTCATGTAGACTCATTTGGTTCCAATAACTGGGTAGTTATAGGGTCTTGGAACCAAGTCCCAAACTCTACATCTCTCAAACTGATTTAGTTCCTCTTGCATTGCAATGATCCAGTGGGGATCTTGCTCTGCCTTATGAATCGTGAGAGGTTCAATTTGAGAGAGAAAATAGGCATGCATCAAGTCTTGGTTGAGTTGATGCCTTGTCTGTACACTTGCTGAAATGTCTCCAATCACTTGAGATCTGGGGTGATCTCTAAGTGTGACAAGATCAGTTGGTGGAGTTAGTTGAGCAACGGCTTCAGTATTTAATTCCTCTTGGGGAATAGTACCAACTGTTGAAGGAAGTTCATCCACTTCCTCTTGAATTTGCTCTTCACTATCTTCAGCAACCTGTGGAGTAGAATGGTTTGATACCTCTTGGGTAAGGTTCAGTCCATCCATAGACTCACACAGAGGTGGAACCTGCAAAGAGCTTATGGTAGAAATCTCTTTCTGCTTGTATGACATGTGTGTCTGATCCCTTCACTTTGATAGAACTCTTGCATAAGAAGAGAATCAAACTCTGTCTCATGATCACTTCTGATCAGGGTAATGTGAGTGTTGAACTCACTCTGTATGCATTTGAGAAACTATGTCAAACACTTAAAGTTATCAGACTTCTTCCTTAGAAAGAACACTCATGTGAATCTAGAGAAGTCATCTACAACTACTAAAGTATAAGATTTCCCTCCTAAGCTTTGTACTGTAATGGGTCCAAAGAGATCCATGTGTAACAGATACAAAATCCTAGGTGAATCACTCTTATTAAGTGACTTGAAGCTATTTTTGGTTTGCTTGCCTAATTGACAAGCCCTGCAAAGTCCTTCCTTCTTGTAGGGGCCAGAAGGTAGTCCTCTAACAAGGTTATCCTTTGATAGCCTAGCAATGGTTCTAAGGTTTATATGTCCTAATCTTTTATGTCATAATTCATTAGGTGTACAAATGGAATTAAACAAGCATAAATCTACTTTAGTTGAAAGAAAATCTACAAGATAAATGTTACCTTTCCTTTTACCTGTCAACACAGTTCTGTTGTCCTCTGATTTGATTTTGCATGAGGATTTGTTGAAAGTCACTTGATAGCCTTCATCACACAGTTAACTGATACTGATTAGGTTGTGCTTCATTCCTTCCACATAGGCTACTTTCTTGAATGTGACTGAGCCAATCTGGACTGCACCATATCCTTTTGTTAGTCCAAAGTTTGAATCACCAAATATTACTTTAGGTCCAAGTTTGGCATTTAAGGAAGTGAAATTATACTTGTTTCCTATCATGTGCTTTGAGCACCCACTATCCAGATACCATTACTGGTTTGATGTTGGATAGGTCTTCACCTAGTCCTCTTCAGATTAAGTCTCTGATTCTGACTCTAACTCTTCTGCATCAAAATTTTGTTGTGAGGCATTGATAGCCATCATGCAGAATTCTTTTTCATCAGCATCATCTTCATCATCACTAGAGCTGGATGAAGCTTCAGATTCTTCTTCTGTCTCACTCCAAGTTTCATCAACAAACCCCTTCCTGGTATGTTTGTTCTTGCTGGAGGAGGGTTTGTCATTGCTGTTCTTCCTGAAGTCTTTGTCTCTGCTTCTTTCTTTCCTGTCCTTTTTATCCTTATACTAATTTTTTGGACAGTCAGACACCATGTGGCCTGGTTTCCTGCATCAAAAATAAATAATCTCTTTGTTATTTGATTTGTCATACCTTGGCTTGTCATGCCCTCTGGAAGACTTTTTCCTGAAGTCCTTCCTGGCCATTTTGTAAAACCTTTTGGCCAGTAGTCTTAGCAGCTCTTCATTGCCTATGACTTTGTCTTCAGGCTGATCTTCAACAGCTTTGAATGCTATTGATTTCTCTTTTTTGACTGCTGGTGAAGCAGCCTTCTGCTCTTCTTCTCTATTCTTGAGTTTGCCCAATAGAGATTTAGTAGTGATCTCACTTAGGCTTCTGGCATCCATGATTGGCCAGATCCTTGAGTCCTAAGTGCTGGGGAAGCACATTAGGATCTTGTCATTGAGTTCAGTCAGTGAGATCTCTTTGTCCAATGTTTTCAGCTCATTGACTATGAGACTGAGTCTATTATACATATCAGTAACTGACTCAGTTTCTCCTTTCTTGAAGTTCTCATACTGAGTTATGAGATGGGATCTTCTATATTTTCTCTCATCAGCAGATCCTGAGACTATCTCAGATAACTTGTCCCATATCTCCTTTGCTGAGTTGCATTCAGCTACTTTTTGAAATATTTCATCAGACATAGTCTGGGCTAAAATATTCATTGCCTTAGCATCTGTCACTTTTCATTTCTTGATTTCTGCATCTGTTCCTGAAGGAGGTGGAACAGCACTTGTGCTTGTATTTTTTGGGGGTCTTGGACACACTGTCAAAACAGAATTAAAAATGTCTTCATCAGTAGAGTTCATGTACAATCTAATCCTTGCCTTCCAAAGTGCAAACTTAGATAGATTGCACACTGGAGGTCTGGTGCTAGCATAATCTTTATTTTGGGCCATGTTCTGTGAAGAAATAAATCTAGTAACAAACTTAAAACAAGCAGATCTAACTAGAGGGATCTTTGAGTTCAGGTGTTAGCCTGTGCAACCACTAAGGTGTGGTATTTTAACCAACCTCCCTCTGATACCAATTGAAAGTGCAGGTTAGATCTGATATACTCTAGAGGGTGGTGAATAGAGTATGGTGCTTACTAAAAACTTTTTACAACTCTTGTTGTATTCCTAAGTGAACAGGGAAGCAAAAGAAATAAAGCAAACACAGCAACTATCTAATCACAGAGCACTCACACAACAATCACAGACCACAGCCAGAAAACAAAAGAAAATAGCAACCAGAAGACACAAGGAGCTATAGTGGTTCCCCAACCAATCTGGGTACATCCACTCTTCTACCACCCTAGGTAGGAATCTACTGCAGGATGAGTTGATCAGGTGTCCTGGGCACCAATGAGCTTTTGGTAAGGTGCTCAAAAATCAAACCCTCAAGTCTTTTAGAAGGATACTTGCAACCAGAATAATTTTGAAGGGATTTAAAACCCTGTACAGGAATGAGAGAGAGGGTGATAGTGTCTTCTCTGTCAACAGTCAAAGAGAATACTTGTGGATTGATTGTAGCAGATCTTGCTCCCCCTGAGATCTTGAATTGGTCAGGAATGCTGGAGCACTGCTTCAGGGTGATAGGCCTTCAATGACCTAGAATGTCTGGACCAGAACTGCTTCCGGAACTTCTTTTGACTGATAAAGTTCTGTTATCCTTTGAAGTTGTCATGAGAATAGATAGAAGAAGACTCTTGATTGAATTTGGTTGTTCTTCTTCTTCTTGAAAAAGTTCTCTGGTCAAGGCAGATTGCAGTCAAGAACTTTAGATTTTAGTATGTTTGTTCTTATCTGCAACTTTAGAATGTCTGTCAGATTGTTTATTGTACTGTAATTCTTGAACTCTTTCACTGCTTGATTCTGTTCTCTTACTGTATGTCTGTATCTCTGTCTCTGACTGAGGAATATTCAAACTTTTGAATGTCGATCAGTAATTGCAGCCGGCTTGGAAAGAATCAGCAATCAATGACTTTCCTAACTGTCCCAAAAAAATGGCAGGGAATAATCCATAGTCAATGTGCATTCTAACGGTAACATTCCGAGAAGATCTGGCATTAAATGTTCAGGAATCAGCGCCAAGAAACGGGACGGGAACCTTGAAGAAAACCTAATCTAGATTCGTCGAACGAAGAACACAATTCATCGAGCTGAACTTGTGTTCGTCGAGCTAAGCTTGAGTTCGTCGACCAGACAATCTTCATTCATCAGATAGACAGTCTTCATTCGTCGAGCTGAGAATCAAATTCGTCGAGCTGAAAAAAGTTCTGGACTTAGGCAAAATATCCTGCATCTGCTGAAGAGCTGTGTCGACATAAGTTGGTGTCGACAGATTGATCTTGGTGTCGACACAAGTCCTCTGGTGTCGACATAAGGTGGTGTCGACTGAAATCCTGGTGTCGACACAAATCGTCAGGTGTCGACACAAACCCTAAGTATCGACACAAATTCTCTGAGTCCAGAAATCGTCGAGTAGAGTTTAGCATTCGTCGACCTGAGAAGCTGACTTCGTCGACCTGAGAAGCTGTAAACTTGAGGTCTAAGTTCATCGAGCTCAGAATATAATTCGTCGACCGAAGCTTGAAGCTGGACTTAGAAAAATTTGAAGTTGTCCTGACTTTGGCTTGATGTAGAAACTAAGTCTTCGTCGAGCAGAGAACATAGATCGTCTAGCTCAGCACTAAGAATTGTCTCACGATCGTCGAGCGCAAAACTCCTTTCATCGAGCTGAGTTCGACGAACGTCAAACTCACTTTACTTGGTCTTGAAAACTTGTGAGTCTGGAGTCTCTGAGGGTCTTGTTGAAAGCTGGTCCATCTGGAGTTGAGCCTAAGGGCTTAACCTAGAATCTAGGACACAAATTGACCCAGGCTATACATGATGGGTCACATCCTAAGTCAGTGAACGTAGCCCAAATCAACTAGGGATCCAACACGCATGATTGGTCCACATGTATGTCATTAATGACAATTATGACCATTACGGTAATCCTATAAAGGGACTTGTCATTTTCAACTAAGCCTAAGAAGTTTTCAAGAAACTTTTAAGAAGAATTTCAGCTGCCGCCACAAGAAGAAATTCCAAGTTTTCTGAATCCGATTTTTCTTTCCAAATCGAGAGCCGCAGATCTTCTTCTTTGAAAGAAATAGTACCTAATCACCTAGATGGGGGGTGAATAGGTGACCTTTATCTTTTTAACTTTAAAGCAGAAATATTGTACAGTAAATGCAATTCTACAATTATCACAACACAACAACCATACAATCAAACATACACAGAGTGCACACAAGATTTATAATGGTTCCCCAAGGTCAGGGTACATGCACTTTTCCCCTTCGCCTATATAGTAGTGTACTAGATTCGGCCTAAGTTTTCCACTTCTTCTCAGATCCTCAGATCTTACAACTCAGAACCCCAAATAGGTTCCTACAACTTAGAGTGTCCCCACTCCTACAACTCAGGCACAAAACCTTACCACTCAGTCTTCACCAAGACCTACACTCAGGCTAAACAGCCCTACCTCAGCCTTCAATCAAGGCCTACACTCAGAGAATAAAATCTCCTACACTCAGGCACAAAAGCCCTACCTCAGCCTTTATAGTTTAGGCTTACAACTCAGATCCCTTAGGATCCTACAAGAATTTAATAATACAAGGTAATTAACCACAATTCTGACTGAGAGAGATGAATTGACTGGCTTCTTGATGAGTTCTTGAAAGAACTTTGCAGAGATCAATCACCCTTGGCTTTCTTCAAAGCTTCTTGAATTAGAACACAGTAGGGTTGAATCTCCTGTGTTGATGATCTTCAATCAATTGCTGTCTTGAGAATCAGATCTCAATCTGAATCTTACTTTTCAATCTGGTTCAACAGCTGTTCTTCTTAGAAGGAGCTCTCTCTCTCCAACTTCTTAGATCTTCTCTTGAAGGTCTTCTTCTTTGTTGTGTTGTTTTTCAATTCATTGATCATCATTTTTGTCGAAGGAGAAAGGTCTTTAAATAGTCTTCCTCCAAGGTAACCGACTGATTCGGTTTCTAACAACCTTCTGACAGCTCTGACAGTTGCAGCTGACCGGTTGAAATGGCAGCTGTCAAGTCATCCAGTCACTTCTTGAAATCTCTGTCACTGTCTGAAAGTGTCGAGACAGATAGTCATTATGTGTCGACACAAATAGACTAAGTGTCGACACAAGTAGACTAAGTGTCGACACTAGCCTTGATGGTGTCGACACAACTCCTTGTGTTGTTGTAACAGCTTCTCGACACTGCTTCTTTAAAATGTGTCGACATTGATTCTATGTGTCGACACAAGCCTTCTGTAGAATGTGTCGACACTGATTGAGTGTGTCGACACAAGTACTTCTTCTTTAATACTTTGTTGATTTCTGTTGTGTGTCGACACAACTCCTTTGTGTCGACACATCTTCTTATGTTGAAACTTGCCAAGTGTCGACACATCTTCTTTGTGTCGACAAATGCCTTCATATGTTGAAACTTTGCTGAGTGTCGACACATCTCCTTTGTGTCGACACATGCCTTCATGTGTTGAAACTTTGCTGAGTGTCGACACATCTCCTTTGTGTCAACACATGCCTTCATGTGTTGAAACTTTGCTGAGTGTCGACACATCTCCTTTGTGTCGACATATGCCTTCATGTGTTGAAACTTTGCTGAGTGTCAACACATCTCCTTTATGTCGACACATGTACTTTAACTTTGTTGAAGTTTGCTGAGTGTCGACATAGCCTCCTGGTGTCGACACTTTTGATGTCGACAAAGTTTCTCTGGGTGTCGACACTGTCTCTAAGTGTCGACACTGATTATGTAGACAATTCTTCACTCTGTGTCGACACTGCCTGTATGTGTCGACACTTTTCTTCTGGTGTCGACTCTGCCTTCCTGGTGTCGACACAATTACTCCAAGTGTCGACACTTTTCTTCTGGTGTCGACACAAGCCTTCTTAAGTGTCGACACTTTTCTTCTATGTGTCGACACATGGACTTAGAAACTTTTCCTGCAATCCTGCAGTTACTTAACCTGCACAAATAAACTCAAAGCACATCAAATACACCTTGATGTATATCATTGAGTAGGGTGAGGCTTCTTCAAATCTGGTACATATATTCCAATGTAGCCAACAATCTCCCCCTATTTGGAGAAGTCATAACCCTTAGTCAATGATATACACCATATATAACAATTACTCAATATGATGTATAATAATATTAAATGACAGGGTAAATACTAAACATGTATAAACAAAACATGTATAATCAATCATTACAGAATACAAATGTAACAGATCAAACATTATTTTGTTGTAACTTCCAATAGTTTCATAAACCAAAAGTTTACATTGATTTTAATGTAAAAGATTACAGAGTTGTAAACTTAAGAAAATCCTAATCTATGGCTGCTCTGGTTCCTTGATAACAGTGCCCTTTCCAGATTGAATCTTTGCTTGAACAGGAGCTTCATTGTCATCAGCAGGCTTCTTTCCCTTAAGATCTTTCTTTTTCTGTTCTTCAGCTCTAATCTTCTGTCTCTCAAAATAATGATACGGCTTAGGAAAATACTTGCTAGGCTCCTGTGCATTAGGAGGTAGCTTCCCTAATTTTGCCTTCCTTCTGTATTGTACTATGGCCTCTTGCCTAGCTTCATGCTTTTTCCATTCCTGGTCAGAATACCATTTTCCCCTCTCTAGGAAATTATCCTTAGCAGCCTTCCAAGTAGTTAATATGATATTCCTAGAGGTTGGGCTCCATTGCTCAAAGTCTGGCCTTAATTCAGCCTGCTCCCTGAACCTTTTTTTAGATAATTGGGTCTCTTGTTCTTTTAGGACTGCCTCTGGCACAGGCTGTACAACTTTCTCAAGAATAACATTCTGATTACCCTCAGGGGGACTATACATAGATTGTACCTCCTGATGTATCATGTCAAAATCTACAGGAGGATATATCACTTGAGCCACTTCAGCTTGCTCTCCTCCAAAATATGCAGGATTTATGCCAGACTCTACAACATTATCATCATCAAATAAAGGTGGATATCCAAGGGTGGCTCTGATGGAGTTTGAAATCCACTTTGCATGATCAGAGCCGGCTTTGACTAACACCCTCTCCCCCTTTATGACTTCTCTTTCTATATGATCCCTAAGATCATCTTTCTGGAATCTGATTTGAGAATTCAAATAGTTAACTTCATCTTTATAAAAAAAGGTTTTAACCTTTGTAGCTTGTCAGTAATTATCTTTTGAGAATCTGCAATGGCAGTGTGAACTGCATGTAGGCTTTCTTGTAGTTGCTTATCAAACTCTTCCTTGGCAGTAGCACTTGCTTCAGTCTGAGCAGCTGCAAGATTCTTCATTTCAGTGACTATCACATTATGTGATTCAGTTAAATTTTCATTCATTCTAATCTGATTTTCAAGAACATATCCTTGTTTGACAGCCATGTCATCAACTTATGTTTTTATCTGCGCTTGATGTGTAGCCAGATATACCACTGCATTGCCTCCTTTATGGAAACAATTAGTCATTTCCTTTTTATGTTGATTAACTTCAAATCTAAAAGATTTGATGTCTTGAGCTAAGGACAATTGTAGCTCCTTATGGTGCTCATCCATATAAGTTTCCATAGCCTTCCTTTGCTCATCTAGCTTTATTTGCAATGCCACCAACAGAGAACTATAATCA
Source organism: Platanthera guangdongensis (assembly GCA_039583875.1). Classification (NCBI taxonomy): domain Eukaryota; kingdom Viridiplantae; phylum Streptophyta; class Magnoliopsida; order Asparagales; family Orchidaceae; genus Platanthera; species Platanthera guangdongensis. Next base: position 90,044,581 of record CM077161.1, on the reverse strand, counting down.
GTAGTTGGGGCAGGCTGTGGAGCAACTATTTGTAAAGCTTTCTTGTAGCTTTGACTCCTTCTCTTGAAGACCATTAGCTTCCTTTTCTTTGCCTGAACGTCAGCAGCTTCTTCAGAATCTGAGTTACTAGCTATATCTACTCTATCCTATGGAGTTGGAGGTAAGTCCTGAGCAGTCTTTGGTAGCTCCCCCTCAGTCCTTTGCTCTTCAGTTTCTTTCCTAGCAATCTCCTCCTGGGATCTCACATGCTCCCCCTCAACAGCTGCTTTCTCTCCCTCCATGTCAGTATGTAAAAGATCAGGAAATAGCTCTTCCAGTGTAAACTCCTATTGAGGATGGACTGGAGACTCTCTTATTTCACCAACCACTTTATCAGCAACAGATGTGTCCTCCATGACAACATCTTCTGGTTGACTATGTAACTGTATATACTGATCAACATCAAGTAATGATTCAGTCAGAATGTCATCCTCAATATTGAAATTTATTTGATTAACTTCAGTGATTACCTCTAGAATGGTTTGGGTAGCCCTTTCACTCTCTAATTGAGTTGGCTCATCCACATGTAGAGGCTCCCCCTGGAGTGGATCTAGGTGAATAGGGCTAGCTGATGGTAGCTCCCCCTGCCTCTGAGCATCTTCTTGTCTTGCTGGTGACTGTCCAGCATTGTCATCTTCTCCATCATCAGAACTAAAAACCACTTGTTCCTTTGAGCTACTTGAGGATTCTTGAGCCACAATGACTGTCTTCTTCTTCTTCTGAGGTGTTTCCTTTTCTGGAGTTGGCATTTCCTTTGTCAACACTCTATCCCACCTGGAGAAAATTCTTACATCCATTCTCCTCATGTGGTTTATCTTAGAACCAGCAGCTTGGTTCATCACTTCAGGGATACTGCCAGCTAAGTATAAACTCAGAATTCTACCCAGATTGGGTTTCTTCAGGCTCTCTTTTATCTTATCAAACATGACTGCAGACCAATCAGTATTAAGTTTGAAAATTATCCTTGTCATCAAACTGAACATGTGAGCTGAAATTCTATCATGCCCATAAGGCTTGCTCAGTATTACCTTGCCAACTATCTCAGATAAAAACTTGCCCTGCATGTTCATGCCTTTCCTGAAAACTGATCCTATCTTCAGGCTTGAATCAAGTCCACACCATGCCAGTGCCTCCCTTGTCTTTGAAGCAGATACATCTTCCTCTTCTTTAGTTCTAGGGAGATGTAGAACTTTTCTTAGATTCTTATGGGAGACCTTCACCTTTGCCCCATGAACTTTGGACTTAATCTTGAGTCCAGATTCATCAAGAGTAGCTGCACTCAAGAATTCAAGGACCTCCTTCTTCCAGATCTTGATTGGTTCTGATACAAGATACTCTAATCCAGTCTCTACAATTAGGGTTATCACACCTTGGATTTCTGGTTCCGCATCATCAAAGGCGTATCGCACGAGCTCATATCCTTCATTAATGTTCTCTTTTAGCTTGGGCACCATTAGGGTTTGAAAAAATTTTGAATTTAGAGAAGAGAGATGTCGACACACAAGTTTGGTCTCGAAACTAAGGTGAGCGTGTCGACAAACAATGGTAAAGACCTACTTATACCTTTCTAAAATTGAAGGTGAAAAGACGCGTCAAAATACTTGAAATGTGTCGACACTGTTGATAAGTGTCAACACTTACTTCTAATGTCTCGACAACTATGTGTCGACATAAATATAGTCGACATAATATACGTGTCGACACTTATATATCTCAGCTCGACACTTAGTCGAGACTCTACTACACGAATTCTGTGTAAATCCTAAGTGTCGACACCACCCTGGATGTGTCGACACCTACACTACATGTGACGACACTAATTCTCTGAAGTGTCGACACAGACTTCCTAGAAGTGTCGACACCATTTCTCTGAAATGTCGACACCACTTCTATGTGTCGACACAGACAACTCTGTGTGTCGACACTATTTTACTTAGCCAATTTTTGTAAACTATTCTAAGTTTATCATTCCTAATTCAATTTTAAACTTATTGAATTTGGTTTCATCTAAGGGCTTAGTAAACATATCAGCTAACTGATTATCTGTCTTAACATACTTTAGGGAAATATCTTCTTTTTCCACATGTTCTCTTAGAAAATGGTATTTAATTTCTATGTGCTTAGTCCTACTATGGGAGACAGGATTATTTGTAATAGAAATGGCACTAGTAGAATCACAAAATAAAGGTGTCCTACTTACTTGAATACCATAATCTTTTAGCTGATGTTGAATCCATAGAAGTTGAGCACAGCAACTTCCTGCAGCCACATACTCTGACTCTGCTATGGAGATAGCCACACTGGTTTGCTTCTTTCTACTCCATAACACCAGCCTTCCACCTAGAAATTGACAGGTTCTTATAGTACTCTTCCTATCTTCCTTACAGCCTGCAAAATCTCCATCTGAATAACCTGTCAGTACAAAATCTCCATTCCTAGGGTACCAAAAGCCTAGATAAGGTGTGCCCTTAAGATATCTCAAAATCCTTTTGACTACAGTCAAATGAGATTCTTTAGGGCAAGCTTGGTACCTAGCACAGACACATGTAGCGTACATGATATCTGGTCTACTAGCAGTCAAATACAGTAGGGAGCCAACTATCCCTCTATACAAAGTTTCATCTACAGGTTTCCCTGCATCATCTTTGCTTAGAGACATGCTTGACCCCATAGGAGTTTTCATGGTGGTGGAAGATTTCATACCATACTTCCTTATCAACTCTAGGGTGAACTTAGACTGACATATGGATAATCCATCTTCAGTCTGTCTAACTTGGAGACCCAAGAAGAACTTAAGTTCCCCCATACTGCACATTTCAAATTATCCTTGCATAAGTTTTGCAAACTTTTTGCAAAGACTATTTTCTGTAGACCCAAATATTATGTCATCTACATATATTTGGACTAAGATAATCTTGCCTCTGGATTCCCTAAGGAATAGAGTCTTTTTTATTTTCCCCCTTGAGAATTTGTTCTCAATGAGGAAACTAGACAGGGTTTTATAGCAAGCCCTTGGGGCTTTTTTAACCCATACAAAGCCTTCCTAAGTCTATATACATAATCAGGTTTAAGAGAATCAACAAAACCTGATGGCTGCTCTACATAGACTTCTTCCTTCAGATTTCCATTCAGAAAAGCTGACTTAACATCCATTTGATATACCTTAAATCCTTGATATGTTGCATAGGCAAGGAACATCCTTATTGCTTCCAGTCTTGCTACTGGAGCAAAGGTTTGATCAAAATCAATACCTTCTTCCTGCCTATATCCCTTTGCAACAAGTCTAGCTTTATTCTTTATGATAATTCCATTCTCATTCAACTTGTTCCTAAAGATCCACTTAGTTCCAATAATGTTATGGTCCTTGGGTTTAGGAACTAGCTCCCAGACCTTGCATCTTTTGAATTGATTCAGCTCCTCTTGCATGGCCTCAATCCAATGAGAGTCTAGGATTGCTTCTTCAAACTTCTTTGGCTCTACTTGGGATAGAAAACTGGAGTAAAGAACTGTACTTAGATTCCTGCTCCTTGTTTGCACCCCTTGTCTGGGATCTCCAATTATTTGATCGGCTGGACGATCCTTTAAGTGCCTATTTGCTGGAGGCAGCCTGTCTTCAAGTTGTACACCTTCAGTCTCTTCATTTAGCTGCATCTCTTGGTCTTCTTTAGCATCAGGAGTATCTTATACTCCCCCTGGATAACAGCCACTATCTTCCACTTGCTAACTTGCAGAAGAACCCTCTGTTAAGGTAAGCTTGTCCATCTTCTCAGTTACACCTGTAGAGCTGCAAACACTTCTTGGCAATTTATTGTTAATAAGTCTAGCTTCATCAAAAACTATATGAACAGACTCTTCTACAACTTGAGTAATCAAGTTGTAGATCCTATAAGCCTTACTATTATTGTTGTACCCAACAAAGATCCCCTCTTTGGATTTGGCAGCAAACTTGGTTAGATAAGACTTACCATTATTAAGGATATAGCACTTGCAACCAAAGATCCTGAAATAGGATAAATTTGGCTTTCTGTCCTTCACAATCTCATAGGGGGTCTTCTTGTGGCTCTTGGTGATAGTAGCCCTATTGATCACATGACAAGCAGTATTTACTGCCTCAGCCCAGAAATATTCTGGGAGAGAAGTGTCACTCAATATGGTTCTACCAGCCTCTATCAAGGTTCTATTTTTCCTTTCAGCAATACCATTTTGCTGAGGTGTTCTTGGTGAGGAAAATTCCTCAAAAACTCCAAATTCTTCACACATTTTGTTATACTTTCAAACTGAAATTCAGTATCATGGTCACTTCTTATTTTGACCACTGTACTGTCCAATTCATTCTGAATTTATTTAACAAAACTATATAAGATACTTGGGATTTCAGATTTTTGTCTAAGAAAGAACACCCAGGAAAACCTTGAATAGTCATCTACAACCACAAATGTGTAGACCTTCCTACCTAGGCTGTGAACTAGCATAGGACCAAAAAGATCCATATGCAAGAGGTATAGACACCTCACAGCATCTTTGTTCTCAAGGCTATGAAAGGTGGATTTGGTCTGCTTGCCTTTTTGACAAGCTGAGCATATCCCATCCTTTATACACTTAACCTGAGGATCATTCCTCACTAACTCTTTGCTAAAGAGTTGGCCAATTATCTTATAGTTAAGATGAGCCAGCCTCTTGTGCCATTTAACACAATGTGAGACCTTCTCATCAGCTACAAGACAAATAGGAGAAACATTGTTCTCACATGCAAAGTCAAGACAGTAGACATTCCTCTTCCTATATCCTGTTAGAATGATCTTTTGATCACTTGACCTTTTGATATGACAACCATCCTTGACAAATGAGAAGTCATATCCTAAATCACTCAGCTGACTTATGCTAATGAGATTATGTTTCAAACCCTTTACATAAGCCACTTGAGTAATTATAATTTGGTTACTAGAAATGTTACCAAAGCTTTTGATGATTCCTTTTTCTGAACCACCAAAGGTAACTTTAGGGCCATCCTTGATTGGTGTATAGTCCTTCAGCAATCCCCTAGTTCCAGTCATGTGTCTGGAACATCCACTGTCCAAGTACCATATAGGGGCATGGCCACTTGGACTCACCTGCAAAACAGATTACTTAACCTTAGAACACAAATAATTCTTGGGTCTTTGGTGCAGGTTAGTTTGACTTTTAATAAAACTACCTGTAGCTCTTCTAGCAGGAAGTTTGCTACTCTCCTTGACACTTGAATTGTGCCAACAATCTATGGCAAAGTGGCCTATCTTGCCACAACACCACCAATCAAACCTGTTGTACATTTATTTGGGTACAACCCTGGCTGGATTATCTACTACAGCCTTCTTGTTTAATGCTGGGGCTTTGCCCTTAGATTTGGACTTAACTATCCAGGCAGGTTTTGTAAACACCAATCCAGTTTTACCCTTATGAGGTACAAACTCATCTATCAAAGGTAAAATAGATTTTGGTTTAGAAAAACTTGCTACAATCTCTCTCTCCTTCTTAAGTCTAGCCTCCAGATTTCTAATTTGATCATTCTTAAATGTAATAGTACCCATCTGAATAACAGTAATGTTCTTTAGCCTGGCTATTTCATTCAGTTTCTGATCAAATAACTTATCTGAATCAGCAGCAGCCAATTTAAGACTAGCAATCTCCTTTGCCTGAGTTTTGGCTAAGGTTTTGCTTTTCTTCAAGGCCTGCAACAAGTCCCTATATTCATCAATTAACTGATGAATATCTCCTTCAGATTCAGATCCACCCACATCACTTGATGCAGATGTATCTGATTCTGACTCAGTACTAGAAATTGAACTAAAAGAACAACTTTGTACCTTACTTGGTCCAGGCTGATCCTGGATTTTGTCTCCTTCAGATAAGGCCATCAGTCCCTTGCACTGAATGTCCTCATGCTCATAAATTGAGTTCATTAGCTGCATGAACTCATCTTCTTCCTCTTCAGCAAATAAACCAATATAGGCTTCAGCTTCCGAATCTGTTTCTGAAGATGACTAATCAGTCAAACTTTTGTCTTTCTTGGCAACAAAGGACTTTTCCTTTTTGCCCTTAAACTGTGTCTTCTTTCTGTCAGTTGACTCCTTCCTCTTTTCAGGACAGTCAGCCACTACATGTCCTTGTCTATTACAGCAATAGCACACAATCTTTGAAGATGTAGCTTTGCTTGGCTTGGATCTGCTTCTGTCATTCCTTGATGACTTTCTTTTCTGATAATAGTCATCTTTTGGCTGAGAAGTGGATGGCTTAGACCTCCACTGCTTCTTCTTCAGAAACTTTTGAAAATGCCTAGTGAAAGCTGCAAAATCTTCATCACTTTCACTGCTATCTGAATTCTTGCTTTATGAATTATCTGTCACAGCCTCAGTAACTATTTGAGGTGGAGATGGAGACTTGCTTCTATACTTCCTAGTGGCTTCAGTCTTGAAGGCCACAGATCTTTCCTTGTGCTGCACTTTAGTAGTCTTCTCTTCCTCCTTTCTATCCAATAACTGCATCTCATAAGATAACAGTTTTCCAAACAAAGTTGGAGGAGGTATATCAGCTAATTTGGCCATTTCCCTAATGGCAAAAATTTTGTTATCCCAGTCCTTAGTCAGGGATCTTAAGAACTTGTCATTCAGCTCATAGTTGCTGAATTTTCTTCCATAGGACATCAATTTATTTACTATCCTATAGAACTTCTTGTAGCATTCAGTAATGCTATCAGACTTTCCTTGTCTGAAGCTTTCATATTTCTGATTTAACAAACACTTCCTGTCTTGTCTTACTTCTTCTGATCCCTCCATATAGACTATTAATGTGTCCCACATTTCTTTAGAAGTTTTACAATGAATTAAATTCTGAAATGTTCCATCATCAATTGCACTAACAATAATATTCTGGGCCCTCTTATCCATAGTGGCCAGAATGATTTCATCTTTGGTCATTTCTGAAAAGTCCTTAGGAGTTTTCTGATTTGCATCTAGAATGGATATCTTCATTGGAATATATGGCCCTTCTTTGACTGTGATGTATATTATTGGGTCAAATGCTTCCATAAAGAGTCTAACCCTCTCTTTTCATATGCCAAAAATCTCTTTTCTATAGATTGGCAATTTCATGGACCCCTGCTCTTTGTGATTCTCACTAGAACCCATTTTCTTGAATCTTGATTATTCTGATTCTGCCTATAGGATCTTACTCAGACTATTATGTCCCTTTTTGAGGAACCTCCCTCTGATACCACTTGAAAGAAATAGTGCCTAATCACCTAGAGGGGGGGTGAATAGGTGATCTTTATCTTTTTAACTTTAAAGGCAGAAATACTGTACAGTAAATGCAATTCTATAATTATCACAACACAGCAACCATACAATCAAACATACATAGAGTGCACACAGGATTTATAGTGGTTCCCCAAGGTCTGGGTACATCCACTTTCCCCCTTTGCCTATCTAGTAGTGTACTAGATTCGGCCTAACTTCTCCACTTCTTCTCAGATCCTCAGATCTTATAACTCAGAATCCCAAACAGGTTCCTACAACTCAGAGTGTCCCCACTCCTACAGCTCAGGCACAAAGCCTTACCACTCAGTCTTCACCAAGACCTACACTCAGGCTAAACAGCTCTACCTCAGCCTTCAATCAAGGCCTACACTCAGAGAATAGAATCTCCTACACTCAGACACAAAAGCCCTACCTCAGCCTTTATAGTTTAGGCTTACAACTCTGATCCCTTAGGATCCTATAAGAATTTAATAATACAAGGTAATTAACCACAATTCTGACTGAGAGAGATGAATTGACGGGCTTCTTGATGAGTTCTTGAAAGAACTTTGCAAAGATCAACCACCCATGGCTTTCTTCAAAGCTTCTTGAATTAGAACACAGTAGGGTTGAATCTCCTGTGCTGATGATCTTCAATCAATTGTTGTCTTGAGAATCAGAACTCAATCTGAATCTTACTTTTTAGCCTGGTTCAACAGCTGTTCTTCTTAGAAGGAGCTCTCTCTCTCCAACTTCTTAGATCTTCTCTTGAAGGTCTTCTTCTTTGTTGTGTTGTTTTTCAATTCATTAATCATCATTTCTGTCGAAGGAGAAAGGTCTTTAAATAGTCTTCCTCCAAGGTAACCGTCTGATCCGGTTTCTAATAACCTTCTGACAGCTCTGACAGTTGCAGCTGACCGGTTGAAATGGCAGCTGTCAAGTCATCCAGTCACTTCTTGAAATCTCTGTCAATGTCTGAAAGTGTCGAGACAGATAGTCATTATGTGTCGACACAAATAGACTAAGTGTCGATACAAGTAGACTAAGTGTCGACACTAGCCTTGATGGTGTTGACACAACTCTTTGTATTGTTGTAACAGCTTCTCGACACTACTTCTTCAGAATATGTCGACACTGATTCTGTGTGTCGACACAAGCCTTCTGTAGAATGTGTCGACACTGATTGAGTGTGTCGAAACAAGTACTTCTTCTTCAATACTTAGTTGATTTCTGCTGTGTGTCGACACAACTCCTTTGTGTCGACACATCTTCTTGTGTTGAAACTTGCCAAGTGTCGACACATCTTCTTTGTCTCGACACATGCCTTTATGTGTTGAAACTTTGCTGAGTGTCGACACATCTCCTTTGTGTCGACACATGCCTTCATGTGTTGAAAATTTGCTGAGTGTCGACACATCTCCTTTGTGTCGACACATGCCTTCATGTGTTGAAACTTTGCTGATTGTCGACACATCTCCTTTGTGTCGACACATGCCTTCATGTGTTGAAACTTTGCTGAGTGTCGACACATCTCCTTTGTGTCGACACATGTACTTTAACTTTGTTGAAGTTTGCTGAGTGTCGACATAGCCTCCTGGTGTCGACACTTTTGATGTCGACAAAGTTTCTCTGGGTGTCGACACTGCCTCTAAGTGTCGACACTTATTATGTAGATAATTCTTCACTTTGTGTCGACACTGTTTGTATGTGTCGACACTTTTCTTCTGGTGTCGACTCTGCCTTCCTGGTGTCGACACAATTACTCCAAGTGTCGACACTTTTCTTCTGGTGTCGACACAAGCCTTCTTAAGTGTCGACACTTTTCTTCTAGGTGTCGAGACATGGACTTAGAAACTTTTCCTGCAATCCTGCAGTTACTTAACCTGCACAAATAAACTCAAAGCACATCAAATACACCTTGATGTATATCATTGAGTAGGGTGAGGCTTCTTCAAATCCGGTACATATATTCCAATGTACCCAACATTCTTCATCGCTAAAGGCTTTCGATTCAGACAGATTCAGAGAAGATTGATTTACAGATCGAGATTATTATCAACGACAAATTCTCTACTTGATTGTGTGAGTCCGGAAATTTTCAGATCCAGAGATTACCGATTCTTCTTCAACATATTCTGATAAAGCCGCAAAGTGTCAAAGAAAGAAGAATAGGCAGAAGGATTTCAGATCTGAGAATATATCATTGTTTGTATTTGCTATTCATTTTATTCTTGTACGAGATTTTTCTCCGAGTTATAGGAGTTGTTTACTCCGAGTTCTTGTATGAAGTTTTCATCTTCCGAGTGTAGATCAGGATTTGGGATCGAGTTGTAGGAATGTTGTTCCGAGATGTAGGATTGTTTTCAATAAGAGATTAGTGGATTAGCCGAGTCTAGTACATTGCTAAATCGGTGAGTGGAAAGTGGATGTACCCAAGGTTGGGGAACCACTATAATTCTTGGTGTCCTCTGTGATTGCTTGGTTTGATTTTCTATGCATAGATCACTAATTTTTTTTATTACTCAAAAAGACGCGCAACTCACTTATTCACCCCCCTCTAGGTGATTTAGGTAAGATAACTTAATACAATTTTAAGTGGTATCAGAGGGAGGTTGTTCATAAAAAGGTTAACACCATTATTGGATCCCTAGTTTGAATTTTGGCTAGGTTCACTAATTAGGATGTTTGACCCATTTTTTATAGCTAAGGTCAAGTCTATTAGTCCTAGAGTTTATGCTAGTCATTAGTATCAATATTCATGGACCAGCCTGCAAAGGACTTCAGTAGACTCAAGACTTAGAAGAATTCAGAGTTCAGATTATTAGTTCGAAGTTCTTCTAACTCGGCTTAACAATCGTCGATGGAAGATTGATGAACTCAGAAATCTTTCTCCAGGTTGAGCTAGACGATATTCGAGCTCAGGTCGACGATCTCCTTCTGAATATAGATTTCTCAGCTCGATGAACTTGGAAGTCCATTCGACGAACTCTACCCAGAGGTCGACGATTTCTGTCCCGGATCAGACTGATAAGTTTTCCTTATTTCTGTCCCCAATTTCTTATATTATTATGCAGTAATTCTCTGAGTAATTAATGCTTATATTTTCAAGAATATAGCTGTTCTTGGCAGCACTAATTATGGATTTCATTAGAGTTAATTGCTTACTTATTTTAATGGGAAGTTAGGGAAACTCACTAAAGAATATATTCCAGTCGTTTCATTCTCCGGAATTAGTAAGCAATTAATGCTTGGAATTCAAAATTCAAAAGAAGAATTTGACATCAGAATACATACGAGAATTTTCTTTCAAACAACAGAACATGTGTGATACAAATAAGCAAGAAAGAAAAAAGGATACACAAAATACAGAACATAAGAAGTGATACGGAGAAGAGATATAAAAATATACTGAAGAATATCTACTTCTTCTCTGTGGTGAAAACTTTCTGCTTCCCCTTGATCTTTCAAAAGACAAAAGAAGAACATAAATCTTATATCAAGAGTCTTCTTTAACTTCTACTCCAGGAATCCTTAAGGACAACAACTTTAGATCTGTCTACAAGCTCCTGGATTTCAACAAGACAAGGCTGAAAACCTACACCCTAAGCAAGGCTCCAGGCTTTTTGAACATCTCAACATTTCAGAAGGAGCTTTGACAATAGTAATCCACTGTGTCTTCTTTGTTAAATATAGAAAAGAGAAGACACCATCAACTCTCTCAACCTCCTGTACAAAGGGTTTATTAACTCCCTTCAAAAGTTTATTGTTGGTTTTTTGGCACCTGATCAAAACCCTAAAGGGTTGTGAGATCTCCCTGTAAATAGATCTTGTGGTGGTCGTCACCTAATCAAAAACCTGATAGTGGATTCCTACCAGGGTGGTAGAAGAGTGGATGTACCCAGTTTGGGGAACCACAACAAAATAATTGTGTTGTTTGGTTGTTCATTTTCTTTTTGTTTTGATGTGTTGTGATAGTGTAGTTTAGCTTAGTTTCCATTTCTTTTTATATTACTACTATGATCACTTATTTCTCTGATAATTTTTTTTGTTTTGCCAAAAAATTTTAAGTTACTCTATTCACCCCCTCCCTCTAGAGTAAATCAGGTATATCCCATAACATTCAATTGGTATCAGAGGAATACAATTTCTTTCAACCTTGAACAGATCTGCCCCAAAGTTTTCTTTGGAGTTATCCAAGCATGGACAAGGCAAAGGATTTTGCTAAGCTTCCTCTGTGCAACAAGACTAACTTTCCCATGTGGAAAGAAAGGATTAAGTTATTCATGGAAGCTATGGATCCAAGGATCTTCATGATTGTTGAAGAAGGTCTTTATGTTTTAATGACTATCTCCACTATAGATCCTACCAAAAAGGTTCCTAAGAAATTGATGGATCTGGATAAAGATGAGATTGCACTTGTCTCGTTGGACAAGAAGGCTAAAAATATTATAGCAAGTGCAGTTGATGACTTTATGCTGCAGAATCTGATTCACTGCCAATCTGCTAAGGAGATGTGGCAGTCTCTTATTACCTTGATGGAAGGAACTGAAGAAATTAGGGATGACAGAAGATTCCTATTGAATCAAAAGTATGAAGCCTTCCAACAAGGATCAAAGGATTCAATTGCAGACACCTTTGAGAATTTATTCAAGATTGACAACGGCCTAAGACTATATGGCCGAGTCTTCATAAATGGTGAGCTGAATGATAAGTTCCTAAGGTCCCTGACTAAGGAGTGGGACAATAAAGTCTGTGCTATTAGGGAGTTTGGGAAGTTGGTTGAGACTGACCCTCAGAACCTCTTCAGAAAGCTGATGTCATATGAGCTGCAGATAAATTCTAGAAAAGTTGAAGAAGAGAAGAGCCGGTCATTTTACAAGGAGAAGTCTGTCGCTCTGAAGGCAGAAAGCTCAAGGAAGGTTAAAGCAGCTTCACCTACACCTGCACAAGAAGACAGTGAAGAAGAAACTTCAAAGCTAAGCACTTCAGGCTCAGAATTATCTGAAGGATAGTTTCTCTACTCTCAAGACAGTTCAAGAAATTCTTGAACAAGAAGAAGCAATGGAGAGGCAAGGATGCCTCGCATAGAAGATCACGTCATGATGGTGATCGACACAGAAAAGGCTCAAGCAGCCATGATAGGTATAATACTAAACAGAACAAACATATTTCTATTGGCATCATTTGCTACTGTTGCAATAAACCAGGTCATGTCATCGTTGATTGCCCTCATGTGAAGAAGGAGGGTGGAAAGTGAGAAGAATAGAAATCTTCATATCATAAGAAGAGAACAGAAAAGAGTCTAATAGCCAAGAAGGGCAAAACTCTTAGCGACACTGACTCATCTAAGTCAAGTGAAGAAGAAGAAGCCTACTTCGGGCTTATGTCACAAACTGATGATGAACAAGAACTCCAGTTCACTGGTAAGGTAAATACTCATACTCATCTTTCTGAATCTAATATTTTTGAACATGATCATGAGGACAGCTCTTCTGACGATGAGTCTGAACTCATGGCCCAGTACAAAGAGTTGATCAAGGCTTATGACAAATATCGAAGAGTCATGAAAACTCAAGCCAAAGAGATAAAGTCTCTTAAGGCTGAAGAGAGCACTCTGAGAGAGGAAGTCACCAAGATGGACTCACTTAGAGAGAACTATAATTCTACCATTGAAGAATATAACAAGTCTCTTGAGCACCTTGATCTGAAAGAGAGGATCATCAAGGAGTTGGAAGAACAACTTACTGCAGAAAAGAAACTTGTTGAAAGTTTCTCAAAGCCCAAGATTGTCCTTCCTTTCATTGTTGAATTCTCAGCTCAGGCCAAAGGTGCTGGCCTAGGCCATGTTGATGCTCCTAGTAAATCTTCTAGGAGTAATAAGGCTCAGAGAAAGAATAAGGCGACCAAGAAGGCCTTGGCCAAGGAGAAGGGGAAAGCTCCTCAAGATCAGACCTCTTTTAAGAAAGTTATATTTCCAACGAACGAGTTTGATCTTGACTCGTCCTGCGGTCACTTTGCTAGGCCTACTTAGGTAGAGCCCAAGCCTCGTTACCAAGGATGGACTCGTCCCCGGAACTTTGGTGAAAGTGTCTTTAAGGCACCTTATGAAGAGATTACGCTTCAGAGCTATGGCCCTTATAATCATGGTCATAACATCAAAAAAGCACCAAAAGTAAAGCCCATTTTAGAAAAGCATCTCAAGGAGAAGAAGACATGTGATTTCCATCACCATGAAGCTTCTTCCTCTAAGACCGCTGCCCCTACTAGACCACAATCACAAAAGGTCAAGCAGGAGAATTTTAGACAAAGATACAACAGGTTTGACTGTTGGTGCTGTGGCAAAATTGGTCACTTTGCAATTGATTGTTGGTTTAATCCCAGAAATTTTGCAACTCCTCAAGTTAATAATGTGAGAAAGACCGCTCACAATACTAATACTCATAGGGGGAGTGTTCTAACTAGAGACTAAGGACCCAAACGTGTTTGGGTTCCTAAGGCAAATTGATTTGTGATTGCAGGTATGTCCAAAGGCCACCAAAATGCCTATCTAGTATTTGGATAGTAGATGCTCTCGGCATATGACTGGGACAAGAAGCCTTCTTCATAATTATTCTCCAGTCCTGAACGGGCCAATGGTCATCTTTGGAGGTTCAGATTGAGGAATTACGAAAGGCTACGGTATGATCACTAACAGTAGTGTATCTTTCTCAGATGTGGCTTATGTTGAAGGATTGGAACACAATCTCATAAGCATAAGTCAGCTCTGTGATAAAGGATACATAGTTGAATTTCATGCAGATAAGTGTTTGATAAAATCGGTTGACAATATGGAAATGATTCTATCAGGCACTCGTAGTAGGAATATATTTTGTTTGAATTTTATTTGTATATACTCTTCTGCACCAGTGTGCTTTTTGGCCAAAGATAGTGCGTCTCTTGGTGACCAATGGCACAATAGACAAGCACATATTAATTTCAAAACTATTAATAAATTATTTTCACTTAATTTAGTACGTGTTGCCCCAAATGTCAAGTACATTAAAGATATACCTTGCCACGCATGTGTAAAAGGCAAGAAAACAAGGGCTACCTTTAAAAGCATTATTGGCAAATATTCTAATAGATACTTACATCTACTTTATATGGACTTGTTCGTTCCACTGAAAGTTAGAAGTTTGGGAGGTAAGGATTATACATTGATTATTGTTGATGATTACTCGCTCTTTGCGTGGGTGTTCTTTCTAAAACACAAGTCAGATACCTTTGACATCTTTACTAATTTTGTCAGGCAAGTCCATAATGAATACAACTATTCTAAAGACAAAATCAGAAGTGACAATGGAACAAAGTTCAAGACTGGGGCCATGATAGAATTTTGTCAAAGCTAAGGTATCTTTCATGAGTTTTCCTCTCCTCATACTCCTCAACAGAATGGAGTAGCTGAGAGAAGGAATAGAGCACTCATAGAGGCCTGCAGGACCATGTTGAGTGATGGCTCACTACCGGAATACTTCTGGGCTGAAGCTATCAACACTGCATGCCACGTGTAAAATTGAGCACTCATAAAAAAGAACCACAATAAGACACCTTACAAACTTCTAAAAGGCAGGAAACAGACTATTTTATATTTTAGAATCTTTGGCTGCAAGTGCTTTGTCCTTAATAATGGCAAGTATCACACTACCAAATTTAGCAAAAATAGTTTTGAAGGTATTTTTGTACGGTATAATAGCCTTAGTAAGGCATATAGGATTTTTAATAAAAAAACACAGGTTGTAGAAGAATTTATTCATATTGTATTTAATGAGACAAGCTTGCTATAAGGCAACTCTTCTAGTGTGTTTATTGAAGATGCAGTTTCAAGGCTAAAAGAATTAAACTTGGATTAGCCAATTGAAGAAAAAGGATAAAAGTTCATCAAGATCACTACTCCAACCCCAATTGGAGAGGTTGATGATCAAGATGAAGAAACCATTCAAGTTGATGAAGTCACTCCTGTGGTTGAAGAAGCTCCAGATGCAAGAACCTTAGAGCTCAGACACTTGAAGGATCACCTAATGGACCAAATCATAGGAGATCCCCGAGATGGTGTCAGAACTCGTAGAGGTGCAACTAATGAGAATTTATTTTTGAGTTTTCTATCACAGGTTGAACCGAAGAAGTTTGAGGAAGCAAACTCAGACATATCATGGATATGGCATTGGAAGAAAAATTGAATCAGTTCAAGCGTTTCCAAGTCCGGAATCTTGTTTCAAGACCCAAAGGTAAGAATGTCATCGGGACAAAAAGGGTCTACAAGAACAAGATGGATGAGGATGGAACTATCATAAAGAACAAGGCCAGACTCGTCGCCAAAGGTTATCGATAAAAAGAAGGAATCGCCTTCGACTAGACATATGCTCTAGTGGCAAGGCTGGAGGCAATTAGGTTGTTCCTAGCATTTTCTGCACTTAAGGGATTCACCGTCTATCAGATGGATGTGAAGTCTGTCTTCCTTAATGGTGACATAAAGGAAGAAGTGTATGTTTAACAACCTCTAGGTTTCATTGATTCTAACTTTCCTAATCATGTCTACCTTTTATTTAAAGCATTATATGGTCTGAAACAAGCTCCTCGAGCTTGGTACGAGACACTATCTAACTTTCTTCTTGAGAATAAGTTCACAAGAGGAAAGATAGATAAGACATTATTTCTTAGGGAAATAAAAGGCAAGATTTTGCTAGT
Organism: Platanthera guangdongensis; assembly: GCA_039583875.1. NCBI lineage: Eukaryota > Viridiplantae > Streptophyta > Magnoliopsida > Asparagales > Orchidaceae > Platanthera > Platanthera guangdongensis. The sequence continues at coordinate 90,028,547 of CM077161.1, read as the reverse complement.
GCAAATCTATGTCGATGATATTGTATTTGGCTCTACTGACAACAACATCTGCAAAACGTTTTCCAAACTTATGCAAGGGGAGTTCGAAATGAGCAGTATGGGAGAGCTGAAGTATTTCTTAGGACTTCAAGTGAAACAATCTGAAGATGGAATTTTCATCTCTCAGATGAAATTCACCAAGGAGTTGATTAAAAAATTCGGAATGGAGAACGCAACCCCTATGAGGACTCCAATGGGTTCAACTATGACTCTCGACAAGGATGATAAAGGGAAACCTTTTGATGAAACCGAGTACAGAAGCATAATTGGATTTCCACTCTACCTTACTGCTAGTAGACCGGATATAATGTTTTCAACATGTGTGTGTGCTAGATATCAAGTGAACTCTAAGGAATCTCACTACGCTGCTGTAAAGTGGATTTTGACATACCTTAAAGGTACACCAAATCCTAGCTTATGGTACCCAAGAAGTAATGACTGCAAACTAAATGGTTTTTCAGATACAGACTTTGCAGGTAGTAAAGATGATAAAAAGAGCACTTCCGGGACTTGCGAGTTCCTTGGAAGGAGGCTCATTTCTTGGAGCAGTAAAAGGCAAAATTATTTCGCAATCTCAATGGCCGAGTTAGAATACATTTCTGCCGGCAGTTGTTGTGCACAATTGATGTGGATAAAGAATCAACTGGAAGATTATAATATCAAAGTTCAAGACATCCCTCTATTTTGCAACTCCTTCAGTGCAATTGCAATAGCCAACAAACCAGTGTCTCACAGCCAGACAAAGCACATAGAGCTGCGATATCATTTCATTCGGGAGCATGTGGAGCGTGATGACATAGATCTTCAATATGTCCCAACAGACAGGCAAGTTGCAGATATTTTCACGATGCTGCTGGACAAGGCCAAGTTCTCGTTTTTCAAAACAAAACTTGGCATGCTCAACAAGGATGAAGGAGAATGAAGTCAAAGGCAATAGGCAAGGTTAAGATATTGTTTAACTTCAAAAATCAGAAAATTCTAGATTCTGGACTTCATTTCTCGAGTACAAGTATTTTACTCGAGAACAACATAATTCCTCTCGAGAATAGCAAAACCCTTTTTTGAGTACAAAGAAACTATTTCTCGAGAAGTAGTATTCTTCTCGAGAACATGGAATGTTTTACTCGAGAACATGCTTATTTCTACTCGAGACAAAAGCTTAGTATACTCGAGTGCTACTGGACTACTTCTTGAGAACAATTATCCCTCTCGAGAACTGTGGTGTCATTTTCTTCTTCAAGGTCAAAATTTCATATCGGCACCTAGGCTCTAAGCCATCTCTTCCAGGTATTTTTAAATGATTATTTATGTACTTAATCATCGTAATTAGAGGTAAATATATATAGAAATAAGTCCAAGAGATTATTATTCTCTATTTCAAAACCCTTCTCGAGAAAAAGCCGCTTTGTCTTCCTCCATCTCTGCCATCTACCGCAAGTCATTTTTCTCAGTCGCCGGCCAGCAAAGACTGATTTCTCTACATCAATGGCTTCGACTTCAAAGCTAGGGATTGGGAGTGAACTCTATTCTTCCGGAATTGCAAAAATATCAGACGATTTCAGAAATGTCCTTCTACTGCTCTACACAGCCAGTTTGTCATTTATTATTGGACACCCTTGTATAATTTTCACCTCTGAAGTAGAAGAGTTCTTCCAGAATGCCAAGATAAAGAGGAATGGCAAAATCATTATGTCTAAGGTCCAAAATATTAAGGTTAAGATGTCTGCTCAGTCTATTTCTCAGTTTCTCCAACTTCCAGTTATAGATACGTAAGATGATTTAATAGGCAGTGATTATGAGAGAGCATATAGCTTCTGTGGTATTCCTCAGTTCTTTCACACAATTAGAAGACAATATATGAATGCAGAAAGCAAAATTTTGGCTGTCATCTTAGGAAAAGTCCTTCTGTTTAATACAAGTTCTATAAGTTATATAACTCTAGAATTCTTTGATCTTATGACTGTTGTTATATGTAGAAAGAAATTCCAACGGGGAATGATGATATTTGACAAGATTAAGGGCTACATTAAGAGACCCAATTATGGAAGAATTCTCTCTCTGTATCTAAATCAAATGAATCCAACTGCTTTTTCAATGAAAAAGGGCACAACCCTCCATCATATGAAAAAGGTGTCTATACACTCCATCCAGAGGTGGGAAGTCAAGTTACAGACATTAGACAAAGCTCCGAAGGATATAGAAGAGGTGGACAGGACCCTATCTCCTCCTTCACATCAAATAACCGATTCAGTTATAGAGGGGGAGCCTACACCATCTTCCTCATTACCTCCACAAGATATTCATGCTGCTACAACTTCAGAAATTCATGTCTCACTGACTGCTGCTGCTGCTGCTAACTTAGTTTCAGAAGAGACTCCTGCTACAGATATTCCTACTGCTATAGATCTTCCTTCTACTCCTACTGTTATTGATGTTTCTTCCACTTTGCTACATTCAGATACAGAATTTCCTGCTGCTGACGAAATTCTAGAATATGAAGATCTGACAGATGCCCAGGACCAACATCAAATTCTATCGACTAAAGAAGATATCAACAAGATGATAGAGAAACTTGCATCCAAAGAAGCTCCTTTCCATATCCCTGAATATCTTCCTCCAGCTACAGCAACCTCTCCCAAGTCTCTAGCACAACCAGAAAAATTCCCAACTCCTGATCAATCTCCTGTACAAGAAGCTGATAAGTCTCCTACTACAGATATGCATGATGATGATATAGTCTCAATCCATGACACAGATGTAGAAATTCAAGTTAAAGCTGCTGAACAAAGACTTCCAAGTCTTCATTTCCAGATTCCTACCATACTGCCAACATTCAATGAAGATGAAATCAGTACAGTAAACGGAAGAAAAGCCTCTACCTCTACTATTGTGATTGAATAAATCCTTCCATGGACTGTTCCTGCAGAGCCTCTTCCCTCTCCTCACAAAGAAGTCTTCCCTGAAGGTTCAATTCTACAAAAAAGTGAAACAATGCTTGCTGAACAGAGAAAGTACTTTGAAGATTCTCTGAAAGTGGTCACTTATAAAGTAAGTGCTTTAGAAAAAGAAATGAGTCGAGGATTTGCCGAAATCCAAGACAATACTGATGAATTTAAAAAGCTTCTGCAAATTGGTGGCAAAGCTATTGACCATACTATTACTAGCATTGGCACAGTCATGGAGCAATCTGTTACTCTTGCCAATAATCAAATTCTCCTGGACAAAAGAGGTGATGAAATAAGTTTCAAAACTTGTGAAGAAGTGGGTAGGTTTAAAGAAGATGTCATTAACACCCTCTCCCTAGAAGTCAGAAAGGGGAGAACAAAGTGAAGGAACTGCTAGAAAAACAAGCTGTCACTATGAAAAATCAATGGGAAGATCAATTAAAATAAATTCAGACATCTGTTCTTAAAGAAGTCAAGAGCACCAAGTTATGCACCTATGATACCTCTATATGGATGCATAATCAGTTGTTCCCTGAGCTTGCCATGGATCCAAATGCACCTCTTCCTACAAATCTAGATGTCAGCAGGCCTACTTTCTCTCCTCCTCCAGACTATTTTGAAGGACCACCTCCAGCATATTTTGATGGACCTCCTCCAGATTATTTTGAAGGTCCCCCTCCTGATGCTTATGAACAAGTCTGGGAATCTGAGCAAACAGGACTGCCTCCTCATCATCCAGAAGTTCTAAAAGCTAAGAGAAGAAAGTATGGTGATGGATCCTCTACAAGCAGATTTACTCCTCATCCAGAAGCTCAAGGAAAGAAATCTCAAGAATATACTGATGTTTGGAGCCCCACCTCTAATTCTCTCATTCTTGAAACCTAAAAGCTAGTAGTTGAGTTCAATCAAAATAGAAACTTGCACTATAGTTCAGATGAATGGGAATTATATGAGAAGTCTTTGACTAAGTGAAGAATTTATGATAGAATACATGGCAGAAACAATCTTAAGTCTCCTCCTAGACCACCAAAGTACTTCCCCAAGCCTTTCAGTTATCAAAAGAGACAATAAGAGAAGCTTGGAAGACTAGGAAAGCAACCTTCAAAACATCAGTAAACTGAAGATGATAGAAGTTCTTTTTTGAAATTGTGGGATTTAATTCTCTTGGACAATTTTCTACTTATATGAACTTTTAATTTTGATCTGATTTTTACATATTACTGTGTTTCTCTAAATTTTTATGTTATTAGTATCTTTATTTTTTTTCTCTTAATGTAATTCACCTTAATGTAGAGGGTTCTGACTTCTACAAATAGGGGTAGATTGTTGGGTATTGCATCCATAATAGCCCAGATTTGTATGAAGTCACCCTTAAACAAAAATGAATTAAGTTTGTATTTGATGCTCTTTTTGTTAACTGTTTTCAGGACTTAATTGCTAAGTGTAGACCAATATCAGTCTACAATGAGTCACCAAACACAGGACCATACAATGTAATCCCTCATTATGTGATCCATGGTGTTGACTCATGTGTAGCCTCTCTATTGGGACACACTTCATTTTCAAGCACTAAGGGCAAGAGAAAAGATGGATGCTGATTTTTATGAAGAATGAAGATTTTAAGTTTTTAGAAAAAGTCTAAGTCTTTTTCTCGAGTACTATATGTGTACTCGAGAAGGACTTATGATTATTCTCGAGTAAGACTTGTCTTCATTTCGAGTAACAGAAGTTGTTCTCGAGAAAGTTTCTTGCTGTTCTCGAGGAGAGCTTTTGTTCTCGAGTAATATATGGCATTTCTTCTCGTGATATTTATTGATAAATTTTTTTTAGGTCTTTTTCTCGAGAAGAATAATTTTATTCTTGAGAAAACTATAGTTTGTTCTCGGGATGCAGAAGGTATTTGTCGAGAACCAGAGTACTTTTCTCGAGGGCCCGACTTTTGTTCTCGGGATGACTATTTGTTCTCGAGTAACATGAAGTTTCTTCTCGAGAACAAAATAACTTTTTTCTCGAGTACTTCTTTTCATTCTCGACACTGCAGATTTCCACCTTCACATATTTTTCTAAGTATTTTTCTCGAGACAGCCCTTTTGTTCTTGAGTACAATATATTTCTTCTCGAGAACTATAAGCTATTTTTCTCGAGTACTATACTTCTTTTCTGAGAAAGCTGTTTTCTTCCTCCATATCATATTTCACTAAGTCTTCTTCTCGAGAACTTCTTTATTATTCTCGAGTAACAGAATTCATTTATTCTTGAGTAAAAGCCTTCTTCTCGAGAACACCCGTTCTGATTTTTTTGAAATTTGCTAAGTCTAGTCTTACGTTTATTTCGTACATAATTAACTCGTGATTGGTCCACGTGTATGTCATTAATGACAATTATGACTGTTAGGGTAATTCTATAAAGGGTCTTGTCATTTTTGACTAACCCAAAGAATTTTTCAAGAAAATTTTAAGAACAATTTCAGCCGCCGCCGCAAGAAGAAATTCCAAGTTTTCTGAATCCGATTTTTCTTTCCAAATCGAGAGCCGCGGATCTTCTTCTTCATCGCCAAAGGCTTTCGATTTAGACAAATTCAGAGAAGATTGATTTACAGATCGAGATTACTATCAACGACAAATTCTCTACTTGATCGTGTGAGTCCAGAAATGTTCAGATCCAGAGATTGTCGATTCTTCTTCAATATATTCTGATAAAGCCGCAAAGTTTCAAAGAAAGAAGAACATGCAGAAGGATTTCAGATCTGAGAATATATCATTGTTTGTATTTGCTATTCATTTTATTCTTGTAAGAGATTTATCTCCGAGTTTTAGGAGTTATTTACTTCGAGTTCTTGTAGAAAGTTTTCATCTTCCGAGTGTAGATCGAGATTTGGGATCGAGTTGTAGGAACATTGTTCTGAGGTGTAGGATTGTTTTGAATCCGAGATTAGTGGAGTAGCCGAGTCTAGTACATTGCTGGATCGGTGAGTGGAAAGTGGATGTACCCAAGGTTGGGGAACCACTATAATTCTTGGTGTCCTCTGTGATTGCTTGGTTTGATTTTCTATACATAGATCGCTAATTTTTTTTATTCCGCAAAAAGACGCATAACTCACCTATTCACCCCCTCTAGGTGATTTAGGTAAGGCACCTGAAAACAGTCTTTGTTCTTGTGATTATGTTTCTTGCAGATAATGCAGGTATAGCTTGAAGTGGGTTTAGATTCTGATTTTGGTTTTTATCTGATGTTCTTCTTTTGCTTGGTAAAATTTGTCTTGGCTGAATTCCATTCTTCTTGCTTCTTCTTTTTCTCTTTAGATTTTATTTTAAGCTTTATTTCAGTGTGGAACACTTTGTCTAGAATTGGCTCGTCTTATGTATTTAAATCCTCATGGGATTGGAGTGATCCCATCAGCTCAGTGACATATAGTTTTTCAATATCACGGGCCTCCAAAATGGAGGAGACAATGTGTTTATAGCTACTTGGGAGTGACCAAAGAATTTTATCAACGATTTGTTGGTCGTCTAAGATACCTCCAAGGGTTCTGATATAGTTTACCTGGCCACAAATTTTGGCAAAAAAGTCACGTCATTTCTCTCTTTCTTTCATTTGAGCTTAATCAAACTGGAGGCGCAGGGAATGAAGTTTGATTTTAATTATCTTTTGTGAACCTTTGTATTCATTTTCTAGTCTTTCCCAAGCTTCCTGGTCTGTTTGAGAGCCTATTATGTATGGATAAATGAACGGAGCCACTCCTTGTGTTATTAGATACAGAGCATGAGCATTCTGCGTTGTTTCTTCCTTTGATGGTTTAGCAGAAGCAACTCTGATTGCCTTCTCATTTAATTTTGACCACATTTTGATGTTGTCTCAGAGATTTTGAGAGCGAAGATGGGAAACTGTAGCGGTAGCCGTAAGGGGGTTGTTACAGAAGGGTGATCATCTTGTCACTCCATTGCTCATAGAGCTTGCTGGAGAAGATGAAAATGAAGGTTTGAGCGAACCTGTGGGTAGATGATAAGCTTGAGGCCATGAACACATGGGGGGATGATGTTGTGTCAAACCTACCTCTGATACCACTCTTAAAATTAATTCTGATTCTCTATCTCACTAGTTTTAGGAGAACTTAAGAGCTATAGGGAGAAGGCAAAATAGTAACTGTTGAAACCTAATGTTCGGTCTCTAGTTGAGTTCACCCTTGGGGAAGTGGTGATCGCGCACCTACTTCACTCCTGCAAGCAAAACAACAAAGTAAACAAGGAAAACCTGACCCAAGGGCTCGGCGGGGAGGACCCACCACACACACGGAAGATCTTAGAGCACTTCCCCTCCTTAGCCAAAGGCCGAGCTAAGGTATCCTATGAAAGCTCTTGAGAGATGGAGCAAGGGGGCACAAGAAGCATGCTTTCTGAGGTACCCCTTGGGTCGTGTTTATAGATCTCTGAAAACGGCCAGCAAATAGCTAACCTCAGCTATTCTGGACAGCTATGTGTAGCCCAACATGGTCTGCCAACAGCGTAACTCCACTATTCTAACAAGCTATTCGCCCCCATGGGAGGGGCATCCAGGTAATTTTTCCTCTGGGCCCCACTGGGCAGGTCCCATGGGCTTGGAGGTCAGCTCGACACTACTCTTCATGCCTAGGAGGCGGGTGCGACCTGGCTCCCACAGCTTGCCCTCTTCCTTGGGCAAGTACGATCCAGGCTGTCGTGACCCGCCAGTGCCTCTACCAAAGCGGGCTGGCATCTAGGTCTCCTATAGAAGAGCGGGTTGGCCCGGTCTTAAACTGCCGCTGCGGGAGCTCCGGAAGGAGGCTCGCTGATCTGGGCTCACCTAGCTCAAACCCCTGCTCGACGAATGCCAAACTCAAACCTCTGCTCGATGAACGCGGGGCATAAACTCTGCTCGACGAACGCGGGGCACAAACACTGCTCAACGATCACGGGCCACAAACTCTGCTCGATGAACGCGGGCCACAAACTCTGCCCGACGAACACGGGCCACAAACACTGGTCGACGAACGCCTGTGGGCCACAGACTCTGCTCGACGAACGCGGGCCATAAACTCTGCTCGAGGATCGTGGGCCATAAACTTTGCTCTACGAATCCCCAACATGCTAGAGAGAGAGAAGGGAAGGGGACAGCTCGGGCGGCTCGCCCGCCTGACTTAGGCGAGAGCGAGCTGGCCATCCGCTACCTGCTCACATATTATTCTGGTGCGGGAAGGGTGCCTTGGTCTGCTTTCCTGGCCTGGCGGGCCCACTAGGCGAACACGGGGTTGTACACAATCCCCGTTCTTTTTGAGCTTGACCAAGCTCGGAAAGAATCATCCAACCCGCGTGTTCGGTGAGTGCCGCACTGAGCTGTCATGGAATTTTCTGGTGGGTCCCACTGCCTGGCTATAAATACACCACCGAGCCTATAGGTGAATCCCTACCTTCTTTTGCCTTTCCGAGTGAACTGTAGCTGCATCATGCCTGTCAGCGAGGAAGTGCGAGCTCGGCTGGCAGCTGCGAGCCAAAAGACCAGGGAAGAGGCCTTGAGGCTGCACCGTGGTTGGCGAGTGGGTCTCCCGGTCCTCTCTTTAGGCCGGTGAAAGGAAAGAGTGTCAGGCGGTCCCCGCCGAATGACTTCCCAGGCTCCAGCTCGGTCGCGGGCACCGAGGTCATCCCTGAGGTATGTGCACTTCCCTCCTGGCTTGTTACTCCATTTCTGACTTCCTTCCCCTGCAGGTGCAGTCCCGTGAAGAGGGAGGCGGTGGGGAGGAGGATCGCTCTCTCTTACTGACAACCGAGCGAGTCGTTAGCCACTCGGGCCAGGGGCATCCTCCCCGGATATCTCTCGGTCCTCGATTCCTCCCGGGATAGGTAAATCCCTCGCAGCTTTTGAGGGGGAACCTTTCCAGGGGCGGTCGGGTTCTTCTCTACCATCCACTGGTGCGGAGGGCATGCCAACCCCTGGTAAGCTCGTACTTGGCGCTTGTTTGGTTCTCGTCTGTCCCCTCTGAATCTCTTCTTTGCATATTATAACACGATCTCCTCCGAGACTGAAATGACTGAGGGGTACTCGCCTCCCCCTGACGTGGAGGGGATCTCGGGATACCTGGGCGATCTGGCGGATGCGGTGGGGATGAAGAAACTAGTGGCCCGTCTTTTTCAGAAGCACACTATGCGGCTCCAGGAGCTCCTCGATAGGGTCAACCGGGACAACACCGCAACGGAGACTCAGCTCGCGGCTCTGGAGGGAGCGCGGCGCCCGGCTAAAGGGGAGGAGTTTACTTCACCTGGCGCACTTATCATGCGGGCCGAGGAACGGCTCAGGCACGCCACGAAGCAAGTTGTCTTGGCCCAGCAGGAGCTGGTGGCAGTTCGCGACTACCATTACCCTCGCGTGCCGCCCCGGACTGGGACGTGGGGGCGGTATAGGTGGAAATGGATCCAGTACTGACCCGATTCCCCCCCCCCTGATATGTTCGCCAGGTCAGGCCGCATCCAAACTCCAAACTGACTAGCTTAGGGAGGTTTCCCACTATGAAACTCTTTCAATGTCTGTAATAATCTGTGAATTCTCTCGCCCGTCCGCGGCCTGATTTCTGATTTTTGATGCATGTTTTTTTCACTGTGTTGTTGTTTGGATTTCCTTGGGTGGGGGTATGGATGAAGCCGTCTTGCTCACCCACGGCTTTTTAAGATGGGTGCGAGGCCGTCTAATACGCTTGCCCAGCCCGCCAACCTAAACTTGGAGGGAGAGGGCCGGGAACTCGCTGGTTTTGAGTCTTCCCGGCTCGCCCAGGGTTCTGGGCGGGTGCGAGCCGCAGCTCGCCCACCTCTTACGCGGATGCGGGTGGGCATGATCCGCTGTCGGACAGTCCTGGCGGTACGATCGTGAGCCAGGAAGTTGCACCGTCAGGCCTGATTTTTGCTATCCGCACCTTTCCCGCCGGTGGAAGATTTTCCTGCCCTTTTTCTTTCTATAAATATGCACTGTCAGCCCTTGCTTATCCATCACATTTAGGCTCCTCCTTCCATGCTCCTTGCGACCCACGGCTCGCCTACTTCCTGTGGAGACTTCCTCACCCGCTCAGCGAACCTTCTGCGAAATGGGCGGCGGTAGAGGCAACGCGTATGGGCAGAGTAAGTGTGCTTGGACCTTTTTCGAGCATAACTTTCCCCACGCCGTCATTTCTGAGAGTGAATACCTCGACGCCCTCAGCAATCACGTCCCTCCTGGCTTCTTAGCGAGGCAACCTGGGGAGTGGGAGAAGGTAAACGACCTCTCCGAGGAGGAGCTCATCATTCCCCTGGCGCACTTCGAGGTGGGCCTCCGGCACCCTCTGTGGCCGGAGGTCCGCCAAATCTTGAAGTACTTCGGGGTTGTCTTAGGGCAGATGACCCCAAACTCCGTGGTGGTCATGGTCGGGTTCGCCTGCTTCCTGCGGGATGAGCGGGTTGAGTTTAGCCTCGCGGTCTTGTGCAAGTTATTCTTGTTACGCGCGAACAAGAACAGTACCATCTACTTCTCCAGCGCCCATGTCAAGGTGCGGGAGACCGTCAACAAGAGCCACAAATGGCTCAAGAAGTACATGTTCGTCAAGGGAGACTTCGGCAATGCCCCCTTCTCGTCGGTGCAACTCAGCGAGGCGAGCTACCGCCCCCCAGCCTGGGGGCCATGAAGCGGATCTATGCGGGTTCTTCACCGGGAAGATCTTCGAGGTCGAATTCCTGCGACAGAACCTAGATAACCTCGCTGCCGTCCCACCCGGGGGAGGTAAGTTACTCGTGTGCCTCCTTTTTATTTTACTGCTTCTTCCCACTTTAATTTTCTATTATCGCAACCGAGCGAGACATTACCCTGCACCCCCTTATGAGAGTGCCCGAGTCGCTCTCGGTGGGCTCGCCCGTACTCAAGCCGTAGACGCCGCACAGCGTGAGATCCCAGTGTCTGTCCCCAAGAAGCAGTCGAGCCACGAACAGCCTCCACCGCCACCGCCAAAGAAGGCAAAGACCATGGGTGAAGCACCCGCTGATGGCCAAAGGAAAGGCAAGGCCCCGCCAGTCGAACCGGTCGAGGATCCCGTCCTCACAACAGCTTCGACCAGCGACGCCCCCAGCGAGGCGGCTAGCACTTTTGGTCCGCAGGAAGAGGCGCGGGCCGCCGCGAAGCTGGTGCCGAGAGGGCACCGTAACTTCGGCTACGGTGAGAAGTGCTTGGACAAGCTCGGCGTCCCGCTCCTATCATGGGACAAAGAATTGAATCAGGCGATGATCTCCACCCTGCTGCCGAGCTGGCTATAGTAGGAGACCATCAGCGGGGAGGCCTACAACTTCTCGTTTGGCCACTACTCGCGAGAAGATGCCGCCATTTTTTAAGAGGAGGCGACGCGGGTACTGGTACACAAAAGTGCGCGGGCCCAGTTCCATAGCCTGGAGCTGGCCTATATGGTCGGCCGGCGCTGCACTCAGCTGGAGAGGAACGCCACCTCGCTTAAGAAGATGGAGGACGAGAAGGAGGAGGCCCGCAAGCTCGCTCAGGAGGAGGCGGACCTTCAGAGGAAGAGGGCCGACGCGGCCGAGGTTACCCTTGCCCAGTACTTGGGAGGGGCTGTATGTCCCTCAGACCGCATTTTCTTCTAACCATTGTTCCCTTCTTAGGCAAGTCCCTTAGCCATCTTCCTCTTTGCAGGACATGGCGACGACCAGCCTCCTGGGAGCTGAGATTGCCACCCTCGGCCATAAAAACCAGGTGCTGGAGGCACGGGTGTGCGGGCTGGAGGCCGCCGCGGCCGCCCTGCCGCAATCCATCAGCGACTGCCCGCTCGAACACTACTCCGACTACGAGCTGGAGGTGTTGATGTAGAAGAATGCCGTCAGCACTGCGAAGTACACGATCCAGATGTTGCGGTGAGCCGACCTCCTCAAGAGTGAGGGCGCGGGTCTCTCGGCTAGCGACAAGGTGCCGGCAGTGTTCCTTCCAGTGCCGGATCTGGGGGACAAGTCCTATCAATGCCTCTAGGACTTGTCGCCCGGGAGCTCGCGTCGCCTCCATTCCCGCGCCTCGCCCATCATGTATATATTTTTTACACATTTTTACTTGTTGAAATGTAAGCGCGGGCTGCGCCCTGACTTTGTAATCTTACTTTTCCTTTGAACGATTCTCTGCTTGCCTCGTGAATGTTTGTTATTGTTGCTTGTGATTGTTTGCGCGATGTAGGTTCTCTTTCTCTTCGTATTCGTGGTAGACCTTGATACTTCCGCTCGCAGTTGCTCGTTCCGTGTAATGTCGGCGAGGTCGCACGCCCACAGACTTAGTAAGGGAACCATAGGGGACTTGGTTAGCCGACCCGCGAGTGGCGACCTGCCTCCACATCCCGGGTCCGTCATGCCTCTTGCCCGCTCACTAGGAGAGGCGTGCCGGCTCGACTCATTCCTGAGCCATCGGGTTTCTTGCGAGCCGACCTTCTTGCGATGTGACCTAGGTTCTCTCCCCCTTGGCCGCTATCCTGGGTGTCGGGTGATTACGTTAGGCCCCTCTTGTTAACTTTGTGACTTCTTCCCCAACCGCTCGGATGTCTGGTTCCCCTGCCTCTAACATCGCCTTGTCCATCAAACCCTGCCCTGTCTGTTGGTGAGAAGCTGGGGTCTTTCCCACCGAGTGACATCTAGCCCTGTCTGCTAGGTGAGAGCCAGACCATGGGATTTGCTCGGGGTTCGGGGTTGATACCATTGAGTGACATCCAGCCCTGCCAACTACGTGAGAGCCTGGCAGCGGGATCTCCACGGGGTCCGGGGTTGACACCATCGAGTGACATCCATCCCTGCCAGCTAAGTGATATCCTGGCAACGAGATGTGCTCGGGGTCTGAGGTTGACACCATCGAGTGACATCCATCCCTGCCAGCTAGGTGAGAGCCTGGCAGCGGGATCTGCTCAGGGTCCGAGGTTGACACCATCGAGTGACATCCAACCCCGCCAGCTAGGTGAGAGTCTGGAAGCGAGATCTGCTCGGGGTCCGGGGTTGACACCATCGAGTGACATCCAGCCCTACTAGATACGTGAGAGCATGGCAGCGGGATCTGCGCGGGGTCCGGGGTTGACACCATCGAGTGACATCCAGCCCCGCCAGCTAGGTGAGAGCCTGGCAGCGGGATCTGCTCGGGGTCCGCATTTGACACCATTGAGTGACATCCAACCCTGCCAGCTAGGTAAGAGCCTGGCAGCGGGATCTACTTAGGGTCCGAGGTTGACACCATCGAGTGACATCCAGCCCTGCCATCTAGGTGAGAGCCTTGAAGCGGGATCTTCTCAGGGTCCGGGGTTGACACCATCGATTGACATCCAGCCCTGCCAGCTAGGTGAGAGCCTGGCAGCAGGACCTGCTCGAGGTCCGGGGTTGACACCATCGAATGACATCCAGCCCTACCAGATAGGTGAGAGCATGGCAGCAAGATCTGCTCGGGGTTCAGGGTTGACACCATCGAGTGACATCCAGCCCTGCCAGCTAGGTGAGAGCCAAGCAGCGGGATCTTCTCGGGGTCGGGGGTTGACACCATCGAGTGACATGCAGCCCTGCCAGCTTAGTGAGAGCCTGGCAGCGGGATCTGCTTGGGGTCCGAGGTTGACACCATCGAGTGGCATCCAGCCCTGCCATCTAAGTGAGAGCCTGGCAGCGGGATATGCTCGGGGTCTGAGGTTGACACCATCAAGTGACTTCCTTTGCATTTCGTGGCAGACTTACCTCCATGATAGCAATGACCTTATCAGGATTTGGTTTGACCCCCGCGGGGGTGAGGAGATGCCCCAAGAACTTTCCCCCGCTGGCCCCAAAGACACACTTTAGGGTGTTCAGCCGCATCTTCTACTTGCGCAGGGTGGCGAAGGTCTCTTCTAGGTCCTGGAGGTGAGAGTCTGCATCCTGACTCTTGATCGTGAGATCATCTACGTACACCTCAAGGATCCTCCCCTTCTGTTCTCGGAAGACCCTGTCCATCATCTTCTGATAGGTCGCCCCTGCGTTCTTCAGTCCAAAGGGCATCATTTTGTAGCAGTAGCACCCATCCCCTGTGTTGAACGAGATGTCCTTGACATCCGGGGGGTGCATCCTGATTTGGTGGTAACCTGAAAATGCATCTAAAAACTCATTATAGAAAAACCGACGGCTGAATCAACCAGCGCGTCGATCCGAGGCAAGGGATAACAATCCTTAGGGCATGATTTATTAAGCAAAGAAAAGTCGGTACACATAGGCCACCAGTCATCTCCTTTTTTAACCATGACTACATTCGAGACCCATCCAGGGTATTGGATTTCGGATATGAAGCCGGCCTTGAGAAGCTTTGCCACCTCCTCCCGGATTGGCTTGGCCAGCTTGTCCGCGGTGGACCTCTTCCTCTACTGGACAGGGTGTGCTCCCGGATCCAAGTTGAGTCGGTGTCAAGCCACATCCGCGTCAACCCCCAGCATCTCTGCTACGCTCCATGCGAAGATGTCCACGTTCTTCTAGATGCATGTCAGCATCCTGCCTTAAACCTCCGGGGTCAGCCCTCCGCTAACGCGGACCTTCTCCACCCTGCCTCCAAGGGTGATGACCTCCAGCTCCACCACCTCTTCCGCAGCCTCCAGCCTGGACTTCTTTCCCCATTCTTCGACATCCCTCTCCTCTGGGACGAGGACCTTCGCCTCCACCTCCTCCACAACCATCGCCTCGGCCGACTCCTCTCATTCTCCTCCTGCCACCTCAACCTTGGTGCAGTTCTCCACCTCTATCTCCTCCCCACCAGCTTCCTGCTCTTCCTCCTCCATCCTTTGCCCCATCTCCTTGGATCCCTCCTGCCAAGAGATGGAGTTCATGACGGTGACGTAGCAATCCCGTGCCACTTTGGGGTCCCCCCTTACCCGGACCTAGATCCCCTTGGCATTGAACTTCAAGCATTGATGGAACGACGAGGGGACGCAACGGAAGGCATTGATGAGGGGACTCATGAGGATAGTATTGTAGCTGCTGGGGGCGTCCACGATAACATACCTGCATTTCCGGGACTACCCCCCCCCCCCCCCCCCAGGGTGACATAGAGCCCCACTCCTTCTTCTACCTCCTTCCTCTCCCCCAAAAATCCAAACAAGGGCCCATCTGAGGCCAACACTTTATTTTCCTCCACCTTCATCGCATCTAACGCCTTCTTAAAGATGACATTGACGGAGCTTCCATTGTCGACGAGGATCCGGGAGACGGAAAAATTTTTGATGGCCATCTGGATGACTAGCGCATCTTAAAATGGATCCTCATTATCCGGCATATCGCTCCTCGAGAAGGTAATCCTCTCTTCTCGGTGGGGTTTGGGATGTGGAGCCCACGCTCCGGCGATATATAGTATGGAGGCTCTCCCTCCGTGAGGCCTCTACCCCCACCCCCCACCCCCCACCCCATGGATCACTCTAATCCCTCCTCGGGTCCCAACTTCCACCCGGTCTTCATAATGATCCTCCTTCACCCAAGGTAGGACCTCCTCGATCCTCACCTTCTGGGGCCCCGGTTCTGTTGCTGCTCCCTGTTTCCCCTCATTTCGAGGAACTCCAGGAACGTAGTTGTGGCGTGCCCTTCCTCTTGAAGGAAGTCGCAGTAGGGTAACTCCACCCTAACTTCTCTCCTCCTCATCCATGCTACTCTCCTCCTCTCCCCTATGGCTATTGTAAGAGCCCCCCCCCCCTCCCGGATCCCAAAACACGGCACGAAGGGGTTTTATGCCCAGAACAGCCGCCTTGTGGTAGCATTAGCACATGGGCTAACCTATACCACAAGACGCCTATTCTGCCGGCTACAACCAATATCAATATATATATATGCCAACCCAACCAAATATAGTAAGAGAGAAGTCAAATCCACACCAATTATAAGAGTCCAAAGTACATCAAAATAGAGAAGCCAAAACATGTTTCTACAATATATCAGAGTATAGCTAATATGTAACGCCCTAAAACTCAAAAGAATGACGGGAGCCATTTTGAGCCAAGTTTGTAATTTGGCAGGGAGCATACGGCCTGGGACACGGGCGTGTCCCAGGGCGTGTCGTGTTTGGGTCGATGATTTGGCCAAGAGGTCGATGAATTTTGGAGTCGACGATCATCGAGCAGCGAACACGGCCTGAGACATGGGCGTGTGCCAAGGCGTGTCGAGCTCATGTCGATGATCTGCCAGGGAAGTCGACGATTTTGCTCGACAAAGTGTCGAGACAGGGAACACGGCCTAGGATACGGTCATGTCCAAGGCCGTGTCAGGTGGTCAACGAAGTGTCGAGACGAAGTGTCGAGATAGTGAACACGGCTTGGAGCCCAGGCGTGTTCGGGTTTGACATGGGCGTGTCAAATGGGACACGGGCATGTCCAAGACCCGTGTGAGTCTCGGGTTGGTGTTGGTCATGTGTTGATGGAGGAACGCGCCCGGGAACACGGGCGTGTACTGGATGACACGGGTGTGTCAGGTCGAACACGGGCGTGTCGGGTGCCCGTGTGTTTTTGAGATGCGTCGATTTCGATGGCAGATGGGGAACACGGCCCTGGACACGGGTGTGTCACAGGCTGTATTCGGCCCAGATTTTTCATTTCGGGCACTGATCGCGGTCGTTCATTTCTTTACTTTGGGATCCGACGGCTGGAGGGTTGGTTCTGAAGGTTTAAACCCGGGAATAGGGTTTAGGATCCATCATTTCTCCTTTTTGTTCTCTTTCTAAGATCTAGAGAGAGGGGAGAGCAAGGTGGGAAAAGGAAGGCTAGATCCAGTCACCGGAGGAGCTTTGGAGCTCCAAATTGCAAGCCGACTTCGGATCTACGGAGGCAAGGAGATTACAGTGCTTTTCATCCGCGTAGATTTCCATGGCGCCAAGGAAAAATGCTAGGATAACGATTCTCATCCTAGGACATGTGAAGTCCACTTTTCCTTTGTATAGGAAGCCCGCTCTCGCGATCTTGCAGTGAGTTTGAGGCGTTCCTTCGGGTAGACATGAATATTCCCCGTTGTGTACATGTAGAGTCCGTAATCGAGAACGGATATAGGCATGATGTGTGAAGCCTACCCGGACAAGTTGGTCTTGATCGGTGATGTTGCATTGCATAAATGGACGGAGAAGACTCCGTGCGAATGTTTATTTTTCGGGTTTTCTACGCGGTAGATTGCAACAGGGATCCTTGGGGATTAACTCCATGGTGCACCCAGAAAACTGGGCGGATGCGTGATTCTGCTAACATGGTGGCCTAGGAGCCAACTTGAACATAACCGGGTCATGTGAACTGTGTGACGGAAATGGGACTCGGGGAGGTTTGACATGCGCATATGGCTTAAATTGACGTTGCAACATGAGCAACGGGTCAGGCAGAACCGTACCTGTTTTATGTCGCTTGGTGGGAGCCGTTGGCATAGATGAGGGTCTTCGGTGGTCTATGGCTTAAATTGACATGACTCATGCCGGGAATACAAAATGCTCACAAGATTGATCGTCCAAGTGGCGGTGGTGAGACCGGGGTGTCTATGGATTAAATTGACATGACATTGACCTGTTTACTGAGAATGTACCCTGAGTGCATGGGTTGTGTGGTCGTGCGTGCCCACTCCTGTGATGAAGTGTTTATCTATACTACTTGGTTATGCTAATAAAGTTCAGGGAAAGGAGCATCGTCGCCCCGAATTTGGGGGCGCGATCGTTATAATTTGGTCAGCATAGCTGACCGTTGCCTTTGTTTGCCACCGTTGCGGTGGATTGTTTCTTGCAGGTGCTGTAGGACCAAGCGGTAAATTGCAGGCTAAATCCCAGGTTGCTGAGTCGGCCCTCAAAGGCCTAAATATTGAGTGTTTATTTGCTTTATTCATGTGTGACTGGCCTGCGTGCCGAGGTTTGCAAGACATGTAATTTGAGTAGACAAATGTAAGGCCTTAAGTCCATTGTACTGTGTATTTTACTTCATTCCTATTGGGTTTTTGAGTAGTGGACATTCCTGTTTGGTTGGGTTCTTTAACTTGTAACTTTAATTTACTTCCGCTAGAATGACTCTGTGTAGGACGTTGGATATTGGTTGGATGGTTTCCATTGAGTAACCACCCGGTCTGTCTGTGGTATATGGCGTTGGGCCCCGGCCGGACCTACTATTATATGTTATGCGATGGATAGGGGGTGTTACAATTTTGTATCAGACTACTGGTTTCGGTCAGGCTTAAAATGAATTCGTGGACGAATTCTTTTTAAGGGGTGGTGAGTACCTGTGTGTGCGTCATTCTTTATAACATCAAAAGAACTCATGAATGTCCACTTAGGAATGAAAATACACGTGTTTGAGGAACCTGCGTGTTCCTATAATTGCTTTTTGCAATTTTGTATGGTTGCTGGTGTTTTGCACAACTATAGGTGACCAGAAGAGGTGCTGGGCCGTCAGAACATCCGGTTTCTGAGGATTATCGTGCACCTAGTGACGTGCCTGCAACCCTTCCCTTCGCTGAAACCATAAGAATGGTGGTGGAAGCAGTGTTCGCTGCGATTGGTGCACAAAATGAAAGACGTGTTCAGTCCCCTATTTTTGAGGTAACTCCAACGCCGGGTGGTGTGATGGAGCAAACGACATTTATAGGACCTTTGGGTGAGCAGTTGAACATGCTTTTAGTGCAGGGTACGCACTCATTTGAGAAATATTTGCAAGCATTTCTGATGATAAGACGCTACCCGGGCTCTGAAGTGGAGAGCGAGCAGTCAATGGTCGATAGGTTTTATAATGGCCTGCGCGGCAAATTACGAGTTTTGTTGCTAGGACCAAAATTATTGGGATTCCGAGCCTTGGTGGAATTGGCTAGATCTTTGGAAGTAGATTTGGCAAAAGTCAATCGGACGTCGGAGTTCAGGGTACTAGACTCTCCAGATTCTGCAAAGTCTGCATACCAAAGGAGGAGGAGCAAGAAGTCTAAAACGTCTACTGGTCATGCTCCATATGGTTGTTTTAAGTGTGGCAAGGAAGGGCGCTTTGCCCAAGATTGTCGGATTGGTGCTCAGAAGTTAAAGAAAGCTATGTCAGGAGCAGATATAGGACAAGGTGCCAGAGATCTGAATCTAATCCAAGGAAGCAAGGACCTGGATATGCAGAAGACGGAGTTCAAAATGTCGAACTCCTCAAAGTCTGCGTACCGTAGGTGGTATAAGAAGGCTAGGACTTTGGGTCCAGCTCCTTCTTCTGGTGCTTCTGGGATGACTACGGGTCGAACCCTGGGTGCATGCTTTGATTGTGGAAAGCCGGGGCACTTTGCCCGAGACTGCTGGAACGGACGCCCCAAGTCCGAGAAGAAGCACGCTGTCATGATGGCAGGTACGGCTTAAAGTTATAAAAGTTTAGCTTTAAATACTTGTTGCCCTTGTGCATGTTAGCTTAGAACTGTTTGTGCTAAGCTTTGTTCTGATTTTTGGTTAATTCGGCGAGAGCACCGTTCGCTTAAGGAGCTTCGCATTCCCTTTTGACCAAAGGATTTGTATTGCGCGTCAGAGTACCTCCTTCGATGGAAAAAGACAAATTGGATGTGTTGTTGTCTAATGATGCTCATTGCGCGCGAGTGGAATCTGTTGGGTTTAGGTGCGGATTGGGAGTCAAGACTTTGACTTACAAGCGTTGTTACTACCGCTAGGGGAGCTCGATGTAATATTTGGTATGGACTGGCTCTCGGAGCAGCAAGCATACATTGATCGAAATCGCAAGAAAGTCAAGTTGGGAACTGGTCGTGAGATGACATTTGTGGGCTTGAAAGGGGTCGAGCATGATGTTGGTGTCTGCTCTTCAGATGGTTAAGGCGGTTCGGTGTGATGCCAAACCGGTCATACGTACTTCGTATCGGTTAGCGCCTAAGAAGAAGGACGGAAGCTTGAGACTTTGTATTGATTATCGAGAGCTGAACAAGCTAACGGAGAAGAACAAGTACCTGATCTCAAGGATTGATGATCTGTTCGATCAGGTAGATGGGTCAACGGTATACTCAAAGTTGGATCTCAAGTCTGGATATTATCAGCTGAGGAGAAGGGAGAGTGATATCCCCAAAACAGCTTGAGCATTACGAGTTTACGGTCATGCTATTTGGGCTGATGAATGCGCCATCAATGTTCATGGATTTGATGAACAGGACTTTCAGGGAGTACTTGGACCACTTTGTGATCGTCTTCATTGACGATATTTTGGTGTACTCGCAGAGTGAGGAGGATCACTTCAGGCATCTGCATTTGGTACTGGAGACGCTGAGGAGAAATCAATTGTACGCCAAGTTCTCCAAATGCAAGTTTTGGTTGTCTTCAGTGGCGTTCCTTGGTCACATAGTCAATGGAGAGGGAATTGCAGTGGATCCAGCAAATATTACTGCGATATGAGAGTGGCCTGTGCTTGCTACGGTAGCGGAAGTCCGGAGTTTTCTGGGGCTTGCCGGCTATTACAGGCGCTTCGTGGAGAACTACTCGCGTATAGCGTTACCCCTCACGACTTTGACGAGGAAGGAGCAGAAGTTCGTTTGGACGTCGGAGTGCGCACGAGCTTTTGAAGAGTTGAAGTGTCGGTTGACTACGGCGCCTATATTGAGTTCGCTGAGTGGGATCGAAGGTTTTGAGATCTATTGCGATGCTTCGGGCAGTAGCTTGGGTTGTGTGCTGCTGCAGCATGGAAGTGTGATAGCGTATGGCTCAAGACAGCTGAAAGTGCACGAGAGGAATTATCCGATCCATGACTTGTAATTAGTGACCGTGATTTTTGCCTTGAAGCTGTGGAGGCACTACTTGTATGGGGTAAGGGTCGATATCTATACCGACCATAAGAGCCTGAAATATTTGTTGGATCAGAAAGATCTGAACATGCGGCAATGTAGATGGATGGAGTTCCTGGGGGACTATACATTCAAGATCCACTACATGTCTGGTAAAGGCACTGCAGTTACGGGCGCGTTAAGTCGTCGGGCCCCGGCTCAAGCCAATTGGATGTCGATCCATGACGATCAGTTGGTTCGGGAGTTGGAGGCGTTGGAGATCTCTTGCGTAGACAAGCAGTCGAGTGCTGAAGCGCTATTGAACTAGACGGAAGTTCAGTATGACCTGGCTGATCGGATTCGGCAGGCTTTGGGTGTGGATAGCAGCATGAAGCAGCTCATGGTTGAGGCTCTGGATGGGTCAAATTCCAAATATGAGGTTGTGGACGGATTGCTTTGGAAAGACAGTCGTCTGTGCGCCCCAAATGTGGGCACTTTGCGGGTGAAATTGTTGTACGAGGTGCATCATACCAAGTACACGATTCACCCTGGGAGCATGAAGATGTACCGTGATGTGAAGAAATTGTTCTGGTGGCCAGGACTGAAGAAGGATGTGGCACTGTACGTGGCGAAGTGTCAGACATGCGCCTTGGTGAAGGCGGAATGCCAAAAGTCGGGAGCATTCTTGAAGTCCTTTCCTATTGCGGAGTGGAAGTTTGACAACATTACTATGGACTTTGTGCACGGGCTACCGAGGTCGCAAAAGTGGAATGACGCCATTTGGGTGGTCGTAGATTGTCTAACGAAGGTGTCGAACTTCATTCCGCATAGGAAGGATGATCCGGTTGAGAAATTGGCAAAGTTATATGTGGATAACATAGTACAGCTTCACGGTGTGCCTCGCAGCATCGTGAGTGACTGAGATGGGCGGTTCACGTCCAATGATTGGAGGCTGCTGCAGCAGATGTTGGGAACAAAGCTGAGTTTTAGCAAACCCTTTCATCCACAAACGGATGGGCAAACCGAGAGAGTCAATAGGACAATGGAGGACATGCTTTGCATGTGTGTCCTGGACTTCGGGAAGTAGTGGGAGGACCACCTATACTTGGTGGAGTTCGCGTACAACAATAGCTACCAAGCAAGCATACAAATGGCTCCCTTCGAGTCCCTTTATGGTAGAAGATGTCACACGTCGTTGTCTTGGGTGGAAACGGGCGAGTCAATGTTGTACAAGCGACAAGAGGTGGAAGATGTTACTTCTTTGGTGCGAACCATTCGGGAGAGGTTGCTAATCGCTCAGGACCGCCAGGCAAAGTACTATAATACTAAGCACAGGAACGTGGAGTTCACTGTTGGCGACTGGGTGTACTTGAAGTTCAAGCCATTCAAGGGTGTCTCGCGGGTGCGGCGCTTAAAGAAGCTAAGCCCGAGGTACCTTGGACCGTTTGAGGTTCTGGAGCGGATTAGTGAAGCAGCTTATCGGTTGAAGCTATCAGTGGTGCTTAGTGGTCTACATGATGTATTTCATATATCAGTACTACGGAAGGCGGTGCAAGATCCTTCGCATGTGATCGCGGTGGATCAAGTGTCGGTGGATAATGGGTTAACGATGAAGGTCAAGCCCGTTCGAATTGAGGACTCGGAAGTCAAGAGGCTATGCAACAAAGAGATCGGGATGGGCAAGGTCCGTTGAGACAATTGCGGTTGGGAAGAGCCCTCTTGGGAGCGAGAGCAGGCCATGCTTGAGGAGTACCCGGAGTTGTTTCACTCAGGTACTGTTTAAGTTTATGATTATCTTTCCTTTATGTAATTTCGAGGACGAAATTCTTTTAAGAGGGAGAGAGTTGTAACGCCCCGAAACTCAAAAGTGCGACGGGAGGCATTTTGAGCCAAGTTTGGAATTATATACTCGAGTTAGTTTCCTCTATCGACTTGAGTAGTTTTATACCTACTCGAGTAGTCGGTTCTTCACTCGTGTATATCACCATCTTTTCTCTGAAATTACTGCTAAGTCCAGATTTGACAGATTTTCAAATTCCGTGACATGATTGGTCAACGTGTACGTCATTAAGACCAATTATGACCGTTATTAGTATTCTTATATAAGTTCCTGTCTAATCGACAAATCCTAAGAAGAATAACAAGCTTTCAAGATCAAAAATTATTGAGATTTCTCTGCAACCGTTTTCTCTCTCCAAGTCGTTATTTCCTCTCTCTCTCTTCATGGAACGAAAGCCGCCGCCGTCGTAGTTCTTCTCCGGCAAGGGTTTCGATTTTCATAGGAAATAGACTGAAGAAGTTTTACAGATCGAGATTGTTTCTCAACTGCTCATCCTCTTCCCGATCGTGTAAGACAAAGAAGATTCGAGATCTGTTGCCGTGATTTTATTCATCTTTCTGAAAGTGTCACAAAGCTTACAAGAAGAAGATCCTGGTTGCTTGCTTGCAGATCTGAGAGAAAAATCATTGTTTGTATTTTCTTAAACAATTTTCATTCTTGTAGGAGAAGTTTTCTCCGAGGGTAGGAGTTTTCAACTCCAAGTTTGTAGGAAGTTTTGCCTTCCGAGTTGTAGATCCAGTTGGTTGGATTGAGATTGTAGGAACTTTGTTCCGAGGGTAGGATTAATTTTCAATCTGAGATAGTGGAGTAGCCGAGTCTAGTATATTGCTAGATCGGTGAGGGAAAGTGGATGTACCCAAGATCGGGGAACCACTATAAATCTTGTCTCGTCTGTGATAATTTGATAGATAGATCTGTGCTTTATTCTAAGATTTTTTTTATTCCGCAAAAGACGCACAACTCACCTATTCACCCCCCTCTAGGTGATTTAGGTTGACAACTATTATCTTTCAATTAGAATCAGAGCGAGGTTCATCATTAAAACGTTAACACCTTGATCAGTTCCTGCAATAGTTGTCATTTGAGATCTACCTATCATGGACAAGGCAAAGGATTTTGCCAAGCTTCCCTTATGCAACAAGAACAACTTTCCCATGTGGAAAGAAAGGATCAAATTCTTTATGTAAGTTGTGGATCTGAGGATCTTCATGATAGTTGAAGAAGGTCCTTATATCCTTATGACTGTCTCCACTGTAGATCCTACCAAGAAGGTTCCAAAGAAGCTGGTGGATTTAGACAAGGACGAGATTGCACTTGTCTCACTGGACAAGAAAGCTAAAAACATTATAGCAAGTGCAGTTAATGACTCAATGCTGCAGAACTTAATCCACTGCCAATCTGCAAATGAGATGTGGCAGTCCTTGGTTACCTTGATGGAAGGTACAGAAGAAGTGAGGGATGATCGGAGATCCCTCCTCAATCAGAAGTATGAAGCCTTCTGACAGGGAAGCAAAGAGACCATTGCTGACACCTTTGAGAAATTTTTCAAGATAGTGAATGGCCTAAGAGTCTATGGCAGAGTTTTCACTAATGGAGAACTGAGTGACAAGTTCCTGAGATCACTGACCAAAGAATGGGAAACAAGGTCTGTGCCATCAGGGAGTTTGGGAAGCTGGCTGAGATAGGCCCCCAAAATCTCTTCGGGAAGCTTATGTCATATGAGCTTCAACTCAACACCAGGAAAGCTAAAGAAGTGAAGAGCAGGTCTGCTCTCAAACAAAAATCTGTTGCTCTAAAGGCAGACACCTCTAGAAAGACAAAGGCTGCCTCCCCTGCTCCAGCTCTAGAAATTAGTGAAGAAGAAGAAACTTCTGAGCCTAGTACCTCAGGATCTGAGCTATCAGAAGGAGAGTTCTCACTGCTCTCACGTTAGTTCAAGAAATTCTTGAACAAGAGGAAGCAATGGAAAGGCAAGGATGCCTCCTATAGAAGATCACAACATGATGGTGATCGACAAAGAAAAGGCTCAAGCAGGCATGACAGGTATTCCTCTAAACAGAACAAATATGTTTCGACTGACATTATTTGCTATTGTTGTAATAAGCCAGGTCACGTCATCACCGAATTCCCTCATAAGAAGAAGGAGGGTGGTAGAAGAGAAGAAAAGAAATCCACGCACAACAAGAAGAGGAAAGAGAAGATCCTGATAGCCAAAATGAGCAAGACTCTTAGTGACTCCGACTCATCTGAGTCGAGTGAAGAAGAAGAAGCTTATTTTGGGCTTATGGCTCAAATAGATGATGATCAAGAGCCCCAGTCCACTGGGAAGGTAAACTCTCATACCCCACTTTCAGATTCTGAAGTCTCTGAACATGATTGTGAGGATAGCTCCTCTAACGATGAGTCGGAACTAATGGCCCAATACAAGGAGTTAATCATGGATTACGACAAATGTCGTCGAGTCGTGAAGACTCAAGCTAAAGAGATCAAATCTCTAAAAGCCGGAGAGAGAATCTTGAGAGAGAAAGTCTCAAAGACTGACTCCCTCAAAGAAAACTTCAATAATGTTATTGAAGAATATAACAAGGCTCTTGAGCACCTTGACCTCAAAGAGAAAATCATCAAGGAATTGGAGGGACAACTTGCCGCTGAAAAGAAACTTGTTGAAAGTTTCTCAAAGCCCAAGACAGTTCTCCCATTTATTGTTGAATTCTCAGCAAAGGCCAAGGGAGCTGGGCTAGGCCATGAAGAAGCTCCTAGTAAATCCTCTAGGAGAAATAAGTCTCAACGGAAGAATAAGGCCGCCAAAAAGGCCTTAGCCAAAAAGAAGGGGAAAGCCCCTCAAGATCAGACTACATTCAAGAAAGTCATCTTTCCATCAAATGAGTTTGATTTTGACTCATCCTACGGGCACTTTGCTAGGCCTACCTATGTAGAGCCAAAGTCTCGCTATCAAGGATGGACTCGACCCAGAGACTTTGGCGAAAGTGTCTTTAAGGCACCTTGTGAAGAAGTTATTCTTCAGAGCTATGGCCCTTTCAATCATGGGCATAACTTCAAGAAGGAACCAAAGACAATGCCTGTTGTGGAAAGGCCTCCTAAGGAGAAGAAGACATGTGATTGTCATTATCACGAAGCCTCTTCCTCAAATAATGCTGCCCCTGCTAGACCACAATCCCAAAAGGTCAAGCAGGAGATCATGAGGCAAAGGTACAATAGATTTGACTGTTGGTGTTGTGGAAAGATTGGTCACTTCGCCATTGATTGCTGGTTCAATCCCATAAACGCTGCAACTCCTCATGTCAGCAATATGAGAAAGACCACTCATAATCCTAACACTCGTAGGGGGAGTACTCTAACCCAAGACCAAGGACCCAAACGTGTTTGGGTTCCTAAGGTAAATTGATTATGATTGCAGGTATGTCCAAAGTCCAACAAAACGCCAATCTGGTATTTGGACAGCGGATGCTCTCGGCATATGACCGGGACTAGAAGCCTTATTCAGAACTTTATTCCAGTCGTGAATGGACCAATGGTAATCTTTGGAGGTTCAGACCGTGGAATTACTAGAGGCTATGGTATGATCACTAACGGCAATGTATCCTTCTCGAATGTAGCTTATGTCGAAGGATTGGAACACAATCTCATAAGCATAAGCCAACTCTGCGATAAAGGATACATAGTTGAATTCCATGCTAATAAGTGCTTGATAAAATCCGTTGACAATATGGAAATGATTCTGTCTAACACTCGAAGCAGGAATATTTTTTGTTTAAATTTCATTTGTATAGATTCCTCTACACCAGTGTGCCTTTTAGCAAAAGATAGTGCGTCTCTTGGTGACCAATGGCACAAGAGACTAGCACATATTAATTTCAAAACTATTAACAAATTATTTTCAATGAACTTAGTTCATGATGCCCCAAATGTCAAGTACGTCAAAGATAGACCTTGTCATGCGTGTGTGAAAGGCAAGCAAACAAGGGCTACCTTTAAAAACATTATTGGCAAAGATTCTAATAGATGTCTTCATTTACTGCACATGGACTTGTTTAGTCCACTGAAAATTAGAAGTTTGGGAGGTAAGTATTATACGTTGGTAATTGTTGATGATTACTCGAGCTTTGCGTGGGTTTGACATCTTTACTAATTTTGTCAGGCAAGTCCAGAATGAGTACCACTGCTCTGTAGTCAAAATCAGAAGTGACAATGGAACAGAGTTCAAATCTGGGGCCATGACAGAATTCTGTGAAAGCTTAGGTATCTTTCATGAGTTTTCCTCTCCTCGTACTCCACAACAGAACGAAGTGGCTGAGAGAAGGAACAGAAAACTCATAGAGGCCTGCAGGACAATGTTGAGTGATGCTTCACTTCCGGAGTACTTCTGGGTTGAGGCCGTCAACATTGCATGCCACGTGCAAAATCGAGCACTCATAAACAAAAACCACGATAAGACACCTTACGAACTTCTAAAGGGCAGGAAGCCAACCATCTCATACTTTAGAATCTTTGGCTGTAAATGCTTTGTACTTAACAATGGTAAGTATCATACCACAAATTTTAGCAAAAAGAGTTTTGATGGTATTTTTATAGGTTATAGTAGCATAGTAAGGCATATAGAATTTTTAATAGAAAAACCCTAGTGGTAGAAGAATCGATACATGTTGTATTTGATGAGACGAGCTTGCTGCAAAGCAATCCGTCTAGTGTGCTCATTGAAGATGCAGGTGCAAAGCTGAAAGAAACTAGCTTGGATGAACCGTCCGAAGACAAAGGCAAAAAGTTCATCAAGATCACCACTCTAACTCCTATTGGAGAGCCTGATGATCAAGATGAAGAAGTCATCCAAGATGAAGAAATCACTCTGGTGATAGAAGACAATCCATATGCAAGAACTCTAGAGCTCAGATATCTGAAGGATCATCCCATAGACCAGATCTAGGAGATTCCCGGGACGGTATCAGAACTCGAAGAGGTACAACTAATGAGAATTTATATTTGAGTTTTCTCTCACAGATTGAACCGAAGAAGTTTGAGGAAGCAAACTCAGACGCATCGTGGATAATGGCAACGGAAGAAGAGCTAAATCAGTTCAAGCGCTGCAATGTATGGAAGCTTGTTCCAAGACCCAAAGGAAAGAACATCATTGCAACAAAATGGGTCTACAAGAACAAGATGGATGAAGACGGGACGATCATAAATAACAAGGCTAGACTTTTTGCTAAAGGCTATCGTCAAGAAGAAGGAATCGACTTCGACCAGACATATGCTCCAGTGGCAAGGCTGGAGGCAATAAGGTTGTTCCTAGCATATGTTGCATTCAAAGGCTTCACCATCTATCAGATGGACGTGAAGTCAGCCTTCCTAAATGGTAACATAAAGGAGGAAGTGTATGTGGAACAACCTCCAGGTTTCGTTGATCCTAACTTTCCTGATTACATCTATTTACTGCATAAAGCACTATATGGTCTGAAACAAGCTCCTCGAGCTTGGTATGAGACGTTGTATAGCTTTCTACTTGAGAACAAGTTCACAAGGGGAAAGATAGACAAGACATTATCTCTTAGGGAAATTAAAGGCAAGATTTTGCTAGTGCAAATCTATGTCGACGACATTATATTTGGATCTATAGACGACAACCTCTGCAAAAAGTTCTCAAAAATTATGCAAGGGAAGTTCGAAATGAGCAGTATGGGCGAGCTGAAGTATTTCTTAGGGCTTCAGGTGAAACAATCTGAAGATGGAATTTTCATCTAGTAGACCAAGTTCACCAAAGAGCTAATTAAGAAATTCGGAATGGAGAACGCAACCTCTATGAGGACTCCAATGGGCTCAACTATGTCTCTGGACAAGGATGAAAAAGGAAACTTTTTGATGAAACCAAGTACATAAGCATAATTTGATCTTTGCTCTACCTTACTGCCAGTAGACCTGACATAATGTTTTCAACATGTGTCTGTGCTAGATTTCAGGTGAACTCTAAGGAATCTCACTACGCTGCTGCAAAGCGGATTTTGAGATACCTTAAAGGTACACCAAATTTTGGCTTATGGTACCCAAGAAGTAATGACAGCGAACTAATTGGTTTTTCAGATGCAGATTTTGCAGGTAGCAAAGATGACAGGAAAAGCACCTCCGGGACATGCCAATACTTTGGAAGACGGCTTATCTTCTGGAGTAGGAAGAAGCAGAACTGTGTCGCAATCTCAACGGCTGAGTCAGAGTACATCTCTACAGGCAGTTGCTTTGCACAGTTACTTTGGATAAAGAATCAGTTCAAAGACTACAACATGCAGTTCAAGAATATCCCATTGTTTTGCGACTCTTCCAGCGCAATTGCAATAGCCAACAATCCAGTCTCGCACAGCCGGACAAAGCATATCGAGCTAAGGTACCATTTCATCCGGGAGCATGTAGAGCATGGGGACATAGATCTCCAATATGTCTCCACAGATAGGCAAGTTGCAGATATTTTCACGAAGCCGCTGGACGAGACCAAGTTCTTATTCTTCAAAACGGAACTTGGGATGCTCAACAAAGAGGATTAGAGAAGTTTGGATTTCAAGAAAGCAAAGGAAAATAAAGGGTTAGTCAATTTGGCTTTTCAATTTCTTTATAACCTTGACCTACTCGAGAAATCAAAGGACCTACTCGAGTAGTCCATTTAACTTACTCGAGTAAGGCAATTCATGTACTCGTGTAGTACACTTCATCTACTCGAGTAAGTCGATTCATCTACTTGAGTACCTCTTTATCTCTCGTGTATGTTTCTTTGGATTTTCAAATTTTCTTATATGTCAACCAAGGCTTATGCCGCCTTCTCCTTTTAATTTTTTTTCTAGATGATTAGACATAAACTTAGGGTTTATAAATTCGAAATTCCAAATTCATTCTACACGAGATCTTTTCCAATCTCTCGAGTACCTATCTACCGCTTCTTCTTCCTTCGAGAAGCTGCAGAGCCGCGACTTTTCCTCTTCCCCCCGACAGAGCTTTTCCCAGTTTCTGGATCATGGCCGCCGTCTCCAAGATTGGTGGCTATCCTTCGTCCTGCAAGAACCATGTCGGATCCTCTTCCCCGAGGTAGCAGAATTTTTCTCCAATCTGAAGGTCAAACGACATGGACAAGTTCTGAAATCCAAAGTGAGAGGTATGAAAATCAAACTCACCAAGACCATTGTCTCTCAACTTCTCCGATTACCAATAGTGGATGAAGAAGATGACCTAGATGACGAAGATTCTGACAGAACAAGCTTATTCTGTGGTATTTCGGCAGACGCTCAGTATATCAAACGGTCAGACATGAACGCAGAAGGAAAGTTTCTGGTTGATGTTATTGGAAAGATTTTGCTGTGCAAGACCAACTCCATAAGAGACATTCCACTATATTTCTTCGACATAATGCAAGTCATTGTCTGCCACAAGAAATTCCAGTTTGGCATGTTGATTCTGGACAAAATCAAGGACAGCTTAAAATCCCCCAACTTCTCCAGAATAATCTCTCTGCTCCTCCATAAAACAAATCCTCAGGTATTCAACTTCTCCAAAGGGACCCCTCTTCAACACATGAAGAAGGTCTCCATTTCTTTTATTCAGAGATGGGAGCTCAAACTAAAAAATACTGCCCAAGCTGCTAAGATTTCAGAAGTTCCAGCCTTCGCGGACAGGACTCCATCTCCCTCTCCTCATCATGTGGCCAGCTCCTCTGGTGCACCAAGTGAGGGGGAGCCTGCTCCTTCTATCCCAGTCAGGAAGCCATCTCCACCAAAAACTACCTCATCTCCTCAGCCAGCAACTTCTTCCCTACCTCAAACACCTCAAACTCCTCCAGCAACTCCTTCAGATCAAATACCTCTAGAATCTCTTCTCTCAACAGCTGCTGCTATAGATTCAATTATTGCAGAACTCACTGAAGAAGTGCTGTCTATTCCTCCTCCTCCTCCACTATCTCCTCCAGCTCCATCCTCTGAAATTCACAAGGACTCAACTCCTGGACAATCTCCAGACAATTCTCTAGCCAGGACTTCAGCAAAATCTCCTGATGCCCTCAAAGACCAGCAAGACACAATTCTCCTTTCTGATGAGCCCTCTCCTGAGCCAGCTGAGGCTCCTCTCAGAAACCTGGATTTCTCTATCCCTTATGATACAGAAGAAAGGGATGCTATCATTCATACAACAAGGGCTGCAAGCTCTGTGATTATTGGAGAAATAGCTCCATGGGTAGCTCCTCCTCTTCCTTCTGCCCTTCCTTCATCTACTGCTCCTTCAATTGCTACTGCTACAGACTCTTCCTCCTCAGATTTGATGCAACAGATTGCACTGCTTCTTCAAGAACAGAGGACTTATTTTGACACTTGTCTAAAGACTGTAACTGACAAGGTAACTGCTCTCAAGACTGAGATGAGCAGAGGGTTTGCAGAAATCCAGCATAACACTGACAAGCTCAAGTACTTATTCCAACTTGATGGAAAAGCCCTAGACCACACTATCACTAGTGTTGGAGAAGTTATGGAACAAGGTGTTACCCTTGCAAATAATCAAATAGAACTGGACAAGAGAAATGCAGCCAACAAAATGAAAATATGTGAATAAGTTGGTCTATTCAAAGACACTGCCATAGAGAAGCTATCTATCGAAGTCAGAAAGGGGGAGGGATTA
Organism: Platanthera guangdongensis; assembly: GCA_039583875.1. Lineage (NCBI taxonomy): Eukaryota > Viridiplantae > Streptophyta > Magnoliopsida > Asparagales > Orchidaceae > Platanthera > Platanthera guangdongensis. Next base: position 89,997,339 of record CM077161.1, on the reverse strand, counting down.
GTCAAAGAATATCTAGAAAAATCTGCTGCTCTCCAACAGGAACTATGAGAAACTCACGTGAAGGAAATTAAGGCTGATGTGTTAGCCCAGATACATAGTGTCAAGTTCCACACCTATGACACTGCTGTCTGGATGCATAACCAGATTCTCCCAGAGTTTGCTGCTGACCCCAACATCATTCCCCATCATTTAAATCCTCTAGCTACAGATGCCTCTGCCCCAGCTACTCCTCTGCAACCTACATTCTCTCCCATGCCTGGGAACACAGTTGCTCCTCCAGACACCTATGTTTAAGGCTGGGAAGAAGATCCTGCAGATATATTCTTCAAAGCCCCTCCAGAAATTCAAACCTCCAAGAAGAAAAGGAAATATGGTGAAGGTCCTTCTGCTAGCAAGTCTGTTCCTGCTATAGGTCCTGAACATGCTGAAGTTTGGTCTCCAACCTCCAAATCCCTGATTCTGGAAACTCTCAGATTAGTTATAGAATTTCATGAGAGCAGGAATATTCATTACAGCTCATATGAATGGGAACTTTATGAAAAATTCTTGACCAAAAGGAGAATCTATGACAGAGAATATGGGAGGAACAACCATGCTGCCCCTCCTAGACCTCCCAAATACTATCCTAAACCCTACTGCTACCAAAGAAGACAGTAAGAGAAATTGGACAAACAACAGCATCAAGGCTGATTTTCAAGGACTTTTGAGACTGTGATATGATTGATTGTAGAATTGATAATTTTGGATATTCTTATTTATATAATTCTAAGTTTTTGCTCTTATTATCTTTTCTCATATTTTATTGATTGCTTGCATACATTTTTCTACTTAGCACTTTTTATGTCTATAATTCACCTTAGTGTAAAGGGTTATGACTTCAACAAATAGGGGGAGATTGTTGGGACATATGTCCACATTAACCCAGATTTGATGAAGTCATCCTGGAACTAAGATGAATTAGGTTGTATTTGATATTTTGTTTGAGTTTTGTGGTTGCAGGAGTCCAATGGGAAGTGTAGACCAATGTCAGTCTACAATGGGTCACCAAACACAGGACCATACAATGTAATCTCTCATTGTATGACCTAAGGTGTTGACTCATGTGTAGCCTCTCTATTGGGATATACTTCATTTTCAAGCACTTGGACTATGTGTATAGAGTTGGATGCTGATTTCACCAAAGAAGAAAGAATTTCCACCTTGAAAAATTTTCTAAGTATTCTACTTGTGTAGGTCATTAACTACTCGAGTGAATCACTTGCTTTTTACTCGAGTAAAAATTCTTATACTCGAGTAAGTTTATATCCCTCTCATGAAGTTAAGTCCACATACTCGAGTGGACTGTCACTTACTCGAGTAGCTTACTTAACTACTCGAGTAGATACTTCTTCTTACTCAAGTTGCACAAATTTCGCTCTCCAAAATTCTTCTAAGTAAAACACTTGAGTAAGTATATATATACTCGAGTGGTTATGGATTCTGACTCGTGTAACTATCTTCTATCTCAATAGTAAATTTTCTATATACTCGAGTAGTATGAGTTATATACTCGAGTAGTTCACTTACTACTCGAGTAGTTCAAGCTTCATACTCGAGTAAACTAAATTTCTCTTCTCCTAAATATATTCTAAGTCATTTACTCGAGTAAGTCTTTTCATATACTGGAGTAGACTATATCCTCTCGAGTAGTTCAGTCTGACTACTCGAGTAGCTCATTTTCTAGTGTTCAGAATTTTTTCTAAGTCCTATCACTCGAGTAGTTCATCAAACCACTCGAGTAGTTTTTCTCACCTACTCGAGTAGTACAACTTGTACTCGAGTAGTTCAACTCCTTCCTGTGAATCTTTTTTGTATACTCGAGTAGATCTTCTAAGTACTCGAGTAAGTTGATTATATGTACTCGAGTAGTTGTTCTCTAGCTACTCGAGTAGTCCTGAATTATATACTTGAGTTAGTTTCCTCTATCCACTTGAGTAGTTTTATACCTACTCGAGTAGTCGGTTCTTCACTCGTGTATATCACCATCTTTTCTCTGAAATTTCTGCTAAGTCCAGATTTGACAGATTTTCAAATTCCATGACATGATTGGTCCACGTGTACGTCATTAAGACCAATTATGACCGTTATTAGTATTCTTATATAAGGTCATGTATAATCGACAAATCCTAAGAAGAATAACAAGCTTTTAAGATCAAAAATTATTGAGATTTCTCTGCAGCCATTTTCTCTCTCCAAGTCGTTGTTTCCTCTCTCTCTCTCTCTTCATGGAACGAAAGTCGTCGCCGTCATAGTTCTTCTCCGGCAAGGGTTTCAATTTTCAGAGGAAATAGACTGAAGAAGTTTTATAGATCGAGATTGTTTCTCAACTGCTCATCCTCTTCCCGATCGTGTAAGACAAAGAAGATTCGAGATCTGTTGCTGTGATTTTATTCATCTTTCTGAAAGTGTCCCAAAGCTTACAAGAAGAAGATCCTAGTTGCTTGCTTGCAGATCTGAGAGAAAAATCATTGTTCGTATTTTCTTAAACAATTTTCATTCTTGTAGGAGAAGTTTTCTCCGAGGGTAGGAGTTTTCAACTCCAAGTTTGTAGGAAGTTTTGCCTTCCGAGTTGTAGATCCAGTTGGTTGGATTGAGATTGTAGGAACTTTGTTTCGAGGTTAGGATTGATTTTCAATCCGAGATAGTGTAGTAGCCGAGTCTAGAATATTGCTAGATCGGTGAGGGAAAGTGGATGTACCCAAGATCGGGGAACCACTATAAATCTTGTCTCGTCTGTGATAATTTGATAGATTGATCTGTGCTTTGTTCTAAGATTTTTTTATTCTGCAAAAGACGCACAACTCACCTATTCACCCCCCTCTAGGTGATTTAGGTTGACAACTATTATCTTTCATAAGGTCTTAAGGCCATTGTACTGTGTATTGTACTTCATTCCTATGGGGGTTTTGAGCAATGGACATTCCTGTTTGGTTGGGTTCTTTAACTTGTAACTTTAATTTACTTCCGCTAGAATGACTCTATGTAGGACGTTGGATATTGGTTGGATGGTTCCCATTGAGTAACCATCCGGTCTGTCTGTAGTATATGGCGTCGGGCACCGGCCGGACCTACTGTTATATGCTATGCGACAGATATGGGGTGTTACATAATAAATGTAACACCCTCATCCGTCACATGGCATATTATGTAACACCCCCTATCCGTCGCATGACATATAACAGAAGGTCCAGCTGGAACCCGACGCCATATACCACAGACAGTCGGAAGGGTTACCAAATGAATATTCAAACCATCCAATTAAGACTACTCGTCTTACACAGAGCATTCTAGCGGAAGTTTTTAAAAGTTGAAAGAACCCAAAACTTGAATCCAATAAATATGAATGTCCACAACTACAAAACAGGAATGACACCCAAGAACACTGGAGAGGTACATGGCCTTATGGCCTTACAAATGTTCACTTAATAAAACATGTCTTACATACATCGGCCCGCAGGCCGGCCACACATGATAAGAGTAAAAACAGCTATTCTACGGCCTTCTAGGGCCAGCACAGCAACATGGGCTCCAGCCCGCTACTTGGTACTCGGCTCCGCAGCACCTGCAAGAACTATTCCACCGCACGGTGGCAAACAAAGCAACGGTCAGCTAAAAGCCGACCAGATTATAATGACCCCGCCCCTTACTCGGGACGGCGGTGCTCTTTCCCTGCATAGCATTAGTACAATAAAATAATATAACGCAATTATATTTCACCACAGGTGTAGGCTCGCACGGTCAAACACCCCGTGCACTCAGGGCACATTAACAGTGAATCCGGTCAATATCGTGGCTTCACCACCATCCCAAAGATGGCAACCAAGTGAGCATTTAGCCTATCTGACCACCGTCTAATGCTCCGACTATGCTTACGGCCAGTGCCCGTCTTCGGATTTCTCGCACCGTACCACATAGCCTAGGTCCAATTCCACTTGCTTGTTGCTCACGCCGCATATACAATTTAAGTCCTACGCGCGGGCCAAGCTTCTCTCGGATCCCAAATTTTCCAAAACAATCTCATAACCCAGTTATGATCAAGGCCGGTTCTCAGACCGCCAAGTTAGCAGAACACGTTTCCGCTCAGTTTTCTGGGTGCGCCTTGAAGCTAGCCTTCAAGGATCCCTGCTGCAATCTACCGCGTAGAAACCCGAAAAACCCAAAGCACGGAGTATTCTCCGGCAAAACATAACAAATGCAACATCACCGATCCAGACAAAACACGTCCGGGTAGGCTTCACACACAATGCATATGCCTGTACTTACGATTCCGGGCTCTATATGCAACACAAGGGGGACTATTCACATCAACCCCAAGGAACACCACACACTCACCGCACACTCACGGGAGCGAGATTCCTTATGCAGAAAGAAAGAGCTTCAAACGCTCAAGTTGAGAATCGTTACCCTTGTAGTCCGTTTTGGCGCAATGGAAAAACTACGCGGACAGAACCCTTCGCAACGACCTTCCCTCCACGGATCCGCTCTCTGATTTCGAAACGGTGCTCCGATGCTCCGTCGGCGGCCAGAAACCTCCTTCTTCCTCTTATCTTTCACCTTGGAAGGAGAAAGCTTTGGAGAGAAAATAAGGGATTAACCTCCTATTTCCGGCCTTAATAGAGCAGGATCTCAAACCATCCACTATAAACAAAATGTGATAAGGTCAAAGTTGGCTAATCTTAAGGTCAAAGTTGGACAAACTTAGTGTGTATTACATATGGGCACACCATTACTTCCGTTAAGTCAGTTTGTCCCCAAACTGACTAATCGTATGGGGGTGGTACCATTTTTGAATGACTTCTTTAGTTGAGGATCGTGGAAAACTGATACCATTTGTAAGACCCCCGCCCCTCCCGGATCCCAAAACATGGCACGAAGGTGGTCTTATGCCCAGAACAGCCGCCTTGCGGTAGCATTAGCACACGGGCTAACCTGTACCACAAGACTCATATTCTGCCGGCTACAACCAATATCAATATATATATATATGCCAACCCAACCAAATATAGTAAGAGAGAAGTCAAATCCACACCAAGTATAAGAGTCCAAAGTATATCAAAATAGAGAAGCCAAAACATGCTTATACAATATATCAGAGTACAGTTAATAAATGCCCAAAAGGGCTACATCAGAGTCGCTCAACACTCACATCAGTAACTGACGGTAGCAATGACACCATCCCTTCAGGCCCTGTCATCCTGTCCTGGCTGTCCTGTTGCAAATTCTGTGGCTGCTCTACCTGCGGGTGACCTCCTAAAAAGGAAGACATAGCAACTGTTAGTCGAAAAAGACTAGGTGGCTTCACATCCGCTCCACCGGTGACTCCTCGGCACCGGGCGAAGAAAAGAGCAAGGGTACAAAGTATAATAAATAGTATAAGCAGGTACAAGCAGGTGGTAATGGTACAATAAGATTAACAACAATTAATCTAACAGTTCTACAAGAGTTATAACATTCATCAAGTATAAGTAACTACTGCAGGAAATTAACTTAACTTATAAGGATGCACATACAAGCTTATAAGTTAAGGATCAGTTTACATAAAGTAACTCATCGTATAGGAGTGCCCATACAAAATATATGATGAGAATCTTGTTGTGCAATGATATGAAATGGTATGTATGTTATGCAATCACTCACCCATGTTCAAGCACATGCAATTGCTATGTCGACACAGACTATAGTTCCCATTATTCGAGCAGGTAGCTAACCTCTCAGGCATCAACCGTCGTGGCCAGGCGGTGACAGTAGAGCGGGCATCTCTACTACTAGGCGGGCTATAACGCCCCGAAACTCAAAGGAGCGATGGGTGACGTTTTGGGCCAATTTTAGGTTCTGGCAGGAGGCACGCGGCCTGGGACACGGGCGTATCCCAGGGCGTGTCAGGCTTGTGTTGTCGAGTTGGTCGAGAGGTCGACGAATTTCACTCGACGTTGTGTCGAAAGAGGGCACACGGCCTGCGATACGGGCGTGTCGCAGGGCGTGTCGACCCGTGTCGACACTCAGCCCGCGAAGTCGACACTCTGCGCTCGACGAAGTGTCGAGACATGGCACACGGCCTGCGACACAGGCACGTCCCAGGATGTATCGACACTCGTCCCGGGGATTCGACGAATTTTGCTCGACGATGTGTCGAGACAAGGCACACGGCCTAGGACACGGGCGTGTCCAAGGCCGTGTCGTCAGGTCGACGATCTTCGCTCGACGAAGTGTCGAGTGTCGAGACCGTGTACACGGCCTGGAGCCTAGGCATGTTGAGGTAGACACGGGCAAGGACACGGGCGTGTCCTAGAACCCGTGCAGTGCTCGGGTTGTTTTCGGGATAAATCGATGGGGATACACGGCCGGCCACACGGCCGTGTCAGGTGGAACACGGGCGTGTCAGGCCGAACATGGGCATGTTCGATACCCGTGTGTTGTTCCAGGCGAGTCGATTTTGACGGCGAATGATGCACACGGCCCTGGACACGGGCGTGTGCCAGGCCGTGTGCAGTCCAGATTGGACATTTCAGTCCCGAATCAAAGTCGTTCGTTTCTTTAATTGATGATCCAACGGCTGGGGGTTGTTCCTGATGGGATATACCCGGGATTGGGCCTTAGAAACCCTCACTTTTCATGAGTGGTTATCTTTCTAAAGCTTAGAGAGAGAGGAGAGCCAAGGAAGGAAGAAGAAGCTAGATCCGGCCATTATAGGAGCTTCGAAGCTCCAAATCGTGAGCCGACTTCGAATCCACGGAGGCGAAGAGAGTGTGGTGCTTTTCATCCGCTTACTTTTCCATGGCTCCAAAGAGAAGCGCTAGGGTAACGATCCTCTTCTTGAGCATGTGTAGCTCTCCTTCTTTGCATAGGAAGCCCGCTCTCGCGCGTTTGCGGTGAGTTGGAGGCGTTCCTTCGGGTAGATATGTAAAGTCCTCATTGTGTAGAGTACGTAAGCGAGAACGGGCATAGGCATGATGTGTGAAGCCTATCCGGACATGTTGGTCTGGATCGGTGATGTTGCATTGCATAATGCCGGAGAAGACTCCGTGCCATTGGTTGTTTTTCGGGTTTTCTACACGGTAGATTGCAACAAAGAGCCTTGGGGATTAACCCAAAGGTGCACCCGGAAAACTGGGCGGATGCGTGATCTTGCTGACTTGGTGGCCTGAGAGCCAACTTGAACATAACCGAGTTATGTGAATTGCGATGGAAACGGGACTCGGGAGAAGTTTGACTTGCTCATGTGGTTTAAATTACCATTGCGGGCGCATATGGTTTAAATTACCGTTGCGTTGTGAGCACGGGTTAGATGGAACCGTACCCGTTCTGTGTCGTTCGGATTAGAGCCGTTGGCATAGATGAGAGTCTTCGGCGGTCTATGGTTTTAATTACCGTGACCCATGCCGGGAAGACAAACTGCTCATTGATTGGTCGTCCAAAGGGATGGTGGTGAGTCGGCAGACTTAGACTGTGTTCACCGAGAATGTGCCCTGACTGCACGGGGTGTGTGGCCGTATAAGCCTATGCCTGTGATGAAATGAATATTGTTATATTGCTCGCTTATGCTAATGAAATGCAGGTAAGGAGCATCGCCACCCCGAGTTGTGGGCGGGATCGTTATAATTTGGTCAACATTGCTGCTTGTTTTGCCTTGTTTTGCCATCGTGCCTTGTTTTGCTTTGTTTTGCCCCGAGTTGTGGGCGGGACCGTTGCCTTGTTTTGCCACCGTGCGGTGGCTTGTTGCTTGTAGGTGCTGCTGGACCAAGCGGTCAATAGCGGGCTAAAGCCCAATTTGCGAAGCCGGCCCTCGAAGGCCTAATTGGAGTGTTTACTGTTTTTATTCATGTATGACCGGCCTGCGTGTCGTGGTTTGTAAAACATGTAATATCAAGTGAACCATTTTGTAAGGCCTTAAGGCCTGTACTTTTGTATGTACGACATTCCTATTTGGTATTAGTGGACATTCATGCTTTTGTGATGGGTTATTTATTGCAACTTATTAATCTGCTTCCGCTAGAATGCTCTGTGTAGGATGGCATGATTGGTTGGATGGTTTCCATGAGTAACCACCTGGTCTGCCTGTGGTATATGGCGTCGGGCCCCGGCGGGACCTACTGCTATATGATATGCGACGGATAGGGGGTGTTACAATTTGGTATCAGACTACTGATTTTGGTCGGGCTTAAGATGAATTCGTGGTCGAATTCTTTTTAAGGGGTGGTGAGCACATTGTGTGCGTCATCATTATAACGGTAAAAGAACCCATGAATGTCCACTTAGGAATGAAAATACACGTGTTTGAGGAACCTGCGTGTTCCTATATTGATGTTTGCAATTTTATTTGGTCGCTTAACGGTGTTTTGTACCACTATAGGTGACCAGAAGTGGTGCTGGGCCGTCGGAACGCCGAGTTTCTAAGGCTAACAGTGCACCTAATGAAGCTCCTGCAACACCTCTATCGGCTAAGACCATACGATTGGTTGCCGAAGCAGTGTTGGCCATGATTAATGCGCAGCCTGCAAGGAAAACGCAGTAGCCCGCTCCTGCGATGGAGCAGGTACCACTGCAAGAGGCTGAGCAGAGGAGAGTGGAAGAAGTGGTAGTGGAACCGTTGGTGCCAAGGAGGGCAACTGAGAGGCAGCTTAAGCATGTAATGAGCTTTAACCCTCCGGTATTCTCGGGGTTGGGAACCCCATCTTAAGCTGAAGACTGGCTCTCTAGGGTGAAGAGAGTCATGACAGCAATGGAGACGGAGGAGTAGCAAATGACCACCATCGCTACGTTCCTTCTGGACGGTGAAGCAAGAATGTGGTGGGAAGGATTGGAGCTACACTTATTGAGAGGTAGACAACTTGTTGATGTCTCGATGGAGGAGTTCTCGAGATTGTTCTTGGCTAGATACCTTCCTTCGACGCAAAGGATAGTGTTGGAGAACGAATTTCTGAAGTTGGTTCAGGGTGAGAAAAGCGTGGATGAATATCTCCACGAGTTTACTCGTTTGAGTCGATATGCTAGCTCCACTATTGTGGATGAGGAGCGCAAGACTAATCGCTTCTACGAAGGGTTGAGAGATGAGTTGAGGTTACTACTCTCGGGGCCGATGACGCAGGGTTTCTTAACCTTGGTCAACACGGCCCGGTCCTTAGAAAAGGACATGAAGAATGTTCAAGCGAAGAAGAACGTTGGTGAGAAGAAATTTGGGTTCAAAGTGTCGACTACTTCAAAGTCTGGCTATCAAAGATTCTTCAAGAAGCATAAGACTTCGGGTCCAGCTCCTTTTGGTGCTTCTGGGGCGACTACGAGTCGGACCCCGGGGGCATGTTTTACTTGTGGAAAGACGGGGCACTTTGCCCGCGACTGTTGGAGCGGACGTCCTAAGTCCGAGAGAAAGCCGGGAGCGACTTATGAAGAGAAGGGCAAGGCGGTGGAGTCAACCGCATCCCACTATGCTCCGGCCCAACCAAGGGTGTATAATCTTGGCCAACAGGAGGCCATCAAACAGGCTGATGTGGTGACAGGTATGGTTTAATTTATAGCAAGTCAATTTCTTTGAATACTTGTTATGCACATGTTACCTTACCACTGCTTGTTTAGGATTTGTTTTGATTTGTGAAAATCCGGCGAGAGCACTCTTCGATACGGGAGCTTCACACTCCTTCTTGTCCAAAGGATTTATATCACGCATTGGAGTCCCTTCTTCGATGGTGAAGGATAAGCTGGATGTGTTGTTGCCCAATGGGTGTTCGATGCGCGCGGATAGGATCTGCAATGTTAAGATTCGTATTGGGAATCAGGAGTTCGATCTGCAAGCGTCATTACTTCCGTTGGTGGAGTTCGACGTCATATTTGGCATGGACTGGCTCTCGGAGCAGCAAGCCTATATCGATTGCGGTCGCAAGGAAGTCAAGCTGGGAGCAAGTCGTGAAATGACTTTTACGGGCTTAAAGGGGTCGAGCAAGACGTTGATGTCTGCTCTTCAGGTGGTGAATGCGGTTCGTGCCAGTGCAGAACTGTTCTTTACACTAGTGGAGGTTGTGAAGCCGAAGCCCGCGTTGGATTGTATTTCAGTGGTATCGGAATACCCTGATGTGTTCCCCGCAGATCTTCCTGGAGCCCTGCCTCAATGGGAGATAGATTTCACGATTAAGCTAGTGCCAGGTGCAAAGCCTGTGTCACGATCTCCTTATCGGCTAGTGTCTAAGGAAATGGCGGAGCTGAAAGTTCAACTACAAGAGTTGTTGGAGCAAGGGTATGTGCGCCCGAGTTCTTCGCCTTGGAGCGCGCCGGTCCTCTTTGTTAAGAAGAAGGACGGAAGCTTGAGGCTATGTATTGATTATCGGGAGCTCAACAAGCTGACGGAGAAGAACAAGTACCTGATCCCCCGGATTGATGATCTTTTTGATCAGTTAGTCGGGTCGACGGTGTACTCGAAGTTGGATCTCAAGGCTGGGTACTATCAGCTGCGAATAAGGGAGAGTGATATCCCGAAGACAGCGTTTAGTACGAGATACGGGTATTATGAGTTTACAGTCATGCCGTTTGGGCCGACTAATGTGTCGTCAGTGTTCATGGATTTGATGAACAGGACTTTCCGGGAGTACTTGGACCATTTTGTGATCGTCTTCATCGACGATATTTTGGTGTACTCGCAAAGTGAATCAGTTATATGTCAAGTTCTCGAAGTGCGAGTTTTGGTTATCCTCAGTGGCGTTCCTCGGTCATATAGTGAGTGGAGAGGGTATTGTTGTGGATCTGGCGAAGATTGTTGCGATACGGGAGTTGCCTGAGCTTGTTACGGTAGCGGAAGTCCGGAGCTTTTTGGGGCTTGTCGGCTATTATATGCGCTTCGTAGAGAACTTCTCGCGGATAGCGTTACCTCTCACTACTTTGACGAGGAAGGAGCAGAAGTTCGTTTGGACGCCAGAGTGCGCGCGAGCTTTTGAGGAGTTGAAGTGTCGGTTGACCACGGCGCCTGTACTGAGTTCGCCATGTGGGACCGAAGGCTATGAGATTTACAGTGATGCTTCGGGCAGCGGTTTGGGTTGCGTGCTACTGCAACATGGAAGTGTAATAGCTTATGGCTCGAGACAGCTAAAAGTGCACGAGAGGAATTATCCGGTCCATGACTTGGAGTTAGCGGCCGTGATTTTTGCCTTGAAGCTGTGGAGACACTATTTGTACGGTGTGAAGATTGATATCTACACGGATCATAAGAGCCTGAAGTATCTGATCGATCAGAAGGATCTGAATATGCGGCAGCGTAGATGGATGGAGTTCTTGGGAGACTATACATTCAAGATCCACTACGTGCCTGGTAAAGGGAATGCGGTTGCGGACGCATTGAGTCGTCGAGCCCCAGCTCAAGCCAATTGGCTATCGGTGCATGATGAGCGGTTGGTGCGGGAATTGGAGGCGTTGGAGATTGTTTGTATGGATAGGCAATCAAGTGCTGAAGCAGTTCTGAATTGGACTGAAGTCCGATATGAACTGGCTGATCGGATTCGGCAGGCTTTGGATATGGATGCCCATATGAAGCAGTTCATGGTAGAGGCTCTGGATGGGTCAAATTCCCAATTCGTTGTGGAGGACGGATTGCTTTGGAAAGACGGTCGTCTGTGAGTCCCAAGTGTGGGTAATTTGCGGGTGGAATTGTTGTACGAGGTACACCATACTAAGTACTCAATTCACCCGGGGAGCACGAAGATGTACCGTGATGTGAAGAAACTGTTTTGGTGGCCGGGTTTGAAGAAAGATGTGGCGCTCTACGTAGCGAAGTGCCAAACTTGCGCCTTGGGGAAGGCGGAGTGCCAAAAGCCGGGAGGATTTCTTAAGTCCTTGCCTATTCCGGAGTGGAAATTCGACGACATCTCTATGGACTTTGTGCACGGTTTGCCAAGGTCGCAAAAGGGGAACGACGACATTTGGGTGGTTGTTGATCGGCTAACGAAGGTGTCGCATTTTATTCCGCATAGGAAGGATGATCCGGTTGAGAAGTTGGCAAAACTTTATGTGGATAACATAGTACGGCTTCACGGTGTGCCCCGCAGCATTGTGAGTGACCGAGATGGGCGGTTCACGTCCAATGATTGGAGGCTCGTGCATCACATGTTGGGAACAAAGCTAAAATTCAGCACAGCCTTTCATCCGCAAACGGATGGGCAGACCGAGAGGGTCAATAGGACCATGGAAGACATGCTCCGCATGTGTGTCTTGGATTTTGGGAAGCAATGGGAAGACCACCTTTATTTGGTGGAGTTCGCATACAACAACAGCTACCAAGCGAGTATACAAATGGCGCCCTTCAAGGCCCTATATGGTAGAAAATGTCGCACGCCGTTGTCTTGGTTAGAAACGGGTGAGTCAAAGTTGTATAAGCGATTGGAAGTGGAGGATGCTACTTCTTTGGTAAGAACCATTCGGGAGAGGTTGCTTATCGCTCAGGACCAGCAAGCGAAGTACTATAATGCCAAGCACAGGAACGTGGAGTTCGCTGTGGGCGACTATGTGTACTTAAAGATCAAGCCGTTCAAGGGTGTCTCGCGGGTGCGGCGATTGAAAAAGCTAAGCACGAGGTACCTTGGGCCGTTTGAGGTTCTGGAGCGAGTTGGTGAAGCGGCCTATCGGTTGAAGCTTTCAGTGGAGCTTGGTGGATTACATGATGTATTCCATATTTCGGTGCTTCGGAAGGCGGTGCAAGAGCCTACGCAAGTGATCGCGGTTGATCAAGTGCCGGTGGATAGTGGGTTGACGACAAAAGTCAAGCCCGTGCGGATTGAGGACTCGGAGGTCAAGCAGCTACGCAATAAAGAGATCAGGATGGTCAAGGTCCGGTGGGACAATTGCGGTCGTGAGGAGCTCTCTTGGGAGCGAGAGCAGTCTATGCTTGACGAGTATCCGGAGTTGTTCCGTTCAGGTACAAATTTTGGTTTTGTACATGTCTTTCCTTTATATAATTTCGTGGACGAAATTCTTTTAAGAGGGGGAGAGTTGTAACGCCCCGAAACTCAAAGGAGCGACGGGTGACGTTTTGGGCCAGTTTTGGGTTCTGGCAGGAGGCACACGGCCTGGGACACAGGCGTATCCCAGGGCGTGTCAGGCTTGTGTCGTCGAGTTGGTCGAGAGGTCGATGAATTTCACTCGACGTTGTGTCGAGAGAGGGCACACGGCCTGCGACACGGGCGTGTCGTAGGGCGTGTAGACCCGTGTCGACACTTAGCCCGCGAAGTCGACACTCTGCGCTCGACGAAGTGTCGAGTCATGGCACACGGCCTGCGACACGGGCGTGTCGCAGGGCGTGTCGACCCGTGTCGACACTCGTCCCAGGGATTTGACGAATTTTGCTCGATGATGTGTCGAGACAAGGCACACGGCCTAGTACACGGGAGTGCCCAAGGCCGTGTCATCAGGTCGATGATCTTAGCTCGATGAAGTGTCGACTGTCGAGACAGTGTACACGGCCTGGAGCCCAGGCATGTTGAGGTAGACACGGGCAAGGACACGGGGGTGTCCTAGAACCCGTGCAGTGCTCGGGTTGTTTTCGGGATAAATTGATGGGGATACACGGCCGGCCACACGGCCGTGTCAGGTGGAACACGGGCGTGTCAGGCCAAACACGGGCGTGTTCGATGCCCGTGTGTTGTTCCAGGCGAGTCGATTTTGATGGAGAATGAGGCACACGGCCCTGGACACGGGCATGTGCCAGGCCGTGTGCGGTCTAGACTGGACATTTCAGTCCCGAATCAAAGTCGTTCATTTCTTTAATTGATGATCCAACGGCTGGGGGTTGTTCCTGATGGGATATACCCGGGATTGGGCCTTAGAAACCCTCACTTTTCATGAGTGGTTATCTTTCTAAAGCTTAGAGAGAGAGGAGAGCCAAGGAAGGAAGAAGAAGCTAGATCCGGCCATTGGAGGAGCTTCGAAGATCCAAATCGCGAGCCGACTTCGGATCCACGGAGGCGAAGAGAGTGCGGTGCTTTTCATCCGCTTACTTTTCCATGGCACCAAAGAGAAGCGTTAGGGTAACGATCCTCTTCTTGAGCATGTGTAGCTCTCCTTCTTTGCATAGGAAGCCCGCTCTCGCGAGTTTGCAGTGAGTTGGAGGCGTTCCTTCGGGTAGATATGTAAAGTCCCCGTTGTGTCGAGTCCGTAAGCGAGAATGGACATAGGCATGATGTATGAAGCCTATCCGGACATGTTGGTCTGGATCGGTAATGTTGCATTGCATAATGCCGGAGAAGACTCCGTGCCATTGGTTGTTTTTCGGGTTTTCTACACGGTAGATTGCAACAGGGAGCCTTGGGGATTAACCCAAAGGTGCACCCGGAAAACTGGGCGGATGCGTGATCTTGCCGACTTGGTGGCCTGAGAGCCAACTTGAACATAACCGAGTTATGTGAATTGTGATGGAAACGGGACTCGGGAGAAGTTTGACCTGCGCATATGGTTTAAATTACCATTGCGGGCGCATATGGTTTAAATTACCGTTGCGTTGTGAGCACGGGTTAGATGGAACCGTACCCGTTCTATGTCGTTCGGATTAGAGCCATTGGCATAGATGAGAGTCTTCGGAGGTCTATGGTTTTAATTACCATGACCCATGCCGGGAAGACAAACTGCTCATTGATTGGCCGTCCAAAGGGATGGTGGTGAGTCGGCAGACTTAGACTGTGTTCATCGAGAATGTGCCCTGAGTGCACGGGGTGTGTGGCCGTATGAGCCTACGCCTATGATGAAATGAATATTGTTATATTGCTCGCTTATGCTAATGAAATGCAGGGAAGGAGCATCGCCGCCCCGAGATGGGGGCGGGATTGTTATAATTTGGTCAGCATTACTGACCGTTGCCTTGTTTTACCACCGTGCGGTGGCTTGTTGCGTGCAGGTGCTGCTGGACCAAGCGGTCAATAGCGGGCTAAAGCCCAATTTGCGAAGCCGGCCCTCGAAGGCCTAATTGGAGTGTTTACTGTTTTTATTCATGTATGACCGGCCTGCGTGTCGTGGTTTGTAAAATATATAATATCAAGTAAACCATTTTGTAAGGCCTTAAGGCATGTACTTGTGTATGTACGATATTCCTATTTGGTATTAGTGGACATTCATGCTTTTGTACTGGGTTATTTATTGCAACTTATTAATCTGCTTCCGCTAGAATGCTTTGTGTAGGATGGTATGATTGGTTGGATGGTTTCCATGAGTAACCACCCGGTCTGTCTGTGGTATATGGCGTCGGACCCCGGCCGGACCTACTCCTATATGTTATGCGACGGATATGGGGTGTTACACGGGCATCCACACTGCTTCACCTAGGCCTCCGTATGCCTCAACGCTAAGAACACAACAGCGGAGCCCATGCGTACTATGGCCCAGCGGGGGTCTCGGGTAGATGTGCACCGAGAACACAGCCCCGAACTGACCTTGTGTGACCCGGAAGGGGCCTCAGAAGAAAGCACGAGGACACAGCCCAACCATTCACTTGGCATTGAAGGGGCCCCGGGACATGAACACCGAGGACACAGCCCAACCGCCCAATGTCTAACAGTCAACTCCCGTCGGTGTGACAATCGGCGAGCCCGTAGACCTGCCACACTATCCTTAATCCAGGATTACGACACCGCGTGTCGACTCACACCGCATGCAAATTCCACATCACCGTGGCATGGAAGGGGCTTCGAAAGTAAGCACGAGGACACAGCCCAACCATCCACTTGGCACGGAAGGATCCCCGGGACGTGAACACCGAGGACCAAGCCCAACCGTCTGTTTATACATCATCTCAACACTAACCCAACTAGTGACGGTCAACATCGCACTTACATCCTTCCACAATACTACCCGTAGGGAGACTACGCTCTAAGTATTGGACTACTAAATTTCATTCCAACCATCAAACATACTCATGGCCATATTTTATCCTTCTATATGTCATTTTAAATGATTTCAACATAATATAACATAATGCGCATATATAATAGTTTATCAATTTCTAACAAGTCATTTCGTTTAAGTAAGCTTGTTTCACAATTCAGTTATATGAAGTCCAATTAGTAATCTTCATCATTCATAGCACTACGGCGGTTAATATAAAATAGTTCACCAAAATCTCGAGTTAGTTTGCAACATCGATTCCACCGAATCCAAATCCATATTAGATAAAAACCCAGAATTTAAGTGCATAATAAATCTGGACAGCAAATTTAACCAGAGATTCCCGTAGCTATAGGAATCCGGTGAAGACGTGTAACCACTCGATGGAAAGGTCTTTCCATGGGTTACAACTTTCATATTCAGCCCACAACCCATATTTGAATGTATCCTATTTGAAATCGGCTTCAAAGTCCGCTGCGCACAGAACACAATTTTTGCATGCAGGTTTGCCGGATGTTAATTTCGTTCAGACTTTACCATGGCTGTAGACTTCGCTTAAAGTCTTGCAACCATTCGTTGGAAAGGTAATTTCAAGGGCTTAAACTTTCGTGTTTAGTCGATAGCTCAGATCTGGCCATATCACACCTGAAAATGGCCAAGAATCTCACTGCACGTAGAACACAGATTCGGCACGCATCTTAAAGAGGAATGATTGGCATCGATTCATATCCCTCCTCAAGTTGGTCTTCCAAAATCACACAGAAATTCCTCCTCCCTTATTCACCCTCATGAGGCCATGATTCTTCATGAAACCATCCCCCGTCTTCGCATAAAAGATTGGAGAGGTTGAAGACACCACTAACCTTAGAGCACAAGCCCTAGAACGGCCTCTTCCTAGAGAAATCACCATCTCGCTAGTCAAGACTCTTTTGAGTCAACATTTCACCTAGATATCTACATATCTAGCACCGAGGGAGAGGGGAGAAGGCTCACCTCATTTCCAGTGTTTCCACTATTTTCGGCCATAGATCGTGTAACTCTTCTCGGCGGTATCTTCTCCTTCATGGCGGCGGCGGATCTTCTTCTCCAAGACTTGCTCGAGCAGTTTTCCCTCTCCACAGAAGTTTCTCTCAGGAAAAATGGCTGGGATGAGGAGTGAAAACGGCTAGGGTTTTCTCAACCCTTATATATGAAAAGTGACACGGGTAGGGACATGCCCGTGTCCTTACCTGTGTCCTACTTTGGGCGAAGAGTCGACGGCGGTTTTAGTGTCTGTTCAACATTCGACATGGGTAGGGACACGCCCGTGTCCCGACCCGTGTCCACATGACACGGCTGTGTTCCCTGGCCTTGTCCTTCTCTGGATACATCTCGACGAACTCAACTCGACACACAGACACACGGGTAGGGACATGCTCGTGTCTCTACCCGTGTCATACATTTCATCGATCTCGACACACTTCGTCGATCTCGACATGCTTTGTCGAGCTCAACTCGACACACAGACACACGGGTAGGGACACGCCCGTGTCTCTACCTGTGTCATACATTTCGTTGATCTCGACACACTTTGTCTATCTCGACACGCTTTGTCGAGCCAAACTCGATACACACATGGGTAGGGACACGCCAGTGTCTCTACCCGTGTCACTTCACATGGGTAGTGACACGCCCGTGTCACTACCCGTGTCCTTCTCTGGACATACTTGAGTCATCGAATCGAGAGCTAGCCTCTCCCACACGGGTAGGGACACGCCCGTGTCTCTACCCGTGTCCTATGCTTGACTGATTTCTCCTCCTATTTACAAGTACAACCCAGTTGCCAGCACTCCCTGAGCCCAAGTCAGCTCTCCTGACTCAAAAATGCACACGAGGGGCCTAGTGCAAATCGGGATGTTACAGCTATGGCGATAGCCTATTCTTGATCGGGGAGTGGAGGCCTATGCACCTGCCTCCAACCCGTGGGGTGGAATTTATCCTAGCCCCCTGATTGCGGTCACTTCCTTGGTACCCTTTTTATGGCCCCTGCTCTTGCCACTCGGGCCTCCAGCCCCACCGACGGTTCGGCTCCTGTCGCCCCCACCTAGGCTGCTGCTGCCCTTGGAGCTGCCTCTGCTCCCTCTGTCGGGGCTTGGCTCTCCTCTCCTCTTGTACCCTACCGCTTCTCGGCTCCTTCTCTTCCTCCGTGGCCCACCTGGCCCGCTTCCGGGCAAATTCTGGATTTTATTCCTCCCCATCAACTTCTCACGACGCCCTCTCCATCAGCTCCTCATAGGAGAGGGGGTCACTCTCTTCAGCTCCGTCCTGAAGAAACCTTGCTGCAGTCCCCAGGTGAAAGCCATCATCAGACTATGGCCCGACATCTCCTGGACCTGGTTGACTTCCTCCTGGAACTGGTCAACATAGCTCACCAACGTCTCATTCACTCTCTGCTTGATGTGGAATATGGACTCTAACTCCTTCTTCCTCCTCTTTGAGGTAGTGAACCTCAACATGAACCCTCGGCGCAGGTCCTCGAAGCAGTAGATGGAGTTGGCCGGCAGTTGGTGAAACCACTCCCTCGCCTTCTCCTTGAGGGTGATAGTGAAGAGTCGGCACTTGAAGCCGTCTGATATCTGCCGGATCGAGACCACGTCCTCAAACCACTAGACGTGTTGGACCGGGTGCCCCTTCCCAGTATAGTAGGACATCTTGGATTCTCTGAACCTCTCTGGAAATGGAGGAGAAGAGACCAACTCACTAAAGGGGCTACCTCCCCCTATAGGGCGAGCTGGCGTATCTCGCGGGCCCAGTTCATCGATCCGGCCTCCGCCTGCCGAGCTGGGGAAGAGCACGCTCCCGGGGAGCTCACACCCTCGACCCTCCTCGGCCACCTCCTCCCCAGCTCACCTGTAGGGGCGTCCTCGCCCAGAGATGGGGCGGCAGTGATCTGGGCAGCTAGAGTCGAGCACTCGGCCCGCACGCCGTGTGCAAACTTGACGAGGCTCAGCACCTCGTTCCTGAAATCTTCGAACATCCCCACCGTGGCCAGAGGTGGGGGTGGCGAGTCCGACCTGTCAGATCCTTGTCCTCCTGTCATCGAGCTCGCCGAAGGTTTTCTATCCTGACCACTCTCCACGCTCACTGCACCAAAATGTTGAAACTGAAAGTTCGGTCTCTAGTGGAGTTCACCCGTGGGGAAGGGGTGATCGCGTACCTACTTCACTCCTGCAAGCAAAACAACAAAGGAAACAAGGAAAAACTGACCCAAGGGCTCGGCGGGGACGACCCACCATACACCCAGAAGATCTTAGAGCGCTTCCCCTCCTTAGACAAAGGTCGAGCTAAGGTATCCTCAGAAAGCTCTTGAGAGATGGAGCAAGGGGGCACAAGAAGCATGCTTTCTGAGGTACCCCTTGGGTCCTATTTATAGATCTCTGAAAAAGGCCTACAAATAACCAACCTCTGTTATTCTGGACAGCTATGTGCAGCCCAACTTGGTCTACCAACAATGCAACTTCGTTGTTCTAACAAGCTATTCATACCCATGGGAGGAGCATCCAAGTAATTTTTCCTCTGGGCCCCACTGGGCAGGTCACATGGGCTTGTAGGTCAGCTCGCCACTACACTTCACGCCCAGGGGGTGGGTGCGACCTGGCTCCCGCATCTAGCCCTCTTCTTTGGGCGAGTGCGAGCCAGGCCACCGCGACCCGCCAGTGCCTCTACCGAGGCGAGCTGGCGGCCAGGTTGCCTGTAGAAAAGCGGGTTGGCCCGTTCTCAAACTGCCGCTGCGGGAGCTCCGGAAGGGAGCTCGCGGATCTGGGCTCGTCGAGCTCAAACCCCTGCTCGACGAATGCTGAACTCAAACATCTGCTCGATGAACGAGGGGCACACACTCTGCTCTACGAATGCGGGGCACAAACTCTGATCGACGAACGCGGGCCACAAACTCTGCTCAACGAACGCGGGGCAAAAACTCTGCTCAATGAACGCGAGCCACAAACTCCGCTCGACGAACGCGGGCCACAAACTCTGCCCGACGAACGCGGGCCACAAACTCTGCTCGACGAATGCTCGCTGGCCATAGACTCTGCACGACGAACGCGGGCCACAAACTCTTCTCTACGAACACGGGCCACAAACTCTGCTCGACGAATCCCCAACGTGCAGAGAGAGAGAAGGGAAGGGGCCAGCTCGTGCGGCTCGCCCACCTGACTTGGGCGAGAGCGAGCTGGCCATCCGCTGCCTGCCCACCTATTATTCTGGTACGGGAAGGGTGCCTTGGTCCGCTTGTCTGGCCCGGCGGGCCCACTCGGCGAACACGGGATTGTACAGTAACTACAACTTTTTTATTTATCAGTCTCTATACTTATAAGTGTTGGACTTTGACTTTGTTGACCGGGTCAATAATGGTTTCTTTATATATATTTATATATGTTTAATTACTGAAGAGGAGAGAGAAAATAGTTAGGTGACATTTAATGTGAAGCCACGTGTCTGTTTCTTATTTGTTGTGATAGCCTATATAAAGGCTTTGATGTAGAACTTTACTTTTTTGATGAGATAGTAAAATTTATCCCCTTCCTTGTGTAGAGCACTACAGTGCTGGAGTGATTGTGTTTCAGTTTTTCGGAGTTTGATCCCACGGAACCACTCTACCTGAGCTTGTCGTACGAGCACGAACAGGGAGTTCATTTCACCGAGCGAGTAGGGCTTTTTGCAGCTGGGTGAGAAGGTGATCTCGCCAGCCTCCATCTCGCCTGGTACTGCTCTCGGCGGAGGCTTCTCGCGCCGGAAGCCCTCTCCCGGTGGTCTCGTCGTGCTCGTCTCGCCCGTGCCAGAGGAGAGGTAACTCGGTGTGACCGTATCGCCACCCATCCTGTCGAGTTGTTCGCCTCGCCTGCAGGCGCTCGCCCGTTTCCAATAGGTAGTATCAGAGCCAGGTTTGACCCCCCACCCCCCCCCCCCCCCCCCACCCCCCTGGAAGAGTTAGTGACTAGTGATGATGGCGATGGGAAGTGTCATGTCTGGGCAAGTCCCCAAGTTGACAAAGACAAATTATGGTAACTGGAGTATCCAGATGAAGGTGTTACTCACCTCGAAAGAGTTTTGGGAGATAGTCTATGATGGCTATGAGGATCTTACTGCAGCAGCAGAGGTGGCGTTGACTAACACGAAAAGAACGACATTGAGAGAGTCAAAGAAGAGGGATAAGAAGGCATTGTTCTTACTATACCAAGGTGTTGATGAGGTGACATTTGAGAAAATCTCAAAAGCGAGGAGTTCGAAGGAGGCATGGGAGGTGTTGCAACGCTCCATGCAAGGAGTTGATAAGGCCAAGAAGGTGAAGCTACAGTCCCTTAGAGCTGAGAATGAAGTGTTGAGAATGCAGAGTGCTGAGAAGGTTGGAGACTATGTGACTCATCTACGGGCGCTCACAAATGAGATGAAGCGAAATGGAGAGACGATAGATGACGTGAGTCTCATGGAGAAGCTTTTGCGGTCTATGTCAAAGAAGTTCTGTCATGTGGTGGTGGCAATTGAAGAGCCAAAAGATCTCACTCTGATGTCCGTGGATGAGCTTGTTGGCTCCCTACAAGCCCATGAGTATCGAATGCTACAGGATGAAGAAGAGTCAAGTGGTTTGGGTAAAGCACTTCAGACATAGTTGAACTTCAGAGAGAGCTCTGGGAAAGGGGAGGCCTGCGTGGCCGAGGATACCAAGGAAGAGGTAGAGGAAGAAGAGGAGGAAGAGATCAGGGAAGAAATCATTACCACCAGAGAGAGGCGGAGAAACCTCAAGGTGGGAGGCAAGAAGTGAGAGGAAGAGGAAGAGGCCAAGGAAGAGTCCAAGGAAGCGGTCAAGGAAGAGGTCGTGGTGATATGTCACATATACAGTGTTACAATTGTAACAAGTTTGGGCATATGAGCGATGATTGTTGTGCCCCGAGGAAGAAAGAGGAGATGAACCACTATACAGAAGCAAGCAGTACTGGTGGCGATCCGATGATGTTACTAACCTATAGAGGATCTGAGGGAGGAAAGAATGAAGTATGGTACTTGAACACAGGTGCAAGTAACCACATGTGTGGAGATAAAGATTTGTTCACTAGCCTCGAACCAAATGGTGGTGAGGTCAGTTTTGGTGACGCTTCGAAGATCTCGGTGGAAGGAAGAGTAGATATCGTGTTCATCTTAACTGGCAAGGAGATGCACCTCAATGATGTGTTTTATGTGCTAGGCTTGAAGAGTAACATCTTAAGCCTTGCGCAGTTAGTCGAGAAGGGTTATTGTGTTCAGATGAGAGATGACACGTTGGCCATGAAGGATCATGAAGGAAGAGAGATAGTGAAGGTAAAGATGACGACGAATCGTCCTTTTACGCTGAGAAAGGATGCAAAGGAGACGGTGGGCCTTGCGAGGACCAAGGAAGAAGAAGGGGTGTGGATGTGGCATCACAGGATGGGTCATCTGGGATTCATAGAGTTGAAGCTCTTATCTCATTCCAAGATGGTGGAAGGCTTGCCCAGGATTTTACCCCCAGTCATGCACGAAAGGAAAGCAGAAGAGGCAAACATTTGAAGGTGGCAAGTCTAGAAGAGCGAGGAGACAGCTTGAACTGGTCCACTCGGATATAGGTGGTCCATTTGAGACTACCTCAGTAGGCGGAAGCAAGTACTACATCACTTTCATCGACGATTTCAGTCGGAAGTGTTGGGTATATTTCTTAAGGGAGAAGGCTGAGGCCCTTGACAAGTTCAAGGAGTTCAAGGCAATGGCGAAGAAGGAAAGCGAACAACCACAAAAGGTGTTGAGGATAAATAGAGGTGGGGAGTACACCTCTAGGCTGTTTGATGATTTATGCAGAGAATGGGGGATCTCACATTAGTTGACGGCGGCGTACTCACCTAACTAGAATGGTGTCGCCGAAAGGAAGAATTTGACCATTATGAACATGGCAAGGAGCATGGTGAAGGGCAAGGGGTTGCCAAAGATGTTCTGGGCGGAGGCGGTACAGTGCGCGGTGTACTTGCTAAACTGGTGCCCAACGAAGAGTGTGAAGTTTATGACTCCATTTGAAGCTTGGAGTGGATGGAATCCGAGTGTGAAGCACTTGAGGGTCTTCGGGTGTGTAGCTTACGCTCATGTCTCGGACCAGAGGAGGAAGAAGCTTGACGACAAGAGTGAGAAGTGCATCTTTGTGGGCTACGCTCTGATGAGCAAGGCTTACAAGCTGTACAACCCAGTGATAGAGAAGGTTATAACCTCAAGGGAAATTGGGTTTGAGGAGGATAGTAGCTGGAGCTGGGATGATGAGGTGAGAAGCACCAAGGGGATGTTCTTTGACGATGATGAAGATGGTGGAAAGGAAGCTGATGCTGAGATTGGTGGAGTTGAGCCAGCATCACCCCCTAGTGGAGAGTCAGTGGGAGCTCTTACTCCCTACTCTAGTGGAGCAAGTACTAGTGGAGGAAGTTCTGGTGAGGCTAGCAGTAGCAGGGGAAAAGCTGATCGTCCTTAACCTAGGATGAGGAGGTTGGAGGAAATCTACGAGGAGATGAGACCGACACTTAACAATTTTCTTTATATTGTCTCTTAGCAGATTGTGAGCCACACTCGTATGAGGAAGCTGCCCAAGAAAAGACATGGAGGAAATCTATGGATATGAAGATGGCATCCATAAAGAATAATGATACATGGAAGTTGGTTGACCCACCAGCCCCACAAACCCCTCTGGGTGAAGTGGGTCTACAAGGTGAAGAGGAACAAAGACGGAGGTATAGAGAAGCACAAAACAAGGCTAGTTGTGAAGGGCTATAGGCAAGTCCAAGGAGTGGACTACGATGAAGACTCGTTCCAGTGGCGCGGATTGACACCATTCGGTTGATCATCGCACTGGCATCTCACTATGGGTGGAAGATCTGGCAGATGGACGCTCTATCCGCCTATATGGACGGTTATTTGGAGGAAGATGTGTACATCGAGCAGCCTCCCGGATATGTTGTGAAGGGCCAGGAGAGGAAGGTGTGCAAACTGGATAAAGCACTATATGGGCTGAAGCAAGGTGCTCGTACTTGGAATGGGAGGATAAATGCATACCTCCAAAAGCATGGCTACATGAAGTGTCCTCACGAATATGCCCTCTACACAAAGGTTGAGAAGAACGGTGACATGATGATCATATGTCTATACGTAGACGATATGATATTCACTGGCAATAACCCTACTATATTTGAAGACTTTAAGAGAACGATGATGAAGGAGTTTGAGATGACGGATCTAGGATTGCTCAACTACGTCTTAGGTGTGGAGGTACAGCAGAGAGGAGATGGTATCTTCATTTTAGAGAAGAAATATGCAGAAGAAATTTTAAAGATGTTCAGAATGGAGAATAGCAAGCCTATCTCTACTCCCGCTGATCCTGAACTAAAGTTGAGGAAGGAGTCAAAGGAAGGAGTAGTCAACTCCACTTTATTCAAGAGCTTGGTGGGAAGTCTATGTTACTTGACTTTCACCAGACCTGACATCATGTGCGTTGTTGGGGTAGTAAGCAGGTACATGGAGGAACCAAAGCAGGACCACTTCATGGCTGCGAAGAGGATCCCGAGATACATGAATGGAATGAGAGGCCAAGGAATGAAGTATTCTACCGGAGAGGAGTTGAAGTTGGCTATGTACTCGGACAGTGACTACGGCGGTGATGTGAACGATCGGAAGAGTACTTCCGGCTATGCCTTCCTTGTAGGAATAGGAGTGTTCTCATGGAGCTCGAAGAAGCAGGCAACGATTGTCTTGTCATCATGTGAAGCGGAGTATATTGCAGCAGCGGCTTGTACCTACAAAGCGATTTGGTTAAGGAACCTTTTGGAGGAGCTACATCATCCACGGGATGGCTCTATGACGATATATGTTTATAACATGTCGACCTTCCTGCTCGCGAAGAATCCTGTACTACATGGGTGTAGCAAGCACATCGAGATGAGGTACCACTTTCTCCGTGAGTAGGTGGAGCTGAAGACGGTTGAAGTGGTGTATAGCCCCACCGGAGAGCAGATTGCAGATATCTTCACAAAAGCTTTGAAGGTGGAGACGTTTTTAAGGCTAAGAGGCAAACTCGGTATGTGCTGCCAAGTTTGAGGGGGGGGGGGTGTTGGACTTTGACTTTGTTGAGCGGGTCAACAATGGTTTCTTTATATATTTATATATGTTTAATTAATGAAGAGGAAAGAGAAAATAGTTAGGTGACATTTAATGTGGATCCACGTGTCAGTTTCTTATTTGTTGTGCTAGCCTATATAAAGGCTTGGATGTATAACTTTACTTTTTTGATGAGATAGTGAAATTTATCCTCTTCCCTGTGTAGAGCACTGCAGCGCTGGAGTGATTGTGTTTCAGTTTTTCGGAGTTTGATCCTGCGGAACCACTCTACCTGAGCTTGCCGTGCGAGCAGGAGAACACTCCGAACAGGGAGTTATTGATGAGATAATAACATAAATACCATAAGTTTAACTCCGGAAATTTTACAAGAAATTTATTGTAACTCCGGAAAATTTAAGATAATAACAAGAAATATAGCTTGGAAATTTTCGCAGCAACCTGTAATTTCATTTGTTGATGTTAAATTTTAGTTTGGGAACATTATTTTCTTCAGTGGGTTCTTCCAAGTTAAATTCATTCAACTTTGTACCTGCATCTTCAATGAACACACTAGAAGAGTTTCCTTGCAGCAAGCTCGTCTCATCAAATACAACATGCATGGATTCTTCTACAACCAGCTTTTTTCTATTAAATATCATGTATGCCTTACTATGGCTACTGTACCCTACAAAAATACCTTCAAAACTCTTTTCGCTAAATTTGGTAGTATGATACTTGCTATTGTTAAGGACGAACCACTTAGGGCCAAAAATTCTAAAATACGAGACAGTCGGTTTCCTGCCCTTTAGAAGTTCATAAGGTGTCTTATTATGGTTCTTTTTTATGTGTGCTCGATTTTGCACGTGTCATGCAGTGTTGACGGCTTCAACACAGAAGTATTCCAGAAGTGTGGCATCACTCAACATGGTCCTGCAGTCCTCTATGAGTGTTCTGTTCCTTCTCTCAGCCACTCCGTTCTGTTGAGGGGTACGAGGAGAGGAAAACTCATGAAAGATACCCAAGCTTTCGCAGAATTCCGTCATGGCCCTAGACTTGAACTCTATTACATTGTCACTTCTGATCTTGACTACGAAACAGTTGTATTCATTATGGACCTGCATGACAAAATTTGTAAAGATGTCAAAGGTATCTGAATTGTGTTTTAGAAAGAACATCCATGCAAAGCACGAGTAATCATCAACAATAACCAACGTATAATCCTTACCTCCCAAACTTCTAACTTGCAGTGGACAGAACAAGTCCATATAAAGTAGATGTAAACATCTATTAGAGTCTTTGCCGATAATGCTTTTAAAGGTAGCTCTTGTTTGTTTGCCTTTAACACATGCGTGACAAGGTATA
This sequence comes from Platanthera guangdongensis, assembly GCA_039583875.1. Taxonomy (NCBI): domain Eukaryota; kingdom Viridiplantae; phylum Streptophyta; class Magnoliopsida; order Asparagales; family Orchidaceae; genus Platanthera; species Platanthera guangdongensis. The sequence continues at coordinate 89,970,978 of CM077161.1, read as the reverse complement.
CCTTTTACGTTCTTGACATTTGGGGCATCACGTACTAAATTCAGTGAAAATAATTTATTAATAATTTTGAAATTAATATGTGCTAATCTCTTGTGTCATTGGTCACCAAGGGACGCACTATCTTTAGTCATAAAACACACTGGTGTAGAAGAGTCTATACAAATGAAATTTAAACAAAATATGTTTCTGCTTCGAGTGCCTGATATAATCATTTCCATATTGTCAACTGATTTTATCAAGCACTTATCAGCATGAAATTTAACAATATATCCTTTATCGCAAAGTTGGCTTATGCTTATGAGATTGTGTTCCAATCCTTCAACATAAGCCACATCTGAGAAGGATACTCTACCGTTAGAGATCATACAATAGCCTTTAGTAATTTCTCGGTCTGAATCTCCAAAGATGAACTTTGCCCCGTTCAAGACTGGAGAATAGTTCTGAAGAAGGCTTCTTGTCTTGGTCATGTGCCGAGAGCATCCATAGTACAAATACCAAATAGGAGTTTTGGTGGCCTTTTGACATACCTGCAATTACAAATCAATTTGCCTTAGGAACCCAAACATATTTGGGTCCTTGGTCTCTTATTAGAATACTCCCCCTACGAGTATTAGCATTATGAGTGGTCTTTCTCATATTGTCAACTTGAGGAGTTGCAAAATTCCTGGAATTAAACTATAAGTCGATGGCAAAGTGACTAATTTTGCCACAGCACCAACAGTCGAACTTGTTGTATCTTTGCCTTAAGTTCTCCTGCTTGACCTTTTGAGATGGTAGTCTAGCAGGTGCAACATTCTTGGAGGAAGAAGCTTCATGGTGATGGAAATCAAATGATTTCTTCTCCTTTAGTGGCCTTTCCACAATAGGCTTTACCTTTGGTGCTTTCTTGATGTTATGACCATGATTATACGGGTCATAGCTCTGAAGAATAACTTCCTCATAAGGTACCTTAAATACACTCTCACCAAAGTTTTGGGGGTGAGTCCATCCTTGGTAACGAGGCTTGGGTTCTACATAAGTAGGCCTAGTCAAGTGACCGTAGGATGAGTCAAGATCGAACTCATTTGATGGAAATATAACCTTCTTGAAAGAGATATGATCTTGAGGGGCTTTCCCCTTCTCTTTGGCCAAAGCCTTCTTGGCCGCCTTATTCTTTCTCTGAGCCTTATTCCTTCTAGAATATTTACTAGGAGTTTCAACATGGCCTAGCCCAGCACCCTTGGCCTTAGATAAGAATTCAGCAATGAAAGGGAGAACAGTCTTGGGTTCGAGAAAATTTCAACAAGTTTCTTTTCGGCTTCAAGTTGTGCTTCCAGTTCTTTTATGATTTTCTCCTTAAGGTCCAGGTGCTCGAGAGCCTTATTATATTCTTCAATGGCGGCATTGAAGTTTTCTCTGAGTGAGTCGGTCGTAGTGACTTCCTCTCTCAAAGTGCTCTCCTCAACCTTTAGAGACTTTATCTCTTTAGTTTGAGATTTCACGACTCGTCGACATTTGTCGTAAGCCTTGATTAACTCGTTGTATTGGGCCATGAGTTCAGACTCGTTGTCAGAAGAGTTATCCTCATTATCATGTTCGGAAACATCAGATTCAGAAAGAGGAGTGTGAGAGTTTACCTTCCCAGTAAACTGGGGCTCTTGTTCATTATCAGTCTGTGTCATAAGCCCAAAGTAGGCTTCTTCTTCTTCACTCGACTCAGATGAGTCGGAGTCGCTAAGAGTTTTGCACTTCTTGGCTATTAGGCTCTTTTCTGTCCTCTTCTTATTGTAAGAGAATTTCTTTTACTCTCTCTTTTCACCCTCCTTCTTCTTGTGGGGGCAGTCAACAATAACATGACCTGGCTTATTGCATCAATAACAAATGATGTCAGTGGAAATATGTTTGTTCGGTTTAGTAGTATACCTGTCATGTCTACTTGTGCCTTTTCTGTGTTGATCACTATCATGTCGTGATCTTCTGTAGGAGGCATCCTTGCCTTTCTATTGCTTCTTTTTGTTCAAGAATTTCTTGAACTGTCGTGAGAGTAGAGAGAACTCTCCTTCAGATAGATCTGAGCCTGAGGTACTTGGCTCTGAGGTTTCTTCTTCACTTACTTTTAGTGCTGGGGCAGGAGAGGAAGCCTTGGACTTTCTTGAGGTGTCTGCCTTGAGAGCAACAGACTTCTCCTTGGTTGAAGACCCGCTCTTCTCTTCTTCAGTTTTTCTTGTATTGAGTTGCGGCTCATATGACATAAGCTTCCTGAAGAGATTTTGTAGGTCTCTCTCAGCTAGCTTTCCAAATTCCCGAACAGCACAAACCTTGTTATCTCATTCCTTTGTTAGTGATCTCAAGAACTTGTCATTCAGTTCTCCGTTTGTGAAGACTCGACCGTAAACCCTTAGGCCGTTGACTATCTTGAAAAAGTTTTCGAATGTATCTGCAATGGTATCCTTGGGTCCTTGTCGGAAGGCTTCATATTTCTGATTCAGAAGGGATCTTCTATCATCCCTAACTTCTTCTGTGCCTTCCATCAAGGTGACGAGGGACTGCCACATCTCCTTAGCAGACTTGCAGTGGATTAGTTTCTACAACATGGAGTCATCAACCGCACTTGCTATAATATTCTTGGCCTTCTTGTCTAAAGACACAAGTGTAATCTCATCTTTGTCGAGATCCATCAATTTCTTAGGAACTTTCTTTGTTGGATCTATAGTGGAGACCGTCATAGGAACGTAAGGATCTTCTTCAACAATCATGAAGATCCTTGGATCCACAGCTTCCATGAAAAATCCGATTCTCTCTTTTCACATGGGAAAGTTATTCTTTGTGCACAAGGGAAGCTTGGTAAAATCTTTAGCCTTGTCCATGCTTGGATAATCTCAAAAGATAACTTATGTCAGATCTGATCAAGGTGTTAACCTTTTAGTGATCAACCTGGCTTTGATACTAATTGAAAGTGTTCAGTTGTCTACCTAAATTACCTAGAGGTGGTGAATAGGTGAGTTGTGCGTCTTTTTGCGGAATAAAAAGTTAGTGAACTATGCATAAAAATCTACCGAGCATTCACAGACGACAAGAGATTTATAGTGGTTCCTCAACCTTGGGTACATCCACTTTCCACTCACTGATCTAGCAAAGCACTAGACTCGGCTACTCCACTATCTCGGATTGAAAACCAATCCTACGCCTCAGAACAAAGTTCATATAACTCGATCCACAACACTGATCTACACTTGGAAGATGAAAACTTCCTACAACTCGAAGACAAAAGCTCCTACACTCGGAGAGGAATCTCCTACAAGAATAAATTGAGAAAATGAAATACAAACAGTAATATTTCTCAGATCTTAAAAATCTCGGCCAAGCTCTTCTTCCTTTGAACTTGTGGCTTTATCAGAAAACTTGAAGGGGAGGCTCGGCTAGATCTGGATCTGAAATTTCTTTAACGCAGATCTGGTCTTCTTCCTTTGAACTTACAGATCTGGATTTATAAGTCGACTTGATCTAAATCTTCTTGAACGCAAGCCCTAGGAGATTTGCACGATGATGGTCAGCGGTGGCTTTCATTTTTGGAAAGAGAAAATAGGATTCAGATTTCTTAGACTAATCTTTTAGCATTAATGACGTCCACGTGGACCAATCACGTCATATCCTTTGAAAATCCCGTCGGTTCTGGACTTAGTGAAATTCTGGAAAAACTGACTGAATCACTCAAGTGAGAGATAAGCTACTCGAGTACTAATATGAGTACTCGAGCGGACAGTATCAGATAACGCGAGATGAATTCCTTGAGAAAATTCAGAACAGAACTTATAATCACTCGAGTGGAATAAGATTTACTCGAGTGCTAGAAAGTTTACACGAGATGTGGAGATGAACTACTCGAGTGCTAAAAGTATTACTCGAGAGGTAAAAGGATTACTCGAGAAAACGACTTAGCGAATTTTTCTGGGAGATGAAATCTGGTTACTCGAGTATTGGATTTAGATTACTCGAGAAGTAGATTGACTACTCGAGTACAGAAATTTTACTACTCGAGTATGAGACTTGGAAAAATTCTGAGAGTTAAAATCTGGTCACTCGAGTACTGGAGCTGGACTACTCGAGAACTAGAAATACTACTCGAGTACATGAACAACAACTCGGGTGGGGTAAATAAATCATGAGAATCTTCCTTCTATGACTCGATACAAAATATTCATCTACTCGAGTAATGGACTTGGCCACTCGAGAGCTCTGTTCATACTACTCGAGAACCATTTCCCTTACTCGAGTTCAGACAAACTTACTCAAGTATTTACTAAGTGTTCAACTCGAGTACTTAAGCTTCTACTCGAGTGAAATACTTAGAATATTTTCCTTTTTGAGAATTTTCCTTTCTTCAATAAAATCAGCAACACTTCTTTCTCCAATCAATCCTAGTGCTTGAAAAATGAAGTGTATCCCAATAGAGAGGCTACACAAGTGGTGTTGGGGCCTCACTTGTGCCCCGGTCTTCTTGCACTTTCTGAGGCATCCTTAGCTCGACATTTGGTTAGGGAGGGGAAGCGCTCTAAGATATTCCGGGTGTGTGGTGGGACCTCAATGCTGAGCCCTTGGGTCTATACCCTATTCTTTTTCCTTAGTTGTTTAGCTCGCGGGAGAGAAGTAAGTGTGCAATCACCCCTTCCCCAAGGGTGAACTCCACAGAGATCGAGTTTTTGGTTTCAACACCCACACAATCGATTATCGGCATTCCAATACACAACCAAAAATATCACAAAATAACAATAATAAAAAGTGACACAGAGATTTAACGTGGAAACCCAATAAGGTAAAACCACAGGATGATCAGAGTCTAACCCGAAAATTTGTCACTAAAAATATATGAAAACAATAAGCAATTACATGTCTTTCTCTCCTCGATCCACACATGATCTTTACCAGTTTCGTACTATACAATACAATAAAAAATAGCAGAAAAACTGCAAGTTATAGATAGTGGCGGACAAGACTGATTACACAAATCGTCTCCAAGATTCTTCTTCGAATCCTTACCCAAATCTGCTCCAGATCCAATCTATGTATGCGAAGTATTCTTCATCAACGTCATATAGCATTGTCTGAAAGCTCTTCTAAACTAATATGATTATCACAAACGGCTTTCTATAAAACTTCAAATGCTTTTGATTCGAGAGAAGTGAATGTCTTACCCCCATACTTCATCTCTAGTTATAGGATAACAACCAAGGGGGTAGAGGTGGTAGATGGCATGCAGATGAAGCTTCCCTCGGTCAAAATACATGTTAAATATCATGAAGCTTCCTTTGGCCAATTTTTTAGAAGCTTCCTTTAAAAGCACATGTTGGTTGTATAGTTAAAGATGGTTGGTTTCTCATTTTTCCAAGAAGTTTCCTTCAAGAATACATGCCGATTTCATGATCAAAAGCTGCTAGCTTTTTTCACACTTAGGAGAAAATATCTCAACAATTCTCCACCTTTTCAACTAAGTGAAGAAACTTGTCCTTTTGATAATCTTTCTTCAAATCTCCAACATGTCTCAACATTCAGCCAACAATACCAAATTCGAGTTAAGTTTTCTCCACAAAGGACGAGAACTACACCAAACAACTAATTCCCCCCTTTACCTTTATGTAGAGGAATTTGTCATACTAACGATCTGCACGTAGTGCTCGAACTTCCCACTTAACATGATCTTCGTAAGCATATCTGCTCCTTTGTCATCCATGTGCAACTTCTGCAAATTCATCTCTCTCTGCTTTAAAGTTTCACATATCCAATGACAACGTATGTCAGTATGGTAGGACCTTAAGTGGAAGGTGGGGTAATTACCCAAATGAATCGTACTCCGACTATCATATAAGTGAGTGTAGGACTCTTGAGTGAAACTCATTTATTTGATGAAACACTTCATCCAAAGAAGCTCTTTCCCTACCTCAGTGACTGCAATAAACTCTGCCTCCGTAGTTGATAGTGCAACACACTTTTGCAATATGGATTGCCATGATACAACTCCCCCCGGCAAATAAGATGAGATACTTAGAGATCGATCTTTTGGAGTTTAAATCTCCAGCCATATCAACATCCATGTAGACCAGTAGATCTAGTTCACTATCTCCAAACCTTAATATCAAGTCTGACGTCTCATATAGGTACCTTAGAATCTATTTCACAGTGTTCCAATGCTCTCTCCTAGGGTGGGAGAGAAACCCACTAATAGTGCCAACCACGTGTGCTATATCATGGCAAGTGCACACCATCACATACATAAGACTACCAACTGTAGAATCATAATGTACCTTTTGCATCTCCTCTTTCTTATCAGGTGTTCTCGGACACTGGTCAGCAGTAAGTCTGAAGAGAGTTGGAAGCATTGTGCTCACTTTTTGAAATTATGTGGTGACAGACTGTATAGGAACAATCCATAAATATATTGCAAACAAGGCAATGGTCAGCTTTAGCTGACCAAATTTTAACGACCCTACCCCTCACTCGGGGAGGCGGTGCTCCTTCCCTGCAGGTAAACAACATGTCCATATAAAGCATCAAAACGTGCAACTTAAGCACAATTCACCACAGACATTGGCACGGACGGCCACAGGCTCTATGTACTCATGACACATTTTCTGGCATACCGGAAGCTTAATCCCACCACAATCCTTAGTCCCAGACCGATGGTTCAACATTGAGCATTACTAGTCTTTTTGGCATGTATCCTAAGACTCTCTTCTTCTATGCTACCACAAAGTCAAATGTGCTATATTTCCTTTAGATACATGCCTGTGACTCTATAAAACCCTATTTCGTCACATAGAATATAACAGAAGGTGCGGTCGGGGCACCACGCCATATTCCACGAACAATCAGTGTAGTTATATATTGAGATCATAATCCATTTACGCATCCTAATTAAGAGTGCATTCTATTGGAAGATAAATTTTAATAGCATAGAACCCAACCAAATGAATGTACTCTAAACTCAAGCAGGAATGATACCAATAATACACAAAACATTATAGCCTTAAGGCCTTACAATAGTTTTCTCAAAAATAAGTGTTTTACATACTTCAGCAAAACAACCATGTGATTCAGCCCGCTATTTCCCACTCGGCTCATCTACACTTGCATGAAATTATTCTACCCCAATGGTAGAAGAAAAGCAACGGTCAGCTTTAGTAGTCCAAATTATAATGATCCCACCCATCACACAAGGTGGTGGAGCTCCTTCCCTGCACGCATTTAGCATAGATTTATATTGACAATTATAATGTGCGACTTAAGCACCATTCATGAAAGACATTGGCACGACCGTCCACACGCCTCGTGCACTCAGGGCACATTATCAGTGCACCAAACCTCAAAGGTTCACACCTCTGTACTCAGCGACAGTTAACATAATTTGAGCATTCTCTAATATTTCCGAGCTGAAGCTAAAGACTCACCCCATGCTATGACAAAGTCATGCAAAGATTCAAGCCACTGACTTACTCCAAGTCGAATGCTATAATGTTGGGTACAGTTAAGATCTTTCTCATTGCTCTAATCAGCGGCCGCAACAAGCCACGATGTGGGTCAGCCTCCCCTTTCCCATTCACAACATTACATAACTCTATTATGTTCCTGGGTTAGCACTCATGGCTGCCCAAACTGGGCCCCTTAGGCTTTAGTTCAAAACATTGGCCCATAAGTCTACAAGAGGCAAGCCTCACAAAACTATGTCCACCAGGTCTCATAGCGACATACCTCACAAAACATTGCTCACCAGGAGCTACCTCCAGCGGTAGTTGTAACACCCCGAAACTCAAAAGAGCGACGGGAGGCATTTTGAGCCAAGTTTGGAATTTGGCAGGGGGCACACGGCCTGGAACACGGGCGTGTCCCAGGGGTGTGTCGTGCTTGGGTTAACGATCCGGCCGAGAGGTCGACGAATTTTGGAGTCGACGATTGTCGAGCATCGAACACGGCCTAGGACACGGGTATGTCACAGGTCGTGTCCTTCTCAAGTTGAAGTCGGGTTGTGGTGTGGTTGATACATGGGGTCGGCACACGGGCCGTGTCAGGTAGACATGGGCGTGTCATTTGGGACACAGGCTTGTCTAAGACCCATGTCCTTCACGGGTTGGTGTTGGGGCTGTGTCGATGGAGGAACACGGCCAACCACATGGTTGTATACTGGTTGATACGGGCGTGTCAAACCAGACACGGGCATGTCAAGAACCCGTGTACTTTTCGGGACATGTCGGTTTCGACGGCGAATGGGGAACACGTCCCTAGACACGGGCGTGTCACAGGCCGTGTTTGGCCCAGATTTTGCATTTTAGCTCCGGATCGTGGCCGTTCGTTTCCTTATTTTGGGATCCGACGGCTGGGGGTTGTTCCTGCTGGGTTATACCCGGAAATAGGGTTTGAAATCCCTCATTTCTTTCACTTAGTCTCTTTCTAAAGTCTAGAGAGAGGGGAGAGCAAGGAAGAAGAAAGGAAACTAGATATGGTCACCGACGGAGCTTCGGAGCACCAAATCGCGAGCCGACTTCGGATCTAGGGAGGCAAGGAGATTGCAGTGCTTTTCATCCGCATACATTTCCATGGCACCAAGGAAAAATGCTAGGGTAACAATTCTCATCCTAGGACATGTGAAGTCCTCTTTTCCTTTGCATAGGAAGCCCGCTCTCGCGAGTTTGTGGTGAGTTGAGGCATTCCTTCAGGTAGACATGAATAGTCCCTATTGTGTACATGTAGAGTCTATAATCGAGAACAGATATAGGCATGATGTGTGAAGCCTTCCCAAAAACGTTGGTCTGGATCGGTGATGTTGCATTGCATGAATGGCCGGAGAAGACTCCGCGCGAATGGTTGTTTTTCGGGTTTTTCTACGCGGTAGATTGTAACAGGGAGCCTTGGGGATTAACTCCAAGGTGTACCCAGAAAACTGGGCAGATGTGTGATTATGCCAAACATGGTGGCCTGGGATCCAACCTGAACATAACTGGGTTATGAGATGTGTGTAAACGATACGGGACTCGGGGAAGCATGACCCACGCAGACAGCTTAAGTTGACGTTGCAGTGTTAGCAATGGGTTAGGCGGAACTGTACCCGATCTATGTGATTCGGTTAGAGAGACCTAAGGCACATGGTACTTGTCGTTGGCATAGATGGAGGGTCTTAGGCAGTGGCCAGAAAGACCAAATGCTCACGAGATATTGCCGTCCAAGGGGCGGTGGTGAGTCAGCGGACTTTGACCGTGTTCACCGAGAATGTACCCTGAGAGCACGGGGTGTAAGGCCATGCGTGCCCATGCTTATGATGAAGTGTTTATTCACTATACTGCTTGGTTATGCTAACAAAGTGCAGGGAAAGGAGCATCGCCGCCCCCAGTTTGGGGGCAGATGCGTGATTCTGCCAATCATGATGGCCTGGGAGCCAACTTGTACTGCGTTATGTAAAGTGTGTGATCGAATTGGGACTCGGGGAAGTTTGACCCGTGCATATGGCTTAAATTGACATTGCGGTGTGAGCAATGGGTCAGGCAGAACCGTACCCGCTCTATGTCGTTCGGTTAAAGAGACCTAAAGGTACTTGGCACTTGCCATTGTCATAGATAGAGGGTCTTAAGTAGTGGCCAGAAAGACCAAATGCTCACGAGATATTGTCATACAAGGGGCGGTGGTGAGACCGCGGTATTGACCGGGTTCACCGAGATTATGCCTTGAGAGCACGGGGTGTGTGGTCATGCGTGCCCACGCCTGTGATGAAGTGTTTACACTATACTTCTTGGTTATGCTAACAAAGTGCAGGGAAAGGAGCATCGCTGCCCCAAGTTTGGGGGCGGGATTGTTATAATTTGGTTAGCATAGCTGACCATTACTTTTTTTGCCACCGTTGCGGTGGATTGTTGCTTGCAGGTACTGCGGAGCCGAGCGGTAAATAGCGGGCAAAAGCCCAAGTTGCTGAGCCGGCCCTCGAAGGCATAAATATTGAGTGTTTACTTGCTTTATTCATGTATGATCGGCCTGCGTGTCGAGGTTTGAAAAACATATAATTTGAGTAAATAATTGTAAGGCCTTAAGACCATTGTACTTGTGTATTGTACCTTCATTCTTGTTGGTTTGAGTAGTGGACATTCATGCTAATGCTGGGTTCTTTATTTTACAACCTTTAAAATGATTCCGCTAGAATGACTCTGTGTAGGACGTTGGTTATTAGTTGTATGGTTTTCATTGAGTAACCACCCGGTCTGTCTGTGGTATATGGCGTCGGGCGCCGACCGGACCTACTGCTATATATTATGCGATAGATAGGGGGTGTTACAATTTGGTATCAGACTACTAATTTCGGTCAACTTAAATTAATTCGTGGACGAATTCTTTTTAAGGGGTGGTGAGCACATGTGTGTGCGTCATCGTTATAACATCAAAAGAAGTCATGAATTTCCACTTAGGAATGAAAATACACGTGTTTGAGTAACCTGCGTGTTCCTATAATTGCTTTTTGCAATTTTCTTTGGTCGCTTAACAGTGTTTTGTGCAACTATAGGTGACCAGAAGCGGTGTAGGGCCGTCAGAACATCCAATTTCTGAGGCCAATAGTGCACCAAATGATGCTTCTGCAACACCTCCCTCGGCTGAAACCATACGATTGGTGGCCGAAGCAGTGTTTGCCATGATCAATGCGCAGCCTGCAAGGCAAATGCAGCAGCCCACTCCTGCGATGGAGCAGGTACCGCTTCAAGCGGCTGAGCCAAGAAGGGTGGAGCAGGTAGTGGTGGAGCCTCTGATGCCTAGGAGAGCAACTGAAAGACAGCTCAAACATGTTATGGGCTTTAATCCTCCTGTGTTCTCGGGGTTGGGAACCTCATCCCAAGCTGCATATTGGCTCTCCCAAGTGAAGAGAGTCTTGACAGCGATGGAGACGGAGGAGTGGCAGATGACCACTATAGCTACGTTCCTGTTGGATGGAGACGTTAGGCTGTGGTGGGAGGGTTTGGAGCTGCATCTCTTGAGAGGAAGGCAACTTACAGATGTCTCGATGGAAGAGTTCTCGAGACTGTTCTTGGCAAGGTACCTCCCTTCGGCTCAGAGGATAGTGTTGGAGAATGAGTTCCTGAAACTGGTGCAAGGAGAGAGTAGCGTGGATGAGTATCTCCACGAGTTTACTCTATTGGGTCGATACGCCAGTGCCACATTCGTGGATGAGGAGCGTAAGACGAACCGATTCTATGAAGGTTTGAGAGATGACTTAAGGCTACTGCTCTTGGGGCCTATGACGCAGGGTTTCTTGACCCTGGTCAATACGGCTCGGTCATTAGAAAAGGATATGAAGAATGTGTAAGCAAAGAAAAGCTCTGGTGATAAGAAGACGAAGTAAGTGCCGACTACTTTGATGTCTGGTTATCGTAAGTTCCATAAGAAGGCTAGGACTTCGGGTTCGGCCCCTTCTTCCGGTGCTTCTGGGGCGACTACGGGTCAGACACCGGGCACATGTTTTACTTGTGGAAAGCCAGGGCACTTTGCCCAAGAATGCTGTAGCAGACGTCCCAAGTCCGAGAGGAAGCTAGGAGAAACCTATGAAGAGAAGGGCAAGGCGGTGGAGTCAACCGCGTCCCATTATGCTCCGACTCAACCGAGAGTTTATAATTTTGGCCAACATGAGGGCATCAAGCAAGCGGATATGGTGGTACCTAGATCGACTAGGCGAGACATCGGGCTCAATTGATCCCGATACCATGTGACTCGAGAGCAAAAATTCGAGCATTCACTTCTTGCTCGGGATCGCCGGAGGAGCCGCCTCCGGCAGGCTCATCGTCAGGAAACGCCAGCCACCACCTCAATGAAGGTGGTGGCGATAATCGCCGGCGGTGGCGCCGGCCCAAGTGACCGGAAATGAGAAATCTTGTTGATCCAGGTCGGGCTCATCCCAGCCGTTGGCTGGAGGTAGGGGATGAACGGATGTCGTCCGTTTCATTTGATATGATTAATGAATTATATTAATGTGAAGAGTAAATTAAATATCACATTTTTACACATTCCTTGCATGCTAAACATAGGCCTCTTAAATGAAAATTTAGATCCAGACATCAAAATGAAAATTGTAGGACAAAGTCTTACCTTCAATTTGCCACCCTAAACTTGAGATTTGGAGCAATAGGGCTCCCTGTAGGACCAATCTACTAGGACTGGTCCTAGGCTATGACAGAAATTTAATTGAATGCCCATGCCAAACCTGCAGTCCACATGACCCAAAATATTGGGTATGTGCTTGATTAGGTCAAATGTAGATACTGTAAAAATATGAGAATTTTTGGAAGAAATTTTCCTATAGTTTTTGTGAAAATACATATAAATAAATTAATTGAATATTTGGAGAAATACAACTCCAAATGGCCCCAACTTTTGGTGGCATGTACTTTGGGTCAATATAGGACCATGATAAAAATTTTAGCCTTTTTGGGCCTCTGCATGTTGGGTAAACCCACTTGCATGAGTATGATGTATATATGCTTGGGGTGCCTTTAGCAAAACTTTATATAATGGGGATTTAGCCCCTTTGGAACATGAAAAGTCTATAATATCTTGGTCAGGGGATTATTAGGGTGAAATATACCTTCAACAGAAGTAATGGGATTTTTGGGATCAAAAATCCCATTATTTGGAATTTTTGAGTATTAGGCCATTTTAGAATAAAAATTTGAAAATAGGGTTATTGATGAGTTAAAATCCTCAAATTTTGTTAAAAACTCAAGGGAGTCATATTTAACCCATGAAAAAATTTATGGGTCTGTTAGATGATTATATTTTGGAATAATGTAGAATTTACAGTTTTTCTCCTTTATGGAATTATTTAAAAAATGATGGAAATTTCAGTGGGAATATTATGGAAAACTTCCTTGTGATTTAATTATGTGCTTGTGACCTTGTGTATTTTTCCTAATATTTTGGGATGCCTTTATAGATTTAAAATCCCATAAATGACATTTTTGTTATATTTGACATTTGCATTTTGGTGAACCAAACTACTGTTTAGGACCATCAATTTTAGTATTTGGTATTATTTCAGTAATTTACATCTGCAATAATTTTCCTAGAATTGTTAGAAACACATTTAATATACTTCATTTGTAAAGTGGCCAATTCACGGATTTAACTTAAAATGAAAATTAAATGGAAATATAAATGGGAAAATTACAAATTTTGAAAACCAATCATAATTAGCCTAGATGATCATCAGGAAAATTTATTAGACTAGGGGGATCATTTGATATAGTACTTCTTGTATAAAGTGACATAGGCCACTTAATTAAAGGATTTAATTTAGGGTCATATGATTTAGAAAAATAGTGAAAATTCCACATAATCAGTATCATATATCATACCATCCCATGATAAATGGTTAGGGTCACTTTGGCCAAGAAATTGGAACTCATACTTTATGGGTGGTAGTAGGTCATGGGTTGCGTCTAGCTCAGATAGTATATATTACTAGGACCGCAGGGGGATAAGAATAAACATTCAGATGGTAATTATTTTGGGAGAATAAACCCTGGTTGGTCTAATATAGGTCATATCTTGGTTACGAGTGATAGAGCGCAAGTCCTAGGAGAGTAATTATAACAAAGGCCGGCGGAAGACCGTCGCCCTTCTATTAACATCTTAAGTCACTAGGATCACTCCAGAGTAATAATTAGAGCGGAATATGGACAAGGGGTAGACACTAATAAGAGTAAATATCCTTGAGAAAGGGAGCTTTGGGATTCAACACATCGTAGTTCCTAGTGCCCTCGAGAGCCCTTCACCGGGCATGCCTTGGGCAGTCTTGGAATTAACCCTAAACTACTAGGTGTAACTAACACTAGACAAGAGTAGTCTAATAGGTTAAGGCAGTGTGGTTCATTCTCACCTGTGATGGGTTTGAGGGATTTGAATAAACGCACAAATGTGCATTCTCACCCGTGGAGGGTTGGAGGTATTCAGAACTAAGGCACTGATGTGCAATCTCACCCGTGATTCGTTGGAGGGTTTCAGGACGGTTTGGTCCTGCGGGCTGGAGGCTTGGGTTGTAATGTCTTGCATGTGCATAAACTTGTGGCGGGTTATGCGGTACTAGTCTAATCGTCACACCGATGGCAGTACTATGGCTCTGGCGAGGTGTGATGGCTTGAGGGGCCAGTGGGTTATTTTACGCTGCGGTCTGGAGGACGATCCCTGAAAATGCACACTCGACCAAAAAGACTGGTGGGTGGCCAGCAAATAGTACGCAGAGACTCTAGAGTGCACCTAGGACGTGTACAGAGGTGTATGGGAGGTCTAGGCCTGGTAGTCTGATACCCGCCTAGGACTGGAGACGCCCGCTCCACTACTGTCGTAGCCACAATGGTGGTACCAGAGAGTGATGCTAGCTCCGAAAAGTGGGAACTAAAGGTTTGTGATCACAGAGTCATGTGTGTGAGTTGCACTTGTATGAATCATAAAACGCATGCATGTCATACATTCATAACTAGGTCATACGCACCATGGATCACTATCATATAAATTAGTATGGGCTCTTTTATATGATAAGTTATATTTCTGGAAACCTTAACTTATAGGTTTGTATGGGCATTCATATAAGTTAAGGTACTTCTATGATGGTAGTAGTAGTTTATTTTACTTACTGTCTTTACTCAGCTTACTTCTAGTATTGTTTATTTACTGTACATACTTGTTCCTGTTCTGTTCTTTTACTTCCTACACTATATATATAGAACTGCTAGAATAGAGATATTGATGTATATCTACTTGTTAGTATAGTTCCATTATCACCTGCTTTCTTGTTTTACCCATTGTAGTCCTCCGCTTCGTCCTCCCACCCGGTGCCTAGGAGTGGCGGGGCGAGGTGCGGAGGAAACGACTTAGTCTTTTAGACTAACGGTCGGTGTGACCAATCATTTTAGGATCTCGAGGAGATGGAACACCAGCATGACGAGGTGGCAGGACGTGAGGAGCTGATACCACCACCATCTACTACTACTACTACAGCCCGACGTCAGGTGGGACGAGTCTTCTGAGGATTGTGTAGCTTCCGCTTGTTGTCATTTATGAGAGAGAGATATTTGTCATTATGTACGGGGCATAAGCCACTTTTCTCTATTTTATATAACTCATGCTAGACTGATGTACTCTATTTATTATGAGATATTACTATGACTTGTGGACTAGTGGTTGCTTTATATACTGCTTTTACTTCTTACTCTCTTTTGGTCAAACAGGTTATATGATCGTACTAGCCCGCAGAATCGGCATGTTGCGGTGTTGACTAACCCGTGTGTTAGTGCCACCGTAAGACGGCGGTTCTGGGCATAAGACCGGGTTAACTCCTTTGTAGGGGGGTCTTACAAACTGGTATCACTTGAACAAACGATCATAAGAGAAGAAGTCCACACCACTGGGCAACCCCGCTCGAGCATTAGTTTGCAGACAAACTATGCAGCGAAAGCAATTGTGTGTTCATGTGTAAAGAGTCACATAAAACAGTCCACATAAGCAATGAGTTAGGCCAATTCTAATATAAACCTTACCTTTGTGCAGCCTCCCAGGGTTGTCGTACCGCAGAGTGTGGCTCCTTCCCCTCCGGATCCCACTCCTTTTCTACAGACAGAGATGGGCCATACCTTGACGGCCATCCTTGAGGCCTTCAGGGCCCAGCAGGTTCCGACGCCGCTGCCGAATCCGGGATCAAACTGGCTGAGTGCGTTCAAGAGTTTGTCCCCGCCCATGTACCACGGGATGGAGAATGCAGTAAAAACGGAGGAATGGCTCGAGGCTATACATGAGATGCTGGCAGGCTTCAGCTGCCCTGTCAGCGAGGTAGTTCATTTGGCGACTACTGTACTGGATGCCCATGCGAAGTGGTGGTGGAAGTCCATGATGGACTCCACCTATGCGGATAGGGATCTGACAGATATATCTTGGGAGGAGTTCGGCGAGGTATTCTTGGAACATTTTGTGTCCACCACGGATCGGGATGAGTTAGAAGAGAGGTTCTTGAATCTCAAGCAAGGGACCAGATCGGTGATTGAGTACCAGAGAGAGTTTTCCCACCTTGACAGGTTCATAGGGATACTTGATACAGACGACGGGAGGTATGCCAAGAGATTATATCGGGGCCTTAGAGACGATCTGAGGCAGGCCCTCTTGTTCATCTCTCATGGCACATCAGCTCAGATTATTGAGATGGCCAAGAAGCTGGAGGCAGACCAGCTGATGGTGCAAAATAGAGGAAAGACACCACTGGATGGGTCGTTCTTTGGGGAGAGCAGTCGGGGCTCACAGAGGGGCAGAGTCATTAGGCACGGGAGAGGTGGAGGACGTTATCGTCCCAACTACAGGCAGGAGCAAGGACCCCCTGCAGCACCAGCTCCTCTACCACCACAGACACATGGCTAGATGAGACTGGATGATCGTGGCCAGCGACCGATAGTTTGTTTCGAGTGCCATCAGTCGGGCCATATTATATCTGAGTGCCCGCATCGGTTTTGTCCACTTCCTCCTCCACCTCCTCCACCACCGTTGTCCCCTCCAGTACAGCAGAGCCGAGGTCGAGGATGAGGTCGAGGTCGGGGCCGAGGCCGAGGACCTTTTGGTCGAGGCAGAGGACAGGAGCAGATGTATGTATTGGACCTCGTTGAGCCGAGAAATCCGGAGGAATTCATCACAGGTATATAATTTATGTCATGAAATTAAGACATGTTCCTTTAGTATTACTATTTTACATAATCTTAACCACGAAAAATGACTACCCATTTGAAACTCAATCAACCTCAGGCATAGTCTTCATCAGTGGTAAGCCCGCTCATACACTATTCGATACAGGTGCTTCGCACTCGTTCGTATCAGAAGCCTTCGTTGAAGGATTGGACGGCGTCGAACGATTCACGAGCTCGATGATGAGAGTGAGGCTATCTGATGGGTCGGTACTACTATCATCTGCCAAGTGTAATATGGAGGCAGAAATCGGCAGAAAGACTTTTGAAGCGCCTGCGACGATTCTGAAGATGCCAGATTTGGACTTGATCTTGGGCATGACTTTGTTACATTGGAACCATGCCCAGATCGACTTCCCGTCAAGGAGGATCACCCCGAGGCACGAAGACTCCCATGTCATCGTCGAAGGTATTAGACTTGTCTCCCATATCTTATTATCATCTGTACAGGCTGTCAAAGCCCACAGGCAGGGAGAGGAAGTGTACATTATCTTCTTCGAGATGGCGGGAGTAGAGAATTCTATTGTGGATATTCCGGTGGTTCGGGATTTTTCTGACGTGTTTCCGGAGAAATTTCCCGGATTGCCACCGGCCAGGGACACGGACTTCCATATTCAGTTGGTGCCAGGGGCAAGGCCTGTATCTCGGGCGCCGTACAGGATGGCGCCGAAGGAGCTAGCAGAGTTTAGGATGCAGCTATAGGAGTTGGTAGAGTCAGGGTTTGTCCGACCGAGCTCATCACCGTGGGAAGCTCCGGTGTTATTTTTCAAGAATAAGGATGGCTCCCTATGTCTCTACATCGACTACCAGGAGCTGAACCGATTGACGGTCCGGAATACATACCCGCTACCCCGGATAAACAAGCTTTTTGATCAGCTTCAGGGAGCCTTCTGGTTCTCCAAGTTAGATTTGAGATCGGGGTACTATCAGCTGCGGATCCAGGAGGAGGACATTCCGAAGACGGCTTTTAGGTCCCGCTATGGATTGTATGAGTTCACGGTGATGCCATTCGGGCTCACGAATGCGCCTTTTGCATTCATAAGCTTGATGAATCGCGTCTTCGAGCCCTACTTGGACAAATTCGTTATAGTTTTCATCAATGATATGCTGATCTACTCCCAGACATAGGAAGACCATACTCAGCATTTGGCCTTGGTTTTGGGGAAGCTGAGAGAGCACCGATTGTATGCAAAGTTCTCCAAGTGCCAGTTCTGGCTGCAGAAAGTGGCATTCCTAGAGCACACTATCAGTGGGGCAGGGTTGGCTGTGGACCCAGCCAAGATGCAGGTAGTTAGAGATTGGCCGCGGCCAAAGTCAGCGTCGGACATACGCAGTTTCCTGGAACTCGCAGGATATTATCGTAAGTTCGTGGAGGGGTTCTCGAGGATAGCACTCCCCCTCACATCCTTGACAAAGAAGGAAGCAGCTTTTATATGGATGGAGAAGTGCGAGGCGGCATTTCAGGAGCTAAAGGACAGGCTCACCTCTTCCCACATCCTTGCACTTCCATTTGGGAAGGAAGGATTTCATATATATACCGATGCCTCATATCAAGGGATGGGTGCAGTCTTGATGCAACACGGGCATACCATCACTTATGCTTTGAGGCAGTTGAAGAAGCATGAACAGAATTATCTCGTACATGAATTAGAGCTCGGGGCGGCGGTATTCGCATTAAAGATCTGGAGATACTACTTATATGGGGTTCATTGTGATATCTTCTCGGATCACAAGAACCTCAAGTATGTTGACACGCAGAAAGACCTGAACCTGCGCCATAGGAGGTAGCTTGAATTCTTATGCGATTATGAGTACACCATGCATTATCATCCGGGTAAGGCGAACACCGTGGCAGACGCCTTGAACAGGAGAGCCAACACCTCAGTATCGGAGACTCGAGTGATGTCTATGGAGCTATTGCAGATGTTAGAGGACATACACATTTCGGTCTTTTCTGAGTCCCAGCCAGAGGTCTACCGGGAGTACTTGAACTCCCTGATCGTGGAATGTGATATACGAGTGCGCATCAGGGTACAACAGAGGTTATATGCAGCTTTGGTGCCGGTGTTCAGGGCCCTGGAAGGGGATAGACCAGGTGATTATTCTTTGTTTGATGGCCTCGTTCATTTTTGCGGTCTTGTTTATATACTCATAGGAGGTGGTATCCGGGAGGACATACTTAGGGAGGCACATAGTTCTCAGTACTCAGTGCGGCCCGGTATCACTAAAATGACACCTGATCTGCGAAAGAGCATGTATTAGCCAGGGATGAAGAGGGAGATCATATTTTATGTGACACACTGCGAGACCTGCCAGCGAGTAAGGCGGAATGCAAGAGCCCTGGAGGGTTGCTACAGTCGCTGTCGGCCCCTGAGTGGAAGTTTGAGGATATTGCTATGGATTTTGTGCACGGATTGCCTCGCTCCCACTCGGGGAACGATTCTGTTTGGGTCATTGTCGACAGATTGACCGAGGTGGCCCAGTTTATACCTATTAGGAAGGACAGCCCAGTTACTGTTTTGGTGAGGTTGTTTGTGGAACAGTTCGTCAGATACCATGGGGTCCCCAGGACAATTGTCTCGGATCGTGACGGTTGATTCACTTCTAGGGAGTGGAGAGTGGTGCAGGTGTACTTGGGTTCTCAGCTTACTTTTAGCACTGCTTTCCATACACAGACGGACGGTCAGACAGAGCGGACCATCAGGACCATGGAGGATCTGCTACGATTATGTATACTGGATACGGGGAGGCCCTGGGAGAGACTGTTACCTCTGGTCGAGTTCTCCTACAACAACAGTCACCAGGCAAGCATCGGGATGGCACCTTATGAGGCTCTTTACGGGACGAAATGTCGGACACCGCTATCTTGGATACAGAATGAGGACCCCAGGGCACTAGGATAGGAATATATTGAGGATACGGATGCTCAGATATGATTGATCAGGGACCGGATGCAAGAGGCACAGAGTAGGCAGGCGAAGTACTACGATGCGCGGAATCGAAAGGTAGAGTTCCAGGTGGGGGACAGAGTATTCTTGAAGATACATCTGATGCATGATATTTCTCGAGTGTGGAGGCACAAGAAGCTCAGCCCTCAATATATGGGACCATATTTGATTCTGGAGCGGATAGGCCCCTTGGCCTACAGGTTGGAGCTGCCACCAGAGCTGGGAACCTTGCACGACGTCCTCCACGTCTCCTCGCTACAGAGAGCTCTCCTTTGGCCAGAGCAGCATATCGCCACTACAGTAGGCCCGCTAGCGTCCGACATATCAGTTCGTTTGGAGCCGCTCCGGATCGATGATACCACGATCCGAGTGCTGTGGAAGAAGAGGGTTCCCCTGGTGAAGGTGTTGTGGTCGAACCATGGATATGAGGAGCACACCTGGGAGCCGAGGGATCTGATGGTAGAACGCCACCCAGAGCTTTTTACACCAGGTAACACTTTAATTATTTGTTAAAGTACTTAAATTTTCATGCTTGGAAACCCCGTAGACCCGAACGTGAATTTCAGGGACGAAATTATTTCTTTGTTTATTGGAATTTGTAATATCTCACTTTCAATTAGACCCCTCTACTTAGGTTGGGTTAGGGTATGTGGTGGGGGCTTGGGTTTAGGCTAGGTTTGAACCATGGGATTAGGGTTTAGTCACATGGGGCCCACAACAGGGCCCAAGGTAGTCTAAGTCAAACCAACCCCAAATTAGGGTCCTAGCCACACATTGATTCCACCACTGCATCCCTAACCCTAACACCAACCTAAGGGAACTATAAGTCATATCACAAGGTCACCAATTGACTAGAGTTAACCAACGTCAACCCTAATCTTAATTTGGTCAAACTCACACCTAAAGGCCCAAATAGTCCAAGTGGGACACCACCATGGCCCAACTCAAGTTGGGTGGTGTCATAGAGTCCATGACCTTCAAGTGGGGTCAGCCCACTCATCAAGTTGACCAAGTCAACCCTAAAAGTCAACAAAGTCAATATGAAGCCTAAAGGAAGAAAGAATGAACCAAGCCCACTCCGCATGGGCTAGGCCCATTAGTCAAGGCTCATGACCAACCCAAGAGGCCAAGGACTGCCCCTACCCCTCTGATTTAGGAGAGAGGACACATGCATGGGGGTAAAATTGGAATTTTTGGGGGAAAAGAGTAGAGAGTGAAAGTTTGGGGGATAGATCTTAACTAGCACTAATTAGAGTTATATGTATAACTATAAAAAGCAGAAGATCACAGCACAAAGAAAATAAAGAAAGAGAGCAAGCAACCAGAATACACAAGGATTTTATAGTGGTTCCACAACCTGGGTACATCCACTATGTAACGCCCCAAAATTTGTACCATTTAATTTCGGGTTCGTCGAGAAGGAAAATTGGTTTCTGCAGGGGGCACACGGACTAGGACGCGGGCGTGTCCCAGGGTGTGTCAGGCTCAGTCGACGATTTGGTCGTGAAGTCGACATTTTTCGCTCGACGATGTGTCGAGACAAGGCACACGGCCTGAGACACGGGCGTGTCTCAGGGCGTGTCGAGCCCGTGTCGATGATCGGCCCGGGGAGTGGACGAATTTCGCTCGATGATGTGTCGAGATAAGGCACACGGCCTAGGATACGGGCATGTCCAAGGCCGTGTCAGTCAGTCGACGAACTTCGCTCGACGAAGTGTCGAGACAGTGAACACAGCCTGGAGCCCAGGCGTGTTGAGTTAGACACGGGCAAGGACACGAGCGTGTCCAGTACCCGTGTGACTCTCGGGTTGTTTTCGGGGCTGCAGCTCAATTGGTGATGAGAGTTGAAAGAACTCCATAGTTAAGCGTGCTCGGGCTGGAGTAGTACTGGGATGGGTGACCTCTTGGGAAGTCCCCGTAGTACGGGCTTGACTATCGAGTTTACCTCATCAAAGGGAGGCTGCGGCCACCAACAACCCACATGTGGATGGAGAGAGGTTGGGGTGCTTGGGCTGCAGTCCGATAGCGTTGCCTAGAGCGGAGTCGTGACGTCGTCACGTTGGATCGGCTAGGGGCGTTACACACTATTCTACCACCTTGGTAGGAATCCACTCAGAGTTTTGATCAAGTGCTTGACACCAATGAGCTTTTGATCAGGTGCTCAAAAACCAAACCTCAAGTCTTTTGATCCGGAGACTTGCAACCAAGAATAACTTTTGAAGGGAGTTATAACCCTTTATACAGTGATGGGTGAGAGATGATATTGTCTTTATCAATAAACTACTGAGAGGACTTGAGTGGATATGATGTTAGCAAAGAGCTCCCCGGAGATGTTGATGGTTCAGGAAGAACTGGAGCTTTGCTTCAGGGTGATAGGCCTTCGGAATGATGATGGCTCCAGCAAGCTTCTTAGACTGATATGAATGTATGTCTCTTGAGAAGCCTGGAGCAGATGGAGAACTCTGATGAGTAATGCAGAGTTCCTCCTTCTTCTTCTTCTTCTGTAAAACTGAAAAGCCTTCACTATGTTCTTGTTCACTGCCTTATCATTATTTGCTGTAGTGTTCTGTCTTCTATGTGTGTCTCTCTATCTATCTGTATATTTTTATGAATCTCTTATATCTAATTCAAACAACTGGATTCTTTAATCTTGAAGACGACAGAAGCATTCCTGAGAATAGAAGATGCCTTGGGAATTAATCCTGAATTAATTCCTGAAAAAAGCCCATGTTTAATGCATCATTTGAACGGCTATTTCCATATTGACTGTAATTAATTCTTGAGTTGATCTGCCAACTGTAAATAAATAGGCATGGTCATTGACTGTAATTAATGCTGCCGACTGTAACTGATTTCACAGAATTCGTCGACCTAAGCTCGCAGATCGTCGATCTCAGCTTCTATTTCGTCGAGCTGGGAATCTGTCTTGAGTTTAGCGATCGTCGACCTGAGCTCGAAGTTCATCGAGCTCAGCTGGAATTCGTCGAGCTAAACTTCTTGCTTGAGATCAGAGTTCGTCGACCTGAGTTTAGAGAAGGAACTCAGAATTCGTCGACCTGAGTTCGACGAACGTCGAACCCATCGTCGAACTAATTTTCTGACTTTGTCTTAACTGCATTTCTTGGAATTCTTCTGAGGCAAATCTGGAAATAAACCTATGACCCATGACTATACATTTTGGGTCAATTCAAGCAAACTTAATAGGGATCATAGCCCAAATCTGAACTAGGTTTCCAACAATCTCCCCCTATTTGGGTGAGGACACTATTTACATAAAAACAAAGATAATACAAAGCAAAAACAATCTGCCTGATTTATAAAAATTTTCAGCAGATGTACAAGGGTGCTTTGAGAAATAAAATAAAGATATTGTTGCATCCTTCAAAGTAGTTTCCTCTTTATAAAACAAACAATCTCCACTATTTACTTTTCCTTGCCCAAATTCCTTGCCCAAATCTAAGTAGAATTTATAACTCTCCACTGTTGTAGCCTTTCAGATAATCTCTCATTATACAACCACTAAAGTATTCTCTATATTGGCTGAAACTATAGCTTTTGATTATTGTCATATACCACTGCAATATTGTGGTAAGGCATGTCTTGTCCTGCCTTGTCCTACAAAGAGATGTTAGAAGTTCTGGACCCAGATTACCTTGGGTCCTGGTTCTCTTTTATAATAATTAGAAATAAAAGAATATCCAGGTTGATTATGATAACCAAGTGGATGATATTTTCTAAGAGGGATTATCCATTCAGTAAAAGGATTTTTAACATTTTGAGCTTGATTATAATTTTGAAAGGAATAAAAATTTTTGTTCTGAAATCGTGAGTTCGACAAATTAAAGTAATTTCGTCGACCTGAGTTCGACGAATGGTATTGAGATCGTCGATCTCTGTTCGACGAATTATATCTATTTCGTCGAGCATAGATTTCAGACCAGTTAAGATTGAAATCTTTGTTCATAGTTTGTCGAGCTTTGTTCGATGAATGATGTTGTGTTCGTCGAGCTCGGTTCGATGAATTATTTTGAACTAAACTTTTCTGAAGGTTTTTGGTTTGATTTGGTAAAACTTCATTTATTTTGTCTATGTTCTCTAACTTATCTTTTCCTTTAGTTGATTCTAGATGACTTATTTGTTCAAGGGCATTTATTAAATCTTCTTTAAATTTTATATTTTCAGAAGACACAGTATTTGATTTCTCTCTGAGAAGTTTTATTTCTTTTTCTAATAATTTAAACTCAATTTTAAATTCTTCTGATGAAAGATCAGGGGTAGATATTACCTGATCTTCTGATTCACATTCTGATTCTTCATCAGAGTTTGATTCTTCATCAAGGGTTCTGCAAGAGGCATTTATTGCCATTAAGAAGAACTCTCTTGCTCTTGACTCTTCTTCATCTTTAGTTGTGCAGGATGTAGCTTCAGAGTCACTCCAGGTTTCAGCATCAATTATTCTTTCTTTAGCTGAACCAGCAGCCATTGCTGTGAGGGAGTCCCATATATCTTTTGCAGATGAACATTCAACAACTTCTTGAAAAATGTCATCAAACATTGATTGTGCAAGAATGTTCATTGCTTGTGCATCAGCAATCTTCAGTCTTTTTTAGGCATCTATCCATTGAGATGATAGAACAAAATTGGGACTTGTTGTTTCCTGAGGTGGAGCTGGACCTGACAAGATGGAGTTGAAAATGCTTTCATCAATGGAGTTCATATAAAACCTAATCCTTGTCTTTCATGATGCAAGCTTATTTAGATTGCACAAAGGTAGTCTGGTGCTTGAAAACTCTTCATTTTGTGTCATGATAACTCTAAAGATATATAAGATCTATCAGATCATTTTGGTTTAGGTGTTAGCCTGTACAACCAAGAAAACCTCCTCTGATACCAATTGAAAGTTTGGTGGATAGATCTTAACTAGCATTAATTAGAGTTATATGTATAACTATAAAAAGCAGAAGATCATAGCACAAAGAAAATAAAGAAAGAGAGCAAGCAACCAGAAGACAAGGATTTTATAGTGGTTCCCCAACCTGGGTACATCCACTCTTTTGTCACCCTGGTAGGAATCCACTCAGAGTTTTGATCAGTTGCCTGACACCAATGAGCTTTTGATCAGGTGCTCAAAAATCAAACCTCAAGTTTTTTGATCAGGAGACTTGCAACCAAGAATAACTTTTGAAGGGAGTTATAACCCTTTATACAGTGGGGGGTGAGAGATGATATTGTCTTTCTCAATAAACTACTAAGAAAACTTAAGTGGATATGATGTTAGCAAAGAGCTCCCCCTAAGATGTTGATGGTTCAGGAAGAACTGGAGCTTTGCTTCAGGGTGATAGGCCTTCAGAATGATGATGTCTCCAGCAAGCTTCTTAGACTGATATGAATGTATGTCTCTTGAGAAGCCTGGAGCAGATGGAGAACTCTGATGAGTAATGCAGAGTTTCTCCTTCTTCTTCTTCTATAAAACTGAAAAGCCTTCACTATGTTCTTGTACACTGCCTTGTCATTATTTGCTGCAGTGTTCTGTCTTCTATGTGTGTCTCTCTATCTATCTGTATATTTTTGTGAATCTCTTATATCTAATTCAAACAATTGGATTCTTTAATCTTGAAGACGGCAGAAGCATTCCCGAGAATAAAAGATGCCTTGGGAATTAATCCTGAATTAATTCCTGAAAATAGCCCATGTTTAATGCAGCATTTGAATGGCTATTTCTATATTGACTGTAATTAATTCATGAGTTGATCTGCCAACTGTAAATAAATAGGCCTGGTCATTGACTCTAATTAATTCTGCCGACTGTAACTAATTGAACAGAATTCATCGACCTGTGCTCGCAGATCGTCGAGCTCAGCTTCTATTTCGTCGAGCTGGGAATCTGTCTTGAGTTTAGCGATTGTCGACCTGAGCTCGGAGTTTGTCAAGCTCAGCTGGAATTCGTCAAGCTAAACTTCTTGCTTGAGATCAGAGTTCGTCGACCTGAGTTCATAGAAGGAACTCAGAATTCGTCGACCTGAGTTCGACGAACGTCGAACTCACTATCGTCGAACTAATTTTCTGACTTTGTCTTAACTGCATTTCTTGGAATTCTTCTAAGGCAAATCTGGAAATAAACCTATGACACGTGACTATACATTTTGGGTCAATCTAAGCAAACCTAATAGTGATCCTTGCCCAAATCTGAACTAGGGTTTCAATAGAGAGAAGAGAGGGAGAAAGGAAATGGTGTCCATGTGGCTCTCCTTCTCCCTGCCCAAGCAGCTGGCTGAGCTTCTCAGGGATATTCCTGCAAAGTGGAAGGATTTGAGGACATCTGGTGGCCAGGAGGAGATTCCAAAGCTTGGTCGGCCACCCCCCCCCCCCCCCCTTAACTTCAACTTCTCCCATAGCCACCCCCAGCCAAAAGAAAGCCCACCATCACCTTCAGTGAGCTCAGGTGAGTGGAAATCGACAACTGGAGCACTACCACCAAACTCGCCGCCAAGCCTCAATTTCGGTTTGTTTCGCATCACCTCTCACCGTACTAGAATCATAGATCGAACAGGCGAGACATCTGGCTCAATTGAGCCTGATACCATGTGAGCTGGGAGCAAAACTTCGAGCTTTCACTTCTTGCTCGGGAACGCTGGAGGAGTCGCCTCCGGTAGCCTCATCGCTAGGAAATGCCAGCCACCACCTCAACGAAGGTGGTGGTGATAATCTCCGGCGGTGGCGCCGGCCCAAGTGGCCGGAAATGAGAAATCTTGTTGATCCAGGTCGGGCTCATCCCAGTCGTTGGCTGGAGGTAGGGGATGAACGGATGACGTCTGTTTCATTTGATATGATTAATGAATTATATTAATGTGAACAGTAAATTAAATGTCACATTTTTACACATTCCTTGCATGCTAAAAATAGGCCTCTTAAAGGCAAATTCAAATCCAGAGATCAAAATGAAAATTGTAGGCCTAAGTCTTACCTTCAATTTTCCATCCTAAACTTGAGATTTGGAGCAGTAGGGCTCCCTGTAGGACCAATCTACTAGGACTGGTCCTAGGCTAGGGCAGAACTTTAATTGAATGCCCATGCCAAACCTGCAGTCCACATGACCCAAAATTTTGGGTATGTGCTTGATTAGGCAAACTTAGACCCTGTAAAAATATGAGAATTTTTTGAAGAAATTTTCCTATAGTTTTTGTGAAAATACGTATAATTAAATTAATTAAATATTTGGAGAAATACAACTCCAAATGGCCCCAAATTTTGGTGGCATATATTTTGGGTCAATATAGGACCATGATAAAAATTTCAGCCTTTTTGGGCCTCTGCATGTTGGGTAAACCCACTTGCATGAGTATGATGTTTATAGGCTTGGGGTGCCTTTAGCAAAAATTTATATAATGGGGATTTAGCCCATTTGGAACATGAAAAGTCTATAAAATCTTGGTCAGGGGATTATTAGGGTGAAATATACCTCCAACAGAAGTGATGAGATTTTTGGGATCAAAAATCCCATTATTTGGAATTTTTGAGTATTAGGCCATTTTAGAATAAAAATTTGAAAATAGGGTTATTAATGAGTTAAAATCCTCAAATTTTGTTAAGAACTCAAGGAAGTCATTTTTAACCCATGAAAAATTTTATGGGTCTGTTAGATGACTATATTTTGGAATAATGTAGAATTTACAATTTTTCCCCTTTATGGAATTATTTAAAAAATGATGGAAATTTCCGTGGGAATTTTATGAAAAACTTCCTTGTGATTTAATTATGTGCTTGTGACCTTGTCTAATTTTCTTAATATTTTGGGACGCTTTTATAGATTTAAAATCCCATAAATGGCATTTTTGTTATATTTGACATTTGCATTTTGGTGAACCAAACTACTGTTTAGGACCAGTAATTTTTGTATTTGATATTATTTCAGCAATTTACATCTGTAATAATTTTCCTAGAATTTTTAGAAATATATTTAATATACTTCATTTGTAAAGTGGTCAATTCACGGATTTAACTTAAAATGAAAATTAAATGAAAATATAAATGGGAAAATTACAAATTTTGGAAACCAGTCATAATTAGCCTAGATGATCATCAGGAAAATTTATTAGACCAGGGGGATCATTTGATATAGTACTTCTTGTATAAAGTGACATAGACCACTTAATTAAAGGATTTAATTTAGGGTCACATGATTTAGAAAAAATAGTGAAAACTCCACATAATCAATATCATATATCATGCCATCCCATGATGAATGGTTAGAGTCACTTTGGCCAAGAAATTAGAAGTCATACTTTATGGGTTGTAGCAGGTCATGGGTTGCGTCTAGCTCAGATAGTATATATTACTAGGACCGCAGGGGATAAGAATAAACATTCAGATGGTAATTATTTTGGGAGAATAAACCCTGGTTGGTCTACTATAGGTCATTTCTTGGTTACGAGCGATGAAGCGCAAGTCCTAGGATAGTAATTATAATAAAGGCCGGCGGAAGACCGCCGCCCTTCTATTAACATCTTAGGTCACTAGGATCACTCCAGATTAATAATGAGAGTGGAATATGGACAAGGAGTAGACACTAATAAGAGTAAATATCCTTGAGAAATGGAGCTTTGGGATTCAACCCATTGTAGTTCCCAGTGCCCTCGAGAGCCCTTCACCGGGCATGCCTTGGGCAGTCTTGGGATTAACCCTAAACTACTAGGTGTAACTAACACTAGACAAGAGTAGTCTAATAGGTTAAGACATTGTGGTTCATTCTCACCAGTGATGGATTTGAGGGATTTGAATAAATACACAAATGTGCATTCTCACCCGTGGAGGGTTGGAGGGATTCAGAACTAAGGCACTGATGTGCAATCTCACATGTGATGGGTTGGAGGGTTTCAGGACGGTTTGGTCCTGCAAGCTGGAGGCTCGGGTTGGAATGTCTTGCATGTGCATAAACTTGTGGCGGGTCATGCAGTACTGGGCCAATCGTCACACCGATGGCAGTACGGTGGCTCTGGCAAGGTGTGCTGGTTTGAGGGGCCAGTGGGTTGTTTTACGTTGCGGTCTGGAGGACGATCCCCGAAAATGCACACTCGACCAAAAAGACTAGTAGGTAGCCAGCAAATAGTAAGCAGAGACTCTAGAGTGCACCTAGGACGTGTATAGAGGCATATGGGAGGTCTAGGCCTGGTAGTGTGATACCCGCCTAGGAGTGGAGACGCCTGCTCCACTGCTGTCGTAGCCACAACGGTGGTACCAGAGAGTGATGCTAGCTCCGAAAAGTGGGAACTAAAGGTCTGTGATCACAGAGTCGTGTGTATGAGTTGCACTTGTATGAATCATAAAATGCATGCATATCATACATTCATAACTAGGTCATACGCATCATGGATCCTTATCATATAAATTAATATGGACTCTTTTATATGATAAGTTATATTTCTGGAAACCTTAACTTATATGTTTCTATGAGCATTCATATAAGTTAAGGTACTTCTGTGATGATAGTAGTAGTTTATTTTACTTACTATCTTTACTCAGCTTACTTCCAATAATGTTTATTTACTGCACATACTTATTCCTGTTCAGTTCTTTTACTTCCAGCACTATATATACGGTGCCTAGGAGTGGCGGGGCGAGGTGCGGAGGAAACGACTTAGTCTTTTAGACTAACGGTCGGTGTGACCAATCATTTTAGGAGCTCGAGTAGATGGAGCACCAGCAGGACGAGGTGACATGACATGAGGAGCTTATACCACCGCCATCTACTACTACTACTGCAGCCCGACGTCAGGTGGGACGAGTCTTCTGAGGATTGTGTAGCTTCCTCTTCTTGTCATTTATGAGAGAGAGATATTTGTCATTATGTACTGGGCATAAGCCCCTTTTCTCTATTTTATATAACTCATGCTGGACTGATGTACTCTATTTATTATGAGATATTACTGTGACTTGTGGACTAGTGGTTGCTTTATATACTGCTTTTACTTCTTACTCTCTTTTGGCCAAACAAGTTATATGATCGTACTAGCCGGCAGAATCGGCGTATTGCGGTGTCGACTAACCCGTGTGTTAGTGCCACCGTAAGACGGCGGTTCTGGACATAAGACCGAGTTAACTCCTTGGTAAGGGGGAGGGGTCTTACATAAAAAGCTACCAGAAAGTCAATTTGCAAAATGCAACTGCAATCTATATGAAAACCAAACATTACAGATTTAGGTATAGAATGCAACTGCAACCAAGGTTTAAAAAGTTACCAGAAAGACAATTGGGAAAATGCAACTGCAATCTATATGAAAACCAAACATTACAGATTCGGGTATAGAATACAACTGCAATCAAGGTCTAAAAAGCTACAAGAAAAACAATTGAAAAAATGCAACTGCAATCTATATGAAAACCAAACATTACAGATTCAGGTATATAATGCAACTGCAACCAAGGTTTAAAAAGCTACCAGAAAGACAATTGAGAAAATGCAACTGCAATCGATATAAAAAACCTAACAACTCAGATTCGGGCAAGGAATGCAACTGCAAGCAAGGTTAAAAAAAACTACCAGAAATACACAAAAAAACTGCAATCTATATAAAAACCAAACAACAATGCGGAGTAGTAGATATATAAAAGCACAAAAACCTTGGATACCTTTCAGAGAAAATGAAGTTAAAAAATTTACCTTTAGGTGTCGTCTTCCTCGTCTTAGGGCTTTGACAAGTTCACGGAGATTTGGAGTAACCTCTATCACTGCTCCTGATGGAGGTGAGGGAGGAGGAGTTTCGACGAATTTGTTCACTTTAAGCAAGAAAGATGTCCCTGCGGAGGGGCTGCCGGCAAAGTAAGGGCGGTGAGGCAAAAGCGGCGGTGATGGCGGGGGCTTTGCGAAATCTTTGGGAGCTTGAAATTTTGAAATTAGAGTGAGTCCCAACAGAAAAAAACCCTTATATACAACAGAGGATGACATCGTGCGTTTTATATGGACGAAAAATTACCGGTGCGGCGGTAACCACTACAGAATGTCTGTTTTTGTTAAGGCGTTTGTTGGGTATTGTATCCACAACGTACATGATTTGAAGAAGCCCATGAACAAGCTAAGGTAAATAGACAATGTATTTGATAAAATATTTCAAGTTGTGCTTGCAGTTATTCCACGCTAAGTGCACACCAATGTCAGGGTGCAGTAGGTCAATATACACGGGTATGCACGACGTAATCCCTCGTTGAGCAGATCAGTGTGTTGGCCTACGTGTACTCTCTCTATTGGAGTGTACTTATTTTCAAGTACAGGACTGTGATATTGCAAGAGCAGACAAGGAGCAAGGATGGGTCAAAGAGCAGTCCATGGGCGGATAGACGAAAAATCGTCTAAGTGTTAATCGACGAGAATCACCAATTCAGTGATTCTCGCCGATTCGGGGAGAATCACTAGTGATTCTCGGTGATTCTCGCTGAATCGTCGAGAATCACTAGCTGATTCTCGCCGTCTCCTTCTGGCGAAAACAGTGCGTGCAACCAAGTCAACTTCGACGAGAATCATCTTTGATTCTCGCTGAATCGTCGAGAATCACCTTCGATTCTCGCCGATTTTGACTTGGGCGAATTCTGGATTCCGCTGGACCGGACTCTGCCGCTGACGCTGTTTTGAACCGGGGTTAAGGTTTCTTCAGGTGGGACCCATAACGGTTATAATGGAGTATTTCCACTGTATAAATATACACGTATTTTGAACAGAAACGATACACAGAAAGAAATACACGAGCCGCCGACCGTGACCTAGATCGCGATACCTGCTCCGCCGCCGTCGCCGCTCGTGCAAGTTGTTCGCCGACCTTGATCGTGGTTTCTTCCAGATCTTCCGGCGACAGAAGCTTAGCCAAGCGTAGCGTCTCACGCGTCTAACCTGAGATCCTTTGTCTCTTGATTTGTTGATCGGGAAAACCTTCCCCGTCCGAATCGATCGAGACGATCGATCCTAGTGTGACCGTTGGAAGACCTAGCTAGCTTTGCTACGAAGTTTGAATCTCCAAAGTACAGCAGCCGCACACCGTTGTTGCCCCCGATCCCGAGAACCAAGCCGCCGCCCCTCTTGCCGCCACCGGTTTCGGGGAGATTCTCTCCAAGTGAGATCTAGGGTTGTGGACTCTTCGTGACTTCTAGAACACGTCATCAAACGAAGAGGGACACCTTTAGTCTCCGAAAGTAGTTTGTATTTCTTGTACATTCTAGTTTATTTTTGTTGTAAAGGAATGTTGGTTCCGAGTTGTAAGGGTTGAGTGCAACCCTTGTTGTGGGAGTGTTGTCTCCTACGTGTGGAAGGGTTCCTTCCGATAGTGCAAGGATTGGATTTCAATCCTGTTGGTGAAGAGACCGAGTCGTCCCTTGTTGGGAGATAGGTCGAAGGGGGAAAGTGGATGTACCCAAATCGGGGAACCACTATAAATAGCTTGTGTACTCTATTTGCTGTGTTGTTTTATTTTCGTGTGCAGGTACAATTTTAATTCCGCAAAAACGCTGCACGTCACCTATTCCCCCCCCCCCCCCCCCATAGGTGAAGGTAGTTGACACTAGGTGGACTTTCAAGTGGTATCAGAGGGAGGTTGCTCATCAAAAAGGTTAACATCTTGAGTAGAATCCTGCCGCTAGTGTCAAGAAGAAGGCAAACATCTACTATGGACGGGCTCAAGTTCACAAGCAAGATCCCAGTGTGCACCAGGCTCAACTTTCATATCTGGAAGGAAAGGATCAGGTTCTACATGGAAGCAGTTGATCATCGACTTTTCATGATCGTGGAGGAGGGACCTTATGTCCCCACTAAGGTCTCCACCATAGATCCTACCAAGAAAGTGCCAAAGAAAATTTCTGAAATGGACAAGTGTTGGGTATTGTATCCACGATTACCTGGATTTGAGAAAGCCCCCTGTCAAGCTAAGATGAATTCACAATGTATTTGATAAACTTTTTCAAGTTGTACTTGCAGTTTCTCCACGCTAAGTGCACACCAATGTCAGGGTGCAGTAGGTCAATATACACGGGTCTGCACGACGTAATCCCTCGTTAAGCAGATCAGTGTGTTGGCCTATGTGTACTCTCTCTATTGGAGTGCACTTACTTTCAAGTACAGGGTCGTTCATATATGCAAGAGAAGACAAGGAGCATGGAGGATCAAGGAGCAGCTCCTAGGTGGAAGACGAAAAATCGTCCAAGGCAAATTCGACGAGAATCACTAGTGATTCTCGCCGAATCGACGAGAATCATCAGTGATTCTCGCCGACTCCTTTTGGCCATCTCAAAATGGTGCCAAGTAAGATTCGGCGAGAATCACTTGTGATTCCCGCCGAACCAGTGGTCAAGCAGCCCATGTATAAAGTAAAATTCGTTGAGAATCGACAAGTGATTCGACGAGAATCACAAACGATTCTCGACGAATCGTCGAGAATCACTTGGTGATTCTCGCCGATTCGTCGAGAATCGTCTGCGATTCTCGCCGATTTTTACTTGGCGTTTTCTCAGAATGCTGCTGGACCGGATTCTGCTTCTGGACTAGTTTGAACCGGATTTTGGGGATTTCTTTTGTGGGTCCCACAACGGTCAAATGTGCTGTATCTACAGGGTATAAATACAGGGGTATTTTGAACAGTAAAGCACGGAGAAAAAAAAAAGAAAAGGAACCGAGTCGCAACAAAACCCTAAATCAGCGACTCATCTCCGCCGCCGCCGTCGCGCTCGGGAACGTCCGTCGCCGCCACTGATCGATCTTCTTCCCGATCTCCGGCGACAGTAGCTTAGCAAGGCTTGAGTCTCACGCGTCCATCCAGAGATCCTTTGTCTCTCGATTTGTTGATCGGAAACACTTCCCATCCGAATCGATCGAGACGACCGATCCTCGTGTGACCGTTGGTAGACCGAGCTTGCTTCGCAACGAAGTTTGGATCTCCAAGTTCAGCAGCTGCTCTTCACCGTAGCCACCGATCCCGAAGCTAGCCGCCGCTTGTGTGCCGCCGCCGGTTCCGGGGAAATCCTCTCCAAGAGAGACCAAGGTCGTAGACTCTTCATCGACTTCAAGAACACGTCGTCGAACAAAGAGGAACACCGTAGTCTCCAAGAGAAGTTTGTATCACGTGTACATTCTACATTTATTTTATTGTAAAGGAACTTTTGTTCCGTGTTGTAAGGGTTGGGTGCAACCCGTTTTGTGGGAGTGTTGACTCTCACGTGTGGAAGGGCTCCTTCCGTTAGTGCAGGGATTGGATTTCAATCCCGTTGGAGAAGTGACCGAGTCGTCCCTTGTTGGGGAGATAGGTCGTAGGGGGAAAGTGGATGTACCCAAGTCGGGGAACCACTATAAACTTGATGTGTATTCTGTGTGCTGTGGTTTTTGTTTTTATTGTGCAGGTGCATCCGTAAATTCCGCAAAAGAATCACACGTCACCTATTCCCCCCCCCCCCCATAGGTGAACATAGCTGACACTAGGTGGACTTTCAAGTGGTATCAGAGGGAGGTTCCTCAACAAAAAGGCTAACACCTTGAGGTGAATCCTGCCACCAGTGTCAGAAGCATGGATCTGGATTATGACGTATTGCCACTCAAACTCCCTGCATGCACAAAGGATTATTATCCTATCTGGAGGATGAGAGTGTTATTTCACCTGGATGCCATCGATCCACGAGCATCCCTCATCCTGGAAGAGGGTCCGTTTATCCCCATGAAGACCACCGACTCGGGGATCCAAGTGCCCATGTGCATTGCTGAGATGACAGAGATGGAACTCTCATTTTTCCAACTGGACCAGAGGATTCGACAAATTATTATGGATGTCTGGTCTGGAGCCTCTCGCTCCAGGTTGGAAAAATGTAAAACGGCTAAATCTCTGTGGATGATGATCTCAGAGCTGATGGGGGGGTCAGAGAAAGCTGAAATATGCTACCAATCAGAGGATGAAGCGTATGTGGGGGTCCTCACTTCTGAAGATGAATGCAAGGATCCTTCGGATTGCATCAGAGCTCCAGTATCCTTGTCAGAGACTGAAGAAGATAGTGAGGAAAGCAGCTCCGACGAGGACGAAACATTGGTCACTGATTCTAATGACAATAACCCAGATGAGCAGGTATCATCTTCATCCTGTCCCACATCTTTTGACTTTTCTGAAGACAGAAACTGCTCTCCTCCAGAAAATACTGATTCCCTGAAGAGAGCCCTTCAGGAAAGCAATCTACTTGCTGAGGAGCAAGCTCGAGAGATTGCTCGACTGAAGATCTTGTTGGTTCTCCAATTGGCGTCCAACAAGGTCAAGGACTCTAAGATCTCAGCTCTAGAGAATAGTCTAGATAATGAGAAACGTATAGTATCTAACTTTTCCAAAGTTGATGCTATAAAGAGAAAACAAGAAACCGGGTGGATCTCCCGGATTATCCAGGGATGGAGAAATGGGGAAACGGTGTTCCGACCTCCCACTCCAAGCGGGAAGGCAACTCATCATGCCTTCAGGTATGACCACAGGAATAATCGTGGTCACTGCAAGGGTAAATTGTCCCCATGTGGAAACGTCCATAGTGCAAGAGGCGTCATGGCCACCCATGAGGAAATACCTAAGGCTCATTCTGAGCCCTTTGTATTCACGGCCACTGCCACAACAAAGTGTGGATCTGCATGTCCTAGTCCACAGAAGAATTCTCTCCATTCGAGGACACGGGATAGGGAGAATAGAAGTCATGATGTCAGGCTTCATGGAGCCTCAGCAAGGAAGATGCCTGAAAGAATGGCACCACCTTCTCGGCCTCATAACGCTCACATCATACATTCGTTTCACCCTTCCTCATGCCTCGATGGAAGAGGAATTTGTGCGATAAGAACATGCCCTATCCCTTTTAGACCTAGGACCGTGACTACATCCGTCACTAGATCAGGTCGAAAACGGCGATACAACATTCACTCTTGTTGGTGCTGCGGCAAAGTGGGACACTTTGCCATTGACTGTTGGCACAACCCCTCAGTGCCCACAGCAAGGGCTTATCCACATTCTAGGGACAGGGGTAGTCTTCCAGACAGGTTTTCTGAAGGAAGGCAGTTGCATGCTTATGCTAATAGAAACCTAGGACCCAATATGATTTGGGTTCCTAAGGTAAAGTAATTCTGTCTTGCAGGGTAGTCTAGGTCCCCGTGAATACTTTGGGAACTAGACAGTAGGTGGCTCAAGGCTAACTTGGAATAAGCGTCTGCAATAACAGATGTGCTACCTGTTGAGCATACTCACTTTAAGCTACTAATATGTTCTACCTGTGGGACTAAGACGATGACTCTCCAAATCCCAGGTAATTTTGATCAGTTCAAGGACTTGTGTCATGATGCATCTTCATTCAAAGTAAATATATATACATTTCTATCCTTGTGTATACGTATACTTATGCTTATCACGAGGCATGCAAACCATTACACATCAATAAAAGGTTAACAAAGATATGTCATTGCGAATTTTGACACATCACAATTGACATCAAGAAGTGTCTGGAGAAGTCTCGCTCAAATCCGAATAGATTGTCGTTATAATAAACATGTATTTATTAATCTTGTATTAACTTGACATTCGAAGAATTTGAAAAAGGTGCACATAACTTGACATTCGAAGACATGTCGTTGTAAATCTCGACAACATACAATTGACATTTAGAAGACTTTGCAAAAACCTCAGTAAAATTCAAATAGATTGACTTTAGAATATACTTGTATTTATCATTCTTTTTATTGACTTGACATCGGAAAATCTCTAAAATGGTGCAATGCTTCCCAAAGTAGTCAAGAAAAACATCAATATATACTCCGAATCCCGCCGACCCATTTTATATCTCGCCGAATTAGACAAACGGTATTAGAAACCAAATTAGACAAATCCCGCCGAATCCCGCCGAAGAAGCTCGCCGACCGCTCGGCTTCCTTAAGTATCCCGCGACATCAGAAATCTTCTTCTCCCCGAATCCCGACGACTTATATAAATCCCGCCGAAAGACTATCTCCGCCTGTTCGCCTTCCTCACGACTCGCGCAAGAGAACACCCGATGACCCTCGCGCAAGAGAACTCCCGACGACTCGCGCAAGTGCACTTCCGCGGATTCGCTGAAACCCACAGCCCTCCGACGCTCTCATCGAGGTGAGCGAATCGCCGCTGTGTCTCCACCCGTGAGACTCTAGCAAGGCCGAACCCCACAGGATACTCTTCCATCCACCGAAGATCTTCCCGAAGCTCATCAACTCACTTGCGTGTAAGCCCTTAGGTAACCTCCTCCTCAATGGCTCCAAGGCCGAACCCCAAGTGATGCTTTCCTTTTGAATGTTCACTAATGCTTAGAGTCGGGCTTCTTTCTAGATCCTCAATGGCTCCAAGGACGACTGCAGGCTTGATTTCTGACTGCGAGCTGGTTCGCACTGGATTTTCTCATGCCTCGGACGAGTTCCGGAATATCATTCTCATGCTGGAAGAGGCCGGGCTAACCTTCGTATTGGAGCACCCTTGCAAAGTCCTAGATAAAGAGGTGCTGGAGTTCTTCTCTTCCGCAAGACTCCGAGATAGAGACTCCATCATCAAAAGCAAGGTTGCTGGGACAAAAGTAAAGATGTCTGCCAGTAAGCTAACTCGCTACCTGCAGCTTTCCAGTTCAGAGGAGGAGGACTATCTGGAGGATGAGGACAAAGCCAGAACCCTCTTGTTCTGCGGTCTACCAAGAGGCACTCGATCAGTTAAGAGAAAAGAGATGAATGAAGAAGGGAAGCTCCTATCTGACATCATAGGAAAAGTACTCATCTGCAAGCCAGGCTCCCATGATCATATCTCCGGAGATATGTTCAAAATTCTCATAGCTGTGGTCTGCAGAAAGAGGTTCAACTGGGGAGAGTTGCTGTTCCAAAAGATCAAGGACACTCTGGGCACTCCAAGCTTCGGCTGCATCATCAGTCTATATCTCAACCAGCTCAACGGAGACAAATTCGACATGAGCAAAGGAGTCCCTCTCCATTACTTGAAAAAGATGGATGCTACTGTGTTTGATCGATGGGAGCGGCGCATCGGGCATCCGGCTGTGGAAGAGCAAGAGGAAGTATCTCCAGCAGCCTCCCCCGGTGAAATTCCTGATACTGTGAC
This sequence comes from Platanthera guangdongensis, assembly GCA_039583875.1. Lineage (NCBI taxonomy): Eukaryota > Viridiplantae > Streptophyta > Magnoliopsida > Asparagales > Orchidaceae > Platanthera > Platanthera guangdongensis. Next base: position 89,933,208 of record CM077161.1, on the reverse strand, counting down.
TGCAGGAATCGAGGGGGAGACTCTACCCACTCATATGGATATAATATCTGAAATCGCCCAGGTGGCCAAGGATGCGGTGGCCGAAATTCATGAAGTAAGTGAACCTGAGTTGGAGGATGAGGAGGGCTTGAACAGAAACACTCAAAGAACTGAAGCTGAAGCACTGGACACTGCTGATCAAGAAGTGGAAGAAGCTGCTGATATGGATGAATTTTTGGATGAGGACGGAGAGGACGATGAGAATGAGGACCATGAAGTGTTGGAGACTCCGGATCCCGTTGAACCTCCATCTGATAAGTCTGCACCAGTGGAGGGGGAGTTTGATAAACCTCAAGAGGCCGCCAACATTCCTTCTATAGAGGTTGTGATTGTATCCAGCTCCACCGATGCGTCTGCTGACGAGCAAGAGCAAGGCCAAGGAGTGCCTCCGGCTATTCCATTACGAGATGACCTAGCCATTCACACCGTACATATAATTCAGGGCATCGTGAATGAGCTTAAAACCTATTTTGATAAAGCTCAGAAAATAATGCTGCAAGAGATTAAGACTTCTGAAGATCTCATGCTGAAGAATATGGTGGAAATCAACCACAAGCTGGACGTGATGGAGCAGAAGTTCGAAGAAAAGTATACTGCGGCCGGCGAAGCTGTCACACTCTTAATGGCCGGCTTGAAAAAGAATACTGATACTCTGGCTGTTGTAAATCAGAATGCACACGTTGTAGCCAACAATATTCAGAAATTTGATGGTAATATGGTCATTTTAAATGCAAATCAGCAGGCCCTGATCACTGAATTCACCAAGACAACTAAGCATATTGATGCCTCCCTGCACTCATATGCCAACTGCATAGCTGACGAAGCCAAAAGGGGGGAGAAAGAGTATATAGCTAAGCTGGCCGAGCTCCAAGAAAGCATGGATGCAAACTTTGCCCAATCAAGCAAATACGTCTATGAGAGTTGCTGGTGGATGCTACAACAGGCACTGGGCACGTTGGGCGTCGTCCTACCTGACCAACCTGCCGGTATTCAGGTTCCTGAGACTTCTAAGGCTGCTGAGGAAGTAAATATTGCTGAGGCTGTAAGTACAAGTGCTGCAGAAATTTTCACTGATGAAGCTGATGCTAGGGCCATCTCCAAATCCAAGCTGAGGAGTATGTTTGACCAGGAGGCTTTAGCTAAAGCCAGGGGAAAGAGAAAAGTTCAGGAAGGGACATCCAAGGAGACACAGGTTGCAAAGAGAATTCGAATGAATGAGGAGGATGTACGAAATGAAAGGTGGAGTCCAGTCTCAAGGAACATCATCTTAGACACCTTCCGGCTGCAAGAAAGAGGAGAGATCAATCGAAATGAAGCATATAGCCAGTATGAATGGGAAATGCACAAAGCATTTGAAGCGAAACGCAACATCTTCTTCAGAAACAACAAGGATCCTGACAAAGTTGCTCCTCCTAGGTACTACCCGAAGCCCAAGGAATACATGGAAAGGCAAAGCAAAAAGTACTTGGCTCAAACTCTTAAGGGTGACGTAGCTAAGGACAAATAGTCATTATTTTATAGCTGGTCACTGTGTCTTAAGAACGTTTAATGATTATTACTGTCATATGAACAATTCTGAATTATATGTGAATATATTTCTCTTGGTATATATATATATTCTTGAATGTGTGAATGACTCAAGTCCTGTTCTGATTGCATATATTCCCTTGTGTTGCATATTTAATTTTTAAATGCTATAATTATTATTTGATAGGTGTTATTCATCTTAGCTAGTAGGGTTTTGGCTTCGTCAAATAGGGGGAGATTGTTGGGTATTGTATCCACGATTACCTGGATTTGAGGAAGCCCCCTGTCAAGCTAAGATGAATTCACAATGTATATGATAAACTTTTTCAAGTTGTACTTGCAGTTTCTCCACGCTAAGTGCACACCAATGTCAGGGTGCAGTAGGTCAATATACACGGGTCTGCACGACGTAATCCCTCGTTAAGCAGATCAGTGTGTTGGCCTATGTGTACTCTCTCTATTGGAGTGCACTTACTTTCAAGTACAGGGTCGTTCATATATGCAAGAGAAGACAAGGAGCATGGAGGATCAAGGAGCAGCTCCTAGGTGGAAGACGAAAAATCGTCCAAGGCAAATTCGACGAGAATCACCAAGTGATTCTCGCCGAATCGGCGAGAATCACTAGTGATTCTCGCCGAATCGATGAGAATCATCAGTGATTCTCGCCGACTCCTTTTGGCCATCTCAAAATGGTGCCAAGTAAGATTCGGCGAGAATCACTTGTGATTCCCGCCGAACCAGTGGTCAAGCAGCCCATGTATAAAGTAAAATTCGTTGAGAATCGACAAGTGATTCGACGAGAATCACAAACGATTCTCGACGAATCGTCGAGAATCACTTGGTGATTCTCGCCGATTCGTCGAGAATCGTCTGCGATTCTCGCCGATTTTTACTTGCCGTTTTCTCAGAATGCTGCTGGACCGGATTCTGCTTCTGGACTAGTTTGAACCGGATTTTGGGGATTTCTTTTGTGGGTCCCACAACGGTCAAATGTGCTGTATCTACAGGGTATAAATACAGGGGTATTTTGAACAGTAAAGCACGGAGAAAAAAAAAGAAAAGGAACCGAGTCGCAACAAAACCCTAAATCAGCGACTCATCTCCGCCGCCGCCGTCGCGCTCGGGAACGTCCGTCGCCGCCACTGATCGATCTTCTTCCCGATCTCCGACGACAGTAGCTTAGCAAGGCTTGAGTCTCACGCGTCCATCCAGAGATCCTTTGTCTCTCGATTTGTTGATCGGAAACACTTCCCATCCGAATCGATTGAGACGACCGATCCTCGTGTGACCGTTGGTAGACCGAGCTTGCTTCGCAACGAAGTTTGGATCTCCAAGTTCAGCAGCTGCTCTTCACCGTAGCCGCCGATCCCGAAGCTAGCCGCCGCTTGTGTGCCGCCGCCGGTTCCGGGGAAATCCTCTCCAAGAGAGACCAAGGTCGTAGACTCTTCATCGACTTCAAGAACACGTCGTCGAACAAAGAGGAACACCGTAGTCTCCAAGAGAAGTTTGTATCACGTGTACATTCTACATTTATTTTATTGTAAAGGAACTTTTGTTCCGTGTTGTAAGGGTTGGGTGCAACCCGTTTTGTGGGAGTGTTGACTCTCACGTGTGGAAGGGCTCCTTCCGTTAGTGCAGGGATTGGATTTCAATCCCGTTGGAGAAGTGACCGAGTCGTCCCTTGTTGGGGAGATAGGTCGTAGGGGGAAAGTGGATGTACCCAAGTCGGGGAACCACTATAAACTTGCTGTGTATTCTGTGTGCTGTGGTTTTTGTTTTTATTGTGCAGGTGCATCCGTAAATTCCGCAAAAGAATCACACGTCACCTATTCCCCCCCCCCCATAGGTGCACATAGCTGACACTAGGTGGACTTTCAACAAGAACGAGATGGTGCTGGTGGGACTTGACAAGAAGGCGCAGAACATTCTGGTCAGCGCAGTCGATGACTCAATGATGCAGAACGATGCAACGTTTGGACGCTGGTTCCCAGACCACACAAGCAGAATGTGATTGACACCAAGTGGATCTTCAGAAACAAACTGGATGAACATGGCGTCATCATAAAGAACAAGATAAGGCTGGTGGCTCAAGGTTACAGACAGGAGGAGGGGATTGACTTCGACCAGACCTTCGCACTAGTGGCAAGGCTCAAGGCAATCAGATTGTTCATGGCGTATGCTTCGCACAAATGATTCACAGTCTATCAAATGGATGTGAAATCAGCATTCTTGAACGGAGACCTGAAAGAGGAAGTATACGTCGCTCAACCCCCAGGTTTTGTCAATCCTACTTATCCCAATCATGTATATTTTCTTAATAAAGCTTTATATGGTTTAAAACAAGCTCCACGAGCTTGGTATGAGACTTTATCTAGTTTTCTTCTTGAGAACAAGTTCTCTAGAGGTAAAATAGATAAGACATTGTTTCTCAGGGAAGTCAAAGGCAAGATTTTGCTGGTGCAAATCTATGTCGATGACATAATATTCGGCTCAACGGACAACAATCTTTGCAAAAAGTTTTCCAAACTTATGCAAGGAAAGTTTGAAATGAGCAGTATGGGAGAGCTAAAGTATTTCTTGGGACTTCAAGTGAAACAGTCTGAGGATGGAATCTTCATCTCTCAGACGAAGTTCGCAAATGAACTCCTCAAGAAATTCGGCATGGAGAGTGCAACCTCTATGAGGACTCCAATGGGATCCACTATGTCTCTGGATAAGGATGAGAAAGGTAAACCTTTCGATGAAACCAAATACAGAAGCATCATTGGATCCCTGCTCTACCTTACTGCCAGTAGACCGGATATCATGTTCTCCACATGTGTCTGTGCCCGATATCAGGTGAACACTAAGGAATCTCACTATGTCGCTGCAAAGCGAATTCTAGGATACCTTAAAAGTACTCTCAATCTTGGCTTGTGGTACCCGAGAAACAATGATGTCGAGTTAATAAGTTTTCAGATGCTGATTTTGCAGGGAGTAGGGTTGACAGGAAAAGCACTTCCGGGACGTGTCAATTCCTCGGAAGAAGGCTTATCTCATGGAACAGCAAGAAGCAGAATTGTGTAGCTACCTCCACAGCAGAGTCTGAGTACATCTCGGCAGGCAGCTGTTGCGCACAACTCCTATGGATCAGAAATCAGTTAGCCGACTATGACCTTCAGTTCAAGGAAGTACCAATGTACTGCGACTCCTCCAGTGCAATTGCAATTGCCAACAATCTGGTATCGCACAGCAGAACGAAGCATATTGAAGTGCGCTACCACTTCATTCGGGAGCACGTGGAGAACAAGGACATCTCTCTCTGTTATGTCCCCACGGACAAGCAGATTGTAGATATATTCACAAAGCCCTTAGACGAAGCCAAGTTCAGTCTTTTCAAAACTGAATTGGGGATGCTAAACTATGAGGAATGAAGACTACCGAAGCTCCAGGCTCGTGCATCTAGGGGGAGCCTCTGCCCGGAACTCAAGTGAGAGCACAGGTGCAAGAACTGAGGGGGAGCAAGGGGTCAAATGCAACAAACTCAGATTTGCAGAAGCCGAAAAGGGGGAGATTACCCTCTCGGCTAAGGCTAAAGTGGCTCCAAGTTTGCTCTCACGAAATTGGTACTGGTAATGGATATCTCTCTCACCTCAATTTCCAGTTTATGATTTTCATTCCCATACGCTCTATTCACCTTAGCTTGTAGGGTTTAGGCTTCTTCAAATAGGGGGAGATTGTTGGGTATTGTATCCACAACGTACCTGATTTGAAGAAGCCCCTGAACAAGCTAAGGTAAATAGACAATGTATTTGATAAAATATTTCAAGTTGTGCTTGCAGTTATTCCACGCTAAGTGCACACCAATGTCGGGGTGCAGTAGGTCAATATACACGGGTCTGCAGGACGTAATCCCTCGTTGAGCAGATCAGTGTGTTGGCCTACGTGTACTCTCTCTATTGGAGTGTACTTATTTTCAAGTACAGGGCTGTGATATTGCAGGAGCAGACAAGGAGCAAGGATGGGTCAAAGAGCAGTCCATGGGCGGATAGACGAAAAATCGTCTAAGTGTTAATCGACGAGAATCACCAATTCGGTGATTCTCGCCGATTCGGGGAGAATCATCAAGTGATTCTCGCCGATTCGGGGAGAATCACTAGTGATTCTCGCCGAATCGTCGAGAATCACTAGCTGATTCTTGTCGTCTCCTTCCGGCGAAAACAGTGCGTGCAACCAAGTCAACTTCGACGAGAATCATCTTTGATTCTCGCCGAATCGTCGAGAATCACCTTTGATTCTCGACGATTCGACGAGACTCACCTTCGATTCTCGCCGATTTTGACTTGGGCGAATTCTGGATTTCGCTGGACCGGACTCTGCCGCTGTCGCTGTTTTGAACCGGGATTAGGGTTTTTTCAGGTGGGACCCATAACGGTTATAATGGAGTATTTCCACCGTATAAATATACGCGTATTTTGAACAGAAATGATACACAGAAAGAAATACATGAGTCGCCGACCGTGACCTAGATCGCGATACCTGCTCCGCCGCCGTCGTCGTCGCTCGTGCAAGTTGTTCGCCGACCTTGATCGTGGTTTCTTCCAGATCTTCCGGCGACAGAAGCTTAGCCAAGCGTAGCGTCTCACGCATCTAACCAGAGATCCTTTGTCTCTTGATTTGTTGATCGGGAAAACCTTCCCCGTCCGAATCGATCGAGACGATCGATCCTAGTGTGACCGTTGGAAGACCTAGCTAGCTTCGCTACGAAGTTTGAATCTCCAAAGTACAGCAGCCGCACAACGTTGTCGCCGCCGATCACGAGAACCAAGCCGCCGCCCCTCTTGCCGCCGCCGGTTTCGGGGAGATTCTCTCCAAGTGAGATCTAGGGTTGTGGACTCTTCGTGACTTTTAGAACACGTCATCAAACGAAGAGGGACACATTTAGTCTCCGAAAGTAGTTTGTATTTCTTGTACATTCTAGTTTATTTTTGTTGTAAAGGAACGTTGGTTCCGAGTTGTAAGGGTTGAGTGCAACCCGTGTTGTGGGAGTGTTGTCTCCTACGTGTGGAAGGGTTCCTTCCGATAGTGCAAGGATTGGATTTCAATCCTGTTGGTGAAGAGACCGAGTCATCCCTTGTTGGGAGATAGGTCGAAGGGGGAAAGTGGATGTACCCAAATCGGGGAACCACTATAAATAGCTTGTGTACTCTATTTGCTGTGTTGTTTTATTTTCGTGTGCAGGTACAATTTTAATTTCGCAAAAACGCTGCACGTCACCTATTCCCCCCCCCCATAGGTGAAGGTAGTTGACACTAGGTGGACTTTCAGCATTGTTATAGACAAACCAACATTGGCTATATACAAACTAATTTTTTGAAATTTTTAGGTGTTTTTATATGCTATACACAAACCATTTAAAACCCTAAAACTAAGTTATTCTCTCATTCCAACCCTAGCCCGCTTCCGGTCTTGCTTCCGCTCCGCTTCCGCTCGGCGTCCGTATCCCCCGATTTCCCCCTCCGTTTCCACCGATTTTCCACCTCCGTCAACAATGGCGGCCTCGAATTTCGCTGGCGACCCGTTTAATGGCAAGCCCGTCGGCACTCCTCCTACAGACGAGGAGATTTCGGCCTGAGTTGTTCCTCCGACGACAACCCCGACGCCCTTCCTCTTCCAGACATCTCCCCAGGTATTTGATCTTGGTTTTCTGTTCTTTCTTCTCTCCCCCGATACCAGGCACTCCTCCTTTAGATGAGGACATCTTGTCTTCTCTACCAGTGGTGAGGGGGAGAACCCTCTTTTAATGTATAGTTTATGGTTTGCATAATATAATCTGATGGTGAGGACATCTTATTTGACAAACCAGATTTGGCTACAGACTCATGGTAATCTGACTCAGCTATCCTGCTTAAGACCACTACAAGCACAACATGCCACGATATTGGACTATTTGCATAATTCTTTTATTTATCATTCTTATTTTTATATCTACATTCCGACTTCTGGCTAGTTCACATGCATCATTTAATCAATAAAATAACAACCGTTCATCATAAGTATTTATTTTTCTTGAAGTTCTAAAGCTATAAAGCAACAGTTAACCTGTAACTGTAGAGATGCGCTTACCTCAGTCTAGCCATCAAAATCACTTGGGATGGTTGACATTCAATCTGGAAACTGTTGTAGACTTGTAGAAGAAAATTCTGATTTTTATAGATTGAATCTCAGTCATCAACAGTGAATTGGATGGCCAGATGAGGTAAGTATTTGCCCCTTTCCTCCATAGCTTTCACTAGTATATTTGTTCTTAATTAAATTTTAATGAACAGGTATAGACCACTCACCCTGTATAACTTTCACTAGTAAAATACCTGTCTGTTGCGTGCTCTTGTTGGAATATTTGTGTAGATCTGACCTCGTTCTTTCAAACAACTTCAATTTTTACTTCAAGAGAAGAGCTAATCTATTGGACATGTAATATTAGCAGAAGCCTCAGCTTTGTTGTCACGATTTTAGGTTCTGATAAAGTCACAGATAGACCACGTCCGCGCGTTCTTTTGGGATGTGATAGATCCGGTTTTAAACGTGAGAATCCCAAGCAAATTAATAAAAACATCCGCAAGACAACTTCAAAGAAATGTGAGTGTCCATTTCAAGTGAGAGGTCAGAAGGAAATGTATGTGGAAGAATGGCGAGTGGAAGTGTTGTGTGGAAAGCACAATCATTATGCCGTGCATTTAGAGGCACACACATATGCTGGTTGGTTGGATAAAAATGAGGAACAACTTGTTGAGAGTATGTTTGTCTCTGGTGTTAAACCCCGTAAAATACTCTCATCTTAAAAGCAGAAGAGTCAAAGAAATACTACAACCATTAGAACTATTTACAATCATAGAGCGACTCTTCATAAGCAAGAATTGGGAGGCCGAACTCCAATTCAATTCCTCTATAAATGTGCTACTGATGATGGATATGTTTGTTATAGTTGAGTGACAGAGAATGGTTCATTATTGGAAAACTTGTTTTTTGCACATCCGATTTCCATTAAGTTATGTCGCTTGTTTCCAACCGTATTTCAATTGGACTGTACTTACAAAACTAATAAGTATTAGATGCCTTTATTATCGATTGTTGGGATAACTTCTACCAATCAGTCATTTTTCGGTGCATTTGTATTCCTGTCAGACGAGGCAGAGCAAAGCTACTGTTGGACTCTTGAGTGCTTTAAAACTATTTTTGATTCGAGTTCTTTACCAATTGTGTTGGTGACAGATAGGGAGTTAGCGCTGATGAATGCCATTAAGCTTATTTTTCCTCATTCAAAAAATTTGTTATGCCAAATACATATTCTTAGAAACATTTTGGCGCATTGCAGAAAACTATTTACAAAAGGTATTGAGTGCGATCATTTTTTGGGTCAATGACAACGATTAGTGAATGCAAAACAGAGGTGGAATATAATATGGAGTTCAACTTATTGTTAATAGCTTACGCAGAAAAAAATCCGAAGGTATTCACGTATGTCGTCAACAATTGGATTGAACCTTACAAACAGTATTTCGTTTCAGTATGAATAGATAAATATTTACACTTGGAAAAGAAAGATGGGAAGAGTTGTTATCCTCTCTTCAATGTAATGAGATACCGACACCTCCAAATAAATGGATGTCAATGCCGGACATGGGTCTTGTTGTAGCTTTTTGCTATAACATTACTTTTGTCCAAATTTCGGCAATTTAGAGTCTCACATTTTTTCCATTGAGCTCCCCACCGCCATCTACATAGAAGCTAGTTGCAATGAGTTATATAGATGGTAACCATTTCATACATTTATTGATGCATGACGGGTGTCCTTTGCCTCATATTATCTCATATTGGCGGAAATATCATGATCCGATTGCAAACAAATGAGAAGATATATATGTCTCACGATTACCTCCTCCAACTCAACAGATGAACATATGTGATATAGTATATAATGAAATTTTCTAAGTCAAAAGGTTAGAATTTTTTGCACGCTTAAATTATGTTTTAATGTATTTGGATACACTTCAAACGTGTCTATTTTTTATTTTTACTGCAGGAACTAATCTATTGACGTTATTGATCGGAATAAATGACATATTTGCATAAGTTTTTTGTGTTTCAATGCACTCCTTATTTATATCTTGAATTTTAAAAAATTTGTAATGTATATCTAATGAATTCATTAATTTTATTTTAATATGATATGATGTTTACAAAAGAGAAATAAATTTTTTTTTTAATTTTTAAAATAATTTGTATATAACAATTTTATTTATGAATAATAATTTTTGATTTGTACTGATTTATTTAACCAATTCGCATTTGTAATTAACAACGCACTTTCGTTATTGTTTTTCCAGCTCTTATTAGAAAATCGAACTCAGGAGCTCCACCGATGGCTTTCGCGGTAATCGTCGTTCAGAATCTCTGCCTCCGTCTCCGTCGTCACCCCACAATCGTTCTCCGCCACCGGTTCCAAAACCCTAAAACCCCGACTCCTCCTTCATCCTTGTCTGCTCCCAGAACACTGATTATCCAGCCTAGAAACCTAGCTTCAAGCGCTCGTTCTTCAGGTCCATTCCGCCTTTCCTCATTTAGTTAAACTTTTAACCGTTTTCATTCTTATGTTTCTTCTTGTTCGCAGATAAAACCCTAGTTTTCACGAAAGACGAGCGTTTCGGCGCTTGGGTTACTGGCGGCAGCAGGCCAGAGGAGGACGCCGGCACAATCGCTGCCATCGTCACGTCAGTCGGTGGCCCCTCTGCAGCGGTGGGAATTGTCCGTTTGTCAGGATCGTTGGCAGTGGAAGTGGCGTCCCGAGTGTTCCGGCCGACTAGGAAACCGTCGGAAGGGGAGTGCTTGTGGAAACCACGAAGCCACTTTGTGGAGTACGGGTTCGCTCTGGATAAGCAGGACAATGTCATCGATGAGGTGCAATTTTAGCTTCAAAAGTTAATTTTGGTATTCATTTGTAAGTCTTCTCATTGAAAAGTTCATAATGATCCCTGCATTCATTGATCAAGACAGTTCCATGAAATCCTCATTTAAGTTTGAGCACTTGGTAGTTTTATTATATATTGTAACATATACGGGTCCACTTCCAAATCTTTGGAATTCAATAAGGTTAAGTTCGTTTCTCAAGAATTCAGAGGAAAAAATTGGTTTTAACCGAAAATAAAAAATACAAAGGTTTTGGAATTGTGCCAAAATTAATTCATTTGTTTGTTTGCAGGAAGGTTTTCAGACACAATAATTGAATATGTCAATTATTTTGTTCAATTGCAGGATGTAATTCAAACGCTTGACTTAATGTTTAAGTAATGAAAAAGAAAGTTACATGAGGAACTGCTAGGAAACATTTAGCAAGATTCCATTGCACAAGATATCATACAAAAATAAACCATCGCATGAATGAAACTATCAAAAGTGACAATGTTATATGTCAAATATCTGCCAAATAAATAAACAAACATCAAACTAATTGCCTAACTGCATACGCAACCAACTTTTCAAAAAAAGCTTTGGCTAAACCAAGAAGACCTCGCACTTTGTCTTGTCAGTGCTGAGCAGGTCTATGAATTTTATCAGATCATACTCCGAAAGTTCCGGCATAATAAATAGTGCTTGATACATTCTTTCAATTATCGTCTTTGGGGGTGCTGCTATCGGGGTAATTTCAGTCGGATAACCCATGTTTTTTGCGATATAACAGATAGCCTTTGCAATCATATCAATAACTTATGTTTTTTTATCTTCTTTTTTCGACCACTTGTTTCTGCAACAACATTATCATCAAGAATCTCTTCTACTTTAATATCATTAGCTGATTCCAATCTAGTTGACACATTTGCACCAGTTGCTCTGTTGGTCCCACATAGTGTTGTCAGGTCATCCTAATTTACGTTGACTTTATCTTTGTTGTTCTTGAGAGATGGATGTGCCAGACTTCCAATATTATTTAAATAAATGTAACCATCAAATTTGTCCATCATTGACTCCTCTCAGAGAAATAAGAGGGGCTTAGGATTCAAGGGAAACACAAGGGATGCCCCTTTCAAAGGAAAAGAGAAAAGCTCTAGTTTAGCCACTCATTATCTTTAAAAAGGTAATACTCTCTTCTAACAGGTATGACCAGGACTCCATGTATGGTCACTGGAAGAATGAGAATTCTTCCTGGAAGAATACAAGTGTACCTTCCAATGGAAGGAGAAGAGGAATGCGGATGAGTGCCTTCAAGGCAGCCCATTAAGAAATTCAAATGGTCCATCATGGACCATTTGTCTTCGATGCTCCAACCCCACTCTCAAGAATGTGGCTGCAGCCAAATTTCCGGGTCATCCAGCAAAGACTCTGACCAAGGGTCAGTCTATCAGCATGCCTGATTTGGGTATTCCTGATGCTATCAAGAGCATGTCTTCTGCAAAGAAGACTGCTGCTGATGACATTCAGAGTAGGCCAAATAAGTCTACTGGAAGACTTACCTTCAGCTAGAGTTGTAAGCCACTTGTGTCTGAGTTGTAGGATCATTTGGATCTGAGGTAGGACTATCCTCCTAGCGTGAGTGGTAAGGCCTTTTGGCCTGAGGTAGGTGATCTTTTGATCACTGAGTTGTAGAACTTTGTGCCTGAGTTATAGATCTTGAAGGAGACTGAGTGCTCTTGCGGGATCGTGTTGTAAGCTCTTAAGAGTCGAGTTTTTGGTGAAGTGCCTTGTTTAACACACTGTTAGAAAGACGGGAGGGACAATGGATGTACACATACTCTGGGGAACCACTATAAACCATCTGTGTGCTGTGTGTGATCTTCTTGAAAGTAATACTAACTAATCACAACAGACATTAACTCAGATAAAGTCTAAAAGAAAGTAAAAAGACTAAAAAATATATTCACCCCCTCTAGGTGTTTAACTACCCTTGAAATCAAAGACTTTCAAGTAGTATCAAAGAAAGGTTACTCAAAAAGGCTTAATAGTCTGAGTAGATCTCCAAGGGTAGCAGTCAGAGTATACTTATGGATTCAGGAGAGAACCATAAGGAGCTTGGTTGCATGAAGCTTCCTATCCGCGGAAAGGAATACTTTGGAATCTGAAAGGAGAGGGCCAGACTCTTCATGGAAACATCTGACCCAAGGATCTTTGTGACAGTCAAAGAGAGACCTTTCATCCCTATGAAAGTCTCAGCTCTGAATGCCAATGTCTGGGCACCTAAGACATATTCAGAGATGACCAAAGATGAGGTCATTCTTACCACCTTGGACAAGAGAGCCCAGAACATCATAGTCAGTGGTATTGATGATTTTACCTTTCAGAATCTGGTTCACTGCAAGACCTCCAAGGAGATTTGAGACATTTTGGTGGTCTACATGGAGGGCACAGAAGTGGTCAGAGATGACAGGAAGTCCATGCCCAACCAAGAGTATGAGCCTTTCAGGCAGTCCAAGGAAGAGGGGATAGCTAGCTGCTATAAAAGATTCTTCAGAATAATAAATGAGCTAAGGACCTATGGCCGGGTCTTTAGCAATTATGAACTTAATGACAAGTTCCTAAGGTCTCTAAGTAGAGACTGGGACATCAAGATTTGTGCCATCAGGAAGGTGACAAAACTGGCTGATACTCCACCACCTACTCTGTTTGGGAAGTTGTTGTCTTATGAAATGCAACTGAATGCCAGGAAAGAGGAGGAGACAAACCGCAGATCCCTGATCAGGGAGAAGACTGTGGCATTCAAGGCAGAGAGCTCAAAGAGGAGCAAGGAGAGGATTGCCTCTCCTCCAGGAAGGCCAGCTGATTCAGACAGCTCAGAACCAAGCACATCAGACTGCAATATGTCTGATGAGGAATTTGCTACCTTCTCTAGCCAATTTCTGAAGCTGATGAACATGAAGGGGTGGAGGAGCAGACCTTCCTCCTCTCATCACAAGAAGGACCACTACAGAACTGCGAAGAAACTCTCCAAGGAGGACAGGTATGACTCTAAAACTACAAAACATATTTTTTCTAAAGTTGTGTGTTACTGCTGCAGCAAGCCAGGACATGTTATAGCCGACTGCCCAGTCAAGCGAAAGGAAGCTGGTGAGAAGAAGGTTCACAAGCACAAGGGAAAGAAGGAGAAGTCCTTCATTGCAAAGAAGGAGAAGAGCTGGACTGACCATCTTCATCAGAGTCTGAAGGTGAAGAAGACGAAGTCTACATAGGCTGAAGACTATCCTGTTGCCAGGATAGGGATCAGGGACCCTTTGTCACAGTCAGACAGTGACTCAGAGGAGGATGAAAGAGATGAAGATAACATCAGCTGCTATGGGCAGATGGCAAGGTCTGATGAGGAATCCTGCCAGGATCAGCCTCGTCCAGTTAAGGTACACTCTCTGTCCAATTCATCATCTGAGTCAGAATATGAGATTGGTCCCAATTCTAAAGCATGTTCATCCATGGATGAAAGCGACTCTGAATCTGAGGAAGATTGATTGATTGATAAGTATGATGAACTTCTGAATGTTTTGAAGAAAAGCAAGAAGCTGATCAAAAAGCAGGCTAAGGAGATTATCTCCCTTCAGCATGCTTCTTCTGTTGGAGTCACCATGATGATCTGGAAGTGATCAAACATGTAATGTCACTGCCAACGCGATATAAGCCTGCAGGGTCGCACATAAGAGATGTGGAGAAGTTGGACGCTTGACTGTGTTGGTAAAGGTTGCCAATCACCGACCTGAATGGGGTCATGGGCAAATGTTGCCTTGGAGGGCTGGTTGGGATTGTCGTCCGAGGGTCGATGACATTAGTCGAGAATCGTCTTCTGATTCCCGCCGATCGGCGAGAATCGTCTCTCTGATTCTCGCCGATCGACGAGAATCGTCGAGAATCAATTGTTGATTCTCGACGATCGACTACTTCGACAATTGTCGTCGACCGCGGCTCGACGATCGTCGAGTATCGTTGTGTATCGTCGAGCGCGGCTCGACGATCGGTGAGAATCGTCGAGTATTGTACTCTGATTCTCGCCGATCCTGTATGATACTCGTCGACTGATTCTCGCCGAACCTGCTCAGTGATTCTCGCCGATTGTCGCCGATTCTCACCGATTGATACTCGCCGATTCTGAACCCTAATTTCGGGTGGTCTGCGGATAGCGAAATTTCTAAGTCTTTTATGCCTTTGGTATAAAAGGGATACTTAGGGTTTCTCGGCACTTAAGCTTTGAGCTCGCGATTTTCTCCCGTAGCAGATCGAAACCCGCGACGGAAAGTGTTCCGCTCGTTCGCTCCGCCGATCCCGATCCCGCCGCCGGAAGAGTTCCGCCGCCGTGTTCGCTCCGTCGACCACCTCTTCTCCGGCGACTGTCGCTGGTGCTGCAATCCCTGGTGCGGACCTAGCAGTCCGTGGGAAAGCGAAGGTGCGGTCTTCTCCTTCCCGATAATCCGTGCGACAGATAGATCGGTGTTCTCCCGCTCGTGTGGACTTCTGCAGAAACGTGGACACTATTCCACGTAGAACTCGCCGCTAGCAGGAAGAAGAAATTTGGAGCATCTCCGTTGAGTTGTGACTCAACGCCACCGAGGTAATTAGTTGCCCTAGTTGTTGTAAACTTCTTGATTCAACAGTCATGGCCCGATCTACATCTCTTTGGGTTTTTCTTGATGTTTTTATCTTCCGCTGCGTGCACAAGCGTTGTGCCAACCCTTACAGAGAAACCCAACAGTGGTATCAGAGGGAGGTTACGACCATGATCGTTGTATTGGAAGTTTGTTATTCCAGTGCGTGTAAACCTAGGGATTTAGAAGTGTTCTAAATGTCTAGATTTAATCTTGGTTCCCTCCAAGAACGTCTGGAATTTCGTGGGAATTTCTAAGTGTTAGAAATTGTTGTCTCCTTAGCAGTAACCATCCCTCGATTTTGTTTTGGATTTTGAATCCAACATAGAGAGATGAGCTTGTCTACTGCTTTAAGTTGAGTTGTCTTTGCCTTTGTCCAATGCATGTAAATCTGAGGATTTGGAAGTTTCCGGATGTACAAATTTAGCCCTTCCTTCTATCAATTGTTGATGGTGTTAGGATGTGCACATAAGGGATGCATGTGGTTTAGAATTGTTTTTCTTTGGATGTGCACATTGATCAAATGTTGATCATGGTTAATTGTTAACCTATAATTGAAAAATCCCTTCATCTAATATTAAGTGTTCGGATGCCTTCCGATGGATGACACTCTTCCTGCCTCGATCGATGAAGTGTGGGCTTGCCAAAGCAAGGTGCATTAATCTATCTTGGTAAGGGTGCGAGCGGATAATTATGATATCCCACTGTCGACATCGGGTCATACTTAACTATGTGACCTCAAAGGTTGAGTGCCTAGAGACATAGGTTGACATGCACCATATGATGGATGCGAATAAGGAGTTATTCACTAACCATACAAGAATTGCATGAGGATGCAATTGACAAGCGTTGCCTACCTAAATAACCGCATCGTGAGAGGAACGTCAAAGCAGACTCATAGTGTTGGTGAAATACGGATCTTGTCCACTAAGAGAGTAGCTCGCATGAACTCTCCGAATTGTTAGTGAGGGCTATCATTTCGAATAAAATAGTGAGAGTATTTTAATTGAAGTCTAGATTAAAATAAATTGTATTTGAAATTTTGGTACTGATTTTATTCTGCATAAATTCTTATAGAATTCCATGGCAAGTGTTTCACACTCCACCTTGTCTCTGAGAGCCATCCTTGAGAAGGATAAGCTCAGTGGGACAAATTACATGGACTGGTACAAGAACCTGAGAATTGTTCTCAGGCAGGAACGAAAGCTCTATGTCTTGGAAGAAGAAGCCCCCGAGGTGCCGACCGGGAACTCTTCCCGTGCTGAGAAAGATACTTATAAGAAGTATACTGACGACGCTTTAGATGTCGAGTGCCTTATGCTTGCCACCATGAACTCTGAGCTTCAGAAGCAACATGAGAACATGGGGTGCAAGGAGATTGACGAGCATCTCAAGAAAATGTTTCAAGGGCAGGCTCGTCAAGAGAGGTTCGACATCACGAAAGCGTTGTTTCAGTGCAAGATGGGAGTTCGAGACTCAGTAGGGACTCACGTACTCAAGATGATTGGGTATATCGAGAACCTTGAAAGGCTGGGTTTTCCTCTCGGTCAAGAGTTGGCCACGGATCTGATCCTGCAATCGTTGCCGGACAGTTATGAGCAGTTCGTCTTGAACTACAACATGAATGAGATAGACAAGACACTGCCCGAACTCCTAGGCATGTTGAGAACTGCCGAGATCAATATGAAGAAGGCCAAGCCTGCCAGCCCCATACTGATGGTACATAAGGGCAAGGGCAAGGCCAAAGGTTCTAAGAAGACGAAGGTAGGACCTAAGTCATTTCTTGAGTCCAAGTCTTCTGCACTGATGAAGAAGAAGAACACGGTGAAGGAAGGGAAATGCCACCACTGTGGCAAGACTTGTCATTGGAGGAGGAACTGTCCTTCGTACATTGAGGGTCTGCAGAAATTGAGGGGAGGTATGACTTCCGCTTCAAATGTTTACGTTATAGAGATAAACCTTTCTGCTCCTTCATCTTGGGTATTGGATACCGGATGTGGTTCTCACATTTGTACAAATGTGCAGGAACTGGGAAGGAGAAGATTGCTGAGTAAAGGAGAGGTGGACCTCCGCGTCGGCAATGAAGCAAGAGTTGCTGCTGTAGCCGTAGGGGTTTATCGTCTTTCTTTGCCCAGTGAGCTTGTAATAGAACTAGATAACTGTTATTTTGTTCCGGCCATAACTAGAAACATTATATCTATTTCATGTTTGGACATGATTGGATTTTCTTTTATTATTAAGAACAATTGTTGTTCTATATTTAAGAATGATGTTTGTTATGCTGTAGCCCAATTGTTTAATGGTCTGTATGTTTTGAACTTGGACCATCTGATCTGTAATGTAGATAATAATAAAAGACTAAGAACAAATGACTCGAACCCTACTTTTCTCTGGCATTGTCGTCTGGGCCATATCAACGAGAAACGCATATCCAAGCTCCATAGAGATGGACTTTTGGACTCATTTGATTATGAATCATTTGAGCGATGCGAATCTTGTTTGTTAGGCAAGATGACTAAAGCTCCTTTCACTGGTTATACTGAGAGGGCTGAAGATCTCTTGGGTGTTGTACATAGTGATGTATGCGGACCCATGAGTTCCATGGCTAGAGGTGGGTATTTCTACTTTGTTACATTTACTGATGATTTCAGTAGATACAGATATGTGTATCTTATGAAGTGCAAATCCGAGACCTTTGAAAAGTTCAAAGAGTTCAAGAATGAAGTAGAAAACCAGTTGGGTAAAAGGGTTAAAGCACTCCGATCTGATCGAGGTGGCGAATACCTGAGTCATGAGTTCCGTGATCATCTGAAAGAGTGTGGTATTGTATCACAGCTCACTCCACCTAGAACACCACAACATAATGGTGTGTCTGAGAGGAGAAATCGTACTCTGTTAGACATGGTACGTTCGATGATGAGTCATGCAGACTTGCCTGTTTCCTTTTGGGGTTTTGCTTTAGAGACTGCTGTAATGACATTGAATCGCGCTCCAACGAAAACGGTTCTGAAGACACCATATGAGATATGGACTGGGAAGCGTCCTAGTATGTCGTTCATTAAAATTTGGGGGCTGTGAGGCATACGTGAGACGTCAAATGCCTGACAAGCTGGAACCCAAATCGGATAAATGTTATCTGGTGGGATATCCTAAGGAAACGAAAGGGTATTACTTTTACCTACCGTCTGAGGGCAAAGTGTTTGTCGCAAGGACTGGTGTCTTCTTGGAGAAAGAGTTCTTATCAAGAAAGACTGAAAAGGTAGAGCTTGAAGAAGTTCAAGAACCACATGTAGTGAATGAACCGGAATTGGATTCTGAGTCAGGACTACAAGATGTTGTAGCTAGAGAACCTGCTCAGGGAACACAAGTCCTACGTAGATCTGGTAGACCGAGGTTTGAGCCTGAGAGATATGGATTTCTCGTGTCTCAAATAGGTAATGTGTTACTCATGGATCATGATGATGAACCAGCAACCTACCAAGAGGCTATGAATGGACCGGACTCCGACAAATGGCTTGAGGCTATGAAATCCGAAATGGACTCCATGTATGCAAACCAAGTTTGGAACTTGGTGGAACCACCTGAAGGGGTACGACCCATAGGGTGCAAGTGGGTTTTCAAGAAAAAGACCGACATGGATGTGAATGTACAGACATTCAAAGGGCGACTGGTGGCTAAGGGTTTCAAGCAAATTCATGGTATTGACTATGATGAGACTTTTTCCCCTGTTGCCATGGTAAAGTCCATTAGGATATTGCTTGCTATTGCTGCGTATTATGACTACGAGATCTGACAGATGGATGTCAAAACGGCTTTCCTTAATGGAAACCTCCTTGAGGAAGTGTATATGACACAACCCGAGGGTTTTGTATCCCCAGATGAAGCCACTAAAATATGCAAGCTGAATAAGTCCATTTATGGACTGAAACAGGCATCTCGAAGTTGGAATTTTCGTTTTGATGAGAAAATCAAAGAGTTTGGTTTCATCAAGAATGAAGATGAACCTTGTGTTTACAAGCGAATCAGTGGGAGCATTGTTGTCTTCCTGATATTGTATGTAGATGACATACTGTTGATTGGGAATGACATACCTACCCTGAAAGTTGTTAAGAACAACCTAGGGAACTGCTTTTCAATGAAGGACTTGGGTGAAGCGACTTACATACTCGGTATTAAGATCTATAGAGATAGATCGAAGAAGTTGCTGGGTTTGACCCAGAGTACGTACATCGAAAAGGTGTTGAAGCGGTTCAACATGCTTGAGTCCAAGAAAGGATTTTTGCCCATGTCTCATGGTGTGAATCTCTCTAAGGACCAGTGTCCAAAATCTTGCGAAGATAAGGACCGCATGAAGTTGATTCCATATGCTTCGGCAATTGGATCAATCATGTACGCGATGTTATGTACTCGACCCGATGTCTCCTTTGCTTTGAGCATAAGCAGCAGGTATCAGTCAGACCCCGGTGAGTGTCACTGGATTGCAGTCAAGAATATCCTGAAGTACTTGAGAAGGACTAAGGACGTGTTCTTGGTGTATGATGGAGAGGAATAGCTCGTTGTAAGTAGTTACACGGATGCTAGCTTCCAAACTGATAGAGACGACTGCAAGTCTCAGTCAGGTTTTGTGTTTTGCCTGAATGGAGGAGCTGTGAGCTGGAAGAGTTCCAAGCAAGAGACAGTTGCTGATTCTACAACAGAGGCCGAGTATATCGCAGCAGCTAATGCGGCGAAGGAGGCTGTATGGATTAGGAAATTCATCGGCGAGCTTGATGTAGTTCCTAGCATTGTTGGTCCCGTAGTTCTCTACTGTGATAACAATGGTGCAATTGCACAATCTAAGGAACCTAGATCCCATCAACGCTCCAAGCACATACTCCGGCGGTTTCATCTTATTCGTGGGATTGTCGAACGAGGAGATGTAAACATTTGCAGAGTGCCGACTGAGGAGAATATTGCGGATCCACTGACAAAGCCTCTCGCGCAGAGAAAGCATGATGGTCATACTAGATCCATGGGTATACGATACCTAAATGATCAACTCTAGCGAGAATCTTGTGGGTTGCATGTAATCTTATTTTGTTGGCTGTTTGTTCATATGATAAACTGTGTACCTAGTTTTTCTTTTATAATTAATGGCAAATTCTTTTATTATGAATTTTTCTATATATGATAGTTAAATGTTAACATAATAGATACCCTTAGAATGTTCGCTTCCATAGGACATCAAGTACGTGACTTGAATGTGAGAGCCTATGATTTATTTGAAGCTTCATTCTTAAAGGTCCCTAGTCGAGTATCATCATAAAAGCTTAGGGTGATGATGGTACATGAAGACTA
Organism: Platanthera guangdongensis; assembly: GCA_039583875.1. Classification (NCBI taxonomy): domain Eukaryota; kingdom Viridiplantae; phylum Streptophyta; class Magnoliopsida; order Asparagales; family Orchidaceae; genus Platanthera; species Platanthera guangdongensis. The sequence continues at coordinate 89,912,713 of CM077161.1, read as the reverse complement.
GCACGTGTGTTGACTGATGACCGGTTCTCACAGGTCATGATATTGTGATATCAAGTCATCACGTGGGTACTTGTTAGTGAACAAGTTGTACTGGACAAACCCAACCTGAGACTGCTCTGTGGATTGTCATCCAATCGTGTCACGAGTAGGTCTCAATTGACAATGGTGTTGTGATCCTTTGACCTGAAGTCACAGCATTCATCAAGTGAGGAAGAGCGTGCTTTGATGCCATCTAAAGTTTTCCTTGAGAAAGGTTGATGATAAGGGTGGTTGTTGGGCATGTTACGAATCATTTGGGTGTTTGTGTGTGAGCAGATATGAGATTTGTCCTCCTGTATGACAGGAGTTGCATCCATGAGCCCCTTGATGGAACTGGACTGAGAAATGCATGGCCATGCTTGGTTGAGTCAATATGTGATATTGGACTCACCATTCTCTGGAAGTCCGTCCTGGATCAAGAAAACTTGGATTGAGCTATTACGAGGGTGACACGGTCCATGCCTCTAGTTCTTTTCGGATGTAAGGGACAAAGGGACAAAGACAACGCTGATACATTGATCATAAAGGCTTATGAGTTATAAACTCTTATTGCTTGGGGAGCAATGATGCATTGCTAGATGCCGCTCATTGTTTGTGAGGTTTTTGCTTTGATACTTTCGAGATCAAGTGGGAGTCTGTTGGAGTCACCATGATGATCTGGAAGTGATCAAACATGTAATCTCACTGCCAACGCGATATGAGCCTGCAGGGTCGCACATAAGAGATGTGGAGAAGTTGGACGCTTGACTGTGTTGGTAAAGATTGCCAATCACCGACCTGAATGGGGTCATGGGCAAATGTTGCCTTGGAGGGCTGGTTGGGATTGTCGTCCGAGGGTCGATGACATTAGTCGAGAATCGTCTTCTGATTCCCGCCGATCGGCGAGAATCGTCTCTCTGATTCTCGCCGATCGACGAGAATCGTCGAGAATCAATTGTTGATTCTCGACGATCGACTACTTCGATAATTGTCGTCGACCGCGGCTCGACGATCGTCGAGTATCGTTGTGTATCGTCGAGCGCGGCTCGACGATCGGCGAGAATCGTCGAGTATTGTACTCTGATTCTCGCCGATCCTGTATGATACTCGTCGACTGATTCTCGCCGAACCTGCTCAGTGATTCTCGCCGATTGTCGCCGATTCTCACCGATTGATACTCGCCGATTCTGAACCCTAATTTCGGGTGGTCTGCGGATAGCGAAATTTCTAAGTCTTTTATGCCTTTGGTATAAAAGGGATACTTAGGGTTTCTCGGCACTTAAGCTTTGAGCTCGCGATTTTCTCCCGTAGCAGATCGAAACCCGCGACGGAAAGTGTTCCGCTCGTTCGCTCCGCCGATCCCGATCCCGCCGCCGGAAGAGTTCCGCCGCCGTGTTCGCTCCGTCGACCACCTCTTCTCTGGCGACTGTCGCTGGTGCTGCAATCCCTGGTGCGGACCTAGCAGTCCGTGGGAAAGCGAAGGTGCGGTCTTCTCCTTCCCGATAATCCGTGCGACGGATAGATCGGTGTTCTCCCGCTCGTGTGGACTTCTGCAGAAACGTGGACACTATTCCACGTAGAACTCGCCGCTAGCAGGAAGAAGAAATTTGGAGCATCTCCGTTGAGTTGTGACTCAACGCCACCAAGGTAATTAGTTGCCCTAGTTGTTGTAAACTTCTTGATTCAACAGTCATGGCCCGATCTACATCTCTTTGGGTTTTTCTTGATGTTTTTATCTTCCGCTGCGTGCACAAGCGTTGTGCCAACCCTTACAGAGAAACCCAACATCTTCCCTACAGTCTAAGTCAGCAACCTTGCTGGAACAAAAAATAAGGGAGGTTAGCCAACTGAAGAACATCACAGTCATTCAGATTGACACTATTAAATACAAGGACAGTCTCATTACAGATCTGTAAGAAAAACTCCAGAGGGAGAAGAGGATTGTGGCTAGCTACTCTAAGTCTAATTCTGTGTTGCCCATCATTGACTCCTCCTCTTAGAGAAACAAGAGGGGCTTAGGATTCAAGGAAAACACATGGTCTGCCCCTTTTAAAGGAAAGAGAAAAGCTCCAGTTCAGCCACCCATTACCTTTGAAAGGGTAAACTCCCTTCTAACAGGTATGATCAGGACTCCTTGTACAGTCACTGGAAAAATGGGAATTCTTACTGAAAGAATACAAGTGTACCTTCCAATGGAAAGAGAAGATGAATGAGGATGAGTGCTTTCAAGGCAGCCCATGAAGAAATTCGAATGGCCCATCATGGACCATTTGTCTTTGGTGCTCCAGCCTCCACTCTCAAGAATGTGGCTGCAGCCAAATTTTTGGGCCATCCAGCAAAGTCTCTAACCAAGGGTCAGTCTATTTGGCTATTTCTGATGCTATCAAGAGCATGTCTTTTGCAAAGAAGACTGCTGCTGATGACATTCAGAGCAGGCCAAGTAAGTCTACTTGAAGACTTACCTTCAGCCAGATCCTAGCGGAAAGGAACCTGAGAAAGGCTGCTGCTGTTCCTTCTGGATAGAGAGATGCTATCAACACAGTTAGCAGAACAGCTCAGAAAAGAAGGTACAACATTTATGAGTGCTGGTGCTGTGAAAAAGTGGGTCACTATGCCATAAATTACTGACATAATCCCAGTGTGGCTAGAATAATAGTTAGTCCAGCAGTCAGAAAAGCTGTTGGTAGATAAGTCTTTTTTCAGACTAATCAGAACCTAGGACCCAATACCTATTGGGATGTTAAGGTAAACTAAATCATATCTTGCAGGTTAATCCAAATGCCCATACCACTATATGGTACTTGGACAGTAGATGTTCCAGACACATGACTGGAACAAGGAGCAACTTGAGGTAGTACACTCCAGTGAAGGATGAACCCGAAGTGATTTTTGGTGGATCAGACAGATGAGTCACCAAAAGTCATGGTAAGATCACAAATGATATAGTCCCTATCACAAAAATAGCTTATGTGGAAGAGTTGCAACACAACCTGATAAGCATAAGCCAACTCTGTGATCTTGGCTATGACATAGTATTCCACAAGGATGAGTGCCATATTAAGAGGTTGAATGACCAAGAGATCATCTTGACAGACACTAGGAGTGCGAATGTCTATTGTTTAAATTTTCTGTGTTTAAATATAGACTCTCCTATATACCTAGTTGCAAATGAGAAAGTCTCATACTGTGTCCAATGGCACAAGAGACTAGCTCATTTGAACTATAAAACAATTGACAAACTCTTTAGTGAAGAACTAGTTAAGAATGATCCTAAAATGAAATGCACTAAAGAAGACATTTGCTCTGTATGCCAAAAGGGCAAGCATACCAAAGATTCTTTCAAGATCATTGAGATTAAAAACTCTGTGAGGTGTTTATAATTCTTGCATATGGACTTGTTTGGTTCTATGCCAGTTCATAGTGTAGGTAGGAAAGTCTACACCCCTGTGGTTGTTGATGACTTTTCCAGATTTGCTTGAGTTTTCTTTTTGAAGAAAAAAGTCTGAAACCCCGGATGTCTTCAAGACATTTGTCAAGTAAATTCAGAATGAATTGGACAGTACTATGGTCAAAATCAGAAGTGACCATGTGACTGAATTTCAGTCTGATAGCATGACAAGGTTCTATGAAAAGCAATGGATTCACCAAGAATTTTATTCTCCAAGAACACCCTAGTAAAATGAGATTGCTGAGAGAAAGAATATGACTCTCATAGATGCTGGAAAGACCTTGTTGAGTGACACATCTCTCCCAGAATATTTTTGGGCTGAAACAACGAATACTGCATGTCATGTGCTTAACAGAACCTCTATCACCAAGAGCCACAAGAAGACTCCGTATGAGATCTTGAAGGGCAGAAAACCAAACCTGAGTTATCTCAGAATCTTTGGTAGCAAATGTTATGTGCTGAGTAATGGGAAGTCCTATGTGACTAAATTTGCTGCCAAGTTCCATGAAGGGATTTTTGTTGAGTACAACAATCATAGTAAGACATATATGATCGACAACTTGACAAGTCAAGTTATAAAAGAGTGTGTTAATGTAGTATTTGATGAGTCAACTATGGTTAACAGTGAGCTGCCAAGCTTCTCTTCTAGTCCTGCAGGTACAGAGCTGATGATGGACAAACTGACTATCAAGGAAGCTGCTCTAATAGTTGAAGATGAAACTGACAGAGTGTGCATTCTAGAGGAAGCACAAGACACACAGGTTGTGGATGATGATCAACAAAATGAAGACAATGAAGATCAGGAAGCTGAAGCAAGATTGTCTCCAGCAGTCAGACATCTAAGGGATCATCCAAGACACCAAATTATTGGTGATGGTAACCAAAGAGTGGTGACAATGAGTAAAAGTCTGAATACAACTTTGTATTTTACTTTCCTGTCACAGGTTGAGCCCAAAAGATTTGAAGAGGCCAACATAGATCAGTTCTGGATTGTAGCTATGCAAAAGGATCCGAACCATTTTAGGAGATGTAAGGTCTGGAAGCTAGTTCCCAGACCACAAGAATATAATGTCATTGGAACCAAGTAGATTTACAGGAACAAACTTGATGAAAATGACATTATAGTTAAGAACAATGCTAGACTGATGGCTAAAGGATACATGCAAGAAAAAAGTTTTGATTTTGATCAAACCTTTGCCCAGTAGCCAGATTGGAAGCCATCAGACTATTCCTTGCATATGCTGCATATCAAGGATTCAAAGTCTACCAGATGGATGTGAAGTCAGCCTTTCTGAATGACGACTTAAAAGAAGAGGTTTATGTTGAATAATCTGCATGTTTTGTTGACTCTAACTTACCTGAATCTGTTTATAGACTTAGGAAAACTCTATATGGGTTGAAGCAAGCCCCTAGAGCATTGTATGAGACATTGTCTAGCTTCCTCATTGAGAACAAATTATTAAGGGAAAAGATAGACAAGACCCTATTTCTAAGAGAATCTAAGGACAAGATCATCCTAGTCCAGATTTATATTGATGACATAATTTTTGGATCTACTGATGACAACCTTTGCATGAAGTTTGTCAAACTTATGCAAGAGAAGTTTGAGATGAGCAGTATGAGTGAACTCAAGTTCTTCTTGAGCCTCCAAGTAAGGTGACGTTTGACGCGGCTTATTCCCTACGGTGCGGTGGAAACGCACCACTATTCTGACCTAAAGCAGTGTTTGGCGCGGCTCCTTTCACAACCGGCGTTTACTAAAAACCGCGGGTTCCTCTTTATACCCGTCCGCGAAAAAAATCTCGTTCGACTGCAGTTTTCAGCCCGATAACCTAGCCGAGCTCCTCTCCCGATCCAAACGACGATGACGGCCCTCTTCCTCGTCGACGACGACCGACCCTCTTCCCCGTCGACGACGACTGATGACGCAACTCCAACACGAGGTTCACGCCGGCACGACGCGACTGCACCAGACCACCGCCACGAAGGTTTCTCTTCCTATAATCCTCTGTCGCAGGCCCGTCGCCCACATTCCTTAGTTTTCTTATTGCTGAATTTTTAGATAGTTTCGCGCCTTCATTGGGATTTTTGAGGAAGAAAACGCCACATCCATCAATAACTGTCATCCCTACCTGCAATATTGCTGTCGTTGACCTAATTCCATCCTTTAGAAATCTTGTCGCCGCTCGCCGCTCATGCAGTTAGGACTTCAGATGTTTTGATTTTGAAATGTCAATTAATTGGGTTTTCTAATTTTTTTATTAGGCCCTAATCAGTCATTTTAGTGAATCCGAACAAAGGAACCGAGATAATGGGATGACCTCGCATGGTCATGTTTTTTCCATATTTTAAAAGTTTGTTAATTAAAAGTTTTGAAAAAAAATTCACTCAAAGCTTCGTTTTGTTTACAAACGACCTTTTCAAAACTCCGTTTCGGAAACTCCATTTCACCCAAACAGTTTTTTAACAAAACTTCGTTTTCCAGAATCAACAATTTTTCTATCAACAGCTTCTCATCAGCAGCAGCCCAACCAAGCAGAGCCTAAGATAGACTGATGATGGCTTGTCCATATCCCAGTCTAATTTCACCCGGAAGTTGATTAAAAAGTTTGGTATGGAAAATGCCTCCACCATGAAAACTCTCATGAGGTCAAGTATGCCTATAGACAAAGATGAGACAGAAAAAACTGTTGATGAAACTTTGTATAGAGGGATAATTGGCTCCCTTCTATACCTTACTGCAAGTAGGTCAGACATCATGTATGCTAGATGTGTTTGTGCTAGGTATCAGGCCTGCCCTAAAGAATCTCACTACTCTGCTGTTAAGAGGATTTTAAGGTATCTTAACGACACATCCGATCTTGGCCTATGGTAACATAAAAATCGGGATTTTGAACTAACTGACTATTCAGATGCATATTTTGTAGGCTGCAAAATGGACAAGAAAAACACTTCAGACACCTGTCAGTTCTTGGGAGGAAGACTCGTGTATTGGAGCAGCAAGAAACAAATAAGTGTTGCAATTTCAACTGCAGAGTTAGAATATATAGCTGCTGGGAACTGCTCTGCACAGTTGTTGTGGATCCAACATCAGCTCTAGTACTATAACCTCTAGATAAGTAGAAGTTCTTTATTTTGTGATTCTACTACTGCAATATCTATAGCTAGGAATCCTGTCTCACACAGCAGGACTAAACACATAGAGATTAGATATCATTTTATAAGAGAACATGTGAAATGTGAAAATATCAGTCTTGAATTTGTCCCTACAGGCAAACAAGTGGCTGACATGTTCATCAAACCACTAGATGAAGCAAAATTCAACACCTTCAAGTTTGAGTTGAGTATGTTGAACTTGGTATAGCTTCAGTTGCTTCTCACTTTTCTTTTGGTTGCAGGAATTACTACTTGCAGGGTGTGAAGACCACACGTGTTATCAAAACTGGAATGCACTAAAGTGTCTATCGGATGAAATGATAAAAGATGCTTCTGTTGAGGGGGAGCAAGTACTGATGCTCCTATTGAGGGGGAGCAAGTACACCATACAGGAACATATTCAGCCTCCTGTAGAGAAGAAGCTAGCAGCTGCACCGGTTGATTATCTGAAATCAGAAATGGGGAGAAGATAATCAGAGACGGCCAACACTTCCCTGACTATTCTACAGAAGTCAAAAAGTGGGAAAAGGGAATGATCAAGGAAATGACCAAGGCTAGACAACAACATGGGGGGAGTAGGTGATGATCACCATACAGACAAGTAAAATGTGGTACAAAAAATGTGGTAACCTATTACTCTCTTTTTGACATATATTTTTGCTGCATATGTTGGTGTATATCATTGACAAAGAATTTTGAAGAAGGGTTTTGACTTCTTCAAATATGGGGAGATTGTTGGGTCCATTGATCCCAATGTTCCAGATTTGTAATAAGTCAAACAAGTCAATGATACACACTTAGTTTTATTTGATGTATGTTCAAGTTCATGCATGCAGGTTGGTACTTGTCACAATGATTGGACAGACATTCTAAGTGGTTGTGACAGGTGGTCACAAGATAGAGAAGAGAGAGATAGAAATCTGTCTAAGTCCACAGGCGTTGAGTGAAGTCAGTTCACTCACTCAATGCCAGATGTCAAAGAAGGATGCTGGAAAGGCTGAAAATCGCCTAAGTCCACAGACGTTGAGTGAAGCCAGTTCACTCAACGCCAGATGCCAAAAAGCGCTAAGGTGTGGACAGTCAAAACCCAACAGTTTGCAAGAAAAAAATGCGACTAAGTTTACAAGCGTTGAGTGAAGACAGTTCACTTAACGCCATATAACAAGAGGCGTTGAGTGATGATAGCTTACTCAACGCCAGATGAGCAGAAACATTGAGTGAAGACCAATCAGTCAAAGCCTTTTCTTTGACAGTGAAAAAAAGTGGCTAAGTGCAGATGCGTTGAGTGAAGCCAGTTCACTCAACGTCATATAACAAAAAATGATGAGGAAAGACTGTGCAGTCAAAGCTTAAGAAGAAGGAAGACAAAAAAGTGGCTAAGTACACAGACGTTCAGTGATGTCAACTTACTCAACGCCATACACGTAGAAGCGTTGAATCAAGCTTCTTCAGTCAAAGCCACAGAGAATTTGTCAAAGAAATATGATTAAGTCCTGAAGCGTTAAGTGAAGCCAGTTCACTCAATGTCATGCTAATTCTGTCAAAGCCAAACAATAAGGAGACATAAAAATTAACTAAGTTCAGAAGCATTCAGTGAGGTCAGCTCACTCAACGCACAAAAATGAAAGCGTCGACAGAGCTATGGTCACTCAAAGTTTAATGAAGATAAACAGAGAAATTTTTCTAAGTACAGGGGCGTTGAGTGACGAAGATTCATTCAACGCACTCAACGCCTGACAGTGTAGAAGAAATTGACCAAGTCCAGAGGCATTGAGTGAAGACAGTTCACTCAACACACTCAACGCTTAAGCAAGGCAAAAGAATTGGCCAAGTCCAGATGTGTTGAGTGAAGTCAGTTCACTCAACGCACGCAACGCCTAAGCAATGCAGAAGAATTGGCTAAGTCCAATGACGTTGATTGAAGACCATTCACTCAACGCACTCAACGCTTGGATTGAATTTGAGAATTTGGCTACGTCCACAGATGCTGACGTCGGCAAAAGTCAACAATAGTCAACGTAATTCAAATTCGTTGCGGGAAAGCTGCAGTCCACCACTAATGGCGCCGACGGCCTGCTGTATGATTAATTATGTAAAAAAAAGGTTGTAAAGCTGCAATTAAAGCTGGGCCCACGGGTCAAGAGAGCCGTTGGACGGCAGATAATAGAAGGAGTGGGATCGACAAAGAAGAAAATAACTTTTAGGGTTTGTTTTTTCGAAAAACGACGCAACTTCTTCTTCCTCGCCATTGTTACAGAGCTCGAAGCAGAAGTGTAAATCGACTGATCCAAAAGTTCGACAAGATAGCTGTTGAGATCAACACCGTCAATAGCAAGGTCAGAGATATTTCTCTGAGAGAAAAACAGCCAAGGCCAATTATTGTTGCAGTTACTTCACATCCCAAGCAGAGTTTATCCTGAAGATTTCTGGTGTTGTGAAGAAGAAATCTGGTCTGATCTTTCTCAGAACAGAAGGAGGGAGACACAGAGATCATCTCTCTGTTGTCTAAATCAACATCAACAAACTTATCTCTATTTGTAGGATCTCTCTAGATCTGAGTTGTAAGTCTATCTATAAAGGCCGAGTGTAGGATCTTGTATAGATCTGAGTCGTAGGATTCATGTGTGAATCTGAGTTGTAGGATCCAGGTTGGATCTGAGTGTAGGGCTTTGGCCTGAGTTGTAGGGCACTTGTGTCTAAGTTGTAGGATCCTTTGGATCTGATAGGGCTATCCTCCTAGCCTGAGTGGTAGGGACTTTTGGCCTGAGGTAGGTGATCTTTTGATCACTGAGTTGTAGTGCTTTGCGCCTGAGCTGTAGGTCTTGGAGGAGACTGAGCGGTCCTGCAGGATTGTGTTGTAAGCTCTTAGGAGCCAAGGTTTTGGTGAAGTGCCTTATCTAACACACTGTTAGAAAGGCGGGAGGGATAATGGACGTACCCATACTCTGGTGAACCACTATAAACCATCTGTGTGCCGTGTGTGATCTTCTTGAAAGCAATACTAACTAATCACAACAGACATTAACTCAGATAAAGTCTAAAAGAAAGTAAAAAAACTTAAAACTTATTCACCCCCTCTAGGTGTTTAGCTACTCTTGAAATCAAAGACTTTCACTATAAAACCGCAACACTGTACAAAGCTGCTGATCACCTAGTGGCAACAAAGGTAAGCCGCCAAACCGCTTCTGAAGACCGCTAGACCGCCTCTGCAAGCCGTCAGACCGTAACTGCTGGTTGCCACCAGACCCTAGTTGCGAACTCCCACCACTGCTGCTATGGTAAGCCTCCAGGCCGTTGCTGCGGCTAACCACCATGCCGCTGCTGCGACAAGTTTCCAGGCCGCTGCTGCGGCTAACCATCAGGTCGCTGCTGCGACTAACCATCTGGCCGCTGCTGCGGCAAGTCTCTAGACCGCTGCTACAACTAATCTCCAGACCGCTGTTGCGGCTAACCTTCAGACCGCAACTACAACAAGCCTCCAGACTGCAGCTGCGGGAAGACCTCCAAGACTGGAAAGTCCTGCGGGAAGCCGACTACAAAGCCGCAACACTGCTAAATAGTCAGACAGCCAATCCTGCCAAGATAGCCGTCGACATAACCACTGCCACTAACCAAACTGCCACACAATCAGACTGCCTGATCGCCCAAACTACAAGCCGCTGAGACCAAACCATAAAACCGCTGAACTCTAACACTCCCCCTCAAGCTGGAGCATATATATCAAACATGTCCAGCTTGCCACAAATATCTGAAAGAGAAGCGAAAACTGGTTTTGTGAAGATGTTTGCCAGTTCTTTATCAGAAGTGACAAACGAAGTGCAGATCTGGTTCTTCAACACCTCTTCTATAATGAAATGACAATCGACTTCAATGTGCTTTGTACTCTCATGGAAGACATGATTCTTCGATATGTAAATAGTTGCTTTGTTATCACAGCACATAGAGAGAGGATGATCTTAGACTTCTCCCAAGTCAAGCATAAGCGCTCGTAACCACTTCAATTCGCATGTTGTTGAAGTCATGCTCCTATTCTCAGCTTCAACACCTGACCTTGAAACCACTGACTGCTTCTTGCTTTTCCAGCTAATAAGATTTCCTCCTACAAATGTGAAAAAAATCTGATGTAGACTTTCCATCTTCTTTATTATAAGCATAGCTGACATCAAAATACGCTTCAATTTTCAAATGAATATACTTTTAAAACAACAAGCCCTTTCCCAGAGACCCTTTCACATATTCCAGAATTTTCATGGCAGAACGTAGATGACACTCTAGGAGTTTGCATAAACTGACTGACCTTCCCAACTGCATAACCGATATCTGGTCTTGTAACAGTCAGATAGATGAGTTTGCCTACAAGTCGCCTGTACATAGTACAATCTGGGAGAAGAAGAGAATCTTCGGTCCACCCATTATCATCCCCAACAACCATCGGACAACGAGCAGGTCTTGTGCCAAAAAGACTAGTTTCCTTTAAGAGATCTAGCGCATACTTCTGTTGCGAAAGAACCTCCGAGTTTCGCTTTCATGAAATCACAATTCCCAGAAAATAGTTCGAAGTTCCCATATCCTTAGTAACAAAATGTTGTCGAATGTACAACCTTGGGCTTGCGGGGGGACAACCCGAGTGAGAGCGCTGGGCTAGGGGCGAGAAGGACTGCAGGTGCGAGTGGGACCATGGGGTCCACTCGCCGAAGGTGAGAAGGGCTGCAACGGAGTATGCGAGACCTTTCTCGCGGCGCGGGCTGGCCCTTGGCGGCAGGATGACTCTCGCAAGACAGGAGACTCGCGAGACGAGCATGTAGACTCGTCTCGCCCGCTGGCCAATTTCTCACTCGCCGTGTGAGGAAAAGTGGTGTTTTTACCTTCTTACCCGCAAGGGGGATTTTACTCTTCTACCCTAGGTAATTTTACCCTTTTTGCCCTTGATGGTCTGCGTATAGCCCTTCAGAACAGCGGAGTTTGGCTGTTAGCAGACCCAGCCCATGGTATTTTGGTAATTTCAGGTCGGTCCAGTTTGGTTATTGGCAGATCCAACTCAGAGGCCTATAAATAGACCGATAAGGTGCCTTGAAAAGGTTGTTAAACCCTTTCTATCTTCTTCCTATAAGACACCTAGCTCAGCACTGGCTAGGGAGGGAGAGAACTTCTGATTCTTCCAGATAAGAGGTGGGACCTCCGAGCTGAGACCCTCGGTGTGTTTCTGGTTCTGTGACTCACGTCGAGAGGGTGGTTCCAGAAGAGTAGGTGTGAGCTGCAACTTCCGGTCCAAACTTTAGGTGAAGTCGGGTTACTGACTTCAACATTTTTGGTGCGGTGAACGTGGACCGCAACTTACATAGAAGAATCTTGAGCTACCTCATGACGGGAGGACATGGAGAAGGAGACGGAGACGGGTCAGAGAACCCGGGAGGATTCGTAGGAAGGGAGGAATTCATGGCGTCCATCAGTGGCATTATGGACATGTTACAGGGGATCTCGCGGCAGGGCGACTACTCGACCCCGTTATCTCAGGCGCCCGCTCTCGCGCAACAGGATGAGCTCGTCTCGGTAAGAGTTGGAGAGGACGCTCCTGAGAGGCGACCTGGAAAGGAAGTGATGGTAGAGGGAGGCGGGCGAGACCTGGCGGGAAGGGAGTTGTTCCCAAGCCCTGCAAGTGCCGTCTCGCCGGGTGACGTCGTCGCGCGAGTGGGAGCGACGAGACCCGTGGCGAGAGGGTCCCCATTCTGCAAGTTGATCCTATCAGCTCCAGTCTCAGAAGGGTTCACGGAGCCCGAGATGAACTACTACGTGGGGAAAGACGACCCTTTCCACTACCTGTAATTGTTCGAAGATGCGGTCTCCATCAGGCCGATGACGGACGCATTCAAGTGCCGTCTTTTCGCCATCACCTTAAAAGATAAATCTAGGGATTAGTTTCATCAGCTCCCGACAGGCTCAATATACAGCTTTGAGGATCTAAGTAGGAGCTTCCAGCTACGTTTCTCAACTTCAAAGAAAAAGAAGAAGAATCCCGAGTCGATTTTTCTGATCCGGCAGAGGGCGGATGAGTCTTTGGCCCAGTATGTAGACAGGTTCCAGGAAGAGATTTTGGATATTCAGGAAGTGCTTGGATTTGCTCTCCAGATGGCCTTCACCGTTGGACTGCGGGAGGGTTTCTTCAAGATGAGCCTAACTCAGAAGGCGCCCCTGTCGTTTGAAGGACTGATGGAGAAGGCCGCGAAAGAGATAGCAATGGAGGCGGCAAACCCGACCTTTGCTAGAAAGCTGACAAGGCTGACAGAGGTTCAATAAAGAGAACCTGGAGGAGGGAGACAACAAGAAGTGAGAAGAAGGGAAGAGCCGATGGCGCCGACGTACCAGGAGTTAGGATGGAGGCAGCAAGGAGACCCTGCCCAAGGGCAAGGAAGAGGTTTTCCCCAGGGGGAGGGAACCAACAAGGAGGACCTGGAAGGTTCAACCAGCAGGGGTGGGTATATGGTCCAAGACCACCCCTACCCCCTCCTCAGCAAGCTATGGCCATCGGCCGAGGAAGAGGTAGAGGCAGAGAAAGAGGAAGAGCAGGAGCGGGAGCTGGAAGAAGGAGGAATCCTCAGGAGGGAAGACGAGGGGAGGAGGTAGCATTGCCATACTGTAACTTCCACGAAGAGGAGGGTCACGCAATGGCTACCTGCCCAGAATTCTTGGAGATGAGAAGAGCTAGGGGAGCAGCAGATGCCGATGCAGTTAGTGGAGGTGATAGGTACCGGGGACGAGGATCGGTGTGTGGATCGAGCAGATGTAGGAGATCGAGGTGGGATCAGAGTGATGTATGGGGGAGTAGGGATTGAGGCCGCCCGTAAGGCGAGCCTTCATACCATGTACCGTCGGAGCGTAGCCTCGACGTCACAAGCCCCTCCCCCGGACGAGAAGATCACCTTCTCTCGAAAGGACATGCCGGACCTTGAAGACCCCTTTTGTGATGCGCTGGTGATCCGGTCAGCCATCAAAAACTTCACGGTGTCGCGGATCCTGGTTGACAATGAGATTTCGGTGAATGTCATCTTCAAAAAGATGTTCAATGAGATGAGGGTGGAGGCCCGAAGGGTGCTGGCAGCGAATGAGTCGTTGTTCGGGTTCTCGGGGGAGAGTAAGGAAGTCGAGGGGGGAGTAGGACTCCAGGTAACTCTGGGGGGGGGGGGGTGCTGTCCAGGAACTGCCGTTTTGTCATAGTGGACGCCCCCAGCAGTTATAACGCCATTTTTGGGCGCCCCTTGATCAGTGCTTTTATATGTGTCCCGTCCTCTTTCCACAAATGCCTGAAGCTCAATGCTGGAGGGACCCAGATCAGAGTACTAGGAGATCGAAAGGCGGCTAGGGAATGTTATGTGTCCCGTCCTCTTTCCACCAATGCCTGAAGCTCAATGTTGGAGGGACCCAGATCAGAGTACGAGGAGACCGAAAGGCGGCTAGGGAATGTTATGTGACGGCGGTGAACACCATTCCTTGGCAGGGAGAGGCCGAGGAGATGGAGAAGAGGATGGAGCAGTGACAGCAGGAGTTTGGAGGCGAAGTAGAGCAGGAGAAGGGAGACATGGAGGTCGAAGGGGAAGAAGAAGTAGAGATGGAGGGAGGCATTGCGGTGGAGCCGGAAATGGCAGGAGAGAAAGAAAGAGAGATGGGGGTAAGGGAAGAGAAAAGAGGGGATGTGGAGTTGAAGGAAAGTGGGGGGGGTGGGGGGGGGGGGGTGGAGGAAAGGAAGACGAAGGATGGATGGCAGAGAACGAGGAGGAAAAACTCTCTCTTGATCTGGTGGAAGAACTCAGAGATTTGGCATTGATCCGGCAGGAAAAAATCAAGCGCCAGATGGTGAGATACTTTAACAAACATATAAGGGTCAAGCAGTTTCAGAAGGGCGACATGGTTCTCAAAAAAGTGGACGCAGCAGGCAGAGGAGCCTCAATGGGAAAACTCAATCCCAACTGGGAGGGACCCTTTATGGTGGAGGTCCTGAAGTCAGGAGGCTACCACCTCCAGGATGTGGACGGGGTACCCCTCGGTCGTGCCCGAAGCGGCGACGACTTAAAAAGATTCTACCCATAACCTTTTTTTCATCTTTCAATACTTGTAAATTTGCGGTGATCTTTTGATATGATGGAATCCCAGATGTCTTCTTTCATGGCATGAGAGTGAAAAGGATGGATGACGAGACCCCGAGCAGACCCGCAGACCAGGCTCTCACCTAGCTGGCAGGGCTGTAGACTCACTCAGTGGTTGGAGGTTGTTTGGAGAGGAGACCCCGAGCAGACCCGCTGACCATGCTCTCACCTAGCTGGCAGGACTGTAGGCTCACTCGGTGGTTGGAGGTTGTTTGGAGAGGAGACCCCGAGCAGACCCGCTTACCAGACTCTCATCTAGTTGACAGTACTGTAGGCTCACTCGGTGGTTGGAGGTTGTTTGGAGAGCAGACCCCGAGCAGACCCGCTGAGCAGACTCTCACCTAGGTGGCAGTACTGTAGGCTCACTAAGATGTGGAGGCAAACCATGTTTGCGATAGCAGGTAGCTTCAAGGTGGCCATCACGACCACAGTAGGTACACTTGAGAGTAGAGCGCCCAGCATGTCCCCGACCACGAGACGTGAAGCGGCCTCCCCGAGTAGTAGAAGAACCTCGGCCAGAGGGAGCAGGAGTAGGGAGTAGAAAAACAGGAGAGAGAAAATCACCCTTGATTGTATTATTCTCAAAGAATAGGATTACATACACTTATATAGAGGTAGAAAGAGGGAGAGACTCTTACATATACAATGTGGGACTAAAGGGACTATACATGGGCCAATACACATGAGTCTCCCTAATGGGCTAATTTATCTTATGTTTAACAGTTATAAATGCAGATATGTTAAATATATCCGATAGGCATGTAAAGCACCTTTCTGCATGTTCAACATGGATAAAATATATAATACCCCCTCCAAATCTTCAACATGAATGAGATACCACGTTTGCTATCAATTTTTTTAGCTAAATCTGTATACATATATTTGTATATATATATTGTTTATTTATTAAAATATTTTATTTGCATTATTTTTTAGTATAGTTTACTATTCATTGTAGATGAGCAATATTAAATATAACTTTTTCTTAAATTACTGTCTTGTAATTTATTTAGTTGAGAATTTTATGGTTGGAGTTTTGAATACCTCCTCAGTTGTTTTTAAACTTTTCATGGCTGGAATATATCATGTACACATTTTATGCGGTAATATGATCAAATTAGAAACACATGTATCATACCCTACCCTCTGGGTCAGATGTTTCTCGAGCTCTTATTATTATTTCGAACAGGCAAGATTAATCTTTTTGAAATGCTTTTATTTTGAGTTGCGCAAATCTTTTCTACCACAAGGCTTTCTAAACAAAGCTTTTTTTTCATGTTTTTGTTCTATTATACAGAATTTTTCTAGATTCCTTTACAAAATTTATTTATTTGTTAATTTTTTTTCTTTTCATTTCCATACTTAGGTTTTGGCAATTCCTATGTTAGCACCTAGGTCTTACACAAAAGAAGATGTGGTTGAGCTTCAATGTCATGGGAATGATTTATGTTTACGCCGTGTATTGAGGGCTTGCTTAGAGGCTGGCGCAAAGCTTGCTGAACCTGGTTAGTATCTTGTCTATATGTCAGTTTGTGTTTTCATCTTCATCAAAACTTAGCAATGTTTTAACTCCCTTTCCATGTTTGCCAACTTAGTATTGAGTTTTTCTTGGCATGGTCTAAACTTTTACCTTCTTAAGGCCATGTGACTTTCATTTACTATAATCACAATCTATAATATGCTAAAATTTGATGTTTTTGTAATAAACTTGGTATTATGAAAGGAGATTAAAGATTTATAGAATATCTAAAGCAAGGGATAAGAAATACATAGACTTTGATCTAGTTACATCAATAACAACAACACTCAAGCCTTTATCCTACTATAGTGGAGTCAGTTTTATGGATCCTTTGTCGCCATTGTGCTCTATCTTTAGTCATAATCTCACTAATGCCAGTACATGATGTCTTTCCTTATAGTCTCATTCCAAGTCTTTATTGGTCTACCCCTCCCCCGTTTAACATGCCTAGTGACTAAACGCTGACAACGCCTAACATGTGCGTCTAATGGTCTCCTTTGTATGTGTCCAAACCATTTTAGTCGATCTTCTCATATCTTCTCTGCAATTTGTGCCACTCCTGTTTTATCCATGATACATTCCTCTAATTTTATCCAGTCTCGTGTGTCCACATATCCACCTAAGCATTCTCATCTACGCTACTTCCATTATTTGCTCATGTACACAATTCACTGCCCAACACTCAGAACCATAGAGCATCGCTGGTCTAATTGCAGTACGGTAAAACTTGCATCTAAGTTTTAATGGTACTTTACGATCATCTAAGATCCCTAACGCGCCTCTCCCCTTCCAATTGAAAATATGACAATAAAAAATAAATTTAAATGACAAAAGTGCATGATAAAGGTTAGATTATAGGAGATTTCCATAGAATATTTGCAAAAAAAAGTGAAATAAACTCATAAAAAGAAATATTCATGCCAAAAGAAGTTAGACAGTGCTTTCATCTAGATTCAACTTGTTTCTGTATCCTATCTTCTTAACTGGGCGGCTCAACTCAACCATGATTTATCTTGGTCGCCCCCGCCATATCGATGGATAAAAATCAATTTCGACGGATCTGTGCATGCAAACAACCGAGCCGGGCTCGGCTGTATCATTAGAAACCATGCTGGAGAGCTTCTCGCTGCTAGCGGCATTGGGATCATTAGCCGGTCGGTGAGCATGTAGGAGCTTAGGAGTGCCCTCCGGGGCCTCACTCTTGCTAAGGATTTCATGGATATCGCGCTGGGTACTATTGTTGAGGGCGACTCCGCGCTTGCGTGCTCTACTCTCAACCGAATTCTATCGGGGCTCCATGAAGGGGATGTTGAGAACATGATTGCAAGAGTAATGAAGGATTGTCCAAGACTCATTATTTCTCAAATTGATCGATGGGCCAACTCCACGGCTGATTATATTGCCAACTTCACTTATGTGAGTGATTTTGCGTGGAAAATGGGAATGCCCCTAAACCAAGCTCTTTCTTTTATCCTCTCCCAGGATAGCCTGCCTATGTAATTTTATTTCTTGTTTCTTATATATATATATATATATATATATATATATATATATATATATATATATATATATATATATATATATATATATATATATATATATATATATATATATACGAGTCGCAGGCACGGGCCTCCGGGCCGATGGCTACGCTCCACAGTACCTGGCCGCCGACGACGGGCTTCACCCGCCCCACCACCCCCGGGAGACTCCGCCCGCACCCCCCGGCGGGCTCCGCCCGCCCCCTGGGACGACGGGACAACTTTTTTATAGTTTAAATTTTTATATTAATTTTAATTTATATTTTATATATTAATATAAAATATATTTTATATATTAATAATTTTATAAAAAAATTTATTTTATAAAATATTTTATATATTAATAACTTTTTTATAATTTTAATATATTTTATATTTTAATATTTTAATTTTTATATAAAAAAAGTAAAATCCGCTCCCCCCCGTTCTCACGGCCACCCCCACCGCCGGCGACGGAGCCTCCGGCGGCCTGACCGGCGGCCCCCAGCAGGTTCGCCTGGAGAAGGCGAGCCTGCCGGCGGTCGTCTGGTGGCGCTCCGGCGGGGCCACCGCCGGGGGGGACGCGAAAGGCGGGATCGAGAATTAGGAGAGAGAAAAACTGAAGTTTTTTGGGATATTTTGTTATTGGCAAACCAAATATGTTATTTGCAGCCCCAGATCCAACGGTTCTGGATTAAAACAGTCAAATCTGACGGCTATCTATTTTCCCCCTATTTTCGAACTCACGCTATTGGCAGACCACCATATATCTTTTTAGAATAGTAATATATATATATATATATATATATATATATATATATATATATATATATATATATATATATATATATATATATATATATATATATATATATATATAGGCTAAGGCCAGCTTCAAAGGAAAAAAATTAATGTGGGCTGAAGTTGGTAAGGTTCTAAGCGACAACAGCCATAATAAACTGTCATGAATAAACTAAACTTCATGCTCATGGACAGTTCTGAAAACGTTTCCCTACTCTGAGGTGCATTTAGCTCTGTTTGGGACAAGGTGTGGCGTTTGAGCGGGGGACTGTGCTAAACTGAGTCTGTGTTATTAAACAGGTGACAGTTGCATTTGAAATTTTCATGACAGCTTTTTAGCCCAAATTATACTTTCCTGGATTTGTGTGTTCAAGACTGCTAAAGTTTGACCATGTTTTGGTAAAATAACGTTTGTAACTGCCAAAAGTTGCAAACAAGTCCATCTTTAACATGTGAAGAAACTCAATGGCATTGGAAATATGCGGGCCAATGAGCTCACAACCATTGTTTGTGCACTGTTTATCACTTCTTTAGCAATCAACTATGATGAGCTGACAAGGTGGAGTACTTCGTGTTATGGATATCAAACAAATTCAAGTAAACAAACACAAACTTAACATGGTTCATCCTAAGATAAGCTACGCCTGCATTCAGCAGTAGAGCGACTCATTAGATGAAAGAACAAAAATTTATTAGGGCAGGTGCCCTTCGGTTTTAGTCTCTTGAATCTTTTCGCTCATCATTACTCGGAACCCACACCAAAAATCATAAAATGCTATTCAAGTCATATAACTAACAATCTGCATGTCATCTACACCAGCTGTCAATGTGGAATCTCCAAATAACTCTATGCAGTGGGTTTTCGATGAGTGCATGAACTATTAATATGCATGGTATCATGATAAGAATGAGCAAATAAGTAACGATTCAAAACATATAACTAACACTCTTGTTATGAACAACAATTATCGATGAGTGACCCACTCAATGCAATGCACGAGTGAGAGAGTGAACCTCAACGGTTAATACGATCCAATGGAAAGTGAACTCAAAGCGAAGAACATTGCATTTCCTTCCTAATAAAAGATACACAATAAGAGAGATAGAAAGAAAGTCATATAGAGAGAGAGAGTAGAGAGACGGAGAGATCTAGCGAGATAGCCCAAAACATAAGTGATTCTCCAAGATGCCCAAACATTCATGCTTTTCCCCCTTATATGGATGAGGGAGGGCACATCAAAACACATACATAATACTAATATTAGTATAACTAACCAAATTAGTATTAATTAATAGAAATTACTTGCAAAATATTACATTTCACCATTAAATTATCACGGCGGTTTTCATATGCGCGCTCTGATTATTCCAATGAGGAGGGTCCATTTGGAGGAACGTGTGAGTGTAACATTATACCACCCTTGAAAATCGGGCTTGCCCCCAAGGTCGAGACTCCAATCTTCGTTGAGATCTTAAAAAATCTCGGTTGTATTGGTTCTGGGTGAATGGTGGCAGTGGATGGTGTTGTATAAGACCGTCAATGATTGATGAACAAAGGAGTCGATGCCATGTTTGAGAGGAGTGGGTGGGAGCGTGTAGAACTGGAATAAAAATGCGTGGGGAGGCGATGCAGGGTGATATTGATGCAAATGTTGGGCAACATAGTAAAGGTGGAAATTTCGATGGTGGCAATCACGTGGAGAATTGGGTGGAAGGACACTTGGATCTAGGGTCTAGAAGTTGGTGAAGCTCTATGATGTGAAGGGTGGAGTGGGGCCCCAACTACTTTGGAAAAAGGAAAAATCGTAACACGAGTGGACCTGTAGAGCAAGCATTCATATAGGTTGGCGCGGAGCGGTCCAGGCCGAAGAGACAAGAAGGATCTGTATTAGGGGCTCAATAAAGGAAAGGAGGGCCAAATCGGGAATTGGGAAGTTGACGTTTAGGTACAGAACCCTAGGTGCGCGTGTCTTGAGAACAAGGAGGGGAGGCACAGGGTCGGGAAAATCAATTAGAGTGGCAGGAGGCTTGATGGAGGGAAGCAATGACCGCGTCAATGTGTGCGGATCCGGAGCCCGGATCATTGTCGTTTGCATCGAATCGGTGCAAAGACTGTCAACACCCGTCAAAACGGTGGGGGGAGCTGGCTGGTGGTATCCTGCGCCGAGAGTGGGAAGGTTATTGTTTGCGACTCTCATTGGCAGAACAGGGAGCTCGTGGATGATGGGGAAGCCACTACATAATGACTATCTGTGTCGCCGCGTATCGTGTTCGTCGGAGACAAGGAGTAATGGAGTCTGTTGTAAAAGGAGGGGGTTATTATCACTGGGGCCAAAGAGATGGCGCTGTCATGTGGGTCCGGTGCGAATGTTTTAGGGGTTGCAGAACTGCAAGTTAGCTCTTGAACGTGGTCGCAGATGGAGATGAAATGTGAACTGCAATTAGTGTGGATGATAGAAAGGGCAAGAGAAGCTACTGCGTGCGACTGCCCCTTTCGTTCGACATTTGTTTGGAACGGGGGTTTGATGACTACAAGGGTCGATTGTTTCATATTCTCGCCTGTTAGTGGGTGAGCATCCTCCTAAGGTTCCTTGGAGAGGGCCACCGTCGGTTCATCCTCAACATCTGAGGGTGCTGCCACATGCTCAAAAACGAGGATCGTGTTCTGGAGTGTGGAGAAGGAATGTTGTTTCCCTCCCTGTCGATCAAAAACAGTGGCAGATAGTTTCCTAGCATGGTCATACTCCATGCCAAAAAGTGCTACGATGGTGTCTGTTGGGGACAAAGGAGGCAAACCCATAACGATTCGATCGAGCACATCTAGCTTGGCATGGATATCAACACAAGTGGCCTTGATTTCCGTACAAAGGACAAAGGGGTTGAACTTCGGGCTGGTTCCCAGCAACGACAAGGGCAATGAACTTCAGGTTGGTTGGATGAAGACCATTGTTACCTGTGGATGAAATAAGAGCTGGTTGGAATCCGATGACAAAGATATCAACCAGAAAAGCGGGTCAGACCAATTGTTATGAACAAGAATCTTCGATGAGCGACCCACTCAATGCGATGCGTGCGAGAGAGATGATCCGGCGAAAAGAGCGAACTCAAAGGGAAGAATATTGCATTTCCTTTATATATGGGAGATAGAGATGCATATATAAGAGATAGAGTGAAAGAGAGTCCTATAGAGAGAGGGAGAGATCTAGATAGAGCGTCATACATAAGTTATGTCAAAACACTAGTGCCTCTCCCCTTATATTGATGAGGAAGAGTGATGTTTCTAAAATTATGGTTTTGAAGTAATTTTATTGCACGGGTTCTCGAATTGATTTTAAATAAATAAACATGAGATCTTTTCAAAATATGCGACACAAGATAGGACTTCCGAGTAATAATAAGCGATTTTTAACCTAGAGTTTGTAAATGCTCACAAGTGGTCAATCTTCGAGCATTGACTTAAAATGATTTAATACCCACAAAAAAACATTTAGACATGAACATGAGAGAAACATGTAAAATTTCAAATTAACGATAAATAGGTAAGTGATAATTTTTGCATGCTGAGAAATATTATGGTCATAAAATATTAAGCATAATGTCTTTCTATCAAGATATGAGCAGAGAGAGGAGTAAAAGATATACCTTAGGCCTTAGATACAGTCGAATCAGTCCAAAGGAAAGGCTGTGGCTAATAAAAAGAGGGAAGCTCTGTATGTTAGGTGGCTGTATAGGAAGAGGGATCAGTGATTCAACTTATGTTTTTAAAGGCGCAAAACGCACCGATGCGCAAAGAGGTTCTAGAGCTTAGGTGCAAGTCGCAGGTGCGCGTCTGAGGCACATGAGGCAAAAAATAAAATAAATGATAAAATGTAGTTAATTAAATACAAAAAACACAAAGTACATCTGCCACCATCAACATAATAGAATTAATTCATTTAGTATCATCTAGTTCAAAAAGAAGCTTGAAAAGGCAATAAAATACCAACAACAAAGTACAAAATGTTACATGACATTCCAATCTGGCATTGAAGAAATCCCAGCTTCAGTCCTACTATCTTCTAAAATAGAATTTTTTTGCTTTACCATAAAATAAAATCAAAGTAGTAACAAATTACCACACTACATAACTAGAATAATTCATAGTAACCACTAACAAATAAACATGTCACTATGTAAGTAAACAAAAATACAAGAATTTCAAATGTTATCACAAATGCAATCTCAAACATCATAAAGTATACTACTATCAAATACATGGATCATCATATATGCAGGAAAGAAGGATCAATAAAATCTCCATATACATGATTTGCGTAAAGGTAATCACAGAAAACCTATGTTGCACGACACCGACACACGACACACAATACGACACGACACGACTCGTAAATTCTCAAAAAAATCATATTTCGACACGCTGGGACACATATATTAAATATTTATTTTTTATAATTATGAAAATCCTAAAACATTTAACAAAAAATAAAAAAAGAACAAATAACAAATATTCAAATAAACTAAAACATGTTTATATATTACTCATCAAGTATTTAAATGCAAAACTTAATCAAAGGTCAAAAAATGATAAAATATTAATACATTACCTCTTCTTATAAAATTTTTCACCTCAAATAGATCACTTCATAAGACTTTTACACACTTTCCAATTCGTTTTCCACCAATGATTAACAAATATGCTTTCACTCTTGTATATGAACTTATAAAATATTTTTCACAAAAATTGCACTTCCACGACAATTGTCTCCCGCCTCACCGTGAGTAGCTAGCTTAGGGACACACGTGTCCGATTGAGAGGGACACACGAGTCCCGCGTGAGCCAGCGTGTCGGACTTCTGACACGAGTGTCAGAGAGTGTCGGAGAGTCGGACGAGTGTCGGAGAGTCCGACACCGACACGGTGGACATTTTGAAGTGTCGGTGCTTCATAGCAAAAAACACTTGTTAATATAAATATGGTAACTAAATTATTTAAAATTAGAAATAATTTATTACTCACCAATCTTCTTCTAGTCCGATGTCTTCATCTACGTCTTCTCTGTCAATATAATTTTCTTCTTCTTTATTGTATTCATCAGCTTCCTCATCCTCATCCTCGACATCACAATCTCTAAGTACTACTGGAGTAGAAACCATCATCTTAGATGTGTTCCTATTTTCAACTATCCTTGCACTTGTCTAAATCACATTCTTTCCTTTGGATAAACATGTTTGATAGGCGCCCTTTTCTACTCCAGTTGCCCTAGAAACTGCACCCCAAGTCACGTACTCGTCATCAAAAACAAATTCCTCATCCTGCTTAGCCTCATTATCTTCATCAATTCTATCCACTAACCATTCATTTCTATCATCGATATCTGTCAATGAAATCAAGTCTATTTGATCACGTGCTTCATATCGACGTCGCAACGTTCGATTGTACTTGATCAATACTAAATCAATTAACCGTTGTTGAGCTAGCCTGTTTCTTTTTTTTTTGCTATGGATCTGCAATATAACAAATTACAACACCACTCAAGCCTTTATCCCACTATAGTGGGGTCGGCTATATGGATCCTTTGTCGCCATTGTGCCCTATCTTTTATCATCATCTCACTAATGCCTAAGTACATCATGTCTTTTCTTTTAGTTTCATTCCAAGTCTTTATTGGTCTACCCCTCCTTCGTTTAACATGCCTAGTGACTAGACTCTCACAATGCCTAACATGTGCTTCTAATGGTCTCCTTTGTCCGTGTCCAATCCATCTTAGTCGATCTTCTCGCATCTTCTCTGCAATTTGTGCTACTCCTGTCTTATCCCTGATTCATTCATTCATAATTTTTCCAGTCTCATGGTCCACACATCCATCTAAGCATTCTCATCTCCGTAACTCCCATTTTTTGCTCATGTACACAATTCACTGCCCAACACTCAGAACCATAAAACATCGCGGGTCTACTTGCAGTACAGTAAAGTTGCCTTAAGTTTTAGTGGTACTCTACGTTCACATAGACCCCTGATGTAGCACCCAAACCCGCTTGGATTCTATGTGTCACATCTTTATCAATACCTCCGTATTTTTGAACTATCGATCCAAGTATATTTAAAACATTCACTAGAGAAATATATTGATCACCCAACTTAATAACGAAGTCAT